>JACYFF010031955.1:987712-1050688 GCA_017589665.1 Selenicereus undatus | reverse complement strand
ACAACTGTAGCCACTCAAAACAGCCACTGGCTACCAAAGCAGCTAATCCTTCCAAACAGGGGCCGTGCCCTCTTCGTAGGCTGTTATATAATAACGTTTTTGTCCGTAGGCATGTGTCAACTTAGGCACACACTGAACATGTATTAGCTCAGTATAAGACAGCTTTCTGTGGTGCATGTTACTTATCTTCCCTATTCTATATCTTGCAGAGGTTGGTTGAAGGTTACTTGCTCAGAGCCGCCCATAGAAGTGATATTTTTGCCCATATTCTCATATGGCATTTACAGGTACTGGCATCCAAGTGTATTTGGTTTCACGCATGCACTTCTACTGGGAAGTTTTAATTCTAAATCATAAATATCTGTCTGCAATAGTTTTGTATGATTGATTACCTGCAAACGATGGCAGGGTGAGACATGTGAACCAGAAGGAGCTAAAGAGGCTGACGTTCAGAAGGTATGGTTGCTTGCTCAATATGTTTCCGCCCTATTCTTACAACAACAACAACAACAACTCCCTGTGTGGGTCCCGCTTTCGCAGGGTCTGGGATCCAACTATAGGCAACCTTACCTTTACCGGCATTCATGTTTCCGCCCTATTCTTATATTATGTTATTTTCTTCTACTGAAGGATTTATTGTAACCTGTTTATTACTTGACAAAAGAACCCATTAGTCTATTTCAAAGTTTATTGGCACTTAACCTTCTCTGGATTATGTCTCGGTGCATAGTGTTCAATCATCAAATCTGTCTAATATCTCCAATGGATCCCCCCCCCAAAAAACAAAAAAGAAAAGAAAAGAAAAAAAAGGAGTCTGGACTCTTTTATTAGTGTAAATCAAAACAGTCATTCCCCAGCACACATTCATGCACTGAAGATTTGCAGGCTAACAAATGCTACTTTCTTCTTTCAGACTAAAGAGTTTCTAGAGCTGTTGCCAAAAGTCAGAGAGAGGATTATTGACATTTTCACCCCGAAGGCCCTTGACGTGTTTAAAAGGGAGTTTGATTTCTTTGACAAAGTCACATCTATTTCTGGTGTGCTCTTTCCACTTCCGAAGGAGGAACGCCGTGCTGGTATACGAAGGTACTAGCAAGTTGTCTTAGCATTAACTCTCTGTCGTAATATGTCATTATAATTTCAGTTGTCCACTTGATTAATCATATTGTACTTAACCAGGGAACTGGAGAAAATTGAGGTGCCAGGAGATGACCTTTATCTGCCTACTGCTCCTAGTAAGCTTGTTAGGGGCATTCAGGTTGACAGTGGGATTCCTCTACAGTCAGCAGCAAAAGTTCCTATTATGATCACATTTAATGTGATGGATAGAGATGGAGATCCAAGTGATATCAAACCCCAGGCTTGCATTTTCAAGGTAACCTTACCTTTGCTGTCATGCAGTGTGTGTTGTAATATATTTTGTTCAGGCGGTTGAACAGGCTTAACCTGGCACCATCTGGCTGAAATGCACATTGCTTTCTGGATGAAATATGGGTTGAGGCTTGTGAATCTCTGAATTTGTGTTGTTGATGTTCACTTGCTTAATTATTTTGGTTTAAGAATATTGGTTTGTGGGATAACATGCTGGAGTAGGAGCTCATTGCCTTCTGGAAGTGATTGGTTGTTTACGACAAAGAAAGTAATGTTAATAGCCTACAATAAGAAATGATGGAAGCTGTGGAGACCTGGCAAACCCACATCCAATTCCATGCCCTACTGTCTTGCCTAAGTGGGGGGGGGGGGCGTTCAATTGTAGCAGCCTAACTGTAAAGTATAGAGAGGGTGTTTCTGTTGGGCCCTTTAAAACCTTTTGACAGCTTATGACTCACAAAATAGGAAAAAAAAGAAAACGGTGGAGGATAGGTCTGTGGGATATTCTGCATCCGTTATAATCCAATCTAGAAGAGTTGGCACATAGTAACTTTTCAGCTGTCCAAATGCTTTATCCACTTCGTCATCCTACAATGCACATTTATACCTGCTCCAATAATGTAACTCATACCTTCTTTATTGTGTGCTTGCCAGCTAAAAGAAATTGTCTTGAGCAATTGAGGCTGCATCTGTCTAGGTGCTTGACCCAAATTCAACTGTCAGAAGGGACACTGCTGTTAAGCCTGTGAACATATTCTAATTTGTTCGATTTGGCATCTGAATTAGCCCATTTTCTTTTTCTTTTTGTTTTATTTAACAATTAACTGTATGGGATCATGGGGGTGTCAAGTGTCAACCATATACAGTTTTATGAGAATTATTGATGAACATATCCTCATTGAATGTCTGTAGAGGGAACTTACAATCATACACATTACCATCAATTTTGAGTATTCTTTATTTCAAGTTAAATCAAAGATCTGCAAAAATGCTTTTTCTTCTCTTCCACCTGTTTTGATCTTGTACTGGTATTGCAGTCAGTTCCGGTGTTATCTTGATTCTTGACTTTGCGGGTGCATTATGGGACTTGTATCCGCATTGTTATCCTGTGTGTCGAATAGATTGTTTTATGGTTTATGAATTCCCCTTTTCTGTTTAAGGTTGGAGATGATTGTCGGCAAGATGTTCTTGCCCTGCAAGTGATTTCCCTCCTCAGAGACATCTTCCAGGCAGTTGGCTTGAATCTTTATGTTTTCCCCTATGGAGTGCTCCCAACTGGTCCTGAAAGAGGAATAATAGAGGTAAAAATGCTGCATTCTCCGCCATGTTAGTGTTGTGTCAATGTGTACATATTTGGATCTTTTCGACAGACTCAAATGGCATTCATATGATGCAACATAATCACTTGTGGGAAATTGATTAGTAGCTTTGAGTTTAATTCTCTTAACGATTTGAATGATCAAAAGATGCTTTTGATTTGACTGGATACCAGATGTTTTATTTGTTTGCCTTGTGAAACCTCTTTTGCATCAATATCCTTTCATTAGATGGACCCTTATTTTTCTTGTTTCAAGTCTCAAGTTATGACTGGGCAAGAACATGACACTTGGGTAAAAGACTAGGTGAAGAAGCAAGATGATCTGTGAGGACATGACATATTGGGGAAAGATCAGGCGAAAGACTTGTGGAGCAGAACATTATTCAGTGTATAATGGCAGGATGACAAAAGTGGAGGGATGCATATAAAGTGTTGTGTGTTAAGAAGATCCTACTAGGTCCAGAGGTGTCCTTACCATTGGTTAGATCAGCCTTATTGTGCGGTTTGGAATGTTGGCCGATCAAAAAGACCAAACTCCTAAGGTTGATGGTTGCAGAGATGAGGATTACATAAATATGAGGTCATACAAACATTGGATCGGTTCAGGAATAAAGGAATAAATATAAAAATTGGGGGTGAAGCCAATTGAGGATAAGACGAGGGAAGCAATGTGGCCACATCATAAGGAGCATGGAGGCATCTGTGCCGAGGTTCGAGATGATTGGCCCTGTAGAATTTAAGAAAGTATAGGAGGACCAAAGAACAATTGGAATGAGGTGTTTCGACATGCTGTGACATCTGAAACTAACAGAAGACGTGACTGGTTTCTGGAGGTCTAGGATTAGATTTGTAGGTATTAGGTGGTTCACTGTGGCTAGTTTCTGGAGGTCTAGGATTGGAGTTGTCGGTATTAGGTGGTTCGCCATTAACCCTTTGAATTTGAGTCGCTTGACAAACATTTATGCTGTTCGACTTGTCACCAGGTGTTATATTAGTTCTGTTTATTTACTACTCGCCCTTGCTAGTGCATTTGACTTATGTTTCTTATGGCTTTATTATTTAACGTTATTTAATATTAATATGAAAAACTTCTAGTTTCTGGTACCTAAGGTATTTCTTGAAAAGGTTTTAATTCATCAAAAATATTTTCTACAGTTTTTTGGGTGGGTTTCTTGGAATGGATCTCTACAATTGTAAGAGTAAGAATGTCTACACTGCGATCTCCCTGGACCCCTGTTAAAGGCGTGATGCAAACTAGGTGGTGATGTTCTTGGTTTTATTTGTATCTGCTTCTTCTGTGCTAACAATGAAACATATTGCCCATATTGGTTGATTGAGCTAGTCTTCCTAGTTTGGATGCCTCTTTTCTGTTGCAAATATGACTCTCTGTACAGCTTGCTGGTTGTTATGATTTGATGGACCATGGAGATAGACATCAGGGACACCAGGGGGCTAGGTAAGTTGGGGTAGAATTCAGGAAAGCATAAAACCTTCCAAGGCATCAGAGGTCCTCTAGCACCTGGACTTGGCAATGGCCAATTTTATGTTTGATGCAGGGTAACCAGTGTAACTTCAAATCTGTTTACCTTTCATCTGTTGTCTCTGCTGGTTTCTGAAACCATCGTATCAATGATTCCTGTGGATGCTTGACATGTCTTAGAAGTGTTGTGCTAACATGTCATGTTCCTTGAATAAATCTATGTAAGACACTATTTATTATTAGGCCAGGATAATTTTCTCTGTGAATTTCCATTGAGGAAGATAATGTTTGCTGGATATCAGTTACGTAACAATGGTGATTTACGAGCAGCCTGATATTCAAGTTTTGTATTATATGGGCCATGGATGTCCATTTATGAGTGGGCCGATGCCCAAATACTCAAGTTCTGCTTTATTAACTGCATTTGATCTGGACGTTTGGTATAATCTAATACTGGTTTTTTCTATCAATCTTTTGATTCTTATAAGATGATCCTATTCTACAGGTTGTGCCTAATACACGGAGTAGAAGTCAGATGGGTGAAACTAATGATGGTGGCTTGTATGAGATCTTTCAGCAAGATTATGGGGCGGTTGGATCTCCCAGTTTTGAAGCTGCTCGTGAAAATTTCCTCATCAGCAGTGCTGGCTATGCTGTGGCCAGTCTTCTGCTGCAACCAAAAGATCGGCATAATGGCAATTTACTGTTTGACAAGTGCGTTTTCTTGACTTCATACTTTCTTCTTCCGGAAACCCCTTCTGGGTAAATTTTTTTTTTTTAATTTAAAAAAGGCCAAAAGGAATGATGTGGCTTTCTCTTTTCTAAAAATTGACCGAGTACTGATGCTGTTGGCTAATCCTACTGCCACTTATGCTTAAATTGCAGTGTGGGAAGGCTTGTTCATATTGACTTCGGTTTCATCCTGGAAACCTCTCCTGGAGGGAATATGCGTTTTGAGAGTGCCCACTTCAAGCTCAGTCATGAGATGACTCAACTACTAGATCCATCAGGGGCTATGAAGAGCGACATTTGGCTCCGTTTTGTGGGGTAAGAGAATGAATAATCCATCCCCTTCTCCTGTAAAAGTTTCCCTTTCTTTTTAAGAGTTAATTTCCACAATGAGAAGATGGTCACAGGTGAGCTGTCTTTTTTTGGTTTGGGCGGGGGGGGGGGGGGGTTGAATCCCAGAATCTTCCCTTCGGGAGGGACTACTTCGCCGCTTCACTCTTAACTTTCCTTTTGGCTAAATCTTGCATGCTTAAATTCTTTGGCTGTCGTAACAGATTGTGTGTGAAGGGCTACCTGGCTGCTCGGCGTTATATGGATGGGATTATAAACACAGTCTTAATGATGCTAGACAGTGGACTGCCCTGCTTCAGCAGGGGTGATCCCATTGGCAATCTTCGGAAGAGGTTTCACCCTGAGATGAACGAGCGTGAAGCAGCCAATTTCATGATCCATGTATGTACCGATGCCTATAACAAGTGGACAACTGCAGGCTATGATTTAATACAATATTTGCAGCAGGGTATCGAGAAATAGTACATGTACTTAAATTCTATGAGAGCAATTGTGTATATTGGTTCTTCAGAGCTCAAAGCATTGTCACCTGATGTAGCATAGTTACGAAATTTTGTTCTGAGGGATCACCACGATGGCAAATAGGAGTCCTGTGTAATCAGCAAATGTAGTAGTTGTAGTGTGGTATCCCTCTGTTGTTTGTAAAGGTACTGTATAGATTGCAAAATATCAATGGAAATAGACGTATTCTTGTTTGCCTATACTTCGTAGAGATTTTTATCCTAAGCCTAGTGCGAGCTACTACTCTTCAATAAGAATGGTCTTGAGTCTTGAACATTACTCTGTACGGGCCCAGCTGCCCTGAGCCCTAACTTGACCGCAGATTGGTAACGGTCAATGAGTCGATGTGTATTTTAAGTTGATTGATATGGATGCATACTAGTTGCATAAGTGGTTATAGGGATAAAACTTCCTATATTTGGATGTCTTGGGATTTCATAAAAATGGAATTTACACTGAAAGTTGATGGTGTGTAAAAATGTTCGATTGAGCTATCTCAAAATTCTCAATCCTTGAGGGTTTGTGGGTTGTTTTTTTTTTTTTTGGTTGGGGGGGAGGGGTGTTTGGCATGGGTTCATGGAACGATTGAATTGTGATATACCAAGTTGTGTTAGTTAAAAATTATCTTCACTCTAATTTGACGCATTAAAGTTAAATCGTCCACTTATTTAGCTAGTACTAACCTTACTTGCAGGTTAGTATCATAGCAATGAGGACAATTACTATGTCCTCTTTAAAGTAGTTATGGTCGAAAACTAAAATCCACCATAACAACAGAACTCATCAGCATTGTACCCCCAAGTTCACTGTTCAAGTGATTTGGACCATAATTGGTCATTTATGAAGTTCAGAACTAAGTAAAGAGGTTTCGTCATCGTTTTTGATCATTTTTATTGATTTTTGGTACCGCCACTAAGTAAAGTGAATGTCCGTGACATTACACCAGAACTAATTGTTGAAAATGAATGCAGCACAAAATCAAATTATAGAGATTCTTGGCTGATACAGGAGGACATGGTCGCAACCACATATCTCATTATCATATATTTGATAATGACTTTTCCTCTTAATTATTATAGCAAAAGGAAATTTTTTTTGGGGGGGGGGGGTGGTCAGAAAAAGGAGAAACTTAGGGTCTGGGCATGTTCTGAGCTGCAGCCTTTTTTTGGTTTTTTTTTTTGGGGTCATTTTCTTGGGTCTTCTCCTCATGCCAGACTTTTTGGCTGCATTTCAAATTTGTCAATCCATCAAAAACATCCCTTTTCCCTTGGAAGTTAGCTCAGCCTATTTATTCCAACCGAATTGAATTTAGTGCCCCATATAATTATTTATCTTGCTGTTCAACTTTGGCTGATTGCCTTAGCTTTAATAGGAAATTGAGGCAAATGTACCTTGTATGATAGTGACTCATGATGGGGTGTGTACCATGAATAACATTACGTGTTTATCTTGGCAAGGAAGAATGTGGTTTCATGTTGCAAAAATACATGATTTAACAACAAAAGGAATACATATGTACATATGACGTTTCTAAGCACATGGCATTATTTCCACTACCGTTAATGTCAATTATTTCGGTTGATTGATAAAATCCTTTCAGATGGTCAGGATTGATCAATTAAAGAAAATATGTTCATTGTTTATAGCTTAATTAAGTAGGCTACCTCATTCTTTGTCGATAGATTTTGTGTTGGAATATTTACTGGACAATAATGGATGGTACCGGAATTATTGATCCCACACAAGAGTCATGACAGCTTCAATACAGACATATACTAGTATCTCTTTTAGCACAATGGCCCCATATTAGCAAATAAAAATATGTGCTCATTTATAGTTTAAGTGGACTACTCAATTATTAATTAATTTTAGATTGAAACTTCGCTTGGGCTATGACAATATATTAGCAAATCTTCACAGTTAAAGTGGAGCTTAGGTTCATGACAGAATATTGTATTAGCGAGTTTAATCCATTTAGTTCTTTATGCTTCCACCAAAAAAAGAAAAAAAGAGTGGAAATACGAGGTTGAAGGAAGTCTAAACCCTAAAATTTAATAAACATAAATCATGATCAACTCTCAAAATGTTCAGAATACAAGTTTTAAGAAGGTTTGAAGTTTCAATAAGATAGAACGTCACCGATTTTTTCAGTGTTTTTTTATATAAAAAAAATTATTTTTACAACATAACTATCAGAAGGTGGTCTAGTAGAAGATTGTACACCTTCCAACAAGAAAGCTTGGGTTTAAACTCTAATAGAAGTATTGGGGAATTTTCTTTAAACTTATTTCCCATTTCCTCTTTTATGTCTGCCCTTACTTAAGGTGTTCCCATGAGATATAAACTCTTACATAGACTTGTTTGCCAATGTCCTCTTCCTTAATGTTGACATGCCACTTAGGTTTCATATGTGACGCAGACATGATTATCGTCATCCCAATCTTGATTGTATTCCATATTTTCAAACTCTTATGATCCAAAAATCCCAAAAAAACATGTCATGAGTGTAAAAAGCACAAGGAAAGGCGAAAAATGATTTGTGTACACCTTAACCTCTACCTTTAACCCAGGAAACCTGTACACAAGAACATGTTTTCGTTTTTTCTTCTTTTTATCATTTTGAGTACTTCGTCAGTTGGTTTTCATAATATGCAGTTATATAACTGGAGACATATATATATTGCCTAGCTAATGCAACGTGGCTTTATAAAAGCACTCCCAACACGGGGAACGTCGTGGGGCAAGTGGGTCTCGCGTGTCTCACGCGTGGGAGTTATCTGCTGGCAGCCATGAGATAAATGGGGGCACGCATGGAGGAATCTGTGGACATTCCTCCACGCGTGTAATTTTTGGATTTTTTTATTTTTTGTTTTTCTTTTTTTTTAGTTAATTTATAATTTTTATATGATTAAAAAAATAGATTGTGTGTTATAAGGTAGGTCCATGATAAATTTTTTTATTGGATTATTAAAATTGGAGTTTCATGGGTTGGAAAAGTGATGACATGCAAGTTCTAAAAATATGAAATTTTTGCTGATGTAGCAAGCTTGAGTTTCAAAAAATGACACTCTGATTGGAAGTGCTCTAAATGGTGTTCATTTGGCAAACTCGACCATGATGTTCAAACTTCAATGTTGATATGGGGCAAGCCATACAAAGAGCACTCACGCTAGGTCAATTCATGGTATCACTTCACCCCACTTTTTGAAGCTCTTCTGACTTACACGTTGCATACATATATAGTACTAGCATTTAAATCTGGGCATTGATTTTAAACTATAGTGAAAATAAAATATCAAATATTAATCTGCATACTTTATTATATTACTTTAGAGTGTCATGTATTAATTCTCAAATCTATTGATTTTTGCTTTAGATTGAAACCATCATTTGGCATCAATGAATAACATCTTTAATGCTAATAAGACACGTGTCAACAATGTTTTTTTTTTTTTTTTTTATCCGTAGGAGCCACCAAGGACAATACAATACAATTACAATTCAATTGGGGATTGGGAAATTGAACCTAAGACCTAATGTACCAAGTACCTCAGTCTTCACCACTAGGCCAAGACTTCATTGGTGACACGTATCAACAATGTAACACTTGCACTCACTTTTATATATAAATATATGATGATATTTCATTATTTATTTTCAAGTTTAAAAAACATTGGAAAAATGAATGAAGTTAGAGCTTGAGTTGATTTTATACTAAAAAAAATTATATAAAATGCATGATTATTTAATGTCATATTAAGTACTTCATTAAGATCAACTAAATTTCCTTTCGATTCTTATTACCTTTTGCACTCTAATAACAAAGCTAAGGAAGTGCGAACCACTTTGTTGAGTGCGATTCCTTAGTCTCTTTCAGAAGGTTAAAAACGTATACAAGTTTGATAAAAGCTAGCTAACAGCAGGCACATCAAATAATTAATTGAGATTATATTAATATGGCTGATGATGGCATAATAAGGATCAAACGTAAGAGATGCTTTGATTACGGAGACAATTAGGGTGGTAATTGCAGGTACAATCCAGTACATGATTTGATTGCAGGACTTGTTGATCTAATAATGCTCTTGTTCTAATTGCACAATTTATTGGCCATGAACTATTGTACTGTTTGTTCCTAATTGTACATGACGATTGCCATCACCGTTGCTCTCTGCGTTTTTACCACTTTTCCACCCCCTATTACTCAAAGACTCCTTCCATCTAAAATCTTCAAACAATTCATTCATCTCTTCCAGAGATCGACCTTGAGTCTCCGGTAGGAAGGTGAAGAAAAAGAGCCATGCCACGGAGGCGATTCCAGCAAATAAGAAAAATGCCCCTCCGGTAGTTATAGCATTGGAGAGGGACAAAAACGTCATTGATATGATTCCGCTCACAACTCTGTTCATTGCCACACCCATACTTGCTCCTTGGGCCCTTAGCCTCAGAGGAAAGATCTCGGAGCTATAGACCCAAGCAATTGGGCCCAGCCCAATAGAAAAGGATGCCACAAATGCACACACCATGGTAATGCAAAGGGCTATGGCCCAAGTCAACTTTTGAGTAGAGTGGTCAATGACGGTCAACGACATGCCCAAGGTCAAAAGAGAGAGAATCATTCCCCCTACACTGGTTAACAACAAAGGCCTCCTCCCGTGTTTGTCCAACAAAAAAGTAGCCACTAAGATGAAGATTGTCTTTGCGAATCCAACGGCTACGGTTGCGAGTAGCTTGTGCGTGTCGTTTGTGATCCCTGCTTTTTCGAAGATTGTCGGGCTGTACAAAACGACGGCGTCTATGCCGGAAGACTGCTGGAAAAAGTGGATTCCGATGCCGGCGATCAACACGCGCCGAACTGCCGGCGTGGGGTTAATCAACAGCTCCTTCCAAACTCCCTCCCCTTGACTCTTCCTCGATGCAGGGATCGAAACGACGTCGTCGTCGCAATCCAGGGGAATTCCGGCGGCCTCTTTGATATCTCTGAGTCGGGACTGAGCCTCCTCGGCCGAGTCGGAAGTCCGAGTCAGGACTCGCTTCGCCTCGCCGAGTCTTCCCTGCATAACGAGCCAACGCGGCGATTCCGGCATCGCGAGGACGCCGATGGCGAGGATGGCGCTCGGAACAGCGCCGATTCCGAGCATGAATCGCCAGCTGAGATTCACCGGAAGCTTCGAGAATGCGAGATTGGATATGTAACCGAGTAAAACGCCGCCGTTGATGAATACCTCAGGGAAGGATGTGAGGAAGCCTCGGGAAGACGCCGGCGAGACCTCGGCGGTGTATACTGGAGCGATCATTAGAGCGTAGCCGACGCCGATGCCGGCGACGAAGCGGCCGACCATTAGGAAGGCGTAGTTGGTGGCGAAGCCCATCAGGAGTGCGCCGGCGAAGAAGATTGCTCCGGCGATAACGATGGTGTATCGCCGGCCGATTTTGTCGGAAGTCCGGCCGGCGGCGGCCGAGCCGAAGAGGCAGTATAGGTTTATGATTCCGAGCAGGACTTCAATTTGGACGTAGGAGATATTCAAGTCCCTCTTGATGTACAGTGCTGCACCACTCATCACTCCTATGTCTGGAAATAACAACGAAAATGGACATATGGTTAATTCATTATATTGACTTGCTTAATTAATTAGTTGTGCTATGCACCATTTGTTTAAAAATTTTAGTTGAAATATTTTTAAAAATATTATAATCAATCTTATAATTAAAATTTATAGAAATAATAATATTAGTATATTTATAATTTATTTTCTTTATTTTCTTAATTAAAATATTTCACAAAATTCTTTTTTGTGGGTCGCTTGGAATCAGCCTCTCTATGGGCAAAGATGTCGGTTGAGGTAAGGCAGCTAGATCTTTCCAAAACTTGCAAAAGCAAGATCCACACTGAGAGTTGTTGTTATTGTTGTTGTTTCTTAATTAAAATAGTTGAAAAGAAACTATTCATTATGATGACTTTAAATCACATATTGTTTAAATTTTTATTTTAAAATAAAATCTTAATAAATATTTTAGAGGATACGTATTGCGACTGCAGCATTAGAACTCACTTTTATATATATATGATTTGTACTGTTAACTTAAATGCTTTTAAAAAGAGTTAAGGAAAACAATAACTATTCAACCAAAACGACATTTTAATATAATCAAAGCAAGCATGTCATTTTGAGACCTAAATATAAACATTTTTGAATTTTTTTTCCTTATTTCATAACGAATGTGTATGTGTGTTAAACAGTTAGTAGAACGACACAACAATGTTGTTATTTTCGTCATTTATGGTGTGTGTGCCTGTGTCAAACTGATTGATTTTTATTACTAGAAAGAATATGTTCAATAGATGTGTAATCTTATAGAAATAATGCACGTTGCACGAAAACAATGTTAATAATAACGGATAATAGTACTGCAAATTATCAATGTACAATTTAACATTAAAGTAGATAAAAATCTTTTATACAAATTGATGACCTTAAAAGCATCGGCATAAATTGTAAATGTTCCATAAAATCTGGAAGCACATAAAATTGGGCAAACAGGTTAACACCTCCACTGGTTGGCTTTGACAGAATATGGCCAAACTCAAAAGTAGCATGTGTGGGAGGAGCGAAAACACGAGGACAACATGGGCCCATTTGTTCGTTTTCGGCCCAAGTGCATGCATCACTAATACTCACACATAGTTGGAAAGCCTAGTCAATCATTTTTATTTTTTTTTTTGATAATTAATCAGATAAAATGTTAAGAATACAATTATCCTGACTAAGCTATAAATAAAAAGAAAAAGAAAAAGAAATTCAGTTAAATTACATGAAATAAAAATATCGCAACTCTACTCTATGCTATTCGATCAAATATATCAACTTTTATTAGATGATTTTTATTGTCAATATCTAACAAGTTTTCATTAATAAATATTTCTTCTATTTATATGAAAATAACTTCTTATTATCCTCCTAATAACTTAACGCAAAATCCTGATTTTTTTTATTGATACCTAATTATTTTCCTCCTAATAATTGGCCCACCTTTAGTTTTTTCAAACAAAGGACAATTATTTCAGACTCCCAAGTTTTTTCTTGAAAGCAATTAATTTGTCAGTTATCATGGCACGTCATTTCTGATTAGATTTTGTTTGCTTGAAGATTTTGCTGGCATCTGATAGATAGCCAGAAGACGAGTCAAAGGGAATCTTGCATGCCAACATTGGATTTTTTTTTTTAAATATAATAACATCATCACCATCCAATATAAATCCCTTTTTAATGAGATTTAAACGAGATCTAAATATAAACAGTCTTTAATCCTGCAAATATTACTGCTTACAATGTCAAATGATTCTTTAAACTGTCATATATGCATAGTCTATATATATCATGAATTTACTAAAATTTATATTTGTAGCGCTCGCCTTTTGACCAGGGTTACATATAAAGTAATGACCTCCTAGTTAAAAGTGGAGTTGTAACATATCACTTGCATATAATTTGCATGCAATCATATATAATCAACCATGATTAAAAGTGATGTCTTTTGGATGAACTTTTATTTATTTATTTATTTTTAAAAAGAGTGCTTTAAGATGAGAGGCTTCCTCCCATGAATTGAAGTCAAAGAAATGGAAACTCAAGAAAAGCATGCTAAGTACGTATCTTAGTGACCATGCATAGTTCCATGAAGCTACGAGCAACATATAAAAGCAATAAGCATGAGAGAGAGAGAGAGAGAGAGAGAGAGAGAGAGAGGGTGAGTACCATAGCCTAACAAGATGGAAGTCATAGAGGCCAAGGAAGCACAAGCAAAGGCAAATTTGTTTCTCTTAGGCCTCTTTTGAGGAGGATCAAAATCTGCTAACTCTTTATGATTGAGTGATGGTGCCATGACTTTGGTTCCTTCCACAGTCATGGCTTCTCTCTCTCGCTATCTCTCCTGCTCTTTTCTTTCCTCACAAACACCAAGAGAGAGAGAGAGAGGGAGGAAGCTGTGCTTGAATGAAGAGAATAGCTGCTGGGGAACTCTGCTTATATAGAAGCAAGTAGGCCATGTTGCTTGCATCACAGTTTAGAGACCAAGACCACAGTGGTTTAATTACCAGTTTACCACACTGACGAGGCTTTTCCAAGCTGATCCTTCTTCCTTTCCTTTTCTGTTTCATTATTATCTTTAAAAAATTGTTATGGGCAGGAGGGGGGGGTGAATTTGACTAGATTATTTTTCTTAAAGGTAGGGGTACCCGATGAATTGGGTTGGGTCGGATTAGGTCGGTCCATTTATAAAATGGGTTAGGTCGGATCAGGGTAGGCCTGCTAGCGATTTAAGTTAGATCTGACACTTTTATGTAAATAAGTCACATTTTATGTAAATAAACGGGTTACTAAGCAGACTGTCAATGGGTCAACCCGATTCGAGCCGTTAATAGGCAGACCTATTATTGACGCGGTCCATTATCGACCCAACCCTTTAATTTATTGACTCTATTCTATTAGGGCGGCCCACTTTGCCCAATGGGTACCCGCCCATAACCTACCCCTACTTAAGGGTGAACAAAATTATTAGTTTATTCTACATTCATTTATACAATAATAAAAAATTTAAGTATGGATCCTGCGTACATAGACCTTGGATAGATCAATAGTCTTATCCTCATAAGTATTTTTATAAGTAAAGAGACTAATTTTAAAAGATTAATTACAAAATTTTCAATATCGCTGAATTGAAAATTTGGATATATTTGTATAGAGATATTGAAATCTACCTAGCTTCTTCTTGCCTGTTTTGAAATAACTTTTTTCAACTCTCAAAATTTTAAGGTAATTTTTATCCTCTATAAATTTAAATTATGTGACTATTATTTCTATTGAGGACTTGAAGGTCATTATGCATTTATGTATTTGACTGATTATGTGTCTTCAAATCTATTTTTAACTGGTAATTTATTTTTTTTTTGTAGTTTTTAATTGCAAGCTGTGCATCACATTGATTCAATAAGCTTGATTGTCATGTATGTTGTACGAGCAGTCCAAACTTGCAAGTTATCTGATTTGCACAATGCTGCCTGTATGTTGGGTTGGATTGTTACATCTTCCAAGCCCCAACTTGTACTCGTCCAAAATAACGACAAATAGATTTCAATTTTAAAATAGTAAATTCATTTTAGTAGTAATATTTTTATTTTCATTTTTTTGGACGTAACATTTTATTTTTTTAGTTGTCCATTACTAATTATTTTCTTAAGCTTAATCTGGTTTCTTAGATGGTTTCTTTTGTTTTATACAGTGAATTAGGATTGTATTCCTCATGTGATCTTAATTTATGTATTCTTTAGACAACGTAACGTACATCATATTTTAATCCATCCCATTTTTAGTACCTCTATTACTCAATGACTCTTTGCGTCTAAAATCTTCGAACAACTCACTCATCTCTTTTAGGGTTCAACCTTGGGCCTCCGATCAAAACCTATATAACACACTCAGGAGTATATACTCTCGGAAGCCCTGTAAGCAAAATATATATTAATAACTGCTTATATGACAAATACGCGTTGAAAAATATATATCTATGTGGCAATAGGAGTGCAAACTCCAAGGTGTATATATAATAATTTGCCGTCTCTGATAGGAATGTGAAGAAAAAAAGTCTTGCCATGGTGGCAATCCCTGCAAATAGTAAAAATGCCCCTCTAGTCGTAATAGCATTGGAGAGGGACAAAAACATCATTGATAGAACTCCACTCACAACTCTATTGACCGTCACGCCCATGCTGGCTCCTTGTGCTCGTAACCTTAAAGTGAAGATCTCAGAGCTAGAGACCCAAGTGATGCCACCCACAGTACTCAACATAGAGTTGGGAAAAACTGACACGACATGACAACACGATACAAAATTAGGCAGGTTTGATCGGGATTTTTAACCCGTTAACCTAATTGGGTCGACATGCCTACCCCGTTTAATTAAATTGGTTAGGTTAAGGTCGAAACTTTCGACACAAAAAAATCTACTTTAGCCAGTTTAATTAATTTGATCAGATGAATCTACCTGTTTACACACTAATCCATTCATTGTTTAGTATTAAAAAAAAAAACTTGCTAAATGTTTAAATTAAACATTTAGCAATTTTAGAGGGGCAATGAAAATTCAAAGAAACTGGATATGCAAGAACGGCCAATCAATCACTCATGGACGCAAACAAGTTGACACCTCCACCGGTTGCGTGACCGAACGGGGACAAACTCAAAAGTTACATACACATGGTAAGTCCTGGAATATGGGCATGGGCCCATTCCATGTCATTGTCGAAGTATATTCAGTCATCAACAATCACATATAGTTGGAAGGCCTAACCACTTTGGCCCACCTTTAGAGTCTCACCTCTCAAAGGAAGGCTTATTTTGTCTCCAAGTCATGGCCCACCTTATTGTCACGAGATCTAAATAAATCTAAATATTAGCAGTTTTATTCTTGTAAGTATATAATAAGCAAGTACAAGTAGACAGATGGATTTCAAGAAGTATAAGGACATCGAACATACATATATAATAGTAGTATCGGATCATAGTTATGTATATTTGATTATCTTCTATGGATTAATCCCAAAAAAATGTACACACATATATTTTCATCTAACATGAAACCAATAATTTAAATTGTTGTAACAAAAATCAAACGAGTAATAAAATTAGTGAACAAGCATTATAATGGGGGGTTCATTTTTAAAAAAAATGGACTAGCTATAATGTCGGCTACGTTAACCGATCTTAGTTATGTGATGTTCTATAGTTACATGATATAAATATTTTTTTTTTTGCCTCTATAAATATCCTAAGATGGAAAAGAGCAATTTGAAGTTTTACACAGCCATTAAATAGGCTTTTTTTTTTTCCTTTAATTTTGGAAGGAAGGTAGACTGCAATCATTGAAGCTAAAATATTTGATATTTTTAATTATCTTGTAAAATTGCTCAAATTCAAGAGAAGACGATGAGGGTTTAGGGTTTTGGTTAGCCGACATTCAAAGGAGAAGCCGCAAATCATCATATGGCACGTACGCAAGGCGTGGATCGAAAAGGAAGTGATGACATTATTCATTAATTACGAAAATTATTTCAAGTGGACCAAGTTGGCATATTCATTTAATTACAGACGTATTATTCAGTCAATGAATTTTAATTAGATTATTACCTTTGTATATATGTATGTGGATACCATAAATGACTATAAATATCTAAGGTTCTGTTTGGTCTGTACAAAATCTGGTGTAAAAAAACGTTCAAGGAAAAACATGAGGAGGGAAAAAAAGTACGGAGAAACTGGGTTTTTTTCTCTTGTTTGGATTGAGGAAAAAATACAAGATTTTGGATGAAAAATTTGAATGTTGATGAATTACTTAAATCATGTTGATATCATTTAAATAATATGAGGTTGGAGGAGGTTGGAAATTCTTTTTGGAACTTTTTACAAACTTTCCTCACAATTTTAGGAGGAAAATTTTATCACTTGTTTCTAACAATTTTTTCACTTAATTTTCCATCATATTTTTTCTTTGTGATTTTCTCTAATAAGCCAAACACAAGAAAAAATTTTACTTTCCAATTTTTTTTCTTTCCACCAAATTTTTCCGGGTCCAAACGAAGCCTAAAAACTTAATTGATAAAGGAAAATAAGCTTTCGTTCAATTATACATCTTCTTGTCATGTGTTCGATAATAGTAAGTGAGGGTTATCTCACAATGAAGAGTTTAGAGGCATAGAGCATATTACTCTGTTCATTACTGATTAGTTTTGGATTGGATCGAACTTCACTTGACTTATATACACATATTGGTCCAATGACTCTAATGAGAGTTGTGGACTGTTATAACATGATGGATTGACTAGATGACCAATCGATAAGCTATCACTTCAAACAATATTGAATTTTCTGACTGTTGTAATCCAGTGGTGTCTAGTGTACTCTAAATCAATATCTTATGAATGTGACTAACTTGTTTATAATTGGTGAGTATATACTGAATATATTTTTATTTTGCCCTTATTTGCATCAAAAATAATTGTAATTTTGCCCTGCTGGATACAATAATAAATATCTATGTGCTAGTTCACACAAGAACAAAATTTTTACAACTGTGATCAACAATTTAGGTTTTGATAAACTATATTGGCTGATAGCATTTGGTTTTTCGAACAAAATACATACTTAATCTTGTTATTTTAGCTAAGTTATGTGGCTTTTCGTGTCGAATATTGGGGTACAAGATTTCCCTGCTATGGGATTTTTAGCGGATGTGCAATTCAGTTTGCAAAGTCTATATCGTGCACTCAAGAGTTTGTACTCTTATGTGACACATAAATAATTATATACTGAAAGTAAAATATATGATAAATATACACTAATAATATAAATAGCGAGCATGTATACTCGAATATACATAACAATTTTCCATTAGGATTGGATCTGGATTTTCTCTTGGGCCATTTCAAAACTATTGGATTTCCTTATGTAAGGCACAAAATTGTTGCCCTTTTTTTTTTAATGTTTTTAAAGAAAGGTAAGCTTTTCCATTTGCAAATGGAGAAGGGGTAAGTGGTCCTTACAATTACAAGCAACACTTATATTAACATCCTGGGTCTATAGACCCGAGATATGTTTAATTGAGTAAATCAAAATGCTCAAATTGATACAATAGATTACTTAGGTATATAAAATAAAATGCTCAACTCCATAAACTGATGAAACAAGAAACAAGGGCGAAGAAATAATGACTTGAAATTGGGCACTGTTAATCTCAATGTTTAATACCTAACCCTAGATATGTCAGGCAAAATAAACAATACGCAAGCACTAAAGTCCAAATACACGTAAAAAAAAGACCAGTTTCAGCCCCCCAAAAAGGTGTTTTCAACCCACTTCAACAAAAAAATATCAACTCCAACCTATTTCAACTCAGTTTTACCAATCTTAACCAACTAAGTGAAGTGATCATTTTTTTATTGAATCTTGCAAAGTGGGTTCAAATAGGTTGATGTGGATTGAAGTTGGTTGAGGTCGGTAAATTTAGATTTACCAACGAAAAGAACATGACCTAAGAACTGACATCTTTATTGATACTCCGACTCGTACAGGCGAAAATGTATTCATGGATGAAATATAATCAAATATGAAGCATTACCTCAGTAATAAAATGTTCTTCATAAATGAGAGTTAGACATTAACATTGATGGTATATCCGGCTAATTAATTCCAACAAGTCTGTCTAAACATTTATAACTGAAGAGTAGTGTCATTCACAAGTCGTAAGTCTTGACCAAGCTTTCTCTCTCCTCAATCCTTGCATTCTCCATGGAGACACATTTTTAATCATCAACTAAACATATGCAAAACAATAATATATGGTAGAAAATTCTTGTGGCTTGCTAATTTTCCCTTTTTTTTTTCATTACAATAATGGAGATAGGACCATATACATCTTAACTAATAATAGATTTTGTGACTTTATTATTAGATTGCAGGGAACACCACTGATTGAATGACAAGAACGTTTTCGACCAAAGACGCTTTTGTGTCATGTCCTCCTAAGTAAGTCCTAATGTGCAAATGGTGCGGGCATATTTCCTAGAAAATTTCAAGGGTTGGCTTAATGATTGGTATAATCTTATGGCAACATTTTAAGGTTGAAAGTTTGGAGTCTAAAGAGATTCAGATATTGACGATCTTACTTTTGTGGATTTTTCTGTCTGTAGAGAGATCTATTTCAAGATCCGAATAAATTTCTTTTAGGAAAACATTTAAGAAGTTGAAAATCTTGGAGCAGGCAAAAATTAATATATACGTGAGACGCTAAAAACGAATAGCGCTAGATATATGAAAACAACATAGGAGGGACAAGTTGGTACCGTAAGCAACTACAGTGGAGATAATATAACCAAAATTTAGATTAAATAACACCAAAATTTAGATTAATTATTCCCCCATCAAGACGTTCCTTCATTATTTTCTGCCAATTTCTCAGGAGTAAAAAATTTCTAAGTTTTGTATGGGCCAGAAGAGCCCCACTATATGCATCTTAGGATGAGCTTATGGGGCCTCTTTAACGTACTAATTCTTAAGCCCAAAATTTGGGGCCCTATCCAAAACAAAAATCCAACGTATTGTCACATTCCAAAAGTAAACCATCATGGTCCATCCCCAAGCATGGAAAGGTGGAAAACACTCCTCAAAAATACATGATAAAATAACACAAAGCCAATATTATTATCCTAGAATAAGGCCTTCTTTAAAATCTGAACATCCCACAGAGTAAATACAATGCTACAAGAATCCAACACGAACACTCTAAAGCATGCCTTAAATCATTTATATGCATTCGAGATAACTGATTACCGAGATATCGAGTAGATATCAAGTCATAACCATATTAACATCTGAATACTAAGATATGGAGGTTTCCAAAGAATGTTTGTGTAATTTTTGGCAGTTAATAAGTTAACAGTCTCTCAACAGCATCTAGATAGAACTCCTTGGGCATGGTGCCGACAATATATTCGCGTTTCTTTCCGTTCTTGAACAGCATAACCACAGGTACAGCGTTGACATCGTATTCCTCAGCCACCATTAAATCTTTGTCTGTGTCCACCATGAAGCATTCGAGTTTCCCCTGATACTCTGTGGCAATCTCATCAATTACTCGGTGAACCATCTGACAGGGACCACACCAACTAGCATAGAACTCAACAAGGACTGGAGAGTTGTTCTTCAGGACAAGCTTGTCCCACGACTCCCACGTCACTGCAGTGGCTGCATCAGAATCATCAGGACATTTCAATTGTCAGAAAACTGTAGGAGCAAAGTAAGGATGGCCTATGTATTTGCACTGTTAAACACAAAGACAGGAGATTCTGCCTACTCTTAAAACAGCTTCTAGGAAGTTCTGCATTAGAAAGAGCTTCAAGCATGATTTAGTGGATTGACAAAAACTCAAGATTATTCAATTTTTAACCTATATCCTTCCTAAAGCGGGACCCACACTGGGAGTTTGTTGTTGTTGTTGTTGTAACCTATATCCTTCCAGATAATAACAGTTTGAATAATAAAAACCTTCCTAGACTGTGGTCGATTGGCCATGCTGATGATATCAAGAACTCTCAGAGAGTTTTATTGATAGTTGTTACGTGTCCAAAGCAGGCTTTTACTTCAAGTATGATATCGCAACTGTTTCATATTCAACACTGATGAAATTGTTCACTACCCAGCTAATTTGTATCTGAAAACAGAATGACAAGACTAAGATCATATTCAGCTTGAATATCAAGCTGGCTCTATGATTCACAATCTGTAGAGATTAAGCTTTTGTAGACCCCATGATCACTCTAAGCAACTCACTAGCTGACTAGATTAGTTTTACATCCTAGGTTTCGCGGTTGACAGTTGAGCAATTGCAGAGTCTTTAAAACTGTACCTTTGCTGCTAAGATGATATCGACCAGTCTACTACAGTGGTCTCTGCATCTGATCTACAACAGGAACACTAGCTTCTAGACAAAAATAAACAGGAGCAACCAAATTTATGTGGCTCCGTTAACCTCAACTGATTTTAGTGTAGAGTCAGAAGAGATGCTGAAAGTGAACATTTTATCCAAGTTCTGGTGGCTACCAGCCTACCACCCTTCTTTTCTTCTAAAGGGGCCAAGGCTCTCACTAAAGCTTCATAGTACACATCACGTTTTTACTGCCATTGAACTTTTACCGCCAATGACCTGTTGATGGTCAACTCAGCCGGCTTCTACATTAAGAACATATCAATTCTAACAAGGTTGCCACTGGCCAAGGTTATGTACCTTGTGACTTTGAAATGACAAATATCAAGATAGGATTCGGTAGAGGTCAACCTGTTTTGGCCCGATTCCTCCATGAGTCCAACACTTACAACAGCACTGAGGGCTACCAAACCACAAGGATGCCATACAGGTAAAGGTAAAGCATACACCTAAGATGCCCATAGATCAAGAAGTATGTCAACAGGCCTACCCATGGGATGGATGGGAGGTCACTTAGTATAATTGATGCCCACTTTCCACCAAGAATATCAACTCTTGGCAGAGAAGCTTCAGGTCAATCTAAGCCGACGTCTATAACAGATTAAGAGTGCCAATTATCAACTTCGACAGACACAGGTTTCAGTTTTGTATGATTACACAGAAGCAAATGACCATGAACCTAAAGGAGGAATAATGAATCTAAATGAAACAATCAAGCGATGACATCAAGATGCAAGCACAATACACAAAATTATGTGGATAAAACTCCCAAAAATGAGAAAAAAATCAAAGGAAAATAGAAATTGCAGAAACCCAACTAATCAATCAAACAGGAACACCAACTTTAACAAGCAAACAGGGAATCATTACTAACTCTTGAAGATACGACTGCAGACAACTGATGGGTACAGAGCTGCTTTGAGACACCCAGTGTGATTACTACGGCGTAAAGAGAGATGGGGTAAGGCTGGCGACCGTAAGATTGCAAGCCGATTGCACCCACTTTGGCATCTGACAGCAGATTGCTGCAAGCAACGGCAGCATTCTGAATATGGAGTGATTGCCATTGATGCTGATGAAGCCATTTAGCAACGAGGTAGCAATGAGGCTTAGCCTGAAAAGGCAATCAGCTCAATCAGATTTCATATCTACACACAAAATCAGATCCAAATACTAAACAATTATCGTGGCCGGAAAGAAAATTACAGAAACTGGAAATAGGAAGTAATTCTAGGCACTTCAAAATCTAATCAGTTTTTGCCAAGTGAAAGAAAATAAGAAAGACCTACAGACTTTTATCGCCATTGAAGCACAAAAACAGAAGACCCAGATGAGCCCACATCCTAATTTGAGTCAATAGGGCTAGCAATCATAACAAACAAATTCCCATTCAAATCAAACATCGGAAGAATCCAAAGATCAAGCAAATAACACTGTGAAATGAAAATAAAACAACCAATTCGACCAAAATGCAACCCAAAACACTAGCTCATCAATGCAAGAAAATTCAGCAGTTATGAATTAGGGATAAGATCTTTGGCGAAAGACCCCAAAAAATTTAATCGGGAAACTGGATTAACACAAATTCAAACACAATGATTAACTAATGACATCGGATCTTAATTAAAAATGAATCATCAACAAAATAATGAAATTCACAGAATCAAAATCATGAAACAGTGGCCATATAGAGTATGAGCATGCGGATACCTTTTTTTGACCAATTTTCCACCTTTCCTCGATCAGAGATTCAGAATGGAAGAACACACTGTATAGCGCGATCGCAGTTCGCTGGGTAGTTGCTCTGTCGTTTGTTATGAGACGTATGTTGGTGACTGCAAGCAAACTGGTGATCACTGATTACAGCTTCAAATAATTAGCTTGACTTATTCTTGTTATTTTTCAAGAACAGGATAATATTTTAAAACAAAAACGTTCCGAGGTAGTAATTTATCATTTGGAACTAATTCCTAATCTGCTTTTCGTGGTTTTTTAAAGTACTTTCTTTTATGAAAAAAAATCAAAAAATCCTTTCTGTTTGTATTCACTTTCTAAATTTACGATGTAAACTATTGAAATTATAGCATGAAGTGTTTAAAATTTTTTAAATTATCATAAATATAACTGAAAATGATCCAAGTTAGCTTGCAAGCTAACTTGATGAAAAGTTCACAAAACTTGAATTCATGGACGAAACAAGTGAAGTTGTGCCAGATGAAGCTGTTCAGTGAGCCCAAGTAAGATAGACATATTTTTGTTTTATTATTATCTTATACATTGATCTCGGATTAAGGATAATATGCAATTTATGCATATTTGTACATATCATTTCCCATTAATCTACTAGAGACAGTTGCCATTAGTATTCAATCCTGCTCTCCATTAAAACAATAAGATTTAAGAGTAAATTAGTGTGTAGAGTAAATTGGTGCGTCACCTTGGTAGATTATATATTTCAAAGGCAATGGTTTGATAATTGACACGCAATGAATAAATTAGTATGTGGTGTTGTTTTGCTAAGTGGAAATGTCAATGCATGGTGGTTGGCGCTTGATTCAGACGTTGTCATGCGAGAGCCTCCCATAGTCCTCCTTCTTAAAACAAGAAAAAAGAAAAAAGAAAAAAAAGATGTCCCTTGATATGAAAACTCTGGCTCTGCTACTGATGGTCCGACTGAATCCAGAATGCGAAGATTGATCAATGTCAGACATTGTTCTGTCAAAATTTCTTTGTCGCCTCCCACTTCCCCCCAAAAAACCAACAAATAGTTTAAAACTGAACGTAAACTAAATTGTCATTTTCACTGTTCACTTCGGAACTTCTATGGTCATGGACTAATGGTATGCGTATGCTGTTGGGTACATTATACAATGTAGAGTATGAAACTTCATCAACTGTTGTTTGATATAAGTTTATGACAAGTCTGTAGACGCAGATAAATTTCCTTGTGTCTCTAGTTACACACACACACACACATATATATATATATGTGTGTGTGTGTATATCAGTAAATTTTTATACATGACATGTTCTTTTCAACTTCATTGTTAATTTATTATTGATTATTACTGATGAGTGTTGCTCAGTGTTAATAAGTGCTAATGAAAGAAAATTGTGAATACAAAATATGACAAAATGCTAATCAATGTCCATTCATGAGTGCTAATTAGTGTTCATTAGTATTAAATGATGATGATAAATACTTATAATAAGTTGAAAAGAATATAGTCATGAAAGCCACATGGTCATAGTAAACCTTCGTACAATATGTTATCCAAATCATCTGTCCACTGATTAGTCAACATATTAAGGTGAAGTGGCTGAGTGCTTGTGGGTGCGTGCTTCTTAAATCCTAGAGAATAATCAAACTTAAGGTTGGCTCATAAGGAAACCGACCCACATAGAACGTAGAGTTGATTCTTTCTGATTTTACATCACCGGAAAAGAGATAGGTGCTCTATTCCTTATTCAATTGAAAGCAATCCATGTTTTTCGCTTGTGTAACATTTAGATTTGACAAAAATTGTTCCAATCTAAACTCGTCCGAAAAGTTTGAGTTATATTCTAAATGCTTACAGTATGCGCTTGTGAGTCACTTTTTTTTTTGGTTCATACTTTAGTGATTTAAACGCCAATAATTTAACCTTTATAAATAGGTTTAGTGTTCTGACTTTTGACCCTATTCATTATTTGTATCAAGGAATAACTAGCCAATAATGAGCCGAAATCACGACAAAAATACTAATTTTTCCTCATTGCATATTTTTATTGAGAATGGATAGGTCCAAAGGTTGGAACAGTACCTTATTTTTGAAGATTGAATTATTAACGTTCAAACTTCAAATTTAAATTGTTTTCATCCATTTGTTTTGTTGGGGGGGGGGGGGGGTTAAAAGGAGGGGGCAGGACAATATCCTCATGAGCGGCCTATGTGGTATGCATGATCCACATAATGTCCATTTTGTTGGTACCCAAAGCAGAACAATAACGACGGCCTCAACTTTTAGTATAGTCTCATTTGCAAGACCTCTAAGTTAATCTAAATATAAGACGTCTTATCTATTTGAGCATCACTATCTATAAAGCAGACATTTTAATAAACTAACAAAAAAATTTACTTTTATAGTAAGTCTTATATGAGAACATCTCATATAAATCATATCATGAAACAAATGCTTTTATGATGACTATTGATAATTAATTGAGGTAATTAATAATTCATTTAGGGGTGACAATAATAATAGTTACTTTTCAATGAACTATTAGTCACCTCTAAATTTAAAAGTCACTCCAAAACATATTATTAGTCACGATAAAATTTCAATAAAATTACCTCTAAAATAATTTGTCTCACAATAACTTCTATATTAGATGGTTTAATCCAAAAATTTATAATACTTTTAAGTTGAAAATTTTTTAATACAAAAGGGAGAAAAAACAACAAAACCTAAAAAATCCAGTAACAATTAGAGTTCATAGCACTAAGTAACACTGAATTATTGATTTTTTTCTAAACTAGCGCAAGTTATTATTTTTTTTCTCCAGTAACTCTAAGTTATCAATAGACCTGTCAGTTCGAGCGGACAAGTTAAATATGGGTCGGGTGTATTCGGGCTGAGGTGAAATAACGGGTTGGGTGTATTTCGGGTTCGAATAAAAAATGGGTGGGTGTATTTCAGTTTTGTGGGTTTCAGATCAATCCAACGGGTTTAGAACACTTATTCTATGAGTAATTTTTCTTTTTCAAAATCAAAAATTTTGCATATTCATAATTCAAAACTGTCAGTATTTAATGAAAATGTATAATAATTATAATTTCTCAAAAGAATATTTAAAATATTCAAAATTTTTATTATAATATATGAAAATCTTGTACGAACGGGCAAAAAATCAAGCTCCATTTGGTTTTGGGTTGATCGACCCATACATTGAAAGAAGGTCATTAGCAGGTCGACCATTTATTTGGTAGCCTATCCAGAGCATTTTAATGAGTTGTAGCAATTTGACCGCTAATAATTTATTTAATATTTTTATTAACTAACTTACCAATGTTCAATCAGGTAAAACTTTATTAATGGGTCGATCCTAATACGAATACGACTAGCTGTTTCTCTATTATTAGCATCATAATTCAAGACTAGTTAGAATGAAAACCAAATAAAATTAAATAAAAGAAGTATAAGATATTATCTTGCAGTTATAACATCAAAAATTTAAATTATTACAAATTAATTAGTTTAAAAAATTATTAGACATATTTGTTTAACTTAGTATATAATTGTATGACTTGTGCATCTTTAATGCTTATCTGTTTTTAAATTAACTTTTTTAAAAGATTAGATAGTTATTTCATGCAATTTTATACCTCATTTTAATGTTTATTCATTTAAAATTTGTGTACAATATTATTCTCCGAGAATAGAGAAGAAAAGATAATGTTATTATTGTTTAATTTGTAAATAGATGCAATTGTTATATAATGTCTTTTTAAACTATTCGATAAAAATGACTAACCATTATTTTTAAGAGGGATAAATTAGAGAAAAATAAAAAACTAAGGATATAATGTTCGGGTCAAGTGGGCGACTTCAAGTTCGAGTCCAGGTTTGACCTGCTAATTTGCGGGTTTTTTGGGTTTGGTTCATTTTGACTTCGGGTCGAGAAAATCGTATTCAAAACTCAAAAAATTTCGGGTGTTTGGGTTGCGTTTTAGGATCCGGTCAATTTTTGTCAAGTACTTATCAATATTTTTCTATAGTAGCACTGTGTGACCTTTTAAAAATAACACATAGTAACAGGTAACTTATGTCTTTTTACTTTTTTAAAATAATAATAATAATAATAATAATAATAATAATAATAATAATAATAATAATAATAATAATAATAAAACATTATAAAACCCCACCCAAACCACCATTGCTGTTATTTATTATACAATCATCATAAGCTCTAACAGTAGAATATAGATTTTATAATTGATGATTTATTTTAACTTTATAATAATAATAATAATAATAATAATAATAATAATAATAATAATAATAAAATTATTATTAATAATAATATTATTATTATTAAAATAAAAAATACAAATAACCTACTACTCTAGATTAACAGTTTATCTAGTTTTAACTCATGGCATGACACGCGCTGTGCGCGAGAGAATTCCGCGCAGGAGGAAAATTGGTGCGTATAATCATCGAGGGGCAGCTTTTTTGTTTTTTTAACAAACAAAATGGATTGAATGTTTTGGCATGAGCTAAAAACAGCTTTATTTTTGGCCATTTCTGTCAGGGAAAACAAATCTGTGGGTTTTGATTTATCGGAGCTTTGTTTCTGCTCCGAGATGTTCAACATTATTTGAACCCAAAAAGGAGGAAGCGAGAGACGGTTCGACAAAGTATGGCGGGACTGCGCTAATGTGGTGAAATTGGGATTTCTGAGGAAAACTTTGATGTGGGTTCTTCCTTAATCAAAACAAGGTGAGTTGGGTCTCCGTCTCGCTGATTTCATGTTTTTTGCACTCCGGTTCTTCTGAAATTTTTATTTCGCCTTGTTTTGCACTTTCTTTTGTCGTTGATTTCCTTAATCGCAATCTTCATTTTGCCTCCCTGTTTCTGGGATTCGCAATTGGGTTCATGTTGATTCTATAACTCATATTGTTTGATTCATGGTTAAATGATACCAGGCTCAAAGTGCTCCCTTGTTTCTCATGTATATTTCTGGGATTTTCTCAATGTGATCTATTTTTGTTTAATCTGCGTTCTTTCCTGTAATGTGGCCCGGATAGGTGTGGTTATTTTGTTTGAATTGATAACCTCTAATGTTTTTCATTTGGATCTCATTACTTATTTGGATTAATCTGAAGGGTCTAACGTGTGCATTATGAGGGTAAGTTGTCTTTTTCCAGGAGAACAAAAATAGGTTGCATGTTTCATGTTTGCTTGAGATAGCCACGTAAATTTGTTATGTATATGTCATTTAAGTTGGGCCTATATGGCCTCTGAATCTTGTAGATTTTGCATCTTGATTAGATTGTGTTTGGTAGGAAGAAAATGTGTTTCACACGGAGACTTCTCCAGTTTTCGAAATCTGCTTATCAAGGGGAATGATTTTTCGGGAAAACCATTTCATCTTTAGCAGTTGGAAGTATCTTCCTCTGAAAAAGACATGGAATTTCAAATTCTCTTCTTTTTGCATAAGATTGGGCTTATATGAGGCTGCGGATGGTGGTATTCAGTTCTTGAAATGGATTTTGTGTTCTAGCAAACACCTGAAAAACACATTCATTTTCCTTGGAAGATGTTTTGCTTGGTATAACTGTATTTTTTAAAAGTCATTTTCACAGTGATAAGCACCCTTTGATTTAGTGATTAATACATCGAAAGCAACCAGTTCCATTTGCTCTGAAGCCATTTCGAAGATGGTGGAATCTAATGCGAGTGATTGATTAGTTAGCAGCAGAACTTGTTGAATTATATTACATTGAGTTGTTGATTAAAATGATAATGTTTGTTAATTAACTTTAGTGATGGCTAAGGCATCAGATGTCTAAGACATTCATGAAGTAGCCTGGTAAAAATTTAAGCACATTTACCATGCATTATGATTCTGTAAGTAGCTGAAGTAATGAATTGGATTTGGATGAGTTTAAATGATGATTTCTCCTTCCGTGCCCCTAAAGACTTGTAAATATAAAGAAAATTAGATCAGATTGCTCTATTCCAGTAATCTTTTGTGAACCCAAATGCTTGAGAGGAAGAATGCAGTATATAGGAAGTTGGGATTAACGTCGAATTCAGGATAGGTGAAGAAACGAATGAGATTTATTTTCAGCTAATAGACAAGCAAGCTTGGCCTACTTCATTGAAGAAGGGTGCAAATAAACACATCCTTACCAGGGTTGCGGGACAAAATAAGTGGGTAAAGTGCAATATGCAATAAGAAATAGCATTTACAATATAATTGTAAGGGATCTTACCTGTTGGATCATAGTAGCCCATCCTTGTAATGCATGAATGGAGCTGAGTACAAGAAAAAGGCTATACTGTTAGTTGTCGCGACATATTGTTGGAAAAGGATTTGATTGGTCAAGCCTAATTGATATAACTTATTGATTCATTATTATCATGACAACATTGTGCAATGGCAATGCCATTGCTAGTTCATATTGTTTGCATATTTTGCATGCACATAATTATTTTTGAATGTAGCTTGTGCTATGTGTTAGTTAAGCTAATTTCTGTCATGTTGACATGTTGTGCAAGAAATCGTTCCACCTTATATTCCTATCAACCTATAATGTCATTTGTCTATTAGTTAACCCCGCTCCATCTGAAATTCTATTTTACAGGTTGGAACTGCACATCAAGGAGTCCTTGAATTTTTGGCTCTCTAGATTCCATCCTCATTGAAAACATGAGTCAGGAATCAAAAAATGCTTCACGTAGTCGTGGTAAGTCTATTCGTGCTAAAGACATACTAGCTGCTCATTTTCGTTTTTTCGCCAAGGTGAAATCAGCAGACAGCAGCCCAAGCTATGCTCCAGTGTTCCTAAATGTCTACGACTTGACACCCATCAATGGCTACATGTACTGGGCGGGCCTCGGCATTTATCACACTGGTGTTGAAGGTTAGCAGCTAGCATGCTATGTTCTGAAATGAAGCCTGATTACTTACCTGTCTTTGGTGAATGCCATATTGTTTCATGTTTGAGCTTAACATATCTGAAATCCAAATCCAAATCCACACCCTAGAGTCCCACACTCCCACCAGGGTTGGTTCTGGGGGTTTAAATGTGGCAAGGCATACCCCTGAACTATGAATAGACTTCTTCCACTAGACAGTAGTTCAAAAGCCATGAGTACCTCATACTCTGTACGAAAAGATGCATAGGACATTCCGTGATCCATTTTCGTTGAGTCCATTATAATCAAAGATCAAAAAGTTGCCTAAAAGTGACCTTTTTTTAACCTGTTGATAATGTGGACAAGAGTGTAATTGCTGTTATTTAAGCACAGAAAATCGTGTAGCATAGCATTGCCACTTCAGTACTTCACCACTCATTTGAGCATTCATTTGTCTTTGTAAAGCTGTTATTTCATCTGCTTTCTCTCAGAATAGCTTTTTCCTCTTTTTTTCGTTTTTTTTTGGGGGGGGGGGGGGGGATAGGTTGAATTATATACTTGCTTCTTATCTTCTTCAATTTGAATCGTGATTGTCATGATGTTCTGTTGTCATGTGCTGCAAGTAGTTTTTGTCAACTGAAACTGCTAACTATGTCTGATTCACCTGCTTGTTGCCAGCATATTAAGATATGCAATGAGGAGGAATTTGCCTCTGGTTACATCAGTTTTTACGGATGCTTATGAGAATGTTTGTGAATTTAGGAAAACCTTGTCTCTCGAGGATGATTTAAAGTTTTTAAACCTCATCCAGGGGCTAAGTTACGTTTGGCTTTTTGTGACACAGTCCATGGTGCAGAGTATGCCTTTGGTGCTCATGACTTCCCGGCAAGTGGCGTTTTTGAGGTTGAACCACGGCAATGCCCTGGCTTTAAATTTAGGAAGTCCATATTCATGGGTATAACATATTTGGATCCTCGTGAAGTCAGAGAATTCATGGAGCAACAATCTGGAAACTATTATGGTGATATGTATCACTTGATCATCAAGAATTGCAACCATTTCTCTGATGATATCTGTTACAAGTTAACAGGGAAAAGAATTCCTAAATGGGTTAACCGTCTTGCAAGAATAGGTATCTTTAACTATGAATTTATGTCGTATGTTGTCCCTTCCATGTCAGAGCATATTTCCTCGGCAGTACTAAATATTTGCTTAATCTTTTGATTGGGTTGGTTCTTACCTTCATGTTTGCCAATCTTAAGCCTCTTGGTTTCTTTCGTAGGCTCAGTCTGCAGCTGTGTACTACCAGAGAGTCTGAAAGCCACTGCAGTTCCCAAGGAACCCCAATTCTATGACGATGAAAAGCGCCAAGGAAGAACTTTCAGCTGCATTTCACCCTTTGCAATGCCCGACAAGGGAGAATCGGTTTCTCCTCTACTTTTACACTCGCGCTGTAGGGCATGTCTACTGGTGGAGCCAAGAATAATCTGTAGACCTGGATGCTTTGAAGAAGAAGGCTAATAAGACAACTCTATTTCTGACAAACTGTAAACAGTTGCATTGTGTGAAATATAGGGTTACTGGGAATAGATTTGTTATTGATCTTCGTCATACTACATAGGTTTTTAGGGGGTAAGTTCATATGTAATTATGTAAATGTGCAGCCTCAACCTCGCCATTTTGTCCATGTTGCAAAAGCTCTTTGTTTGTACAAAGCAAGAACTCGCTTTTCCTTCTGTAAGCGTCCTTCAATGTAGCACCCTTTTCATGCACATGCTAGCTATAAATTATATGGTATTCTCGGGGTGTATAGATTCAGATTGCCATATGGTTTTTAAATTAAAAAAAAGTTGTGACCGTAGCCGCCTTTTCAAAAAAAAAAAAAAGATTTCTTGGCCCAAATTGTCCCAATTCACTATGTATATAGACCTGAGTTCACAATATAAGTATTACTCACTGGCCAATAGGCGACATTCTCCTTGACAGGGAAAGCCAAATATGTTAAATAGATTTTTGCAGCTTATAATTAAAATAATTGTGAGATAGATTAGCAGATAATAATCCAAAGGATGGTATTTGAAAGTTGGGTGTAAATTCAATGTGGACTTACCTTCTTGATTCATCTTTTATTTTTTTTAAAAAAGATTGAATTAAAAATAAAAATGAAAGAAGTCCGTAAATTGAAAGAAAATTGGTGACAATTTGAAGATATTCTCATCAATCTTCTAATATGAGAGGTATGCACTCTATGATGTAATAGTCTAACTTCACTTCAGAGGAATATTTGTACATAGAGGTGAAAAGCTACGTTTATCATGTATATTTTTTAAAAAATTTTGAAAGTAAAAAATAATATTATAGGAGGTGATTGAATTGATGTATCATGGCTTTTCTAGTAATAGGTACGAAATTTTTTTAAAAAATTATGTTAAAGTAACACTTTGCAATTTAAAAATAGAAAGTTTGTTTTGTTTTTAATATATCAGTATGGATATAGATTTGGATATGGATAAAATAGATATGAATCTTATTCCCTTTTTTTTAATTAGCGGGCGTGCATGATGCTTGTTTTACTTTGTATAAGTTATTTTTCCTAATTGTTTATTTGCTTCCTGACAAAGCTAGCCAAAGTCAGCGGCTAGTTCGAATCTTAGAATTAGTCACTGATAAAGTTGGATTAGGTTGCCTACAATTCACCCTTTAAGGTGGGATCATTTTTTCAGATTTTGTATGAATACGGGATGCTTGTATATCAAACTATCTTTTTTTTATTATTATTTATTTGCTTCCTGACTCCTGAACTAAACGCTTGGCTAATTTGAATATTCCTTTTGATTAAATGAAACTTTCCTTTTTGTATCTTGTCTACCCTTTTCACTTTCCTTGTTCCTATAAAATCCACCTCCTTCCCCAATCCCCACGTTTCAGTCTCTTCTCAGTGCATCCACAATTCAGCGTTGAGTTCAACATGAATCCCAGCAACTTTGTCCGCGTAGTAATCAACAACCTCGCAATCAAATTCCCATCCGAAACCACAACCCTAACCCTAGATTCATCATTCTTCTGCAAAATCAAGCTTGCCCACTTCCCCTCACAATTTGCCCCGATTCCCGCCGACCCGGATAACCTATCCGGGTCGGTCTGCTTCACCCTTACCCGGCAACACCTCGACGGACTTCTTGTGTCCGCGAAGAAGCCGCTGGAGATTAAGATGGACGTGTACTCTAGGTCTGGGAAAGGGTGCGGGTGCGGGTTTGGGTCGTCCCGGAAACTGTTGGGTCGGGTCTCGGTGCCACTGCCACTGCCACTGGAGAGTGCGATCACTCATATGGTGGTTAAGAACGGGTGGGTTAAGGTGGGGGAGAGAAAGTCGGATGTGTACTTGCACTTGACTGTGAAGGCGAACCCGGATCCGAGATTTGTGTTCGAATTCGATTCGAAGCCTGAGTGTAGTCCTCAAGTTTTCCAGGTTCAAAATCAAGGGAGTATTAAACGCAAACAACCCGTTTTTAGTTGCAAATTCGGGTTCAAGTACAACAACAAATCAAAAAAAGAGCGCAAGGGGTGGTCGATCACCATCCACGACCTCTCGGGCTCCCCAGTGGCGACCGCCTCTATGGTTACTCCCTTCGTAGCCGAGCACGGGTCGGGCCGGGTAAGCCCGTCCAGCCCGGGCGCCTGGCTCATCCTCCGTCCCAGTGGGAAGAAGGGCTGTTGGGTGCCCTGGGCCCGCCTCGAAGCGTGGGCGGACGGGCCTAGTCGGGTTGGATACAGGGTTGATCTAGGAGGCATGATCACCCTGGCCCAGTCCACAGTCGCTGTCCGACCCGGCGCCGAGTTCGTCGTCGACACGGCATCTGGTCTTGGTGGTCGCGTGTCTCCAGCGGTCAGCTCCAGCAGCACGGACCTTGGGTCGGGTTCGTCATCCGAGTCAGAGAGCGGCTTCGGACTGTCGTCGTCGTACAATGGGTTTGTGATGTCATCGAGGGTGGGAGAAGAGGTCCGTGTGGAGGTAGGGTCGCAGCACGTGACATGCACGGCAGATGCAGCGGTTTTCGTGGCGTTAGCGGCCGCCATGGATTTGAGCATGGAAGCTTGCAAGTCCTTTTCGCACAAACTTAGGAAAACTCTTGTCGTTTAATATCGTTACCCTTGTCGTTTTTGTTGCCTTAGCTTAGACGACGTGAAAAATCTTGCATGTACAGTGGATTACTCCATATTCTTTAAAATCTTAGGATAATGGTCTACTTAGAACATCAATGTTTATTATACTTGTTAGATCAATCCTCTTATAACAATCGTATCAATTAACAACGAAAATTAATAATAATAAGTAAACTCGTACTAGTAGGTCAGTTTCTAATTCAAACTTTTAAAATTATATTGATATTTAGCAGTTTTATTTATTTTAGATTGCTTTGAAGGAGCCATTCTCTCAAAATAGCAACAATGGGGTCATGTTTATATAGGACTCTACTTATTATTTTTTAAAGGTATTTAACCCAATTGTATAACAAATACATGTCGATAAAAAAAAAATATCATGTGACTTTTTGAATATACACTCCGGCAAATATATTATATCTAAATGACAAACTGATAATGTACTCAGATTACTCTGACAAATACTTCATGCTAAAGTGTTGATGACAAATTATTGCTTTTGGCAAAATTGTGATATCTCATGCAACAAAATTTCTACATTCTAACTTCTAATGCTTTTGTTTCCATGATCATAAAAGTAGATACATAAATTAGAGATCCTCCCCTAAAGGGTGGAATAAAAGGACTAATGTTGGCTTTTCACAGCTAATACACCCCAAAATATGACGTGAAGGAGAACATGGAGTTTCATGCTATTTGGCTACTTTCATATTGCCATGTCCAAGTATGCCAACAAAGTGCCAGGGAAAACATTGGCAAAGGATCTACATCATAGTTATTGGGATCACTCTATACCCCCGCGATCCCCATTCCAGCAACAAGCGATCCATAACCTAAATATAACTAAACTAAATTTGTCGAATAAGTAGCATGCAATTGGCATTCTGGACTGAGCGATCCAGGATGCATTCCTGGTAACTATGATCTAGATCAAGTGCCCACAAATCAAAAATGGTGGTTTTGTAATTGTGTATCACAAAATTTTTAAGCTAGACACCTTGTGAATTGAGTAAATCCTACATATCCTCCCTCCATTGCTGTTCTCACATTCGATTCGAACTCCTTTGGATTATCCCTCAGTACTTGCGCAGCTTCGTGATTTAGGGGGTCCTCATGATTTGGTTGCTGCCACAAAAATTCTATTAGAAATGAAATACCAAGAGATGAATGGATGGGAAGTGAATATTTTGAAGGGTAATTTATGTTAAGTACCGTAAAGAGATGATACAATCCGTAGATGATGGTGGTTATGCTTAGAACGGGTTTCCAGTCTTCTCTTAGAATGTTGAGGCAAACATTCCCTTCTAAATCAATGTTGGGATGGTACACCTGCCAGTTATACATATAAGCAAGAAACATTTCTAGACATATATACATAACAACCACCGACCAGAGTGAATTAGGGTTCGGAAAGATCCAGATGAAATGTATGCAACATTGGCCTCACCTTTGTCTCGCACTTGACCTTTGGTGGTTCATGAGGGTAGATGGAGGGAACATGGAAAGAGAACACAAATTTGCCGCCCCTGCATTAATATAGAATCCTTCAAACTAATTAACCCATTGCCCTTTGGAGCAAGTATATATGGTGAACCCAAACCAAACATCAAGAACTGAAGGGCCCGAAGAAGAAAAATTAAAACAATAACAACAAGCAGTCTTATCCCCACAAATATTTATGCAAATAGAGAGAAAAGTTAAAATAAAATATATAGTAGAGCATGCTTACAAATAATATCCCTCGTCGGGCCGAATACTAACTTCAAAGAACATAAGGTCATCCTTGCCATTGGGAAATTTCAAGTTGCACGAGCTTGGTAGGTTTAGTTCATTAAGATCTATAGGGAAAAATATAGAAAATAGTCAAGAGAACATAACCAATTGATCATATATAGTGATTTTAAGCTTATATGGTCAAAATAAACAATTGGCAACGACTATGATAACTGATGAATAACCTTTATGAAGACGTAATTCTCCTGCTGTTTGCTTTTTGATGTGCTTCTTATCATCAACATTGTTAGCGGTTTCTTTTTGTTTTGCTCTTACTTTGAACAAATTAATCATCTCCCCTAGATCGAAAGAAAACGACAAAAAGATTAGATATATAACCGATCAACCGAAAAACGAACTCTTAATTGCCAAATTAACAATCATATGTAGATTGCACAATAATTTGTTGAACCATACGAGTAAATCGGAACGAAGAAAATATAGATGATATCTATCATGTTAGTGAACCATGCAATTCAAAAAAAGAATCATAAAGTGTTGAATTTTCTTACCTACTTGTGATGAAGGTTCTAAACGCAAGACCCGAAATCAGGGGAGAATTGAGAGAGAGGAGGACAACCTCAATGGGTTTAGAAGCAAGACAACAGGCAATGCAAGGGCAAGTAGGGGGCAAGAGCAAGGGGGATCTAGCTAGGATGAGAAAGATTGAGTTTGCTTTCTATGTATTTATTAACGTACACTTGTTTCTTTAGCTTTTGATTATCTCATACGTACAATGCAGAATTAACTGTGAAATTGTAACTGACGATAGCATTGAAATCCAAAACTCATTTTGACGTTTATTTATATGGCGAATTTTGTGATCTAAGTAAAGGTTTTCCCTCTCTTTAGTTTGCCTTGTCTATTGTCTCTCACTTTCTTCCAAATTTCACTGCTGGAATCATGCTTGTCCACAATCTATGCATTTTGTTGTTCATGTTAACTATTGACAAAAGTGCTTCTCACATTTTGAAAACAATGTATTCAAAAACTAAAATTAGCAGCAGTTACGATATTACTTCATTTGTTAAGGACATAGCAACGACTATGTTGTTGATGTCTTATTAGTTATGATATTTCTTCCTTTGTTAAGGACATATATAGCACATTTGTGCATTTGCGAAGGATACAAAATTAGTAATAGTTCATAACGGCTCATGAATCGAACTGATTCAACTCATAAGTCAGATCACCCATGAGCGTCCTTAGCTTAATGATCGAATTCGGATCTGCCTGAGAAAACAGTTGAAATTTGTCTAATAATTCTTAAAAATTTTTAAAGTAGATATCATGAAGATTAAATCACTAGTATCGAATGACAGGAATTAAAAAAAAAATTGATATGCTTAATAACATTCTCAAATTTGCCATTTATTCTAGCAGTAAATTAAAACAACTGTGTGTGACTACATGTCAATAGCTAACTCAATATGGATTAACAACTTATCAAATCCTGTAAATCATAAAAATTGTATAAAGAGTATAAACATATTAACTTTATTCTCGCCCAATGTCAATCGCAAAAATGAGTTTGCATTGTGTGCATCATGCAGATACAATTCTGTCAAAAAAAAAAAATACTATAATATATCAAGCGCACATCCACTATATAACTTTATAGTATATATTATACTGAATACATACGTTCATCTCTAAGAATTTTTCTAATTTCTAGCACCCCTCTCTTCCCCCTCCCCCTCCAAAAAAAGAACGTTTTGTTGACCATTGACTGACTTCACTAATCACTATTAGACTCTCCGCAGCAGCAAAGTACTAAATATTCGTAAAACCCTTTTGTTTGGGTTGAGGCCTGGGGTAGGAGCACGGAGGTACGCAACGACAACAATGGCGAAAATGCTCACAATTCTAGCCTTAGTTCTCCTCACAACCACCCATTCTCTCTCCTTCTCGCTGGAAAACCCTACAGATCGCCGGATTTTGGTCCTTCTCGACGACTTCGCCATCAAATCATCTCACTCTCTCTTCTTCAGCTCCCTCCGATCTCGCGGATACAACCTCGAATTCAAGCTCGCCGATGATCCGAAGATCGCCTTGCAGCGTTACGGCCAGTTCTTGTACGATGGCCTCATCGTCTTCGCTCCTACCATCGATCGTAAGCTCTCGGCCTCTCTTCGCTTTTTCCTTGTAATCTTGACATTTCATCTCATTTGAATGATTTTGTGTGATTTTTGTGATTTTAAAGGTTTTGGAGGATCGATTAATCAAGCGGCGGTGCTTGAATTCGTTGATTCTGGCCGTGATTTGATCCTTGCGCTTGATGCGAATGCATCTGATTTGATTCGAGAGATTGCGGTCGAATGTGGTGTCGATTTCGATGATGTATGTGTTTTTTCTCTCACTGATTCAAATCTGGTATTGTGAATTTCGGTTATTTGATAAAAGAACTGCTGTAAGAGTGAGATTACTGATCTGTAGTTGTATGCACGGTTGTACTGCTCAAATGCCCCTTAGTTTACCTATAGTTGCATCCTGGTAGTGCATAATGTTTTAAGTATATATGTTAATTTTAAACTATTATGGTTGGAATCTTTGGCATTTCTGACTCTCAGTTTATTTCATGCCTTGTAATTGTTAATTGCAATTTCCAATGAGTGTTAAGCTATGCTGATAAGATTTTTCTTGTGCACTGACCTACTGTCGCACTGGATGTGACTTTGGGAGTGGTCTTATGACAAATAGTTGTAGTTTACTCTGTAAAATTAGCTTCTTGGGTGATTTTTATTGTTACGTTCTGTTGCCTTTTTGGGTTAGTAAAACATTTGAATCAAGAGGTATATGGCCTTGCACTACCTGAGGCTACTAGTATATGTTGGTTGTTTGATTAAGCAGCCTATTGTTTCCCTGCTGATTGGGTTGTGTGTTGTAGGACCCTGCAGCGATGGTTATAGATCATACAAGCTATGCTTTGTCAGATGCTGAAGGGGATCATACACTGCTTACTAGTGATGAATTTATTAAATCAGATGTCATTTTGGGCAATAAGAAAATTGAGGCAAGTCTGATGCTGATTTTATGTGTGTCCCTCATTCCAGAAAATCTTCATATTTTCAAGATTACGTTCACTCGAAACAGAGCACTAAAATTCTGACTTGACGGTTTTGTGATTGATTCTATTTCTGAATGAAAATGCTGCAGGCTCCAGTACTGTTCCAGGGAATTGGTCATTCATTGAATCCTTCCAACAACCTTGTAAGTTGTGCTTAACTGATGTTCAATGTTGAAAGGCTGAAAGCATCATCGATCATAAGTTAATTGATCTCTTCTATTGTCTCATATGTTTTTCCGACTCACTTAGGTATTGAAAGTTCTTTCAGCCTCTCCGGCTGCCTATTCAGCCAATCCTACTTCCAAGCTATCAAATGCCCCAATGCTCACTGGGTCAAGCATCTCATTAGTCTCAGTTGTGCAGGTGTTCATAATTGAATAATCTTCTTATTCTTACAATCAGATTTTGTACATTCATAAGCGTCTGCTAGTGGAGGATTCATGCAATACAATTCGTCACTTCCAACAATTTTGTCCAGTCTCACTTTTCCTTCACTGTCTGCTGCAGGCAAGGAACAATGCTCGCATTTTAATCTCAGGCTCACTGAAAATGTTCAGTGATCGGTAAGCTTGTTTGCTGGTAAAGAACTACTGTATATACTTTGTTTTCTGCTGATTGACATTCTGGTTCTTTGTTCAGGTTCTTCAGATCAGGAGTGCAGAAGGCTGGAAGCTCTACCAGGTGAGTAGAACCTTCATTCAGAGCATTTTTGCTGAGTAGTTGATGCCAGTGGTTAGCTTTGGTTCTTCTTTGTTGTCCTTGGCAGTTGCCATAGTGCCATACTCCATAAGTGACTCACACACCAAGATTTTGTGAACATTTATCATTCTATAAAGCGATTGCATACTAGAAAAATCTAAATATGAGCTTATGAAATCTGTGATGTCCAGAGTGCATGTACTGTGTGTGCAGTTCTCATTCCTAGAAGAGAGCTGCCTTGCGACCTGTGGCCAGAATAGGGATCACTTGTAGAGACTTATTTAGTGGTCGCATTCATAATTGGGTTGGCCATCATGTATTGATGCAGAGTAGACCATTTCAGTTTGCATTAGTTAATTTCTTTTTTATTACTAGAAAACAGCTGCTCTTCGACCTGTGGCTGGAATGGGATCACTGGTAGGGTGCTTTTTTAGTGCTCACGTTTCTAAATGGGTTGGTTGTCATGTATCGATGTAGTCTTGTAGAGAGCAGACTATTTCGGTTTGCATTAGTTTATTTCTGCTCAGTAAGCTCTGATCCTGTGAAGGCACAATTGTGGTAGCATGTCCGATGCTTTTGTGTAGCCAATAGGTATTTACTGCTTTACCGTGCACCTTACTTTTATCCCTAGTGCTACTTTATTTAGGGGTGAGATGCCTTTGAAAGGCAGTTTTGATGTAGATTGCTTTCTTGCCTACGTGTGTGCAAATCTGCTATCCCCTGTGAGGCATCCTTAAACAATGGATCCTTAGTCAGAGTTCTCTCTCTCTTTCCCCCTCCCCAACAAAAAAATCAACTGAAGTACTCATCATTTACATTCTAGCTGTCTCGATATTAATGTGGCTCTAAATATTTGTTGACCTAAAATTGAGGCTTTATGGGGTTTGATCTTGATTCATATTTTGGGTTTACTTATTTGTGCATATGGACCTGCATGCTGAAACTCAATTTTGCTGTTGCATATGGACATGGATATGCTCGCATGCAATATAACACTGACAGTCAAATGTAATTAATGACTGATAATCCGATATATTTGCATTTTACTTTCTTTTCAGTTGTATAATAGGACATCACAATATAAGTATATAACTATTGTGATAACAGATATGACAAGTCTGGCAATGAGCAGTTTGTGACTGAGCTTAGCAAGTGGATTTTCCATGAAAGAGGTCATCTCAAGGTAGGTCACAACTTCCTAGCAGTTCAACCCTCTTTTCCTTCAGTTTATGCAAACATTAAATCGTCTAATGCAGGCTGTAAACGTGAGACACCACAAGGTTGGACAGATAGATGAACCTTCAATGTACAGGATCACAGATGACCTGGTAATTTTCTTCTTTTTCTCAATTAGTCTATTTAAAGTAAAACAATTCTAAACAACTGAACTGGTTATCTGTCGTGGAAATCTGTTTGAAGGAATATTCTGTTGAGATCTATGAATGGTCTGGAACCAGCTGGGAGCCATATGTGGCTGATGATGTTCAAGTGCAATTCTACATGATGAGCCCTTATGTCTTAAAAACTTTATCAACTGATAAGAAGGTGCTGACTATTCTCTTATGTTTGAATTCTGAATTCGTCTATTTGTTGGTAGCTCTTAACAAAATTAGCTCTGTTTTGCAGGGTCTGTATTATACTTCTTTCAAAGTGCCGGATGTATACGGTGTTTTCCAGTTCAAGGTTGAGTATGAAAGGCTTGGATACACAAGTTTGTCTTTATCAAAACAGGTACCTCATTGCCTGCTAATATGAGGAACATTTACAATTCGTGTGAACACCTTTGTGTAAGCTGCAAAATTATGTCCCAGTGAATTTTTGTAGTGAATTTTATGCTGGAAGAAACATGGCTGCTTACTTTTTAGCATCTGCAATCTCCAACATTTATAAGCCTTAACTGGCTTTCATTTGGGAAGGTTGCTGGAGATAGTGTTTTACTCTACTATTTATGTTTTAGTTTGCTGACCAAATTGACGAATTCGTCAGATTACTTCTTGAATTCATTGAGTTTGTCAATCTTCTGTATGTCAACCTTGGAAAACTGTTGGCTTGACGAGTCACTATTTTTTTTAGCTGTCACTGAATCCATTGTTCCATTGATGTTCTGTTTAATCCACATTTTACTGTGGCTCATCTCTTCCCCCCGTTGTACTTGCAGATTCCTGTTAGACCTTTCAGACACAACGAATATGAAAGATTTATAACAGCAGCATACCCATACTACGGGGCTTGCTTTTCAATGGTACAGTACTCTCCCAATAAATAATAATAACTCAAGTCTGCGTGCTTGTCTGCATTAGTTGACATGATGCTTTTGGAAACTATCTTTGTTCGGGAACAAGACTGCATTAAGTAAAACCATCCTGAGACTGATCTGGAGGTGGTTTTTGGTGTTTGACTTGCTTCATATAAAGCATTTTGGTAGCTACATTTTCAGGATCATCACCTGTACGCCCCCCCCCCCCCCCCCCAAACTTTTTTTTTTGAACAATAGATATCGAAGAGGTAATGTCTATCATCCCATAAACGTCTTTGACAAACAATATGATTTTGTTTACCTGGATGCAGATGGCTGGCTTCTTCATCTTCTCCCTGGTCCACCTATACAGCAAGTAGAGCAGGACTTGACTATTGCAGGGGACTTTCATGCGATGTCAGTTTAGTTTTTACTCCTAGTAGTAATTTAGAAGTTTTGTTATTGTATTGGACAAATATTTTACCATTGAGAAAAGAATAGTAAGTTAGGGTTTACTTACATGATTACTCTTCATGTTTAATTTTATGGAGCTACTAAGCAAGAAGAGCTATGCCCTGTGGGAGGGAAAGAAATTGTGTCTAGGCCTATACACCCAATATCATGGTAAACCCCTTCCCTTTTTTATTTCTAAGCTTGCCTCAACACCCCCCCCCCCCCCCCTCTTCTGAATGACCACCCCTGTCATTTTAGAGTTGGGGTCATAGTGGGAACGGATTGGGGCTTTCTTGCCTCCCTCCCGTCACTGTACATTGGCTAGCCAAGGTTCGAGTGTAAAGAATAGGACGATAATAGTAATCAAGCTCGAATAGCCAACACTTCCCTTCAGATAATGAGGAGAACTCGCCACTTTGGTAATCCAGTAATTTCCCTTGAAGACTTTGTGCTATTTTAGTGGATACTTACTAGAAAACAGGTCTTGGCAAAGCAGGCTAAGGTCTGGGAGTGACACCTTGAATTCATTCATTTGTATTGTGGTGGAACTTTCATCGTAAGTATTACAATGAATTCCTAGGAACAGAATCGCTTACGTCTATTTCTAATGTTCATTCTAGTAATATTGTCTCAACTCAACACCATACACTTTCGAGGCCACTTCGAATCGTCAATTGTTGTAACATTGTCTATGGTTGAATTGAGAGATTGGCAAAAGAGTACAAGACACCTATAGGTTATACTGTTTCTCACATTACATTTGGTTATTTTATGGGAGTTTTGCATTCTTCACTTTGTAGGGCAAATTGATCAATTGGGATTGACAAATACTGGTACAACAGACATTAACCATGAACAGGTGAAGTGAAGATATATATTCAACATGCTAATTGAACAGGGCAACATCACCTCAATCCGGAAAAGGAGAAAAAAAAAAAAAAACTATCAACATTACCTTGTTTAATGAATTCTTTTAGATTAAAGAACTGTTTTTTTTATTAGTAAATCAGTATTTGTCAATCTTTTTAATATTTTCTTGTTCTTACAAATTCTTATATGTTTTAACCAATCATTTAAAAAATTCTAATTCTTATAAGTTTTTCCCAACTCTTACCAACTTTTCCCTCTTCAATCTTTTCCAATTCTTACCCATCCTTTAAAAACAAAACAAAAAAAAACTGACAATCTCTCCCAACTCCTATTAATCCTTGTCAATTTTTCTAAGTTCTGCATATTTTACTAACCTGTGTTCAAGAATAAAAAGAACAGGCCCTAGTTGCTGACACAAAAGCAACAGAAAATCAATTAACCCGAGGCATCAATTAAGATTTTCTGTTTACTCTAACCCTAAGTAATAACCCGAGGCATCAATTAACTTTTTTTTTTTTTGAGATGTAAGGATTTTGATTTATAAGCTCCACTTTCAAGTATCAGAACTACTCACAATTCACATCAGATGCTTACCCATTAGCAATTTTGCCTTCAAAAACCATTCGACGAAGGGCATACAAATCAATTCTCTAAAAAAAAAAGTTCAAAACACTCATTACAATTTACACACATCTGATTTTAACGTGAAAACCTCTTTGATCTATTGACATGTAACGAAACTTAAATCCACCCAAAATGCAAGCCAATCGAAAATGAAAATGAAAATGAAATAAGAAAAATCGAAGACATTGTATTTTCAAAAATATTTTTATTTCAAACGAAATTTAGGAAATGGGGATAGAATAGAAAATGTATGGAAAAGTTACTAATGAAACGCCTTCATGAAATGAGAAAGGCGTTATCAGCGAAACTTCCAATTTCATTATTGGCCTCCCATGAATCAGATCAAGCACCGAATTGAATCTTCAATCTTCGGCTTATCTGGGATTATGAAGGCCCCAAATTCGTAAATGAAAACCCTTAAAACACAACCAATAACATCAACCATCATCATCGTAGAATTGTGATTTTTTCCCAAAACCAAAACCCTACAAATTCACATAATTGTCGGGGAGCTCCTGAAAATCTGAGAAGCCAACGGACTAACAATGGTTTCAATCTGGCAGATCGAGCGCGGCTGTTTATAGAGTAGTGATTTTCCCCCGAAACAAAACCCTAGAATTTCACATGGTTGTCGGGCCTTTTGTCGGGCCCGTAACTTTTCAATTTGGGCCAACAGCCCAAGTGGGTTGTCCCGTTTCGTGATAAAGTTTAAAGGTTAAACTCCTGCTAATTTTTGTGTTGGCTTGTATTTTTTGTTTTTTCAGGGTGTAAAATGTAAATCCAATGCCTTGTATCCGGCTCCATGGGAGTCGTTATATGGTAGTCCCAAGTCCTAGTCTACGTTACAAAATAAGATAAATATATACATTGTTTTGGATGTGGGGGCAGTTGAAAAGTGTAAAAAGCGTACTTCAACTAATAAAATACTTATGGAATAACATAAGAGACATTAGTTTCAATTGCTTAAGAACTGGATTTCTTTACCCCCTCCCCTAGAAAAAAACTTTAAATTACCTATTCTTCTTATGAAAGTATTAAGAATGACAATTATTATCTAGTAGGTTTATACTCGTAATTAAACTCGTCAAACTCCTAATAAAACAATTATTTACGAATTCAACATGATAGACATGTAGCATGCATGTACGAACACGCAAAGTCAAACACCGGACAAATGCTAGTAACAATAAATCTTACTGAGTACGCTAATTGTAGCATCTTTTTCACATTATAAATGATTAAAAAAATGAAATGACTGTGAAATTGCTACTACTTGCTTCCCAAGTTCCCATTTCTGTCTCAAAATTAAGCTATATATAGTAGACTATGCTACCACAATCAATCTTTAAACAACCTCAGGAAGCTATCAAGCCTCTCAAACTCTCTCTTACTCATTAGATTCACGAAAGTACATTACTTTGGCAAGTACATCAAACTCCAAAAGCAGGTTTGTTATATATATATATCTTTTGAGTTTCAACGCAAGCATCACTTACATTATATTTTCCAATCATAGCTTTGTACAATGAAAATTTTTGGTCTTTTACAATGTGACGCGTTTTGTTGCACATGAGAGGGTAAGCAGAAATTTTCACAATCAAGTATAGAAGGGAACCTAAACTCGGGCGATTGTCTTAATCAAGTAGGCAAATAGGAACTTGATGTAATAATCCTTACGAATAGTGACTGTCTGCATTTAGGTAATGATTGGAATGTCCGAATGTGTATGAGTCTCATTGAAGTTGAATGAAAACGACTGTTAACTTTGTTTACTCAATTTATACTTGATTCATTCATTCACATGACGAAATCAACTTCAAATGAAAGTTGCCATCCAATGTTAGGCAAATACCCACTTTGGTTCGGAAACAATGGATCAAAGCAAAGGGCATTTGAGCATTTCCCAAAGTTGAAGCAATGCAACCCTTTAGATGCAGTTGCAATGCTACCAGTTGGTCATTTTCCTGGCCATTAATTTCTCCATATTTTTCATCTGCAATTGCCGCCCCTCTCTCTCTCTCTCTCACTGTCAAAATCTTGCTCTGAAAGCTGTTTGCTTGAGATTTACAGGGGATTCGCAGTTCACATTAGCCTGAGTTAAAAGCATTCTAGACAGAGAAAGCTGGAAAGATAGAGAGAGAAAGGGAAGAAGAGAAGACATAGGCATTGCTTCCCGCGTATTCTCTCTTTTAATCTCCCTCTTGCTGTAGCCGACCTTTCCTTTCCTTTCCTTACCCTCTTCTTCCTCATGCGTGCAAGACATCCTCTAATCTCAAATACCCTCCTTTATCTCTGTACATGTTGACGAATTGCATTGCTTTAGAAAGCTTAAAAATCTCAGTTCTGTGTTCGTACAAAAGATCTGGACCCCCCCTCCCCAAAAAAATCTGGTTCTTCTGTTTGTCTCTTTTCCCCTGCTTCCTGTACCATTGAGAGATCCCAATTTTCTGAAATTAATTGGCTTTTCCCATCTGGGCTTTGTTCTTCTTCTGTAAGTCTGAATTTGGTTTGAATCTGGTTGTCAAATCTCTCACTCTACACTGAGAAATTCCAAATTTCCCACCCGCCACCAGTTTCTGGGTTCTAACTTTGTGTTGATGAATTTCATGGTTTTCTATTAGGTAAGGCTCTGTAGATGTGAGGAAGCGAAGAAAAAAAGAAAGGAAAACAGTAAATATTCTGACAAATTGTGCTGATATTCTGTGTTTTAGATCCTAATCTGTTGCTATGGGAGGTCATATGAGCAAGAAACCAGCTGAAAGTTCAGCAGCGATGAACAATTTGCAGTACATACCAGAGCTGACATCCTATGAAGCAGCATGTAAAGCTGATGCAGACTTGCAGTCCTTTGACACGACTCTTCGAGCTCGAACAAGCCATGTCATCAATGCACTGGCGGTAGGGGTCGAGGTCCGGTCCCTCTCCTTTGATTCCCTGAAGGAAGTCACAGGTTGCTTGCTTGATATGAATCAGGAAGTGGTGAAAGTCATCTTGGATTGTAAGAAAGATATATGGAAAAGCCAGGAACTTTTTGAGCTTGTGGAAGACTACTTTGAGAACAGTTTGCAAACCCTTGATTTCTGCACTGCATTGGAGAAATGCTTGAAGAAAGTTAAAGATACACAGTTGCTTGTAATGGTGGCTTTACAGCAGTTTGATAATGAACAAGTTTCAGGGGAAAAAACTAAGTATGCGAAGACACTTGAACAATTGAGGAATTTTAAGGAGGCTGGAGACCCTTTTACACAGGAGTTCTTTCAGATGTTTCAATCTGTTTATAAACAGCAAATTTCAATGCTTGAGAAGCTGCAAATGAGGAAAAACAAGCTTGATAAGAGGCTAAGGTGTATTAAAGCTTGGAGGAAGGTTTCTAACATCATATTTGTGGCTACCTTTGCTGCTGTGCTGATATGCTCGGTGGTGGCAGCCGCCATGGCAGCACCTCCAGTTGCGGCTGCTCTGGCGGCAGCCTCGGCTCTCCCGATAGGGTCAGTGGGCCGGTGGATCGATTCCCTATGGAAGAACTATGAGAATGCAATGAAGGGTCAGAAGGAGTTGATCAACACAATGCAAGTGGGTACTTATGTTGCTATCAAGGATTTGGATAATATAAGGGTTCTGATTGATAGTCTTGAGATTGAGATCGAATCGTTGCTGAAAAATGTTGATTTTGCGATCAAAGAAGACGAGGTCAAGGTTGGGATTGAAGAGATAAAGAAGAAGATGGGTGTGTTTGCAAAGAATGTGGAGGAGTTGGGGGTGCAGGCTGATATGTGCAGCAGGGATATCAGAAGAGCTAGGACTGTTATTCTGCAAAGAATCATCAAGCATCCTAATCACTGAAAATAAATGTCAACTGACTGAAACATTTTATTTACTGTGTTGAAAATACATTGCCATAATTGCTGAAATCGAATTCTTTTCGTTTCTTGTTAGGGATAATTGGATTTAATTTCCTACTAGTATTACCCGATGAAGATTTGTTGCAGTTTCTGCTCATTCTTATTTTTCTTTTTCAACTAGCTGTTGCATATATTTTAGAATCATCCCAATCAAAATCTTAATATGATGATTGAAGGACCCTGAAAGGTGTTCTTTTGTCATGTGCTTCTTATGGCAGTGGCCCCTGAGGTTGTAGCGTGAATGTTACGAAGGCTTTAGATCATTTCAGCAAAAAAACATAAGTTGATGGGTAAAAAGTCACCTAAAAAACGTTAGGTTCAATGAAAACAAAAGGTCTATAAATTCATCTAGTAACAATCATGTAAACACATAAAATGCCTCGAGATTTCATCGTGGATGGAATTTCAAATAAATAGTTCGGTTAATGATTTAACTTGAGAAACTCATCTAGCCATCTTTATGATTTGGTACCGTTTAATTTTGATGTACTGGTAGGCAAGGAAATCAACAATTAGACATATCCCTATAGCCATTTTAGGGAAGGTGGTGATAGGGCACTATCAGCTTAGTTTGACATTTGGTATTAACAAACTTTGCTCAGTTAAAGGTCTTAGACACAATCCGTATTTTCATGGGTCTTGTACTTCCATGTTGCTTAGGGTTCACAAATACCATGGATTAATTAGTGTTGCACAAGAAAGAAAAAATTCTTTTTATTAAAAAGAGTTATCAATGATTATAGATTAGAAAAATTGAAGATTTGACTATAATATAATAATAATGGAAGGAAGAGTGTGTAAAGAGTCCAAATGAATAAATATACAAACCTTTAAAGGCCTGTTTTGTTCGTCGGTAAATTCAAATTTGTCAACTTTAACCAACATCAATTTACTTCAATCCATTTCACGAACTTTAATAAAAAAAATACCAACTTTAAATAGCTTTAATTCAATCAACTTCAACCTACGTTTCACTATTTTAACCAACTTCTACCTATCATAAAAAAAAAAAAATCAACCCACTTCAGCAAAAAAAATACCCACTTGAACTACTTCAGGCCACTTCTACCAATCTCGATCAACTTCACCCATTTACCAACTCATATTTCCCAACGAAAAGAACAAGCCCTACGAATAAAGAAAGTTTGCATTTGTTTTTTAGTAATATCGAAATTCGCGCAAGACCCATGTTACAAAGTTATTGTCATTGTTGATGAACCAATTTGAGGTATAAATGATTATGTAAACATGTCAACTGAGGTTATCAGATATTCACATCGATTCATATTAAAAATGTTATGATGAAGGGTTTAACCGTTTAACTCTTTCAAAAGCCATATATGCAGATCCAGTATAATTGAACAAGAACAAAAATATCATTGTAATATTAATTACACCATCATTATCAAAGAATACTTCATTCATGCACTCCAAAAATTAACCCTTCTTCCTGTGGTGCTGCATATGATATATACAACAGTTGCCTTGAACACCAAATTTTGTTGTCATGGCTTGTTAATTACTTGTAGAGTTCGGTTGCGTTACAATTAATCCACAGCTTATGACGCATTGGTGCATATATGTGTGGCTATATGACATAACGGCATTAAAATAAGTACAACTAATGTTAGATATAGTTAGATCGTTTGCAAATTATTTTTTGCTCTCCCGGGATATCACGGCATCAAGCACCCCTGATTTGTCGAGGTATGCCTCTAATCCCTATCTCAAAGCTCTCTCCCCGTTTACCCCTCCCCTTTTCTCTCACGTCGGTTAATGGTTTTTGCAACCGTTTTCTCTTCAAACCTTGTTTTCAAAGCTGTTTTTGTGGGTCTTATGGAAACAACCTCTCTATGGGTAGGAATACCGGTAGAGGTAAGGTTGCCTACAGCTGGATCTCCCCATACCCCGCAAAAGCGGGACCCACATTGAGAGTTTGTTGTTGTTTGTTGTTTGTTGTTTGCAAATTATTTTTTGCCTTTTTTTTCTCCTTAAATTTTTAGGTCTAGGGGCTGTGAATGAATGAATGAATTAGCAGAAGTATTCTTAAAGACATAAACTATTAAACTATGAGGGGATGTACTTACGTGGCAGTTCATCTTGTCCCATCAGTTTGGAAGAAGGGCATAGTAATAATAATAATAATAATAATAATAATAATAACTACAGCTGTGTAGATAAAACAGTCGATAATAACTGACTAGTTCATAAGGCAATTTTAATGTATGTATTTTATACAAATAGTATTATTATAATTTTTTATTTCATTTAATTCTTTAATGAGATTGTCTCCCTATTATTTAGTGTAGTTCACTTGCTTTATTTTTTCTCCTTTATGTCTCTTGTATACACCAATTGCTTGTGTAATCGTATGACGTAATTTTTAGGACGGGATGGTCTTAACCAAAATAATCTCGTACGATGTAAACTTAAAATAAACCGATTACTTGCATAATCGTATCACGTAATTTTTAATGTATCATTCATGTTTACTATTCTTGTGGGAGCTCCAATTAATTATTTATGGGCCATGGACAGACCCATGCTACCTCATTGGGCTGGGCCTTGTTTGGGCCGATCGTCCTAATTCGCGACCCACATTCAGCCTCTGCCTTCTCGTCGAGTCTTCCGAGTTTTCTCTCTCCTCAAGTCTCCTGAAAATCGAAAAATGTCCTTGAACCGTCTGATCATATTTTCACAGCAAAATCACCATCTAAAACTCTGTTTGACACTCTTCTTGTAAGCTTCCAGTCAAAGAAACTCGAAATCGAAAACAATGGAGATCGATTTCCAGGAGTACCAACTCAGCTCTGAGCTTCGAGGCCACGAAGAAGATGTAAGCAATTTCTTTATCTTGATTCAACATACGCAAAGTTTTCTTTTCAAATTCTTGCAGTTCATTTCCACCATCATTGATTTCATTAGGAAGCAATTCCTTCAATGCCCTAGGAAAATGCCGAATTTCAATTTTGACCTGGTTGCGATCTGAATTTTGATGATTTTTAGGTCCGACGGGTATGTGTATGCGGAAATGGGGGTATAGCGACGTCGTCTAGAGACAAAACGGTGAGGTTTTGGTCGGTGGAGCCCGGGAACAAGTACAAAGACTCGACGCCGAAGATTATGGTGGGCCATACCAGTTTTGTGGGTCCGCTTGCTTGGATTCCGCCGAATTCGGAGTTCCCGGAAGGTGGGATTGTGTCTGGTGCGATGGACACTTTGGTAAAGGTCTGGGATTTGAAGAGTGGAGAGAGTGTTCAGACATTGAGAGGACACCAAATGCAGGTCACTGGTACTGCATTGGATGATGGTGATATTGTGTCGTCCTCAATTGACTGGTATATGTTTATTCATCAATTTCTGTGTGGGTATCTTATCTGAGTTGAACATGGTGACTTTGAAATCAGAAATGTTTGTCTGGTTTGGTGCTTTGATCTTTGTCGAATCGGAGTCGATAGACACTAGGAAAGCAACATATGAATCTATATATTTACATTCATATGTAATCATTTGGCAATAAATTTACTGATTATGTCATGCTGCGATTCCTCCTTGCATTCTTGTTCTAGCACTCTAAGAAGATGGAGAGATGGCAAAACTGTAGAATCATGGCAGGTGCATAGCTCTGCTGTGCAAGCTATTATAAGGCTACCATCAGGCGAGCTTGTTACAGGTACAAGTTTCCTTCTAGTTAGTTCAGCTTTTTTTGTAAAGGAGCCCTGTAACGGTTTTTTGTCTTTGTGCATATTCATCAGTCACCAAGCGATTATGGTGACTATGTATGGAAATCAGAAATGCATGAGTTGCTATGTTGGCATGTACAGATTAAGCTTGCTTCACTGTTAATTTTGCTGTTTCCTTTTCCATGCTCTGTCAAATACATTAACAGTTACCCGGCTTGCTTTGTGTGTATATGTCAACAAAAGCTCGATGTTGATGTAAATAGAATTTTGTTTAGAGCATAAATTAAATGTGTTAAGGGATAGTGATATCCTAACTTTGTTTTTTCATTATTACTAATGAAAATCCAGGTTCCAGTGACACAACCTTGAAACTGTGGAAGGGCAAGACATGTTTACATACCTTTGTCGGACACACTGGTTGGTTCCTCCATTCTGTTTTGGACAGTTTATACTTCATGTGATGTCGTTTGTGATTATAAGTTTGCTGCTGTTGGGCAATTTCCTTCCCTCTGTTCATTGTTGAATGAATTTCCAGATACTGTTCGCGGCCTGGCCGTAATGTCTGACCTGGGAATTCTTTCTGCTTCACATGATGGGTAAGCAGATCTTCTTCTCTTGCCCTGCCCAGGCATAATGCGAAAGAATAAAAAATTGTTTTCTGTGCTCCCCTGAAAGGGCATATAGATGCTGCGACGTTGAGAATGTTGAAACTTGCTTTAAATTATTGTGCGGCTGTCCTTGTTTAGCTTCTTTTTCTGTGGATTTTCATCAGTATATTCTGTTGTCAACGTTTATGCACAGTTCATTGAGCCCCTTTTCCAGCCCCCCTTACTTTTTTTGCTAAAGAGTTATGCTGATGATGTTATTGATTTCTAACTCATAACTCATCTAATGCGATTGGTTAGTTCTGTGAGGCTGTGGGCTCTAACAGGTGAAGTCCTGATGGAGATGGTTGGACACACCTCGATTGTCTATTCTGTTGATTCACACATCTCAGGTCTTTTTGTTAGTGGTAGTGAAGACTGCTCAGCAAAGATATGGAAAGGTTGTTTCTTTATATACTTATTTTGTAATTAAGTGCAATTCTCTTAAGATTTTTGGGTATGGATATAATCTAGTAATTGCAAATCTTTTATTAAACTTTATCAAGAGGGTCATCTGTGAATCATTGGTAGCAGAAATTAGGATTACACTGGATAGGTCAAATCTCATCAATATATGATTGGATTTTGTATTCATCACTGTTCAGTGAATAGTTTATGTATTCTTTTTTCTATTGACTATTGAGTGGATCCAGAATTCCTTGTGACAAAGATGTCCACTTAATGTTTCAGATGGAGTTTGTGTTCAAAGTATTGAGCATCCTGGATGTGTTTGGGATGCCAAGTTCCTGGAAAATGGGGACATAGTGACAGCATGTTCTGATGGAGTAGCACGGATCTGGACAACTCATCCAGATAGAATGGCAGACCGTGTTGAACGAGAATCTTACTCCTCCCAACTTTATAATTACAAGATCAGTAGGTACTGCAAACAAGTACTTGATAAGAATCTGGTGATATAGTAAAGTCCTTTAGTTTATGTAAAATGGTCTAATAGCTTAAACTCTGAATGGATGGTACCCATCATGTTTGTGAAACAAGATGAAGGTAATCAGTGCAGTTATCAACAGATCTCTATGCTTATAGTGACTGCTTGATGTTATGCTCTATCAATGTTATCAGTAATTTCATTTGATGGTTTCATAATCTGGATAAAAGAAAAATGCTTGTCTGGTCAGCATTATTCATGGAAGAATACACTGACTTCATTTCACAGAAACATGGCTATGTGATTCACAGAAGAATTTTTCTGTCTCAGAAGCATAACTGGATTTATCTTATTTGTATTTTTATTAGAAAAAGGGTTGGAGGCTTGAAACTGGAGGAGCTTCCTGGGTTGGATTCTTTGAAAGTTCCGGGTAATAATGGCACAGTTCTTACCTTATTCAGATTTCATATTTGTTACATCTCATCAGACTGCATTTTCTGTCCTTTCTATTTTTCCCTCTTGGTTTTGTGAATATGCCATTAGAAGCTTTCCTGCTCTAACTTATACCTGCTTCTGATTACCAGGTACAAGTGATGGACAAACCAAAGTTATCAGAGAAGGGGATAATGGTGTAGCATATTCATGGAACATGAGAGAACAGAAGTGGGATAAAGTAATAGTTTTGTGACTTCTGTGCTTTGGTTTGATACTCTTTTGGTATCTGTATTAACATCAGGCTAGTCATTAAAAAAATTAAAAAATGAAAATAACTCATCAAAAATCTTTGTTAACATCAGGCTGCACTTAGTCCGTTCAAATTATTTAGCGTTCTAATCCTATATTACTATGGTACCAAATGAATTTCTTTGGGGGCTAGGTTGGAACTGACTAATGTGGTTCATGGTTTGTCCATCCCTCTATTTGTACTAGGCTGTTGGGCTGTTTGTAGCTATTGCTTTCTTCGCTTTGGCTTTCGTGCTAGTCACATTAGTTTCTTCTCAAACTTTAGTATTTTTTCTCTGTGGTAGACTCCAAATTTGTTGACCATAACTCTCTTTTGCCTAGTGATGAGCAATCCACATTGGGTGTTGTGTTGTATAAATGATTCATGTTTTGCAATCAATATCCTTATAACCTGTTACTACTGTACTGGTGGATAATGTTCTACCCCTTGGTCTTGGTGGTAGATGATCTGGCTTCAACAATAAATATGTACGATGCAGATTTTGCCTTGCTTCTTCATTATTTCTTGTTCTTGTCAATGATAAAATTGATAATTTCTTTTGCAGATTGGTGAGGTTGTTGATGGACCTGAGGATAGTCTCAAACGTCCTGTACTTGATGGAAAGGAATATGATTATGGTGAGCTGTATTTCTCAGATCAAAGTTTCTCATCTCTGGTTAAATTTATTATACTAAGGAAACTCTTTCTAAATAACCAAAAGAATTGCTGTTGTTTTGGCTCATACGTATTACTTGTTGAGTGGCACAATTATTTCCTTTCCCACTTTTGGTACCTGTCGAAGACCAATTGTCCGTTTAGATATTAAGTGCTGACGTTACTTAATCTTGTAATTTGTCTGCCACCTTAATATAATAGCAGTTCCTGATACTGTCAAGATGTCACTATACCTTTAAAAATGGACCTTTCGATTAAATTTGACCGTTTCAGGGACTAATAGTAGATTAAAGAAAGATCATAATCAAAAGAAAAAAAGAAAGATGTCTGGGACTCATTGGTTTTGTTTGATGCTGACAATATATATGAGGTAGTCAGATCATCCTACTTTGCATGTGAGGCTTGTTGTCTAGTCTGCACTTTTCTGTTTTCTGACCGTTTGTGTCATCTGTTCAGTGTTTGATGTTGACATTGGAGATGGAGAGCCAATTCGCAAATTGCCTTATAATCGATCAGGTATGCTGATATTTGTTTCTATTAATAATTCTGGTATTTCTTCCAGGTTTTGTTTCTTACATAGATCAATTTTTCAATGTGTTAAAGCATGTCTTAGTGCTTAGCCAATGCCTCATTGTTCTTCTGCACATCTTGTAATTCAGTCCAGCGTCTGATGTTCTTTATTCATATTCTCATTTTTTGTTTTGTTAGATAATCCATATGACACAGCTGATAAGTGGCTTCTGAGAGAGAATCTTCCTCTCTCTTACCGGCAACAAATTGTAGATTTTATTCTTGAAAACACTGGTCAGAAGACCTTTTCTTTTGATCCAACTTTTCGTGATCCATACACTGGATGTAAGTAAAAATATACTGGTCATTGCTTGAGTAAAGGTAGCCTACATCTTGCTGAATACTTGTCTCTGTTTGACATTCCAGCTAGCGCCTATTTACCTGCGGAAATCTCAAGCAAGCATGGTAAGTAGTATTTGTTTAAACGTCGAAAGTCAAGCCTTCCCACCTGGTTTGCTGTTGTCTTTCTTGATCAATATGTGGATGATATTTTTCTTTAACATTCAGTAGTGTTGGTTCCTCTCCATCTTTGACATACCCTAATGGTTCAATTTGCAGCTGCTTCTGCTAAACCTACTTTCAAGCATATACCAAAGGTATGCACTTGTTATTCTGTTTCACCTAACATAAGTGTGTTTGTGATTGCATTTAAGACCTTCTGATGTTGCTCCCCTGGATGCGAATTTCATATGCAATGAAATAGTGGCAGATTTTCCATATCTATTTGGAAAAAGCTCATGAGTCAGTAGTATTCTTGTTACGTTACACCCATCGATATTTTTGTTCAAATTCAGATGTCGTTTAGGATTCATATGTGCCCACATATGTCCGAAAGTCTGTTACTATTTCTTGTAATGAAAAGTTGCAGGCGGTATGTGCGTTTGACGCACAGCATTTCACATAATGATCCATTAATATATTAATATGACATGCCAGCTTGTAATGTTCATTATGCTTTATGCTGCGTGCGAGGATGTGCTTACTAGGAAATCCATAACTTGTTTTTGGAAGAACTACTCCGGTCAATCCTTGATTTTGATGTCCTACTTGATCTAGACCTTTAATGAAGTAGATATATCGGTTTAATGAAGTAGATATATCAGAATACATATATATTACTCTATTGTCGAATTGCTGGGGGTCCAATTTACTGGATCAGTAGCTCCTTTAGGATTGTCATTAGTGACTGACGCTGGCAAAGGATGGATCTGTTTTTGCCACTTGGGACTGGCTTTTGAGGCTTGAGAATGCACACTTAGAGCACTCTCGAGTCCCCACAACCTATCATTATGAACTCTCATGTGGTGATTGTTTTTTCATGTCTTTTTTGCAGAAAGGAGTCCTTGCCTTTGATGTAGCCCAATTTGATGGAATTTTGAAAAAGATTTCGGAATTTAATAATTCTCTACTCTCCAGCGAGGTAGGCAGTCTTTCTGTGTGCTCCCTTTTGTTGGGAGGAGTTGTGGTGCTACTTTGTGTTCTTTTCCCCCCTTCGGACCGAAGATTTGCAATATGTTTGATTTCAATCCTTTTTCATGTGACTGAGCTTGCCACAAAATTGCTTTAGTATGAAATTGAACCAACTAATATCTGATTGATGCATAGTTAATTGGTCCACTCTTTGTTTTTGTTTTTTTTTGGGGGGGGGGGGGTTCGAATGGAAGCCACTGTCATATTTCCTTTTCGAGAAATGATGGTCCTGATGTGGTTCCTATTTGTTTTTGTATGGTTTTAGTTTGGTTATTCTATTAATACTTATTTTTTCTGTATGACATTGCTGAATATTAGTCTTGCATTTCTGAAGGACCAAAAGAAGTTGGCCCTAACAGATGTGGAGACCGCTAGGCTTGGTGCTATTGTAAAGATTTTGAGAGAGACATCATATTATCATAGTAGCAGTTTTGCAGGTGTTGACATTGATTTGTTGTTGAAATTGCTAAGATCATGGCCACTATCCATGGTTTTTCCAGGTTTGTGTGTTGAATATGAGGACTTGTCCTCCTTGTTCATTATCTCTTTAGGCTGTTTCAAGCAGCTTTTGGACCTTTTAAAAATTTGTTTAAATAATTTTATAAGCAATGAGCATCATTTTGCTTTTTTTGTGTTAATGATACATAATGGTCGCAGAAAATAATTACTTTATTCTAGTTATATCTGCACATCAGTATCTAATATTCTGAATCTAAGCCATATACTGGTTTTGGAAATGAACATCTTAGAATGTTTCCTTTTTGCAGTTATTGACATCTTGAGAATGATTGTGTTGCACCCAGATGGAGCTGCTAAACTTGTCAAGTGCATCAATGATGGAAATGGTAATCCGTATTTCATCAAAATTCTCTACTTTTGGAAGAATGGGAAGTTTAGCTCTTCCTTTATTGATTTGGCATATTGTGTGGATAGTTTATACTTAGGTTGTAAATAGCCTTTTGTACAATGCTCACTGTGCAACTGAGCTTCTGATATTTCTATATTAATATGTTACCTTTTCCTTATAAAAAAAAAATGGTAATCCGTATTTCAAATTATGCCTTCCTTTTTGTCACCTTGGAAGTTCACTTTTTGTAGGTGATGGAAGTATTACCAAAAATAAGACCTTTTTATCACCTTGGAAGTTCAATTTTGTACGCAATGGAAGTATTACCAAAAATAAGACTGAAGGATTTTCATTCTTTTATGAAAAGTTGGGTGATGGCGCATGGATCACCGGTCTGTCAACTTACAAATATGCATGATCTCATCACCTCTAATCTATTGGTTGATCATAATGATTTGCTCTGAACTAACACATTGTCTGTAAATTTTCACTTGATATCAGAACCCTAGTGTCTTTTGTTCTTTCATAACCTACTTCCCACATATTTTCTCTGGAATTTGGTTTTCTAAATTTGGGTATGGTTAATGCCCCTGAAAATAATGTATTTTGCCTCAGTGCCTCCCTGAGTTTCATACTCAAAATTGGCTGAGCCTGATTCATTTGAGACTATCAGTTGTTTTCTTCCATGGATCGCCCTCCTTCCCTTTCTAAAGCGCCCCCCCCCCCCCCCGCCCCCCCAAAGATAGAATCAGAAACTTAATAACAAGAATAAACTCACATTCTTGCTGTATTTTTTCTGACCAGACGCACTACTAGAGATTATCAAGAAAGCTACTTCAAGTCCAGTGATTCCAGCAAATCTTTTAACAAGTCTTCGTGCAGTAACTAATCTGTTTAAGAATCCTAGCTTCCATCAGTGGCTTCATCATCATCGTAGCGAGGTTTGTCTCTTTCATCCCAATGTATTGCAGTTCTATCCAAATTACTAAAGATTTTTGATGCAATTTTGTCATCAAGTGCATATGTAGGTTTGCTGCAACTCATATGCTCACAACTTAACATGCCTCTTTGCTGCACATGGTGTCGATTGATGTACCATGCCATTTCAGAAGAAGCATAACTATCGTTTTGTATTTGATGCCTTGACCCTACTATCTCGGTGCTTAATGCTCTTGAATATATGGATGATGAAGCCTATGTTATATTATTGTGAATTGTGAAGCACTTGATCAATGCTCAAAGTTTCATGTGAAAGCAATTTGTTGGATTTCTCAAAATTGCTATTGTTAAGAGCAGTTCCTAAAAGGTCTTTAAGCATCATGAAAATTTCTCATGGTATTTGGGCCATCATTAATGACTATGAGAAACTTTGATATCCTGCACTGATTAGTCGAGAGGTTGATGGTTATTTGTACTCAAGGATAATTGGAAGACTAATACCCGTGCACCTTTGACCTTAGAAAAGGTTAAAAATGGAAACAGAGCTGTCTCAAGAGAGCTGTGAATCTTGTCTTCTTTAGACATTGGGGGTTGGTGTACATTCTAATGCCAAATAGCTGGCCCTCGGCAGGGTAGAACTTACTTATTTTCAATATTATTCCTTACTTTAAAGGTTTATATGTTGATGGAATACGGTCCTAAAATATGGAAAATAATGTGATGCAGACTGAAGCCAATTGGATATATCTGTTCATTCATTTCAATGATGATGATATCTCTTGATGACACTTCCATTATTTGTTGGTCTTACAGATACTTGATGCCTTTTCTGGGTGTTACACCTCATCGAATAAGAATGTGCAATTGGCTTATTCTACGTTGATTCTGAAGTAAGTCTCGCCTCTCATGTGTGGCCCATATTTTCTTATGGACTTTGCCTGAGAAAAAAAGTTTCTTTGCCATCTCCTTCGTCCTTTCACCCTCTTCTGATGTTGCTTCCTCAAGAGTTTTGCTCCGAGTGTCACATATCCCTGTCCCTTAAAATTAATCACATATTAAATAATGATATTTCTGAAAAAGAGAAACATCGCTTGATTCTGCATTCAGTCAATTGTTGAGGAGAAATTGTTTACTTATGGTGTTGATATTGAAGACTTCTGTAAAAAGAAAAGGGGCTGAGGGGTGCATTAATCGTAGTCATTTGGGTACTCCATTGTTAATAAGGAAGTAAAATAGGACTCCAGGGGAGCTGATTTACGCCATTGTTCCTTTTGTTAATCTGCTTATATCAAGTTTCGAGTGTTAAAGGTTATGTTAAACTATTAGTACTCTAGATTGGGTTTATGTTGTGACATGTTTCCAGGTAACTGTGCAGCATAAAGTGCGGTGGTTAATTTGCAATCAATCTTTTATTTTGGGTTCAGAACCTGCTTGTTTTAAGTGTTCCGTGGGATCAGCAATTGTGAAACTTGTCGCTTCATCGTTGCTATCGTCCAACTTTGTGCAGTTTTGCTGTGCTCTTGATTGAAAAGAAAGATGAGGAAGGGCAAGCACACGTTCTATCAGCTGCTCTTGAGGTTCTCTCTGATTCTATTTGGCTGTCCACTGTTATGAACTTGCTATTACTTTTTTTTTGGGGGCCCCGGGTTGATGAACTGATAATGCTTTTCAAAGTAAATCCATGCTAAAATGCCATGCCTGAAGAGCCATGGGTATATCTTAAGGTACAGTGTTAGGATGAGAGGTGTCACTTTAGATCAGGTCTCGTAACATATTGTTTGTGAAGTAATTTAAACTTATATGCAGAGTGACCATGTTTGGACTACCTTCTCTGATGCCGGTGATTGAGTCTAGGGGAATGGTGGCTACGGGTGGGGCGGGGAGAACAGCCATGTGCTACGGAGTCCATAATATTGAGAGGATAAAGAGAGAAGGTGGATAATGAGGAAAGAAAATGAAACGCTCGATGCTTTTTTGCCAACCCTGCTATCATGCAACTGTCGTCATTTTTGAGTGCCTTTTGACCTTCTGTATACAGGTCAACCAGAGATATTTGGGTTTGACCGACAGATTTTGTAGATTGATGGGTTTGGTTTTCTTTGGAGTTTTGGTTTGAAAATTTGTATGAAAGCTTGTCTTTTTGAAGTGGAGGGGGGTTTCTAGGTCAAGTCAAATTTGACTCTATGATTAGATTTGCTAGACAGGGACGAGAATTCCAAGCAAAAAGAACTTTGATTCTAATTGAATCTTGAAGTTTGAACAAAAAGGATCAGGTAATTATATGCGACATACTGCCCCTAGTTGGGGAAGATCTGTCATAGTTAATCGTAATAGCATCTTGCGTGTGAATATGTATCGTGAAATCTTAGTATATGTTATAATTTCAGTATATGCATAACTGATAACTATCTCCATCAGTTTTCTCACTTTCATTCAAGTTCTTTTCTCGAAACTTGCAGATTGCTGAAGCAGAGAATTTGGATGTGGATTCTAAATTCCGTGCTTTAGTCGCTATTGGATCACTGGTATTTTTCTTTATTGTCTTTTCTTTTTTTCTTTTTTTTTTTGGGAAGATGAGCTATGTTTTTTGAAGACCTGGGTATTTGCTCTTCTGTTTGTCAAAATATTTGTCGATTGACATATGCAGATGCTTGAGGGTGCTGTGAAGAAAATAGCTTTGGATTTTGATGTTGAGAGCATTGCAAAAGCAGCAAAGGCTTCCAAAGAAGCGAAGATTGCTGAAGTTGGGGCTGATATTGAATCTCTAACGAAGCAACCTTAGGGTTTGTTGTCAAAATCCATTTTTTTTAGGTAAAGATGATGGCTCAATACTCAGTGGTGCTTCAGATTTCATCTGACAAATTTAGTTAACCATTACATCCAAGTGAAGTATAGTGTTGGAAGATCTCATGAGATGTGTATAGTTGTAACAATTTTATGGCGCGGATAGATTTTCTGCTTCTTTTCTGGGCAATTTGTGTCTTCTTTGTTATTTCCATTTTTTCTTGCTGTTCTTTAGATGTTTGCCTACCAAGATACTGCAGATGATTGAAGATTTATTGAGCAAATCGAACCTCATTTCTTAAGTGTTTTATCCCAGGGCTTCTCTTGAAAATGGGCAAGTTCTGTTTGGTTAACTTCCATCAACGCATTCATGAAGTAATTTTGTTCATGAGTGAATTTGGTTGCGTGGGTATAACCATTGTAAATTGGAGAAATCTTGTGGAAAAAAAGAAAGGTGAAATGGGTTTGATATTTTGTATTGATTTGATGAATGACTGATACAAAGGATACAGTCATACAGATGGCAAATTGTTAAAGGTTGATTATTTTTTTTATAATTGATTGAGGTCAAGAGATAAAGGAGTATAACTACATATTTATACAAAATACTTGCGGACATAAAGTTTAAAACTTATTTACACCTTTGACTTGAAGAATTGCTCCTCTCAAGAAGCAGATAAAGACTTCCCGAAGATAATATGTAACTCTGAGTTATGGTTTGGTTGTGAAAGTGTTTATTTATATGCGAGGTAAGAAGTTTGATTGCAATAACAAGCCAACCAAATCAAATTATCAACCTAGAATTTCTCAAATGTAGGGTTTGGGATCAAATAATATGTATATGTAATTATAATTTTACGGGAAGAGATATATTTTGCTTACCTCTGTTTGTTAAGGTATAATTCATTCATCTGCTTTGTTGTACTTATGTTGTATTTATGTTTATATAGTTACAACCACTTGATTTATCAGTATGTCTTAGTTCATTCCCTTCTGCGTGTCCTTACTATTTTCTATTAAATATTTTCACAAAATTCTTCTTCTATAAAATATTTTTACAAAATCTTGTTTTTTTGGTCTCTTGGATTCAGTCTCTCTAGGGGTAGGGATGCCGGTGGAGGAAAGTCAGCTTACATCTGGATCTCTTCAGATCCCACGAAAGCGAGACTCACACTGAAAGGTGTTGTTGTCGTTGCAATTATAGTTTTGCTCTTATAACCAATTAACATATATAAGACTGTTTATACAGATACTACTTTCAAACAAGATTAAATATTTGTTAACATATTAATAAAATTAAATATTTTTAATTTATGGTGTATCTATATAAGATTTAAAAGGGAGAGATTCAATACATTTAAGAATTTTAATCAGGCAAAATCATCAAAACCAATAGAAAAGAAGTTTAAGATATGGAAAAGAACGTGAAATTAGCAATTAAGTAGCTATTAGTTATGAACAGAGTTTTTGCGGGAAAGAGTGTAGATAAGTAGTAGATAACGGTCCCATTTGGCTCCTCCACAAACCACCTGTTGAAGAAGATGAAGCCTTCAACTTCAATTCTCACCAAATCACTTCCCCTTCATCGAGCCACCTCTTTCAAATTCCACCAAATTCAGCTCCTCCGTCTGTCTCCGCAGCCCAATTTCTGCAACGAGAATAGGGCTAATGCATCTTTCAGTTTCAGGGTTTGTTGCAAAGTTAAAACACCACAAGATAAGAGCAAAAGGCACATTTCAAACAAGATTGTGGTAGCGGACGGGGCGCCGTCGCTGAAGGAGGATGGGGAGGAGAGAGAAAATGATGGGCAAGCTTCTAATCAACCCAAAAAGGCCCCTTCGAATTTGAGTGGGTTTATGAAGGGAATACCCAGAAGGGTTTTGGCAGTTTTGTCTAATTTGTCATTGGCTATTGGAGAAATGTTCGCCATTGCTGGTCTTATGGCTTTAGGTATTGTAGTCTCTCTCTCTCTCTCTCTCTCTCTCTCTCTCTCTCTCTCTCTCTCTATATATATATATATATATATATATATATATATATATATATATATAT
>JACYFF010031955.1:961636-974657 GCA_017589665.1 Selenicereus undatus | reverse complement strand
TATATACTTTACACAATATAAATGTATACCTACAACCAATAATCGAAATAGAATTGAGGATGATTAGTTTCCTTGAGTTCATAATTCTTTTTTAAATTTGCTATTAGAATGACATGCATCTCCAAACGTGTGTATTTGGTGTTTATGTGCCTATATACATATAATACATATACATAATCAAAGATTACACATGCACATGAGAAATAGACACTTACAAATATATATGTAGCTGATCTTTAGTTTTTACTCAAGTTACTGAATCACGATCACACATTAACTCATAAATAATCGTGTAATGTGCTCGATCTACTCACTTGAAATAACTCATGAATTTATAATTGTTAATTTATATTCTAATTTTTGAATAATCGTAAGTTGCAGAGTTATGTTATGCGAGGTCAAATTCTTCAATATGTTAACAACTAGCCTTCATATTACCAATATATCCAATTAAGTACTTAATACTCTTAAAGTATGTAGACTACATTACACATTTTGGAATTTTGTTTTCAGTAAGAGTATCTCTTACCCCCCCCCCCCAAAAAAAAGGTGAGATATGAGGAAAATGTGGTTGTGTCATGCAAATGATCAAATAAACAAATAAATTAAAGCTCAAATTTTTTTTTAAGGCCAAGTTATTGGGTGTACTTCTCAAATCTCAATTGAGATGTATGCTATCATATATTTCTTACTAGAATAATGTATGAAACATGCAAAAGAGGCATGTAGAGTAATACTGAATACATGCCATTCAAAATTCATATATGATCCCATTCATTCAACTAATTACACATCTGGACTTTTTGATCAAGTGCCTTACGTACGTGGCCATATTCGATCATGAAACTATCTTCATAAAAAGTATCATGAACTTCTTTCAAGGTTTTCAAAACCCTAGCAAACTCCCCTTTCTCCTTAGCTTCGTTGTCTTCAAATCGACATCCACCCTTTACAGCTTTTGACAGATTCTTTGGTGGCAAAAAGAACCGATAGGGCGCAATCTTAATGAGGTTACCCTTGTTATTGTCGGCCCAAACCTCTTCCTTATCGTCCACTATCAACACAACCCTATCATGTGCAAGAACGACGTCCAACCTCTTTTGCTTGCCCGTGAAGCAATCTTCCCTAGACATGACCCTCCACCGGCATGACCCAAACCGCGAGCCATCTGGGTCAAGCACACGCGCCACCTCCTCAGCATAGTCCCGGCGACCCATAGTGAAGACCGACAAATCGAACATTGCACTCGCCTTCTCGAGGAATTCACGAGCCCCAGGACGCAGTTTGACCACCATAACCCCATCACAGACCTCAGACAGTAAACCCTTGGTGGCGTACTTGTTGATAAGGTGGTCTCTCTCTTCTAGGGTTAGGTTTCGGGACAAGGTAGAGTGGACTAGAGTGTTGTCCAAGTCAAGCACCAGGTGGAGCTTCTTGCGGCCGATTAGGGTTCTGAGGTTGACGTTACGGAGGCGGTCGATCTCCGGCATGGTCAGGGTCAATCCGGGTTCGATGTAGGAGAAGGGTCTGGTGGGCGGGTCACCACACTCGAGCTTGTCCCTGCCACACCTGGTGCATAAGGATCCGATGAACCCGGGATGTTGGCATGGTAAACCCGGTACAAAACTACGACAAATCTCACTCAACAAATCAGTACCCATATGTGCCTCGATCAGTAGTATTTTTGTTATATCCTCGATCAGTAGTGTTTTTGCTCTCTATTCGCTAGTATTTGTTGTTGTTGAATTAGGTATTGCTCATGATTAAGTCGTATTTATAGTGATCAGAAGTCAGCATGGTCTTACGCAGGGTAACTTGCGGCGGAAGTTTACTTTTCTTTTTTTCTTTTTTTGGCGCGGTGGAAATTATGGCGGGGCTAGCAGTCTGGAATTAGGGAATTTATGAAAGGAACAACAAAGGAAACTAAAGCTAGGAATTTCTAGACTCTTTTTGTTTTCTAAGAAATTAAAGAAAGCACAGTTTTATTAAAAAATTAAGGAGCTGGCATCTACAATATAAATTAGAGCAAAATAAATACAATCTTCACTACAACAATAAAATTCTAACGTTACGAAATCTAACTTAGTACATAATGAACATCCGTTTTTTCATGTAAATCGCTGTTTTTTAAAGTACAGCATGAGAAAAAATCCATAGATCAATCATTCTTGTCTTCAGATTGTAGACCTGTTGATGTAGTATAGACTTCATGAACAAAATATTGACCTTGTATGAGAGATTGTATTTGAATTGATGAAAGTTATTAAAGTGTCTTGCTGCAAGCTTGCAACCTTCAGATTGTTTATCTCAAATATGACAAAGAAAACAATCACAAATAACTTACAATCAAGATAATACGAAACACTCACGCACAATTATAGAGACAAAATCTCATTATTGGGAGACAAAACATAACAAAGATAAAGAAAACAACAATTAAGTATATAAGTAGATTAAAAGGGAAGAAGAGAAGGTCGGGAACAATCATAAAAGATCATTCCCAACCTCTGATTGCCTGCTTGGAAGAAGAGGCCGAGGATTGAAAGATGAGGGAGAGTGGGTAGTTAATTTATAGAGAGAATAGAGTGGGTGGTTTCTAAAACAAGGACTACTTTATTCAAGTTCAAAACTCTTAAATATCAATAATTTTATCCGTTTTGGCAGTGCCAATTATATACTTACTAGAAGATGAATTCTTGCGCGTTGCGTGCAGGGAAGTATAGATGAATAAATTAATAGAAAAACTTGTTGATAATTGTATGAAGTTTTTTATTAAAAATTATGATTATTCAAAAAGAGAGAAATTATTAATTAAATTTAGTTTGTAACTTTAAATTATTACATTAAGAATTGTTAGAATAGTATGAGTTTAATTTTATACAAATGAGAGTAGTAAAAGTTAAACAAACAAATGATAAGACATTCAAGTGAATTCAAACATGAGATTAGGGGAGGGTAAGTTAGTAAGTTTGGGCGGATAATGAAATAGAAAAGTGTGATAGGAAAAATAAAAACCCTAGAATTACAAAGAATGTGTTACAACTATTGAGTAGACACGAGTCACACGACAATCTCAATATCAGCATGTCCCATTGCAAATAAGATGATAAAATAATATAGGATAAAGGAGTTTATTTACATTCTTTAGATTCATTCAATTTAAATTAAGTATATATACCTTCCGAAACAACAAGAGCTTACCAATCCTCACAAAATTCATAAAAAAATTAATCTGTTTATGAGGAAAGGAGAAACAAAGAGAGAGAGAGGAGGGGGGAGAAGGACCACTGAGTTGCTTCATTTCCTCAAACACTAAATAAAATTTATTTTTTAAAACTACTGCCACCCCATGATTGTAAAAAATAATCAATTATTAGAAAAAACTTGCTCTTCTTTTTGGTGTTATCTTTCAGTTCAATGAAAAATTCACACCCTTAAAAATATCCATTTAGTTTTGCTTGTAATAAATGTTATTTTTACAGTGTTTAATCTTATTTATTTTTCATAAAAGTAACGTATACATTGTAAAGTCAAAGTTACGCCTTGAAAGTATGACTAATAGAATAAATTTACTACATTGCTCTCATTTTACTATTGCTTATAATAGTAACTCATGTTGTAGGAAAGATATTTGGGGTGTGTTTGATGGGGGGGGGGGGGGAAATCATTTTCCCAGAAAATTATTTTCCATGAAAAATATTTTCCCAAGAAAAATGATTTTTCACTTACATTTTCAGCTGTTTGGTAGAATGAAAAATCATTTTTCTTTCCACTTCATTTTTTGCTATTTAATAGAATGAACCACCCGTTCTCACTTCATTTCTTTTTACCATCAACCCCCTTCCCTGCTCACTATTCTGACTCAACCCAACCAACGAATTCTGTTTCTCTCTCCTCTTCAAAATCAAATCCAAAACATCAGTAAGAAATATATCCGGTAACAAACCCAGCAAAAAAGAGAGTCAACATTAATGAATCTCAATTTTTTCGCTATTCCCAAGGATTACCCACTTGACTTTGAGTGATATTAAATTTAGATTAAAGAAAATGACGAATAAGGAGACGATGAGTGTCTCAGATTGCGAAGTTCTTCAAATGGGCAACTGTAATAAGATCAAATAACTCAAGAAATAATTACAGAGATTAACGATGGAAATCATCGATGAAGATGAAGAACATGAAGAAGAGGGGAAGAATGAGAGACAAAATGAGAATGAAAATAGAGTGATTCTAGGCATAGTTAAAAGAAAATAGATCGAGAGACAAATTGGGCAACAAAAATTTGGCTTGGAAGATCGTTTTCCCTACTTTTTCAAGGGAAAACAATTTCCTTTACATGAGATAAAATGTTTTTCCCCTTCTTGTTTCACCAAACGGCGTAAAATGGGAGAATCATTTTCCGAAAAAATCATTTTTCCCCCTACCAAACACACCCTTGATGTACAAAGTTACTTAAATACCCCCTCATTTAACTATTCATTGAAAGAACAAGTGTTAAGCTAAAATGACTTAAATATCCTCAAAATTACAAAACTATCGTCAATAGTAATTTGCCTTATTCCCTTAATAATAAGATATATGAGAGCAGTAACGGCCAAGTCCAATCCATTTATACGTCCATGATTTATGATCTATTTTTAAAAATTGCTATCCGTCACCAATAATAACTAAAATAAAAACAAGAAATAAAAAGCCAGGTGCTCCTCCTATCCTGTTTTTGTCCATAACTAAAATTGATCTCACCACTTAAACGTCAGGATTGGACAGTCGTCAAAGTCCTCTCCTCCAACCACTAGTTCTATCTAACTAGAATATGTACTACCTGTTATTTTTTATTTTTTTTAAAAAAACCAAGTAGTATTGAAGGCTTTGAAATGGACATTTTCTTTCTAGAAGCTTCCATGACTTTCTATAGCCGGCATCCATCTGGTTCTTCATGGGTGCACATTTATGAACACCAGCTCCACTTGAACTGATTGTGGTCAGGAGATTCCATTAAACAAGCCAGCCACTGCCATTCCCGGCATCTTGGGTTTTGATGAGTCAAGGGAATAAGGGAAAGGGTGGCTAAATAAATTCACTATATGTTTCATACATGTCAAAACTATAACTACATACATGATACAACAAAATCTATCACCGAGGGTGGGTCACCATTTTTCCCGACTATTTTACATTCTCAAGCGGCGACTGCTTCATGTTGCAATGCCTCTTCCCGCTTGATGTCGAACACCTTGATCAATACACCTTCCACCACCTATTGAAAACCCAAGCCAGAAACGAGAAGGGGTCAAATAGAGAATTCCAAGGAAATCAGCACCTACATAATCGCAAGCATGACTAGAACAACTCAAGTATGAAGATGAGTGCTCAAGGACTGGAACCTCCATTCACAGCTCAACCATAATAAGTATTGATTAATGCCATAGCTTTGGAGGACAGTCCTAAGGTCCAACTTGGAAGATAAGAGGAATACCAAAAAAGCATAGTGCAATAAAACCGCATTTTTATGTACCTTGTCTGGGGTAGATGCACCAGACGTCACTCCTATAGTGATAGGACCTTCTGGTAGCCAGTTATCTTTCTCAACTAGCTCACCATGCTGGATCAGATGAATTTTATGAGTAAAAGCATATGAATATCAAATATATAAAACTAGCTTTTTTATTTTTTTAATGGTGTACACTTACCTTAAGTTTGTAAGTTATTTGGTTTCCAGGGCCAATTCTTTCTTCACTGTCAACCCAATATGAGGGTATGCCACGGTCCTCTGATATCTCTTGCAAGTGAGAGGTGTTGCTCGAGTTCCAGCCTCCCACCACCAACATGACATCAATTTTTTCATCCACCAGCTTATACATTGCATCTTGCCGCTCCTGAAACAAAAAAAAAAGAAGGATGACAGTCAAGACAAGAGTCTTGGGATGCTGGAGTTAAATATCATGGATCATTATCAGGGAATAAGCAACCACTAATGATAACACATAATATCTGGTGTTACAATATAATTTTCCCTGATAATTTACCCCCCAAAAAATAGACGTTTAAGCCTGTCATAAGAGAGACAACCATAGCACTAGCTAGAACCTCAAAGTTAACGTTCATTCCGGCCATAACCCATATAAAGCATATTGCAAGTACACAAATGGGTCAGCTGCATAAGATGTACTCCAACAGTTAAACACTCTTAAGAATATTGCACATAAGGTCTACATAAAGTTATAACTTATAAACCATGTCATGCCACACTAGATCAGTCGAAAGGTAGCATGCTAGCAGCAAATGTAGTAGCTACAACTATTTAACATTTATGATGTTTCCCTCTTAGTGCAGAAAAGGTCCCCATGCATTAACTCATCCCCAACGCCGTAGATGGACAGGAAAGCAAGCAATGGCAATAAAAAGGCAGGTTAAAATGACCTTAGGGGGAGAAGAAGCTAATAGAAGAGAAATACTTGAGTAGCATCACAAATTGTGTTGAAACTAATGAAGTGGTTGTTGATATTCTCAACTCCGTACTTGCGCATCATAGTCCTCTCCACAAGCTTTCCTATAGGAATGGAGAAATGAAACCCATCAAGTCATAATTCCATGAACATAAGAAACAATACCACTGTGTAAGTGCAACTAACCAATCTCCTCTGTTTCTCCCTTGAGCATTGTAGTTTGATTTGCTATGCCGATTTTTAAAAGGTCTTTGTCTGGATCAAAACCTTTAGAAACAGCGTATTTGAATTTCTGAAATGAAATGAACATGTTAGGCATTGATAAATAGATACAAAGAGATATGTTTATGAAGCACAAAATACTAAATTGATGTATGTTTTGTAAAGGAGGTTTACTTCTAGAAAGGCCTCTTTGGTTGAGCTAGACCCATCAAGCTGTCCACCAAGTATGTAATCACACACATAGGTTGCCTGGATGAAGAGTTCAACGTATAAGACACATAAATATTACATCAACATCCGTATGAGATATAGGAAATAAAAATGCCAGGTGGAACATTAAGTCTTACCTCTTTCATATCCTTCACAATAATATATGTCCCAGCAAAAGATGCAGTAGCAACGGTTTCCTCATGAGCATATTTCCCATGAATAATTGACGTGTACTCTCCTTTCTTGTGCTTCTCCACAGTGGTCCAAACCTATAGGAAAATTATGCACATAGGTAGAAAGTGGCGTCAAACATATAAAAAATATCGCTGAAAGGAAAGTGAACCAGCAAAACACCTATCATATAATACCTTAGAAACCCAAGGACAAGTTGTGTCTACTATTTGTACATTTTTCTCACTCAGAGTCAACATTTCCTCCACAGCAGCTCCAAAAGCTGGCAAGATCACAACATCACCTCTATCAACGACTTCAAATTGCTTTCTCCCATCCTTAATTGGGATATTTTGCACTTCCATTTCCGCCATCCGCTGCCACAAAAGAGTTCGAGATTTCAGAAAATTGCAATAGTGTACTTGATAAGGAAAATTGTGGCAACTGTGATCATATTCGTGCCAACCAAGGCCCTTTTATCCAAATTACTGGGAATGAAAATTAGTCGTGTGAGATCACCATTTTCAGCAGGCATTTCCAACTGTTAAAACTAATTATACAGCTTCAACATATCTCTAATGTCAAATTGGATGATTATCTTGGCAACTGGAGTCCAATAGCGTAGACTGCTTAAGTTGTCCAGTTGACCACAGCAACTAAGAGCAAAATTAATCAAGGTAGACCTCATTTTCACATAAAATCAGTCTTTAAATTCTTCCAGCTTGCCCATCCTTGTACTAGTGAGAGCATACACAGCCCAAAAATCAATCAATCTTGAACCTAGAAATCCAATCTAAACCTGTTTGCCATTCACCAAAGAGAGGCACTAGACAAACAGCTATGACGCAAGTAACCAGATGCACATATGCAGGCCAGGTTTTCCTTGGAATCATAAACTTAAAGTTCTGTGTACTGACTTAAAAGAAGTCAAGCAGAGATTACAGACCTTATTAACAGTTGGGTTGTGGATGATTTCGTTAGTGATCCAGATCCTTTCAGTAGGGAACTGCTTCCTGGCTTCATATGCAATCTGGACAGCACGCTCCACACCCCAGCAAAATCCATATGCTTCAGCCAACTTCACTGTGACGTTGCCCCATTTATACTCATTGCCATTTTCTTTCAGGGTCTTTATGATATCACCTGAAAATCATCAAGCACAGCAATTTTAATGTACAGCAATACATACATCAGTGTACAAGAATTTTTGAAACTTTGTGCATAAACATGAGAACCAGAACATTTGGTTAAACAGTAAAACCTCTTAATTATTGAAATATGAAACCTTAAAACTCTACCTTGATAACAATTTAACCAAATGAAAGTGTGACAATTTCATAAATGGAATACTTCAGACAATTAAAAAGTGCTTTCGGTTCTACTAATTCTGCCAATGTACTTAGGTTATCACCTAGCAACCCTTTTCTGTAAAATTAGAATTGAAATTTCAACAATGAAATCGATCGAAGGAGTTCGCCCTTGAATTGCCATCATAATTCCCCCAAAAATGTATGAATAGCAACAAAATTTAACTCATCAAATTACAATTTTCAGCTCAGAGAAAATGGCGTACTGGTATACTCGCGATTCATGAGCTGGAGAGTCTCCTCCTTGTGGCCAAATCCTCGGCGGTTGTAATTCTGGCTCCTCGTCAAATTATGGCGGAAAGTCTTGGCATCGAACTCGGCGGAAGACGACGGAGAATCGCCGGAGACGGTGGCGCATCGGACGGAGAGGCGAGTCTTGAGGCACCAAGTTGAGACGCCAATCGGACGGCCATGGTTGTCCGGCAAGGGGAGGCCGGTGGCGGTGAAGATGCGGCAGAAATGAGGAGCGACCGCCATAGCCACCACCACTCTTTAGTCTTGAAGATGCGGCAGAAATGAAGAGACATACACAATGCCACAATGGGAAAGTGCAAGTCCGAACACATTGCGCGAACTTATCCGCGTGGCGCGTGCGCCCCATTTCCAATCCACGCGGTTGGGAAGGATTCGTTGTTTGGTTCATGAATTTCTCGCGTGATGGTGATTTTTTTGCATTAATACTTAAAATATTTCCTCGCGAAACACATGGTTTATTCCATCCATTATTCATAGAGTTTTTTAATCCAGATTTTGCCCTCGAGCTCAAAGATTTCAGCTTTTTAATCCAGATTTTGTATCAAATCAATAATATCCCTAACGTATGTACTTTCATAATATAGGTTAACACATATTAAAACTTATCTATATAATAAGTTTGCAAGTAGAAAATATTATATAGTTTATGAAAGTTTGTACTTTCGATAGGATAATATAGGTTATTATGTTTGGATGTTTGTAACTTTATATAATTAAAAATGGGTGATCTTAAATTGTTATTATCCGAAATTAAGTATAGATGTAATTTACTTAGCAATATGAAACTGATTATTGACCATATAAATATGTTGTTTTTATCTATCTTTGTGTTAGGAGTAAAAAACTAATTGGTGTGATATTTAAAATGGGTTAGGCCTTGTTCATTTCACAATTAGGCAAATGTTAAATGCTCTTAACACTCCCAAATGCTACTAACCGTTAATTGGTCCCGGCTGCTATCATCTTGGGCATGTCAGCATCAAAGCTAATATTATGGACATTAGTGATAATTAAACAATACTAATAATTAAGTATGAATCCGCTGGTTACTTAGCTCTTACCAAAAAATGAAAGACTGTTCTGAGATGCTGGAATTTCAAAAACATTGCTCATTGAATGGGGGAAAATAATCCTTCAATTTTTTGTACTCTTTGCTATGGATGACAGCAGAGAAAATATTTGAAATCCTAAAAGAAGCTTGAAAAATATTAAAGAATAAACTGTCTTGAATGAGTAAAGAGCAATAAATTGAACATTGTTATTTTAAATTGTATGTTACATAACTTTATTTAGATGCATGGATAATGAATACCACTTTTACATTTGCTGACAACTGTTGCAAAACTCTTCAACTTTGAATTGTATAATAATCATAATAGACAAATAATAAATAAATTTCCGGTTATATTATTATTAGCGCATGCAATCTAGTGATACACCCACATCAATCAGAGCTTGATCTATAAATGTACGTTAAACTGTGACCTTATTACTACACTAGATTTGGGAAAGGCGGGGTGGGCCCATGGGAGAAATTCAAAATCCCTTAAACTAAAGTAGAATTAGTGGTTCGATTACAAATTATAAAGTAATTTCGGATCTATAAATTCAGATTATCAAAAATGATTTTTTTAATTTCTTAAAATTTACCACCTATTTTCAAGAGTCACTTTTAAAAAACATAATGTTCATATGGTTTAAATTGCGCTACATCAGCTTATTTATAGATAACCATAGCCAAAAGGTCACCAAACCACGAATGAACAGAAAGCAAACGCTGGCTGTGGGACCATCATATCTTGATGCGCTGAGATGGACTCCCCATAATCACTCTTTCTCCCCCTTTTTATATTACTGAGAAAGCTCTCTCCATGAGATCAGATGAGATGAGACGGATTGAGGCGCCAACTAATAAACATGCAAAATCCTTCCATGATAACTTGCAAAATGGAGGTTCGATCTCTTCAACCCACCATACCCACCTGCCTAACTGCAAGTAAATTGGTAAAAAGTGGGATCTTTTATGGGCAATTCTCCAAATTCTGCAATCCTAAGAGATGCACAGGTTCTAGAAGGGTCCAGTTCGTTCACATTAGAGCTCAGCGACCTCCTGGTATGAAAGTTTCGGCAAATCTTTGGATCAGTTTCATCTCCTTTGCTTTAGCCCACCTTCAAATGGGTTGATGCTTATTGTTTCTGCATTCATTTTTGCTGGTCTGAATTACTGAATTTTTAGGGTTTTTTTTTGGAGTTTCTGGAGGGCTTATGATGGATGTATGAGGTACATTGTTTGGGATGATTAAAGATCGATATAAAAAAAAAAAAGATGAATATCGTCAGTGGGATGTGATTATTTGAGTGAAAAATTAAGTGGGCAATGGATGAGAAGAAGCTCTGGACGAGGGAAAAGTTTCACTATTGGCTAGGATTCCCTTCTATTTTTGTTTTGTAAAAGAGAGAAAAGTTGGAATGACTGATACTGCACAAGAAAAGACATATAGGAGATTTCAGGGGTAATTGTTGGTAAGAAATAGCGACATGGCTTAGATTACTCAACTGAAAATATAAAGGAGAGCTAATATTTAATTGTGTGACCTCTGATTGAACTTAGTATATTGTAAGGAGCTTCTCATGATTGTAAAATGCATATGCCCTTGCAAATTGGCTAGGTGCTGCAAGTTTCAGCTCAGCAGCAGTTGAGGCAACTTCAGTGAATGTCAATTCCAAAGATGAAGATACTGTATTTGTTGCTGGTGCTACTGGCAGAGTTGGGTCACGGACTGTAAGGTTAGAACCCTTCACTGTAGAACTCGATGCATATGACCTTTGAACCTCTGTTGTGAGTCGTGACTCGATAAAGAATTCATGGCATTGTTCAGGGAGCTTTTGAAATTGGGATTCCGGGTAAAAGCTGGTGTCAGGAGTGCCCAAAGAGCGGAAAGTCTAGTACAAGTATGTTTCTTTTCCCTTTCGCAAGTGATAAAGTTCAGTTATCAGGGATTAAAGTGAGCAATATGATGTTTGGCTAAAGAACCTTGTTGGCTGCTCCGAGCTTCTTAATTCTCTTGGAGAAACTTTTTTTTGGGGGGGCAAAAAAGATAAGATAATCTCCATGAGACTTGATGGCTCATACATATCATCCCCGTACTTGCGTCAAACTCTGAAACGGGCCCCTTACTGTAAGCATTTTGGCTTCTTTGTAGAGTGTTAGGCAGATGAAGCTTGATCCTGAGGTCACAGCTGGAGTCCAACGTAAGCACTATGCTATTGAGATACAGTTTTCATTTGTGTAGACATTGTGTAACTGTTGCAAACTACCAAAAGTTAGTCCTTCAGTAATAACAGATTTCTTTTGGTGTTTAGCCCAGCTATAGAGAAGCTTGAACTTGTCGAATGTGATCTGGAAAAGCGCAACCAGATTGTGCCGGCACTTGGCAGAGCTTCAGTGGTTATATGTTGCATTGGTGCGAGCGAGAAGGAGATACTTGATGTCACTGGACCTTATAGGATCGATTATCAGGCTACCAAAAATCTCATTGATGCAGGCAAGTCAGTACTAAGTTGATGAAGTTGACTTCTTTGGTACTTGCTTGTTCTGACGTTTTCGAGCTTTCGTAGAGCATTATTCTGGAGTGGCTTCTTATTCATGAATACTGAAATTCACACGATATGCTGTGAACTGTGAAGTGTTAAGAGTGGACGTCTTAGTAGACAATAAGATTATACACAAATGCATTTGCAGTGCAAGAAAATTCGTAGTTGTTTATTTAGTTATGATTTGGGTAATATCATATGCTTAGCTTTATATCTCTACGTGCAGGAACTGTTGCAAAAGTTGACCATTTTATCCTGGTTACTTCCTTGGGAACAAACAAGTTTGGATTTCCCGCAGCACTCCTAAAGTAAGGGAACAAACTTGAATGTATTATTTAATTTTCCAAATTTCTGGTAGCAGTGCCACTAAACAAGACAAAGATTAGTGTCTGTCATTCTCAATGATCATGGAAATAATCCCTCCTTCTTAATTAAGTTTATTTTGGGGAGTGCTGCTTTGGAAGAGGAAAGCTGAAGAAGCATTGATAGACAGTGGACTTCCCTATGCTGTGAGTTTTTGTTGGCTATGTAGATTAAAAGGAGGAGAGATTTCCTCCTTTCTCAGATACAATTGGCTGAATGCTATCAAATCTTTACAGATAGTGAGACCAGGAGGCATGGAGAGGCCTACAGATAGTTTCAAGGAAACTCATAATCTCATTCTTTACCCAGAGGACACTTTATCTGGTGGCCTTGTGTCAAATCTTCAGGTATACTAAGTTATTAGCTTTGCATTTTGATTTAATAGCCCTAAAT
>JACYFF010031955.1:911950-931636 GCA_017589665.1 Selenicereus undatus | reverse complement strand
CACACAATTCACCCCCCTCTTGTGTGAGTAACCTCATAAATACAACAGTATGACATTCTTAATCATGACTAACAATAGCTTAAATCGTCGATTTATATTATCAATGATTAAACTTTCTTCTCACAAGTTGTGTAATCCCTCGCAGGTTGTGGTGGTCACATTCATAGGAGTGAAGTTTGGGGTGAGCGGTAACCCTTCGGACTTACCCCAATGGTACGCCATAGTCGTGGTGCTCTTCATCTGCATATACGTCTCGGCCTTCGCATGGTCATGGGGGCCCATTGGGATGGCCTGAGCCGAGTGAGATATTCCCCTTGGAGATCAGGTCAGCTGCTCAGAGTATCAATGTCTCCGTCAACATGCTGTTCACCTTCATCATAGCTCAAATTTTCCTAACCATGCTATGCCATTTCAAGTTCGGGCTCTTTCTCTTCTTCGCCTTCTTTGTCATCGTCATGTCTATCTTCATCTACGCCTTTCTCCCGGAGACCAAGGGCGTTCCCATCGAAGAAATAAGCCTGCTTTGGAAGAAGCATCCGTGTTGGGGCAAGTACATTCCCGACGATGAGCTATCCCTTGGGGCAACTGATCTTGAGATCGGAAAGAAAGGACAGATTGCATGCTAATCACTTTATATTAGGATTTCTATCCCCAGTCTTTTCTCCTACTTTATTTTCAGTTTATGTCATGAAACTGAGAAGACATTGGAAAGCTTTAGCATTTTAGGTGTGATTTGTCAGGATATATTTTTAGTGAAGTTAAATATACATTATTCTTATAAATTCAAGCACAAATTGTGAGCTCTTTATATTTGTTTCTCTATCGTTATCTTTTATTTGCACATAGAAGAGATTCACCTAATCTTGAAGGAGGTGATCTTCTTCAATCATGCGATCAATAGTTGATAAGAAATATGAAACATAACGAGAATAGCTTAAGCATCGTTGTCTTTTGTAACTTCGATAGTTATCTCCATGATGTCTCCCACTATCTACAGGAAAAATCATGTGAGCCATCCAATCTGGTCAGGTAGGTAATATTGTGGACGGTGCTAGAACATATTTTTGACCGCACAATTTTTCCCTTCTAGACGGTGCCCATTCATACTGAAATTGACGTCTAGATACACAAGTTCTTACGTTGCCGTAGAACTTGGTTTAGAGCACTGCTACTAGTCAATAAGCGTAAGACTTCAGTGTCATGCGGTATGGCTAAGTGGATCACTGATTGCTAGTAGCCAATGGAACTCATATCTTTTGCTAAGCATCAGGAAAATAAGGGTTTAGAGCACTAGTACTAGTCAATAAGGATAAGACTTCAGAGCCATGCGGTATGGGCATGGCTAATTGGATCACTGATTGCTAGTAACCAATGGAACTCATACCTTTTGCTAAACGTCAGGAAAATAAGGGTTAATAGATAAGATGGTCAATTCTAACGTATTAAGATAAATTAGCTTGGAGGATACAACTTTTTTGCACAACCATAGGCCTCAATTCGTCAGTGTAAGAGTGAGGCATCCCTACTCTTCATTTTAGTGCAAATTGAACACTGCCTCAGACATGACATTTCCGCGCTCAGTTTACCTGGTCCTCAATTTTCTCACCATTCTATTAGTCCACCGTCACCAATTCTCCATGGCGGGGAGTAATGAGACCGACCAGTTAGCCTTGTATGAAATCAAGGCCAGAGTAACTCATGACCCTCTTGGCATCATGACCTCTTGGAATAAGACCCTCCATTTTTGTGAGTGGCATGGGGTTACTTGTGGTCGTCGACATCGGAGAGTGACAGTATTAGATTTGACTTCTTCCAAGCTCACAGGTACTATGTCTCCATTTGTAGGAAACTTAAGCTTTTTGAGGGAATTGCATCTCTATAACAATAGCTTCACAGGAACGATTCCGCCTGAAATTGGCCGTTTGCATAGGTTGCAGTCTCTCAGACTCTTTAACAATTCTTTCGAAGGTGAGATTCCGTCTAACTTGTCACGTTGCTCAAACCTCATCTATCTGATTCTTAGCAGAAACAACTTGGTTGGAGAAATCCCGCCTGAGCTTGGCTCATTATTGGATCTTCAATACTTGTTCTTGAATGGGAACAACCTAACAGGAGCTGTTCCCTCTTCTCTAGGAAACTTAACATCCCTCTCTATACTTTTCATGCATGAAAACAGCTTGATTGGGACCATCCCACATGCCCTAGGCAGGCTAAAAAAATTGACATCTTTTGCGCTGTCTAGAAACAAATTGTCAGGAGTAGTTCCACCCTCCATCTTTAATCTATCACTTCTGACAGCTTTAGATGTGGGAGGAAATCACTTCCTGGAAGGAAGCCTTCCCCTAAATTTAGGCCACATGCTTCCCAATCTTCAAATTTTCGGCATAGACCACAATCACTTCACTGGACCAATTCCTGCTTCAATATCCAATTGCTCAGATCTAGAAGCACTTGAAATAAACTATAACAATCTTCAAGGAGAGGTTCCTTGTCTTCACAAACTACATAGGCTTGAAACATTTGTACTTCATAGCAACTCTCTTGGACTCGGTCAGCCCACTGATTTGGACTTTGTTTCTTGCTTGGCTAATGCCACCTTCTTGAATGTTCTTCAACTAGGTGAAAACAACTTTGGAGGAATTTTTCCCAGTATCATCTGCAACTTCACAAGACTTTCAATGCTAGATTTAGAGACAAATAAGATAGCTGGCCAAATTCCAGCTTGCATTCACAATCTAGTTGGGTTGCAGTTGTTTGATCTTTTAGGCAACAAACTCTCAGGTGTCATTCCTTCAAGTGTAGGGAAGCTCCGAAATCTGTTCTACTTAGATATATCTGCTAATCAGTTATCAGGTCATATACCATCCAGTATTGGAAATTTAACCCTTCTTACTAAAATTTTCTTGTCTGAAAATAATCTTGAAGGACACATACCCTCAACTCTAGGAAATTGTAGATATCTGCTAGTACTAGATCTTTTTGGAAATAATCTTAGCGGTAGAATACCTTTGCAGGTTTTTAATCTCGATTCATCCATTTTTCTTGATCTGTCTTACAATCCTCTTACTGGATCCCTCCCGGAAGAAGTCGAGAAACTGAAAAATCTAGAGTCTCTTTTTATTGCTAACACCATGCTTTCCAGTGAGATACCAGGCACTCTTGGTGCCTGCATGGCATTAGAGTCTCTGCTATTGCCAGGAAACCGTTTCCATGGTGCGATTCCCCCAGCATTTATTTCACTAAGGGGTCTTCAGGAGTTAGACTTGTCGCTGAATAATTTGTCTGGTGAAATCCCAAAGTTTCTAGCGGCTTTGCCATTGCAAACGCTCAATCTATCATACAATAACTTTGAAGGTGAGGTACCCATTGGTGGGGTCTTCAGCAATGAAACTGGACTCTCAGTAGTTGGAAATAGTGGGCTCTGCGGAGGCATACATGAGTTGAAGCTCCCTCCGTGTCGTTTTAGGCAGAGTCGGAAAGGAAGATTGCGCCACAGAAGACGATTGATGATAGCAATTTTTTCAGCGGTTCTTGGAGTTGTATTGTTGGTGGCACTCATATCAATATGTGCATTTTGCCCCAGAAGGAGACGGAAGGAGCCCGGAGGTGAATCAGAGATGCTTCTTCCAAGTTTGTCTTACCAGGACATTCTGAAAGCTACAAATGAGTTCTCGTCAGAGAATCTAATTGGAAGTGGCACTTTTGGGGTTGTCTATAAGGCGATTCTTGATCAGGGCAGAACAGTTGTTGCCGTCAAGATATTTAATCTTCAACAAAGGGGTGCTTCCAAGAGTTTCCTGGCAGAATGTCAAGTCCTCAGGAATGTCAGGCATCGAAATTTGGTGAAGGTTATAACAGCCTGTTCGAGTATGGACTATCAGGGAAATGATTTCAAGGCTATAATTTATGAATTCATGACAAATGGGAGTTTAGAAGATTGGTTGCACCAAAAGCCAATTGACGGTGTAGAAGGAACAATTGATGCATCAAGGAACTTAAATCTTCTTCAGAGAATTGATATTGCAGTGGATGTTGCTTGTGCCTTAGAGTATCTCCATCACCATTGCGGTGCATCCATAGTTCACTGTGATCTTAAGCCAAGCAATGTTCTCCTTAATGATGAAATGGTTGCCCATGTTGGTGACTTTGGTTTGGCCAAATTCCTTTCAAATGGCATCCCTAGCTCTCAAACAAATCAGTCCAGCTCTGTTGGAGTTAGAGGAACCATCGGTTATACTCCTCCAGGTAATAATTATTCTCTTCCTACCCCTAAATGTCCAACTAGATTTCTTGAAATATCAATTTTGAGTATCTTGCCCAACCGCCTTATAATCTTAATACTAGAAATGTCTCGCAGAATATGGACTAGGAAACGAGCTCTCTACAGATGGGGATGTGTACAGCTTTGGGATCCTGTTACTGGAAATATTCACAGGAAAGAGGCCTACAGATGATACGTTCAAAGAGGGCATGAGTCTCCAGAGCTTTGTGCAAGCAGCTTGGCCTGAACGTGTGATGGAGATCCTAGATCATGTCCTTCTTGAAGACATAATTGGAGAAGCGACGAACAGAAGTACTGATCACACACATCATTTGCTCAGGACAGGCAAAAGCAAGGTAATCTTGGAGGCCTTGACTGCAGTACTTGGTACTGCACTTTCCTGCTCTGCTGAACTCCCTCAAGACCGGTTGGATATGAGCGATGTTGCTGTGAAGCTATCTTCAATTAGAAACAAGCTCCATGGAGTTTGTTCACTTCGACAGAGGCAAATCCCTGCAGGTAAATATTTACCTAATGCTTTGCTGTACAGATCAGCTTAGTAAATCTCATTTAATTTCCTCTTGACTGAAAGCTGCTTCATTATTTGAAAATTTTCCTCGGATGTCAGGTGGACAAGGATATTGATGGCCAAGCATCCATGTGATATTGCCGAATGAATAGAAACAAGATGAACCAATATACATGCCTGTGTCACTGCCTTAAGAGCCATTCTAATTACTGCATTCAGTATCCAGGACCATATGTATACTTGGTATATTTGCTTGGTGTGTTAAAATCTGCTTTGTTAGTTTGATTTCTGCGTTTAGTACTGGTAATATTCCATGGATTATCGTATTAGAATGATGTTGAATAATATGCTTGAATGCATTCCTGTTATGGTTACCCCCTTTGGCCATGGGAGTGTGGACTTTGATTGGATCAAAGTCTGATCGGTCTTCACCACATTCCCTTGCTGTAGGTGGAGAAATATGTACTCCAAGATTCAAACTTGAGGCCTCTTCAGTGGGAGCAGAGTCTCGATTGCATTGAGAGCCAAAGACACTTTTGCAGTATAGAGAGCAAACTCTATGGATAGTAGCAATGTAGCATAATCCTAATAAATAGAGAACTTTGGGGAGGGGGGGGGGCGGCCTCAAAATCAAGGTTGTAGAGGTTAACATTGGTAGAAGGTCATCAATTTACTAAATGGCAGACAGTAGGGCATATAAACATTAACATGATGTGACCTCTTGAAAACAATACATGCAGGAAGAAGTCATACCAACTGAGCCTCAGTCCAAATGATATGGTGATGGAATTTTCATACTTTCCACCAGGGTTTGAATCCTAGTGGATGCAATTTTCTTGGTACTCGTCAAGGCTTCGTGTGCGCTTTGTGATAGGGTTAGGCCTTTAGAGCACTTCTAGCTAGGAATACGCGTTCCTGGCTGGTGGGGTCCTATGCCACATGTTCTCCCCTAATTTGCTTGAGTTGCCACTGCCATGCATGGAGAAACGGGCAGGCGTTCTGCCTCCCGTTTCCCTTTTTTTGTCATTATGTACATTATTTTTTTTTCCCTTCTAAAAAAATATTATTTGGATTATTAAAAAAAGATTGCGTGTGATAAAGTGGGTCCATTACAAATATTTTATTAATTGATTTAACTTGGAATTCCATGGGTTGAAGAAGTGAAGGAACATGAGTTCCAAAAAGTTAGAACTTTTGCTGACATGGCAGGATAAAGTTCCAAAATATGAAATGTTGGCTGGGAATGCTCTTATTGGATGTAGTCGGATGCTTATATAACTCGAATGGGATTACTACCTTGTAGATTACAGCGGGATTTTAGTAGATGGGTTAACTTATCACTTAAAAAAAATGTAGAAAAAATTCATGCCATATATTGCATTTCTTTGCATTTGCATGCTGTAAAAGACAAAAACTTTAACCTCCCTTCCTAAAAGTGGGGTCTTTGACCAAGAAAAAAAAAAGGAACTTGTTTGGGATGTAAAGACATGAGAAAAGTTCTCTCATAGAAAGAAGAGCGGATTAGACATTGAAAGCCCACCAAAAACTAGTAATTTCAAATCATCTTCAATTTGCTTATCTTGCACTTGCCACCCTTTGCCTTTCAGCCCTTTTAAGGTAAAAATGAACCCCCCTTATTCTTGCTTTTGGCTAATCCACTTTGGAGGTGTTAGAGACAGATGTAAGCTGAATGGGCACAAAGGTTTGAATCTTTGTAATCTTGCATGTAAAGTTTCTTTTTCTGCATGCACTTTTTTCACATGAATGTGTTTGAATGCTTGAATGACTGTGAATGCAGAAAAATGGCAATATAATCTTTGATTTTAAAAAAATGGGCACCCTATTCAAGGAACATGAACAAATTCCGTTGATATCGTAATGAAATCTATAGTATGAATTTTAAGTAATTGGGATAAACCTGGAAGTATCAAGTATAAGAAAATAATCAGTGTAAGTTAAAGTATTAGATATTTATTTTCCTTTCCAGCCATCAAAAAGAACAGCTGTGGACAAACAACTGTAATGCCTTCGATTTTTAAAGTGTCCTATAAAATACATTACTGAGAACTAAGAAAATGATCTTTGTGATTATACTTTACAATTTGACAGATCTGCTTAAAAATTTCTGAAACCACAATTTGTAAATATGTATTCCCATGAATCAAAATCTTATCTTTTCTTCTTATCAGTACATCAGAAAATTCAGAAAAACTATCTGTAAAAAAGGATCAAATTTTGAAGCCATGAGATAAATGTTTGTCCTTTGAGCAAAGACAGATCCAAGTTTTTTCTGACATCAAACTTTCCACTGTCACAAAGTCACCAGAAACTTGATTCTTTTCATGCAAAAAACGACACCACTCCCCCCCCCCCCCAAAAAAAAAAAACAAAGAAATGGGTTTGCTTTCCAATTGACAAGGGACCAGTCAAAAAAATGTACCTACCTCTAAGTTAGCTCACAGTCACAGAACAAGATGCTCCAAGAAAATCACTGGGTATTTCATTTTTAAAATGCTTTTACAGCTAATTTTTCTCAGATTTTCCGGGGAAAATGTAATTCAACTGACTGGTCTCTCTCTATGTCTTAGTAATTAGTTGTGGTGCAATTACTGTTGGGATGTTTGTACATATTTTTCTATCTCTTACACTCTCTTTTGGTGTCAACATCTGTTGGTTTATGCTCTGTTCCACTATTTGGGTGTGATTAGTGCAGGATGTCTTCAGTGAATCTTGAGCAATTGAAAGAGATCTGAATCCACCTTTTGCTGTCCAATATGCCCATCTACAAGTACTACATAGATTAATCACATAAATTCAGTCCTCTGAAAAAAGTGCCATTCATTCTGCTATTCCCTGTCATGCACTTGGATTACCTTTAATCTGGCTTTGATTAAAGCCCTAATTTTTGTTCTGATTGATTTGCATAATAAAGCCGCAAAGTCAATGTGTGTGGGGATTGGGACCATTTTATTGCTATGTTATTATATAATATCTCAAAATTAGCTCAAATTATTGGTTAGTAAATTACAAATGCATTTGAATCCAAAACTGACATTTATCAACCTATGTACCTCCTTATGCATAAAAATAACGCAAAAGAAATTCCATAAAAGTGATGATCTTTTGGAGTTGTGTATCCCATCTTATATACCGCTTTATACATAAAAATAACGCAAAGCAAATCCCGTAAAGTGATGATCTTTTGGAGTCGTGTATCCCATCTTATCATATAACAATACTTGCGTTAACCCAATGTACACTAATTGCTAACTTTAGGCTCGATCTCACAAGGTAGCCAATATATAACTCAACCTCATAATTGTATATTAAAGTTATCACTCAACCTAACTCTTGCAGCTCAAAGACACACCCAAGTCCTCATCTAGTCCTAGCATAAAAACCCTGTCCTTCAAATGACTGATAAAAGCCTGAACCAGGAGATATAAACCCTTGTGATCACCTTGAAGCAGCTTGAAGCTCTCAAACTGGGAGAAAAATGGAGACGCATTTGTCAGAATGTCCGATTTTTCCGAAGACAAAGGTAATACAATTGGAAGTTCTGTCTACTCCACTTATGATTGTTGATTGAACTTACAACTGGTCTTGTTTCAGTCTACTGCAGAAATCATCAAGGAAATCAATATACTAGAGCTAGAAGTAAAGCAGTTGGAGGAGTACCTTCTATCGTTGTATCGAAAGGCATTTGATCACCATGCAGCATTATCATCCGGCAAAGTAAAGATTGAGCATAAGAGAGATGGTTCGCAGATGCCTCAAGATCATGCAAAAAAAGACGACGTTCCTCCAGGAGAACACAACAAATTTCGGGAGCAAAAGGGAATACTTGATTCAAGCATTCATCGAAGCCATTCTTCATTATCTCACCATTCAATTCAATCACCTCCTTCAGCGGGAATGGCTGCTGAAGCTGTGTACTCATATCATTCTGTGCCTTTGACTCTGCTCGAGGTAAGTAAATCATACACTAGTTTGTACAGTAACATTTTCTGCAGCAGTCTTGGGTAAATTTGATGTTATCTTGTCAGCGCGGTTCTAGGGAAGCTTCTGATGCCGTTGTAGTCTTGGGCGATCATGTAAGTGGGAGCAACTCAGGTCGGGTTATGGATGCAGCAAACTGGATTTCGGAGGAGATGCTCAGATGCATTTCAACCGTCTACTGTCAACTGTCTGCAAGTTCAGTGATCAGCAGCCATGATTTCCCATCTCCTGCAGTCTCATTTGAATCAACAATCTGTGGCCTTGTGCCTCACAATGAATCCAATCACGATGAATCCAATCTGTGGAGTCCTCCACATAGGATAACTGCATCGTTTGATCTGCATTCAGATGCTCCGTTTAATGCAGCAGAGTACGAGGAATTTAATAGACCTTGTTCTCAAATTGTTGAGATACTGCAGATTTGTAGGGATAGCGAAAAATTAAAAGAGATTGAGCCTATGCTTCAAAAATTTAGGTAAGTGATATAATAGGTTTGAATAACTATTACTAAGACTTGGCCATTCCCATGTAGCGACATTGAACCAAGTATGGGGTTGGCTGTCCAGGTGCCAGTCTTAACCATTCCTCTTACACTTCTGTGTGTTTTCAACTTAAAATGAAGGGTCAGGCTTCCTAACCATGCATAATGATGTGAGGTGGAAAACATAGACTTTACGCTCCTCTGTTAGTTCATTCTGAAATCCTAATACTTCGAAAGAAGCTGTTTTACTTTTCTATTTCAAACTGGAAGCCAGCTTCATTACTTTGTCTGCAGGTCACTTGCTAACAAATTAGAGGGACTAAAGCCCAACAAGTTGAAGCATGAGGAGAAGCTAGCATTTTGGATTAATGTCCACAACACGTTAGTAATGCATGTAAGAATCATCTAACTGAAACCAACACTTGCTAAGCATTATTTCAGTTTCTGTTTTGTGTAATCTCTGCCAATTTTTCGAGCTGACAAGAACTTCCTGTATTCGTTTACACAGGCATTTTTGGCTCATGGTGTCCCACAAGCCAAGATTAAAAGAATGTCCTTGCTACTGAAGGTTCCAAAATGTACAACTTGTTCATTTTTGTGAAGGTTTCTGGTGATTCTTAACATAACCTTTGTTCATGGGATAACAGGCTGCATATAATATTGGGGGTCATACAATCAGTATAGATATGATTCAAAACTTCATTCTTGGGTGCCGGTTACCTCAACCAGGACAAGTACCACTCCTCTACAAACCCTTTTCTTTAACATAAATCAGTCATTGGATTCAATAGCTTGCGGATTGATCTTCTTTTCTTTTCTTTTTTTTCCCTCGGGTAGTGGTTCCATTGGTTGTTCAATCCTAAGAAGAAATTGAGGACAGGAGCAGAGAGAAAATCTTTTGCCCTTGATCGCCCTGAACCTCTATCCTACTTTGCCCTTTCTTGTGCAAGCCATTCTGATCCCCTGGTACCCCCCCCCCCTCCTTTTTCAAATTTGCTCTGTCCTTTGAAAATTTCATTTATTTCACTTAAGTTTTTTTTTTGTGTGTGTGTAAAACTAAGACGAACTTCTCCTTTTTTTATTTTCAGATTCGGGCTTACACACCTAAGACAATATACCAGGAGTTGATAGATGCAAGAGGAGAATACATCCTAAGCAACTACACATTTCACAAAGAACACCACAAGATTAGGTTGCCAAAGATTGTCGACATATATGCTAAAGATTCAGGGCTACACCCAGCTGATCTCATGGGGATTATTGAGCAGATTCTCCCTGCAGATCATCACAGAAACAGAACCCGTAAAAGTTGGAAGAAAGGCAATATTGGATGGATTCCTCATGACTTTTCCTTCCGTTGCCAACTTTCGAGAGATCTTTTGCACTGATCTTAATTCTAACACAAAATGTCCATGATAAGCAGATGAAAGTGGGGCCAGGGAAATTTACGTGCTGCTTGCAGTAGCGCGAGGGTGATAGTGATCAAACAGGCTCAAGTAGCTGGATTCTGAATGCAGACAACCGAGTTGCTGATCTTCAAACGTCAGTAGATTTGAGCTTGTTTGATCAATGTTTAGTCACATTGGAGTGTGCCAATGTTAGTGGTTCGAGTTGATTCTCTGGGTATGAGAGGATAAGCTTAGAACACTGAATTTGGCTTTTGCTTGGGTCCAAATTTTGGCCTATTTTTGTAGTGTTTCTGCCAGTTATTGTGATGGAGAGAGTACCTTTCTGTAATGAAATGTTGAAAGATTAGTTTGTCAGCTGCCTGCTTGGGCTGTTGGCCCTCCTACAATACCTGGCCTACTTTTTGTACTTAAGCTGCTATGAACCTGACTTAAGATCCATTTTCAATCAAATCGCTAATCTAAAATCATTCTGATGTAGCAGCCGAAAAACTAGATGTAGGTACCTTACTCTTAAATAACGTAGAATTATTTGTTGGAGTAGATCATATCTGACTACCCACCCACCATTGCCTCCAAGAAAGGGACGCTTCAACTTTTAAGCATTTTGAATCGAGATTCAACAAAATATAAACTTTGATGCAATTGATAAACAATAATCCAGCTACTTGCCACGCTTTTTATCTAAATTTAATGGATTTAGGTTGAAAATAGAAGTAACAAGCAAATCTAATCTGACAGCCTAACAAAAAATGTCTATTAACATAATTTTCATATATCTTAAATATATCTTATTGCTCATGATAAAGTAATGGAAGCCATAACCAACATACTTTTATTATCAAACTATTCATAGGTCAACTAAATTTATCTACCTATGGTAAAGGTAAAAATTTGAAGAAGAAATGATGAAATCTTTCAATAAATAAAAAAGACAAATAAGAAATACAAGACAAAGAAGTAAATAACTCAGAACATACGTTATGTCATACTATAATTCCTAGACATATAGAGGAGAAATACAAGGATTTTGGCATGTGGGAATAAGAAGAAATAAATAAAAAATGAGGTTTTTTCTTTAAAAAAAAAATTGTGATTGGTCTTGTAAACTTGATCTATGTAATGATTTGTATATAAAGCAAGGAGCTAAGGAGAGGGGTAAAGAAAAAAGAAGGAAAAAAAAAGGAAGATTTTTTCACTAATTTTAAGACACATATCTATGTACTATACTCAAGTATATATCTATATAAGAAGCATTATATAATTGAGTTGAACTTCTATTTTATTTCCCTCAACCCAGCAAACATTTTCGTAATTCTTTCAACCCAACCGATTAGAAGAAGATACATTATAAGGAACAAAAAGTATACTGCAAACAAAAAAAATACACTGCAGGTAAGAAAAGATACATTGTAAAAAACATATGGTATACTGTAGAGATGAAAATGTACACTTTATAACAGAAAAGATACATTATTGCGGAAAAAAAATACACTATAACATATTAAGCTAGTGTCCATTATACGACTCCTGAATGTACACCGTATTAGATACATATATTTGTATTTAAGAATTTTTCATATTTTTTACTCTGTTGGTTGCGGTGGTCGTCATCAATTAGCAGCAGGAAAAAATAACCCTAAAACCAGGCCGAAGATGCTGATGAAGAGAGACTGAGAGAGAGAGAGAGAGAGAGAGAGAGAGATGGAGATGGAGGAAGAGAGGATAGGGTTGGTGCTGCTTCGAGCATCAGAGCTGCGTTCCAAAATCGCCAATTGCATACACAAAACAACATCCGCGCAAAACCAGATTCAGAGTGATGGGGATAACCTTAATCATGTTGATGGACCCAATGATCGTCCTTCTTCGTCGATGGGGAACACAGATGATGCAGATGAAGAGGCGGAAGCTCTCTTGAACATTTGCTACGCTTTCGACTCCCTTGAGGCTCAGCTCGCTTCCTTCCAGGTAATTCTTTGCCTTTTTAACTAGGGTTTTTTCTGATTTATTTATTTCATCCATAGTCATAGATTTTGCTCACTCTCTATGTTTTCAAGAAACCCTAATCTTTGTTGGCATTTCTGAACTGTTCAGGCTTTGTACTCGGTTTAATTTTGGTTATGGGTTTAGTTCTCGAGCGAAGTCTACTTAAGTATTACGTTTCAAGTTTAGAAATAATTGGTTCAAAATGCTGAAATTTTGGTCTGATTCTGGGCATACCCTTGAACAATGATAGAGCTATTTTGTGTTATGAACAGTTCAGAAATTCCAGGGACTTAGAAAGGCATGAATTTGGGTAGTGACGGTAAGAGGGGACTTGGGCACTCCGAGCACCACTCTGAGGACTAAGAAAGGCATGAATTTGGACAGTGGCATTTTACTAGAACTGATGATGATACTGACTGGAATGTAGGTGCTGCATAGCAAAGTTCTGCTCATTATAGGACATTTTTTAAGCCTATTACATGTTGGGTGTGCTGAAATGTGTCTAAAGAAAAGAATTTGGTTCCAGGCTCTGCAACAACAGCAACAATACGAAAGAGAAGCTGTGATAGGTGAAATTGAATATAGCCGTAAGATGTTGCTGAAGAAGCTTGGTGAGTACACGGGGGAGCACTTGGATGTGATTCGTGAAGCAGAAGCTTTTGCAAGTATGAAGGTGCAGCACAGCAATGAACTGTTACTTCCCCCTTATCCGACCCGCTCTCCCCGTTCTCTGGTCTTGGATAACAGCAATCTCAACCGTGTTTCATACACCCGAAAGCTCACGCAAAATGGCTATAATAGTGGTGAGCTTCCAAATGGGTCAAAGAGGAATCAACCACAGCGTAGTTCAAACAAGTTGTGGGGTGGATTGAAATTTTTGATCCACTCAACTGCCAAGACAATGCTAACCCTTGTCGGTGTGATCTCTCTTCTTAGTTTGGCCGGTTTTGAGCCTAGGTTGTGCAACAAAGGTGCCAATTTGAAAAGCTTGACCCTCTTTCAACAACCCGATGCCGAAGAGAAGAGACTTGTGGCACAGTGCCCCCCAGGGAAGGTGCCAGTAATGGAAGATGGTGAAATCCGTTGTGTTGTGAAAGAAAGAGTTGAAATTCCTTTTGATTCTGTCGCTGGAAATGCTGATGTAAATTATGGATGTGGTTAGCGTAGCTTTTAATGTCGCTCTTTTTTTGTATATCTTGGCTCTCTGACGAGTAATACGGAATTATTTTGCACTTGTTTCCCTAATGGTAGCTAGTTTTTGACTTCCACATGAGGCACTCTATGCATTTGTGGCTTAGAAGTTCTGCTCCTGAATGTCTGATATGTGTCTTTGGCATCACCCAACTGGATGGACTCATCTACATCAGTGGTGAGCAGTCGGTTGGCCTGCTACGTGGGTGAGGCTGACCGAAGCTCAACCTTGAGTACACCAAGCCAGGCCAACCTGGTTCCATCTGTGAACTGCTCAGGCTGAGCAAGCTAAGCCAGGCCATGTTTGTGGGTTTGGCCGAAGTGGCTCATAGAGGCATGAATGGACCAACCCTCCTTGACCTAGTTAACAAGCCAATGCAGTTGGGTTTGACTGCTGCTGAGCCAGCTTGGTTATTCGGCAATGTGAAATCCAACTGCGGAGATGAGCTCTGCGATTTGGGCTTGTGTTGTAAATTTGTAATTTGATTTGGGATCAGTGTCTTTTTCCCTGGAAGGTGGAACTGCCTCAGCCTCACAAAAAGACGGTGATGGAAAGGCAACTTTGTTTCTGTCCGTCTAAAATCCAATACCCCCTCTCCCAAAAGAGGAGGGGTGGGGGTGTGCTACCGTGATTCCATTGGAGTGAGTTGGATTTAGCCCTCTAATTATAGAGATTCAAATACTGATAACTTTATCCACTATAATTACAGGTGTTGAATTTAAGAGATTTGAACAACAAAATTTTAGGAAATATTTTTTGGGGCATATTTTTGAAACTTTTGGCGACCACAAGTAGAGTAAAATAAAGCAAAGAAAAATGTAGATACAAGAGAACCCCTACAACTTATAAATATATGTTTTAATTTTCCAAAACACAACCCTTATTGCCATGTCCTCCCTCCACCCAAGGGAAAAAAAAAAAAAAAAGCTTTCCTTCTCTCAAAATACATTCACGTCAATGTATAGGCTTAGGTTTATGATATTATTTCCCCCAAAAAAAAATCTCAAAGCGTGTCTTTAGGAGGTATGAGACAAAAGCAATAACTAGACCGTGCATGAAGCACAACAAAACGAGTGGTTGGTCTCATTAAATAACATAATCTTTGAGATCATCTTGCACAAGAACTGATCTATTCTTACGCTGAAACGTGTTCAATTTGGGCTTACCAATTGTTTAAAATACTCATTTGGTAAATGGTTTAGGATTTGATTTACGTAAGACATGAAGCAGCCAATTTGACCTGTTATTTAGATATGCTTGTCAAAGAAGAAACAAAGAAGAAAGAAGCCTCTATTTGCCTACAATCTTCCTTTATCCAAGAATTTTGAGATCAGCCCCTGGTTTTTTGAGCCGCCATTTGCCAACTTCAACTCAGAAACCAACTCAAAACCCGCAGTATTTGTTTTTTGACTTGTTAGATTTCAGTTGAAGATCGTTAATGCCTATTCATACCATTAAACGACCTGGGTTTTGGCCTCTCTGGCTCTACCCTGCACTGAAAGGTTGCTTTCTCTTACTATTTAAACACTCACATATCGGTTCCACATCCTCTACTTCTGCCTCTTTTCTTGAAACACATATCAGATTTCAAAGCTCGCTGTTCTTTTGGATTCGTTGCATACGTCACATCAGCCATGAGTCTCGAAAATGTCGATTGTCCTGCCTCAAACGGTAATGCTTCGAGCATTGATCTCTAGTTGAAGTTTTCATACATTGTTCAAATCATCACGTCAATATGCTAATTCAGTTGGTTGATTTGTTTCATGGTGAATATATCAGTGATAGTGTTCACTGAAGAGCAGGAGGCACTCGTGGTGAAGTCATGGAACATCATGAAGAAGAACTCTGCTGAATTGGGCCTCAAGTTGTTCTTGAAGTAACAGATCGATCAGCTTTTCTCATTCATTATATTGGTTTCATATAATGCACTTTACTTGGTGACTGGCAATAATGTGATTGGATTTGTCTATGGTTCATTGGTTTGCAGGGTCTTTGAGATCGCGCCCACTGCCAAGAAACTGTTCTCCTTTGTGAGGGACTCTGACGTGCCTCTGGAGCAGAACTCGAAACTCAAAGCCCATGCCATGTCTGTGCTTGTCATGGTCCGGACCCCTTCTTATAACTAACTCTTCAACTGTATTTATGACTGCGTTGTTCTGATCACTTCTGACATTAGCTTTTCCATCAGACCTGTAAATCAGCTGCTCAGCTCAGGAAGGCCGGAAAGGTTACTGTTGGAGAGTCCAGCCTAAAGCATTTGGGTTCCCTCCACTTCAAATACGGAGTTGTGGATGAACATTTCGAGGTAATTAACAATTCTTCTTGACCTCTTAACAGCTTAATTATTTGACTTGGTCTTAACGGTTGTGTCGATAATTTTAGGTGCTAAGATACGCGTTGCTAGAAACGATTAAAGAGTCGGTGCCAGAAATGTGGTCAGCAGAGATGAAGAATGCTTGGACAGAAGCTTTCAACAAGTTGGCTGCTGCTATTAAGGCCGAGATGAAGCCTGCATCCCAGGCTTAACGCGGCAACAAGAGCCCATTAAAGAAATGTATTTTGATGTTTGTAGGTCTTATATATATGAGTGTATGTATGATACTTTACTGATTCAGTTTGCTTCATTGTGCTGCTTTATACAGTTTGTTGTATAATCTGACGGGTGTGTGACCATACTTTCACTTAATAAAAGAGGCGGCTCCAGAAATGTGGTCAGCTGAGATGAAGAATGCTTGGACAGAAGCTTTTATTCAGTTGGCTGATGCTGTCATTGCTGAAATGAAGCCCCATGCTTCTTCCCAAGCGTAACGACAATGTTTTTCATGCAAATCTGTGTATTCTTGCCAGATTATATCGATCAAGTTTAAACCATAGTTTCTTTGAAAATAATGCTCTATTGATCATGCAATATTATTGAATTTTGAAGTTGTCCACAAGAATTTATTGGTACTAATTTGTTCTGATCAACTCCAATTTACTCGTTTTCTTTCCGAAGTTCTTCCTTCATTAGCAATTACACCATCACAATCTGGGAGCTGCATTAAGTTCTTGTTTTGTCCTTCAATTCAATCTCTTTTGACACGTTCAGCTTTGCAAATGTCATGCATCTTGCAACCATTACATAACGTGCATGTTGTCAAATTAAATGACGAAACTTGGACTTATCTCCGAAACAAAAATATCACTACCAGACACAAAGATTCCTTGATTTGAATCAAAAGTGCTGAGTTCATCTAGATCTAACAGAACAAGCCTCTTAAATGCTAATACATCTAACTTTTTTACACCCATCGAGATAAAATTTAAATATGGACTTAGATTTGGCCGAAATTTACGTGTTTAAACTTAGATGGTATTTTCCCTTGACTTTGTAATTCCCTTAGGGGTTCAGTGAGGAGAAAAGGAGAAACAAAATTTTCTTTGTTGTTTCCCTTGACGCCCATAGTATTTTCTTGTTCAATTCTTGTGACAGACACATGGACCTGTCATATTGGTCAAAAATCGAGATTAGAATAATGGTTTTGGTTGCCCCTAACATTCACCCAAAGGTTACATCCTTTAATTCTTCTTTATTACAAGAATTTTCTACCTAATAAAAGTAGAAATTAAACCTTTCCACGAATACATCTGACAGCATCTTTGCATCTGTTGTACCAAAGTTCATTTTCCTTCTCCTCCTCTTTCATTCTGATCAGTTTCTGTAATGGAGGCTGTGAGCATCAGAACAACAGTTTCACAGAAGGGTACTCTTCTCAATTTTCCTTCTTCCTCCTTTTCTCCTCTATTTTTTCTGCTGTTTTTTTGGAGTTTTATATTCAGTTTTTGTAATTTGTTTTCTTTCTGGAAAATTTTTACCTGTGCAGTGGCTAGATCTGGTAATTTTGCATTACAGAAGAATAGCAGCTTACCATTCTTAAGGTTAAATAACAAGTTCAATCAGTTGTCATGGATCAAGAGACAAGGATCTGCAAGTCAGGGGCTTTTTTGCCAAAATCCCAGACTGAACTCAAGTAATTCCACTTTCCCCCTCCCAACCCCATAAAATAAAAAGCCTTTTTTGTTCTAATATTTAGTTTAATTGGTATAATTACCCTGTTTTTGGTGGGTAATTAGGTGTCAGCAAGAGGATTAGTGGGGGATTCGTGGTGAAAGCATTTACAGAAGAGCAGGAAGCTCTGGTGGTTAAGTCCTGGAGTGTCATGAAGAAGAATGCTTCTGAACTTGGCCTTAAATTCTTCTTAAGGTTAATTAATCAAATTATCAAATATTACCTTGATTTTGGAAAAAAGTTGGTCCTTTTGTAAAATCTATGAGGTTTTTGATTTCAGGGTTTTTGAGATTGCACCAGCTGCAAAGAAACTGTTCTCTTTCTTAAGAGATTCTGATGATGTTCCTCTGGACAAGAACCCTAAGCTCAAAGCCCATGCCTTGACTGTTTTTTCAATGGTAATTAACACATTAATATATAATTTTGATATCTAATATTCATAAGGTTATCACTTATGAGTCATATATATTACTAAGAAGTTTTTTTTTTTCTTTTTAAAAAAAAATTCAGACTTGTGAGTCAGCTGTGAATTTGAGGAAGGCAGGAAAGGCCACTGTGAAAGACTCAAACTTGAAGGATATGGGAGAAACCCACTTCAAATATGGAGTGGTTGATGAACATTTTGAGGTAAAATGCAATTAACTAAAACAGATTACCATAACTATGTACTAATTACTCCCTCTAATTAAAAATTAGTTCTTCAGAAATCTGACACTCAGATTTGTTGATTTCTGAAGGTTGTCAGATTTGCATTACTGGAAACGATCAAAGAAGCAGTGCCAGAAATATGGTCAGAAGAGATGAAGGAAGCTTGGAAAGAAGCTTATGATCAATTGGTTGCTGCAATCAAGGAACAAATGAAGCCTCCTGCCCAAGTTCCTCAATAATCAAAAAGTTACTGAAATGAATGCCAAGTCTTTTTAAGAATTTGACCAGCATGTAGTAGTCCTTGAATGGCACATTTTCTGTTGAGGATCATTTTCATGACGGAATAGTGTTTGAAATAACATATTTTTCACATATTGTGGAAAAGAATACTTGTCATAGCTTGCAATTTTTTCCCTCTACCTCGTCCCTAAACCTTCATAGGTTCACCGACAATCATGATATTTCAGTATGGATTCCGTAAAGATAAGATTTGCAAAGATACAGATGTATTCATGTACTCAATTTTATCGCTAGCAAAACACTGGCAGGTTTGATAAATTTTTTCGAAAAAGACAGAAGTCTTCATGTCCGTAACTCGTTAGTTTTGGCCTATTCTATTAGCAATTTAGCACACAGAATGCATTAGTCAAGTAGTTTAAATCAAGTTTAAGGAGAATGATTTCATATGGCCCTATGAATTCAGCCAATGGTCACATCATTTACTAAGATTTTTTGTTCAAGCTAACAGGAGGAGGAAGAGATACGTAAGTAGGTTATTACATCATTTACACTTCTCTTAACCCACAACTTCCTCTCACCCTCCCTCCTCCTCCAATAGATCTTATGAGCATCACAGCCACTGTTTCACAAGGTACTCATCTCAAGTTCCTCTTCTTTTTTTCTTTTTTTTTTGTAATTTGTTTTCTATTAATATTGCCATTGCAGTGCCATGGGTGAAAACATAAGGATTCCACAGTCAGGTACTATTTTACAATAATCCCAGATTTATAATAAGTATTCCATTTTGCTTTTAAAATCTTCACCTTTTCCCTTTTTTATCTTAAAATCTACCATTTATTAACTTAATTATGTTGGAATTAGTTAGTTAGTCAGGTTGTTACAAGTTGTTAAGTCTG
>JACYFF010031955.1:856812-911940 GCA_017589665.1 Selenicereus undatus | reverse complement strand
TCTCATCTTCCTTCTTGTTCAAACCTGGAAATATGCCATTGTCAACAAATTACCCTGTTTTGGGTGGCTAATCAGGTTTCAGCAAGAGGATTAGTGGTGGATTAGCAGTGAAAGCATTCACAGAAGAGCAAGAAGCTCTGGTGGTTAGATCTTGGAATGCCATGAAAAAGGATGCTCCTGAACTCGGTCTTAAATGCTTCTTCAGGTTAATTAATTAATTTTTAATGGAATCTCATGATAATAGAATCAAATCCAGGGGATTTTTATTTTCTTCCTCAATTTCAGGGCTATTGAAATTATACCAACTGCACAGAAAATGTTCTCTTTCTTAAGGGATCCTGATGTTCCTCCAGAGAAGAACCCAAAGCTGAGAGCCCATGCTTCAACTTTTTTTTCCATTGTAATTCATTGGCATATTCTGTCATTATTATTATTATTATTATTATTATTATTATTATTATTATTATTATTATTATTATTATTATTATTATTATTATTATTATTAATTTTTAATTTTTAAGCTATTTGTTAGGTTATAAAACATAATATTAGTTACTAATTGGATTAATAATTTCGTTCAAAAAAATACATGCAGATTAAAATTTGTGAGTCAGCAGTTCATTTGAGAAAGGAAGGAAAGGTGACAGTGAAAGACAGCAATTTGAAGCACTTGGGAGAGGTGCACTTCAAACATGGGGCAATTGATGAGCATTTTGAGGTAAAATATGATTAACTTAAATAAATTAGAACACCATAATTCCTTAACCAAAAAATGAGTTTGATGAGAAATGTAACATTGTGATTGTTGAGTTTCGAAGGTTCTCAGATTCGCGTTGTTGGAGACGATAAGAGATGCAGTGCCAGAAATGTGGTCACCTGAGATGAAAGAAGCTTGGAAAGAAGCTTATGATCAGTTGGCTGCTGCTATCAAAGAACAAATGAAACCTCCTACCCAAGTTCCTCAATAAATAAATAAAAATATTCCATATGTTTGATGAGTATGTAATAGTGTCTAAGCTATTGCATCTTTGGAATTTCCTTATGTTTGATTTGAAGGGTCCCCTGTTCGTGATCATGAACAAAAGATAGGATGCAGACAGCTACAACCTGAGTACATTGCATCCAAGTCATTAGCCAAGAAGTCTGTTGGCTTATAACTCTGGAGGGGATGGGGTCCTCTGTTCTTATAATCCATCCTTGTCCTTCCGTCCTGTCTGTCCCTCCGGCACATGTGCGGCCGGTTCGACAGAATTGACCCCGATAATTTATTATCGTCCCACATAAGTTATCTAGCTATATAGACTTTTGGTCTTTGATAAGAGTTAAGTTACTATCAGTCCATTAAGAGGAACAGGTCTCCTATTGTACGCTTTCTCTATTGATAAGATTTAGACTCTGGAAGACCCTATTGAAGAAAAAAAAGGATATATACCTTATGATTCAACATATGTTAAATTATAGGGTCATATAGATGATCAGATATATAATAATGTAAGATATTATGAGTAATATGTATTATAATATAAGTTATTTTCTACATACCATTTTATATATTGATGTCAACCAATCAAATGGGATAACATGATCTTAACAACATGAAGTTTAAAGCAATGGACCCAGCATTAAATTGGGCATGCACACTCTTCAAAACATGATTGGATTTGTAATCTCAAATTATAATGTAATAACAACCACAATTCTGGGCCTACCTATGTGCATTACTCCAGCTCATAGTCCTAATAATTGAACAAAAAGGTCACAAACAAAAGGGATGGATAGATAACAAAGGCTTGTTCTAACCCTTTTTGCCTCCTCCCTTTTCTCTCCCAACTTTCTCTTCCAAAAGCGAAAGGGTGTGGGGTGGGAATGTGGGATAGAGAGAACAGTCACTGTCTTGGCCTGTTACACAAAAATAGACCCAACAATTGCTGGCTGCTACCCACATTGTGCTGCTTTCGTGTGCATATAACTTTTTTGTTTAAATAATGGTAAGTGGGTCAATCCATTGGCTCCTGTTTAGGCAGTCTAATGAGCGACAATAGGCCGAGAAAAGAGGATGATATTAAAGTTCATGCCAAATTGAGGACCATCAGCTCACACAATTTCCTCAAAGACGAGGAAATTGCTTCCCCAAGGATTTGATTACAGGAGGAGAAGGTGGCAGATGGAGGTGATCATCCTCCAGCCAATCACCTGTTTCGGCAGTGTGCATATAACTATATATAAAATGTGTGAGGACTTTAATGGTTGCTCCTTTTACAAATCCCTTTCGCTATCTATAACTTAACAAATCACATTTGCATTATTGCAGCTGCAAGGTCCCATCCTTCCCTCCACCCCCCGGCCCCAACAAAGAAAAATGAAAAAACTAGAGCGTTGGGTCGAATTCGTGTTCGTATTGAACTTAAACGGGTTGAAAACCTCCAACCTGAACCTGACCCGTTTAATAAACGGGTTAAGAAAGTTCAACCCAAACCGCTTAACATTTAAACGGGTTAACCTGAATCTAAACCGTTTAGCTAAATGGGTAAAACGAGTTAGGTTCGAGTTACCCATTTTACCTACCAACCTATTCAATTGCAAAACAAATTTCAACCCAAAGATAATTTACCAAATAAATTGCATATTTTTCAGCCCCTTAAGGCATGACTGCTTTTAAAAGTACACCAAAATAGCGGCTAACTTACAGGCTCTGGCATATTCAGAGCCTATTCCAGCAAAACAGTCAGCAACAACATAACTTTACCGCCTAGAAGGCCCACATAAGAACCAAAATGTCCATAAAAGAGACCACAAAGCCTAATTCTCCAAAGCCTAATTCCCATAAAAAAAAATGTAAATGGTGAACGGTAAATGGTAAATAAATGGTACACGAGTTGACCTATTTAATCTGTTTAATTAAGTGGGTCAAATAGATATTTTTTTTGTGTTGAGATTCTCAACCTGAACATAACCCAATTAATTAAGTGGGTTTACCGTGTCGACCCATTTAACTAAACGGGCTCAAACTTCATACCCAAATCCGCTTAACTTCTTGTCGGGTTCAAGTTGATAATCATGTCGGGTTAACTCTAATTTCCCAACTCTAGAAAAAGCACACGCTCACGACGAATACAATTCAAAAGAAATAAGAATAGAAGCCTTTGGCTGTATAGCAGTAGCTTAGTTCATTTGTCTGTTCAATAGATTTCATATTGCGACGTGCTAGTAGTTTAACAATTAGCGAGGGAAGCCTTACATATAGGTGAGGTGCTACGAGTTACAGTCGTTGAAGGAAAGGATGGAGCAATAGAGAGAATCACAAAAGGCCTCAAAAAGGAAACGAAATCTCGAAGAACAAGCAAGTTAATTTTAAAAGCGTAGCGTCATGTGTTGGAAAAAGAATAGTAATAGCTGCTGGAAGGAGAAGGAGATGACCTGTGTCGTGGTATGAACCACTGACCTGAAAACTTAATTCGTCCGACTTAGGTGCAAATCGTTATGGCGAAGAAGCTCCCCAAGGTTTAACACAGCTGGCTCCGCACTCGTACACTCAAGGGAGAAGTTTTGGAATATAGCAACTTGTATGCCCGGGAAGTAGAGAGGAGAAGAGAGAATTGTTGTCTGTGTGTTCTGCAGAGATGCAGAAGGGTCTCTTTTATAGTGGACTAGGGAAAAGAAAAACTGTCAACCAAGCAATAAAGGAAGGCGTGAAATGGGGGTAGAAAATCAGGCAAATGAGAGAATAATGTAACCGAAGGATTAATGGGGAGAGGATCATGGTGATTGAGGCAGAGATGGAGGAAGACTTGGTCAACTAGCCGTTAGGAATACGGCAACTCATACGCAATCAGTCCTCTCGAGAATTCCTCCAAAAAATATAGTGTAAGGCCCAAGCCCGCAGCCCGCGCCGCGCTCAGGCGAGCGGACGGGCGGCGGCGGCGCGCGTGGCAGCCCAAGTCCCCTCAACCCCCCTTAAAACATGGATTCAAGTTATTCGACAAGTGCAAGAAGAGTGGGATATATAACCTTTTGAAACTACTCCCAAAAGTTCCATGTGAGACAACAAAAGAGATAGGAAGAGTAAGTGAACACCCTTTTGGGGTGCCATTACTCCAACATCATGTTCTTTAAAGACTTATGCAAGTTGCAAGTCTGAACGGTTGAGCTACAATGGTTGGAATAATATGGGAGGATACTTGTGGATAACTAAAAGATGTTGAGCTATAAGTTAGTATTGATCTTGTGGTTCGTGGGTACATAGCGGCTCATCATCTCAAGCTGCAAACTTAATTGCCATTTCTTTCATATGAGTCTTTTACCCCGCGTGTCAATTGGTAAATTGTACGTTGTTAAGTTGGTGCTTTGGATGATTTATTCTAGTCACGAGTATAATAATGTACTTGTTGCTAATAATTATTGGAAAAAGAAGGTGGACGAATGGTGGTATAAGTCAAGTTAGTTGTATTTGTTATTTTGGATGGAGTATGTTTATCTTTTGTTTTTAGTTTTTCAGTACCAATATGTATGTTTCTCTCAGCCCTTCGGCTTATTAATGATTGAAAAATAAAATCGATTTCATACTGTTGGATTTCTTACATATAAAGATATTACAAATCTTAGAGTCTCTTCCTATCTTAAGGAATTTGTGAGAGACTTAAAGATTTTCGATTAGATAAACTGAATCAAGCCAAGGTGAATCATTATATATGAAAGATATGTGAACCTCAAAACTCAATTCTCCTGGAAGCTTGACCTCGCCGAGCATGAGGGTAGGTTGCTCCAATGGCATCAAACCCACCTAGGATCCGACACGAAGTAAGAGCTTGGGAGACCAACTTGGCAACATTTACATTATAGGAACTTGTAGTCCTTTTGATGGTGTTATTATCAGAAGTGGTGAACCCAAGTGTGAGACTAGCCTTGATGGCCAGTCTACACAAGTCCTGCAAGGTGAGGACTTTCCGGAACTGAGAGATTGGCAACACAAAGTAAATCTGACCAAGTTCAAGCTCTTCATCTTCTGAGATTTGGGGCACAATTGAATCAACATACATTGACTCTGAGCTGCAAAGAAATGAGTTTGGGTGTTGTGAGAGTATGTGGCTTGCTCTGATTGGCTGGTTGAACTCTTGCAATCTTCCATCTGAACGAAACACCATGATTGAAGGTTTACGAGAGAGAAAGTTGCCCTTTTTTCTGCTCATTTGAGAGCTGCAAATACCCATCTTATCTTTTTCAAAAACGTACAAACAACTACCCAAAATACACCGAAGTAAAAACCAAGTAAAACAATCTACAAAATCGAAATCCGACTGAATTGGGAGGAGAAAGAAGGAGAAGAGAGATGGAGTTATGTTGACATGCATGAGGGATAAGGGTTTGGGAGGTGTTATATAAGAGGACGGTTAGGCCTACAAAGCCCCACAATTTAAAGCTTTCAAAATAAACAAATAGGTGAAAATCAAGAGTACTAATAATTCAAGGGGCCTTCGGTTTGACAAACTTGGCATACAATGATACAGAGCAAGTACATCCCACATCATAAAAGATTCATCTTTTCTTTTTAGGGGGGGGGGGGGAGGATGTGGTTCACTCAACTTTGTAACAACCATGAATGTGTAACAGAATGTCAGTGGTTTTAGCCATTACAAATCGCTTCAAGTGACCTGTGTACTTGTATGATATGATAGAGTGATATTGCACTTGTAGTTGTACCACATTGAAAGTAATTTTTTGCATGTGGAATTACGTACAAAAAATTTTCTACAACAACTACTTTCAGTGTAGGTCCCGCTTTCGTGGGATCTGATGAGATTCAGATATAAGCAGTCTTATTTTCAAAGATATGATTACCTGTAGAGAGACCGATTTTAATAGACCTACATAAAAAAGTTTTGAGAAAATATTTTAGAAGTTAAAAATTGTTTGATAAAGAAAGGTACAAACACAAGACATTATTGCTTTAAAAAACATAATTATGATGAGTGACAGAGGATAGGTGAAAGTTGTTATGTACCTTAATCAGCAAACAACGACGACATATACTAATCTGGTCAAGAACAGTCTACAACTTAAACAAACGGAGGTGGAGAAATAATAACGCAATTGTGATTAAGGGTACTACTAGTCTACTAGCATACAAAATATAACAAAAGCAAAATAACATAACAACCAATACAACACAAGATATCTCCTGCCATTCAGAAGCCAAAGCAAGTATAGAAAATTTTCTGTTTAGCTACTTTTGTGAAAGTACCTCAAACCACTTAATACACTTTCACGCATATCATGAATCACTGCATGAATCAGATAATCAGCATGAGTTATCTGCTTATTAAGGCTATAACTCACTTTGAAGTTCTAAGATCCAAATCCGAAAATCTTGACATTCAAATTGCAGCAGATAGTTTTTACTACCAATCTAAGAACTTTTAGATTCTGTTCTTCACCGATGCAAAACAAAGTAACATCGTTTTGTATTTTTAAAACTAAGCTTGAAAATGTTACTAACAGCGAGCAAGTCGACACCTTAGGGTCAGTTTGGATGGGAGTTAGATCGAGGAGAGTAAGGAGTAGGTACTCCTCCTTATCTTTGTTTTGGAGTAACAAGGGAAGAGTAAGGAGGGGTAAGGAGGAGTAACTCTTACTCTCCCTTACTCCCCATTTCTGATGTGGATTTTATGTTCTAGTTTTAAAACCCTTCTCACTTGCAAGTGCACAAGGTTAATTGTAGACTAGCGAGTATAGGGTGTCGATCCCACGAGAAACAATAGCAATTTTTGACTTGGCCTTTCCGATTATAAAGAATAATTTAATTTCAAAGTTGGATCATGAATATAAATTGACCAACAAAATGAAGAGCAAATAAGTAGTAAAGTAGAGAGAAATCAAATAGGAGAAAGTTCTAGGACTTTGGATTTCACCTTTGATGCCAATATTGATTTACTAATTCGAATGGGGATTCAATTTGTCTCTTGTTCAACCTAAGCTACAAGCATTAGGCCATGAATTAAAAAGATTATTATAATTATAAAGTGACATAATTTATCTAGTGGTTTAGCATGAATTATTCTTTTTAGACATAACTCATCCAATATCTACCATAAATTATTCAATTTAAACAATTATAATTTTAAGGTCAAATTGCATAATCATCATATTAGCCTACAAGGTCTAATATTCATTTGAGATAGCAAATTAAACTAGTGTCATCAACATGATTAAACATTAGTGTTAAGATGCATAAGTAGATGATGATCAAATATAAATTCAAGATTATGCAAAAGAGACAAAAATAACCCCATAAGAAATTAGCAAAAGAATATTATTACTATGGATTCATCATAGTCCTAGAAATGAGTAGTTTAGTTGGCCATAGTTAGGGAAAACACCATTGAAATTGGTATATTTCACTTCCTATGTCCAAACCTTATGCTCAATTACACAAAATTATGAAACTTAGTATAAACTATCAAATTTGACTCACAAATGAGATGAGAAGAGAAGAGAAAAATAGCTAACAAAGCTTATTTTCTTCTTAACCCCTCAACCCAAATGATCTTGTCTTACAAAGACTCTCTCTAAAAAAATGAAAGATGAAAGGACAAGAAAATGCTTGAGTGAGTGGATAGAAGAATGAGAGTGGATATGAGTATGTGTGTACCTATGACTCCTTTTATAGTGAAAAATCCACCCCTTAGGATACCCCCAAAATTAATGGAAATTAATTCCAATTAATTTGGGATGTTACATGCATGGTTATAGCTAGTCATAAGTAGAATATTAATTTGCTTAATTGCTTTGACTAGGTAAACAATTGATCATGTGGATAATAAAGATGAAGGGTAGATGTGTTGATGTTAGCTTATGTTAGCTTGGAGTTGCTAGGAGGCACGACTGGGCTGCAGCATAGGCCCAAACGGAGGGAGAGAAGAAGTGTGGGAATGAGGAGAAGAAAACTGGTGTTGGGCTTCTGTAGTCAGGCCGAACTAGGACCTTTGTTTCTTCTTTCTTTCTTTTCTTTTTTTTCTTTTCTTTTGGGCTTGCTTTGCACTTGTGGCAAATCTGAGTAGAATTGATCATCCTCATCCAAATTCTTCTACTTTATTTTTTTACCTGAAAATCACATAAACTATACATTATTTACTCATAAAATATATTTCAAAGACTTAAAAGTTGGTAAAATGAAAGAGAAAATTATATATAAAATATGAATTATCAATTTCCCCCCATTTTCTTACTCTCCAATATAGGGTGTAACGATACTCAGAAACAGTTAATTATACGATACAGTAGTGATTGAACCAAAACATGCGTGCGTACGCTAAAAGTGGAAGAAAAAAGAAAGGTACTAGACATATGCTATCTAGACATCAGGGAGCCGACGACCCCGGCAATGAGAGAGGTGGGATCTCCAAGAACAGCAGAGACAACAAATTGGAAGCCCATCCCAGCAATCTCACAGCATTTTTGGACCTTTCCCTTGCTGCTGCTGCTGCTCTTATTGTACTTATGAACATGAGGATGGGTCTGAAAAAGGGCCCCTTTGAGCCCTGGAACATTCCTAATCTTTGCCACCCCATTAGTACTAGTCGAAATGGCTTTGTTATTGTAATAACTACTGTTATTTTGGGCATAGTATAAGTTATGCCAGTTCTCAATCAACATGTCCTTCACACAAGCAACGTGCAAGTTGTACTTTTTATCTGAGGATCTGTAACTCCAACTCCGACCTTTTTTCCCACATCTTTGACAGCAGCCACTCACCTTCCTATATAGAAACATATTGATCTCACCAGCATCCAACACCGTAGGAAGCTGGGCACAACAGGGGTGGAGATCAAAGCCACAAGACTTGCAATGGTAAAGGAAGCCAGTGACACCCTTCTCACAAGCATTGCAATACCGGGGCACAATTCCCGGGGGCCTAGACATGAATACGAAGGAGCATTTGGGGTAGAAAGGGTGGTAAATAGAAGGACTAGGGATGGCACAATGCATATGAAGGTCATATTCACAAATATTGCACTTGTAAGAAGAACCCATCCCTATCTCATTACACCCATCACACTTGAAGGGCACATCGGCATACTCGAATTTGAGCTTGTGTTGTGGGTGGCTAAAATGGGATATCTCATTGTATTTCATGGCTTCACTTGGTTTTAGTTTGAATTGGAGAGCTTCATATATGCATGTTTGGCCTTCTTGATTTGGGATTTATGTATATATAGTGGGCTTGGATGTAACTTAGCTTGTGTAGAAAGCTTAAGAGTATCTCAATATATGCTTGAGGAATTAGGTAGTAAATGTGCAAAGGAACTAATCTCCATGTCAAGACGGCATATTGTACGTTTCATATCTCAGTTCCACATAATTGAGGGAATATGAATCTTTACTTTATATGATTTCTTTTTTTTTTTATCTCAGCCTTTTTGACTTTTAGGCTCTTGATTATTCCATTTGGATTACTATGTTAAGTTTGGTATGGCTATTTTTTATTTATTTTTTACAATGGTAAAATGAAGAACCGGAACTGTTAGGCATCTCTTCTCACAAGAGTGCGTCCAACTACATCATCAGCCAATATAGTACCAAACGTTGGTGAAAAACAAACATCTGAAGAGAAGGGAGCTGTGATGGTCTGGCCAAATTTAGAGAGTCAATCAGCTGCCATATTTGCTTCCCGAAAAATGTGGTTGACATGGAATTGTGTAGCTTGTTGTAGCCATGTACGTATATCTTCAATGATTGTGCCAATTTTCCAAGGCAGTATGGATTTGCCTGTTAATGCCTAAATGACTATGAGATTGTCACCTTCAATATATAATTTTGTAAAACCTGCTTGTAAAGCCGCTTCAATACCATCCCGGAGTGCTCTAGCTTCGGCCACAAGGATTGATGTATGACCATAAGAATTTGCGTCTACTCTGAGTAGTTTTCCGGTCCAGTCGCGGAGGATATAACCTCCTGCTGCTGAGGAGTTAAGTAGTGATCCGTCAAAAATGATTTTGACGAATCCTAGGGGGGTGTTCCACCTCACGAGGTGGAAGGATGTGGAGGGGGAAGAAGAGGCCCCCTATTGGTTGAAATCGACTGACATGCAAGTTTGGATTCTCTATTCGGCATATGCCTTTTTTGTTGTAATTAGACATGCAAGTTTGGTATAGCTAATTGTTCTAATAAAAAATCAGAATTTTGGTAGTAAATAGTTTTCATTTAGCTCTTAATAATGGGATAATTAGTTCATTTTTAAAAAAAAAAACCTACGTTCAAGGTTTTGAGATCTGTCTTCAAGGACCCTATAACGTTGATTAATGAGGCAATGTTGAATTTTTTTTTTTAGAAAGGGATGTCGGGTGATTCCACTGCACTCACATTGAATCCATCCCTACTAGATATAAAACAGTCTTACCTATACAAGCACCAATATAAGCAGATAGACTTTTTCAACCTTTGTGTTGGATAAGATTGACAATGCCGTAACATGATTTGGAAGAATTATGTTCAGTTACCCTGAAAAGGAGACCTGATTGAACTGCAAGCTACCATTCTTTGTGATTAACGAGAGGCCAAGTGCTATGAGATGCTTTGCGTATGTTGGAAGGATATATGTCACATTATACTTGGCCTGTAGTAAAGATGAATGCTCATCCTTTACTGTAGAGATGGGAATATTGGAATAATAGATTACTGCCCTAGTAGGCCCTAGGTAATTCATTCCATGCATTACTTTAAGGAGTTAACACACTATCTATATTCACTCTCTAGAAACCCAACTTTAAGCACATCAATTTCGAGTAAAAAAGAAGGTGAACATATTCTTTTATGCATATATCACTAATTTAAGATCACATCACATCAACTATTTTCTTGTTTTTGTGGGTCTCTTGGATTCAGCCTCTCTACGGACGGAGATGCCGGTAGAGGTAAGGCTGCTTACATCTAGATCTTTCCAGACCCCACAAAAACGGGATACATACTGGAAGGTGGTGGTGGTGGTGTTGTATCACATCAACCATTTGGATGTCGTCCATCTTCAGGTCCTTAAATATTTTCTAAATTTCATTGAATCAAAATTGTCTCTCAACTCATGAAAAAAAGTGTCTTATAATGTCTCGCAACGTATGTTAACATTTCCAAACCCTAGGTAATCCCTCCTCCCAAAAAAAAAACCCCATAAACTCTATTTCCACATCTTTTCAAGAAGGCTAATTAAAAGACGAACTAAATGCCACATCTTGAGCCGTGTTCGGTAGCAACGTTTTGGGTATAGTGCTTGGTGTTTTGATCAGGTCAATGCACTAACTAGTTAATGTTTAGTTTTCGGTAAATTAGTATTTTGATTAGCATTTCAAGTAGCATTTAGCGTTTTAAGCAGTGTTTTTGAAAAGCTAATAGTATTCATATTTGACATTTAAAAGTAGTATTTCATATTTTTTAGCCAAAAAATATCATTTAAAAATTTTATCTTTGAAAATGATCTATATCCTTTTATGTCAATTTATATTAATAAGCTAGCATGACAACTAAATTTACCGAACATATTAGTTTTAACAGTTCATCTAAACAGCTATCCGCTAACAGCTAAATTAGAAACACTATCCGTTATCTAAACAGTTATCCATTACCTGAATTGTTATCCGCTACCTAAATAGCTAATTTGGCCGAGCAGGGCCCTAATCACATTTTTGTCAATCATGATTCTAGGATTCATCAATTCATGTTGACTTTTTGTTTATGCTTCAAAATATTAACGTAGACGTATCCGTTATCAAAACAGCTACTTAAATTCTTGTTTTCCTTTCCTAAAGAATTAAACATAAAGTAAATAGAACTTACATATTTTGCAGTTTGACTTATCGCATTGGGCTGCCGTTGAATCTAACGGGCCAACAAAACCCAAAATAAACAGAAAAGCCCAATTAATTAGTCACGGTGCTCAACCTCAGCTTAGGGATCCCAACGTGCTCAGCTTCATTATCTTCGAACATCACCATTTGCAATGTCAACTGCAATCCTCAGACGCGCTCTACCTCCACGCGCCACCGCCGGAAACGTCTCCGCCGCCGCCTTTTCGTCTTCATCCTCCGCCGCCGCCTCTTCAAATCCCGACGACGAAGACGCCGTATCCACCGCCATATCACTCCTAACTCACCGGGGTTCAAAGACCCGGTGGTCTAGTCTTCGATCTCTCTTCCCCAATGGGTTCACCCCTCCCCAAATTACCCAGATCCTCCTGAAGATCTGGCACAAACCCCAACTGGCCCATCGCTTCTTCAACTTCGCCAACCGCCATTCTCTCTCCTCCCCTCTTCCCCCTCACTGCTACGCCCCCATTATCCACATTGTGGCCCGTGCCCACCTCAATAACCGGGCCCGAACCCTCATCAAGGAGGCTGTTTGGACCTCCGAATTGGTGGGTTCTGAGGATCATAATGAGATACCTGCGAAAGTCGCAAAAATGCCACAACTTTTTAAAGAACTGGTCGAGACATATACGGTATGTAAGTCTATCCCCCTTGTGTTTGATTTGTTGATCGAAGGACTTTTAGATGTGAATAAATTAGACCCGTCTATTGAAATTGTGAGGTTGTTGATGTCCCGTGGTTTCTGCCCTCATGTTAAGACTTGTAATGGGTTGATTTCCGCTGCTTCGAGGCACAGAGGGTGTGATTTTGGGTATGATTTGTATAGGGAGATCTTTGGGTTTAACCATGATGCTGATGATTATAAAAATGTAAAGGGACGTGTTAGTTATAAGTTGATCCCAACTGTGCACACAATCAATGCACTAATGGCTGCATATCTTCGAGATGGGTCAGTTGGTATGGTGGAGGAACTCTGGATTGAGATGGCTAAATTGAATCTTACTCCAAAGATCTGTAGTTATGGCATTTTGATGGCTGCATATTGTAGGGAAGGCTCAATGGAGAAGGCTCGAAATGTGTGGGAAGATTTAAGGGAGAAAGGCCTGAGACCTGATGTTGGTGCTTACAATATATTGATTGGTGGGTATTGTGGAATGGGTGAGATTGAAAAGGCTGAGGAGCTATATAGAGAAATGGGGTTGGATGGATTGAAAGGTACTGGTGCTACTTATGAACATCTTTTGAATGGGTACTGCTTGCGTGGAGATGCCGATTCGGCTTTCCTGGTGTACAAAGATATGTGCGTTAAAGGGTTTAACCCTTCTGATTCGACTCTCAACACAATGGTTAGATTACTTTGTGATAAGAAATCAGTCTTAGAAGCCTTTGATTTCTTCAAGACACTAAAGAGAAATGCTGATTTTCAAGCAACAGAGTCAAGCTTTCGGATGCTGATAAAGCGATTGTGCACTGAAGGAAAAATGGATGAAGCCTTGCAGCTTCAAGCACAGATGGTGGGGAAGGGGTTCAAACCTGATTCTCATATTTACGGAGCTTTCATTGATGGTTACATAAAGCTAGGAAAGCCTGATGTGGCAGACAGATTACGGGAAGAGATGATGGCAACTCAGACTTAGTGAGACTGGGTTCTAGATCAAGTTTTGAAGGTGCTAATTCCTGTCCATTATAGGGTTCAGTTTACAGTATTTATCGCTCTTGGTGGTGCCTAAGTATTGTAGTGGATCAAGGGCTGAACCACTCAACAGACAGGTTATGCCCGTATTGGCTCATGCCTAGCAGGACACTGGTCAGAGCATGTCTACACATTGGCATATCATTACTGATCTAATTGGTCTGAATGCCATGGTGACTGAATTTTATTTAATGAACTCACATCGGGTTATGTGTGACACCTTTAGATACAATTGATTTCTTGGTGCATCTTCCTCTCATTCAGTCATTCTGTCTAGCTTCGGGGAAAACATAGTTAGCCCATGCTTCATGTAAGATGCTCAGCAAGAAGGCATAGTTTGAAACTCTTGCTGCAAGAGAACTGACCGACTGATCAGTTTTCATGCCATATCGCTTTCTTTTATGCCTGCTTCAGCTTCTTCACTACCTCAAGTATGCAGGAGTGCAGCTAGTAATCTTGCTCTCATTCTCTTTGGTGTGGGAGAAAACATAGCTCCGCTTCAGTCATATACCAGCATGGGGTTGATGGTTCATAGAAGGCAGTTGTCAAGAATGCATGACTAAACTCATGCAACGTGAGGAGTGCTGAGCAGCTTTACGTGGCATGTTGCTTTCATTTATGCCTACTCTTGCTAAGTTCTCCAAAAGCTCGAATGGGCAAGAGCGTGATGATGTAGCTCTCCGAATTAGCATTATCCAACCAATGGGACTCCCTTCGTCAAGAGGTGCATACTGCATACTACATAACATGTTTTATTATACTTGACGAAGAAGACTCCAACAGCTTAGTCTTGTGTACTTATAGTAAGTTTCAACTAAAGAAAAGTTGTGGGATATTAGGTTGGTTGGTTGGCCCATATAAGAGGGACAAAGAATAAAATCTTTTGTGATCAATCTCAAACTGTGAGACTGTCTCATTCAAGATTTGGCTCTTTACACATGACGTTTCGTACTTACAGAATGTTGCATCAATTACGCGGCTCTCTTTTTTCTTTTGGTTGGGGGGTGGGGGTGGGGATGGGTTAAAACTTTGCTCTGTATCAGAAATGATGAGTGCTGTTTGGTTGAGGAAGAGGGTATTTGAAGAGAAGTAGGGAACACAACTGCCATCCAATAACAAGGTAAAAGCTCCATGGAATAAACAAAGCTCATTCCATTGATCACTAGGTAACGAATAATCATACCAACATAATTAAATGATCATAAGCATGAATCTATTATCATCATGCTCTCCATGGAAGCTTTCGGTTCTCAACATAATCCCCAGCAACCGACGACTCAATTAGGTTGAGCCGTTAGCGTAATCCCATCTATTACTTGGTGATTCCATCTTTTTCTCGACCATTTATTATATAATATAAAAGAAATGTTGAGTTGACTTGTATGAGAGTAATTTTAGGAGGTTGATTTATTTACAATCCTTGATCCAATACTCCGGCAAATCTCAGCCATCAATCAAAAATTTAATTATTTTTTAAAAAAATGAAAAGTATTGACTGAGGTACTTGATGCATTAGGTCTCAGGTTCAATTCTTTCCTCGCTCATTGTATTGCCCTTTGTGACTCCTACAAACCCAAAAAAAAAAAAATCGTTAGTAACTTCCTTGATTCTCTCTCTCTCTCTCTTTCTCACGTTAACTCCTTAAGACCAAATTCTCATAAAATTTCCCATCATTTTTTCCCTCCATCCAAATATAAATTTAGGACTCATTTATGAAAAGTAAATGATAGAATCTATATCATTAGTCAGTCAACTACAAAATCGAATAATAGAAGTTTTATACATTTACTTTTAAAATGAGTACTACTTTTATTTTTAAACTTATTATTTTTTGTCATTCATAAATTGATTAGTATGTTGTTAAAAATATTTCAGGAAAAAACACAAATTTATAGAATAAGAATTTGTGTTATACATAAAATTCAAATAAACAATACTTTTAATTTTTGTATAAATTAAATACTATCGATAATCTATACATACACACACACACACACACACACACACACACACACACACATACATACATATGTGTGTGTGTGTGTGTGTGTGTGTGTGTGTGTGTGTGTGTGTGTGTGTGTGTCTATATATATATATACCTATGACAATTTCATTTGATAATACTTAGCCAAATTCCATGAATTATAGACACAACATAAATAAAACAATCAAAACTCAACAACATTCACAAAGAATCTGAATTCACACCCAAACAACTAAAAAAAAGATTGTAGATTTAGTATTATTACAATTCATACCACCTAATTATATCAGAGCTCGAGACCATGCATTGTATAGACAACACCCCTCCCACACACATATATACACACACACACACGTATGTATGTACGTATATATATGTATGTATGTATGTATGTATGTATGTATGTATCTACACACACACACATATATGTGTGTGTGTGTGTGTGTGTGTGTATCTATCTATGATATGCTTGCTCTACAGTTGTCACTTGCTATCATCAAGTTTGAAATCATAATATGTTTGCTCACTAGGAGTGAGGAAAACAATCCGAAGTCAAACCGAACTGAAAAACAGAAAGATCTAGTTCAATTTTTCTACAAAATTTAGTCCGGCTACACGAAGTGAAAACTTTTTCAGTTTTGGTTTCGGTTCGGCCATTTGAAATTTGGTTAGTCACATGGTTATCATCTGTTAACCGGGTCCAAAACTTTGCTTTTTCAAAAAAATATTAAATTCTATATTACTCAAGTGTAGATTTTATAACTATTAAAATGTAAGAGTAAACATACAATAATATGTAAATTAATATTTCGTATCCCAAATAGTCAAATTAATTGAAAGGAGTAAAAATTAAAAATTAACAATTTAAATTAACGATTAACCAGTAACCGAACCGATAATCCTGTTAATCAAGTTTTTCGGTTCGGTTATGATTTATATTTTTGTCAAACCAAAAAATTTGGTTAACTGAAAATTTTGGTTTGCCGAATCTCAAATAGTCGAACCGAAATCAAAACTGAAATCCTAAAATTTTTTTTGTTCGATTAATCGAACCGACTTTTTCAGAAAAGTCGAACCAGTTGACCAGTTTTTCAGTTCGGTATTTGAGTTTTCCAGTTTGGTTTTTTGCCTATGTTTTTTGTGCTCACTGCTACCTTTGGGGATGTTTACACAATTGGGTCGATACTATATGAGGTGGAGGTGAAAGAAATTACAAATCCATACTTTGGGGCAAAAGATGCTGGGGATTGAATCGTGTGTGTTGCAATGTGTTTATGTAACACCCCCTCAAACAAAACAAAACAGCGAGAGCATATAGAATTTGTAAAGAATTGCGGCGTATTAGATGTCCAAAACTATTGAAGGGCTTGCTCTAAGTTAGTGTTATTAGTTGTGTGTCCCTTCCCTCCCCCGTCCCCCACCCTAAAAACAAATGTGCAAATTAGTGCAGCTGGACCTTTTTTGGGGGGAAGGGCGGGGCGGAACTTGGATTGATATAATTGACAAACAAATATTAAATATTTATTATGACGTCTAATTAGCTTAGTATAATAATAAATGTTTCCATGGTTTTAATTTTCCCCATGTTTTTGTCACACATTTTACAAATGTAATCCATAAGGAATTTCCGTAAAGAAAATGAGCTAAAAACTAATTTGCATTACTAAGGTTAATGACAATCTCTTTAAACTAAGCTTGTTTTCTTTTTTTCCTAAATGCCAAAATCCATATATATGGTACAAAATATGTTTCTTTTTTTTTATTCTTTTCATTCATCACTTAGATAAATAGGATTAACGATAATTTTCTTAAATACTTGCAATTAGGGGTCAAGTAAAAAAATTGGTTTGATGATTGAAACTTTGGAGCTTTATGTGTTTTATGCTCAAACAAGTAGAGATGGTTATCGCCAATATGGTAATGTTAATGGTTTATTCTGCAGAATATATATATATATATATATATATATATATATATATATATATATAGAGAGAGAGAGAGAGAGAGAGAGAGAGAGAGAGAGAGATACACACATATATGGTCGAATCGAAATCAAAGCCGAAATCCTAAAAAAAAATTTGTTCGATTAACCGAACCGACGTTTTTAGAAAAGTCGAACCAGTTAATCGGTTTTTCATTTCGGTCTTTGAGTTTTTCAATTTAGCTTTTCAGCTTTGGTTTTTGTGCTCACTCCTAACTTCAGGGATGTTTGCACAATTGGGTAGCTACTGTATGGGGTGGAAGTGAAAGAAATTAGAAATCTATACTTTGGGGCAAAGGATGCTAGGAATTGAATCGTGTTGGTGCAATGTGTTTGTGCAACACCCCCTCAAACAAAACAAAATAGGTGGAGCATATAGAATTTGTGAAGAATTGCGGCATATTACATGTCCAAAATTATTGAAGGATTTGCTATAGGTTAGCGTTATTGGTTGTGTGTCCTTTCCCTCCCCCATCCCCTGCCCTAAAAACAAATGTGCAAATTAGTGCAGATGGACCTTTTTCTGAGAGGGGGAAGCACGGGCGGAACTTGGATCGATGTGATTGATAAATAAATAATTACATAACATTCAACACGTTCGCAAATATTAAATGTTTATTATAACATCTAATTAGCTTAGTATAATAATAAATGTTTCCATGGTTTTAATTCTTCCTATGTTTTTGTCATACATTTTACGTACAAATGTAATCCATAATGAATTTCCGTAAATAAAACTAGCTAAACACTAATTTGCGTTACCAAGGTTAATGACAATCTCTTTAAATTAGGCTTCTTTTCTTTTTTTTCTAAACGCCAAAATCCATATATATGGTACAAAATATGTTTTTTTTTTATTCTTTTCATTCATCACCTGGATAAATAGGATTAACCAGAATTTTCTTAAATACTTGCAATTAGGGGTCAAATAAAAAAATTGGTTTGATGATTGAAACTTTGGAGCTTGTTGTGTTTTATGCCCAAACAAGTAGAGGTGGTTATCGTCAATATGGCAATGTTAATGGCTTATTCCGCAGAATGCACACACACACACACACACACACACACATATACATATACATATATACATTACATATACATATACATATATATATATGTGTGTGTGTGTGTGTGTGTGTGTGTGTGTGTGTGTGTGTGTGTAAGTATGTATGTATGTATGTATGCAGGTATGTGGGTATGTAGGTATGTAGATGCACACACAGTTACATGCAAATTTTCAATGCAATTTAGAAATAACAAATAATTTTTCTGTGAAGGTTATAGAGAGTTGACATTAATAATAATGTAATGTTATTCTTAAAATATTTATTTTATTATTTAAAAATTCAAATATGGTGCAATGTTGGGGTACATACTCAAGAAAATGTTCATGTTTGAAACTTCTTTTTAGAAAAAAATGCCTCAATGAAAAAACAATAGTAGTGATAATGTTTTCACTACTTAGCCCAATTCTTTTGAGTTAGACAAACATTCTCATTATTTCTTTATATCAACTTATTGACGTCGACTCAACAATTATTCAACGATACTTTTAAAGTACCATTTACTTATTCAAAAATTTAATCCCGTGACAACGCACGAGTCTTAGCTAGTTTGGGATAATATATTTGTAAAAATGATGAGTTTTCAAAAGGAATACCAGAATTTGACTCTCCATAGACCATAAAAATTTATACATCCAAAAAAAAATTCAATTTTTTCTTCCTTTTTTTAAAACATGTCCTCTTCAGGAAGCTGATAACATTGTTCATAAAGAAAAACAGTGTGAACAAATGATACTTAGGTCGCATCAAGCTGATGCAGAAAGACACCTCTTTCCGCAAAGACAGCGAGTTGGTTGGGAGCATCCCGAAATTGTCCAACTTGACTGTCTAAAAATTGCATTTACATAGAAAATATCAATCGCAATATACAAAGTGCGCGCGCGCAGAGAGAGACAGAGAGACAAGGAAGTTGATAAGTAATTTTCACGGCCAGTGTTAGTGTTAGGCCTTGAAAACTGAAACCAGAAGTGGCATCAACTCAACATCACCTTTACCAAACTAATTTTTAGTGGGCATCTCACCAATTCACCACTCATCACCGCAAAAAGCTAAAGCCTCTTTAATGCAGTGAAAACGATTGCTTTGCAAAGCCCACTACCTCCTCTAATTTTAGATTTTCAGAGGCTCATCAAACAGTTCCAGTTTCAGCAGATACGAAAATGATCATTTTAAAGCACAAGTGCCAATCGCCCTGTTTTCGTCTGATACTCAAACATACGAGGCTTGCATTGCAAAAGACAACACTGTCGCAATCAGTCGTCATAACATTCAACACAGAGCTAAACAGTATTACAGAAAATTACGTGTTTAACGTACGACAGCCACAGCTGATCAAAATTTAAATGAAATTATTCAGAAAATATCTACTCACATAACACTCAACTACATGTTTGCCCTTACAGCTGTTTTGGATGGATAACTGCATGTTTGCACGTACATTTTAGAGATAATTATGAACCGAATCACCACGTGAACCCAAATTCCTCCTTTGGCATCACTGTATGAGACACAAAGACAGCTATTAAGCAGGTAGGACTTAGAAGTTATCAAATTTGAGAGATTAATCAAGATTTATCAGGCAGTCACACACAGAACTTGTTGGGCAAAATAACATTTAGAAACATTGATATAGAAGAGCAATATTACACACAGTAACAATTCCACACTTGGAAGGTGAAAATGTGGACTGCAAGCGGGCAGCTAAAATATGCCAAGAGTGCTAGACTGCACACAGAGGACAGCAGTGTTGGATAAACCAGATCCCATAACACTTGGCTAACTAGAGTCCTTTTTTTGGCCTCCATCTAGTCATTTATCTCGAGTCCAAAGCCCATGACTTGTCCTCAGTTTTAGAACCACCAAACAGAAAAACCGTCGGTGAATAATTAAAGAGCAAGTTTCTTGGTTTGGTTTCATGCCAGGTGTTTCAGTGAAAACGTTGAAAGCAAAGTAAGATGCCCAACAAGACCTTTGCCACACAGAGATTGTGGATATTTCCCTAGGTGTTGACTGGTGCTTCAGTGAAAACATTGAAAGCAAAGTAAGATGCCTAACAAGACCTTTGTCACACAGAGATTGTGAATATTGCCCTAGGTGTTGACTGCTTCCCTCACGGAAGAAAACCAGGGGCATATCTATGGCACCACCCCAAGCATTAAAATTGATTTTTCCCCCTTTTTTGGCGGGGGGGGGGGGGTGTGCATGGCCCATCTGCCAACCTAATATCTCATGAAAATGCTCCGATAGAAGGCAAGGTAATGGCTAAGACTTAAGAAGAGGACAAGGGCTCCCATGCATTTCACTTAACGCCAAACTTTTAAATGAGTGAAAAAAGAAGAGGCTGATATCCTGATACTCAACACTGCTTAAAGCATAGATCAAGTGCCTACGTATCAAAAAGGACTGATACCAAACTAATACCACCTGATGTACTGCAGGGTACACCACATGAGATTATCCTAGCGCCAATGGGAAGTAGCAAAGATTGTATTTTTTTTTTTAAAAAAAAAATCCTCCACAGCACAAGAAAGTGGTGCAGGGATTATATCTAAACATGTACCTATTGCTCCATCCAACCATACTATGACACAGTTTCTACTACATCTGCTCAAACTTATACAAAGTCCATGAGAAGATTCTAGTGGGTAAGATCCCATACCATAAACTTTTAGGGAACATCATCTTCCCCATAATTCTTTCGAGTATAAACTTGTTTGACTATGTGCTAATCCTTAGAACACCCGAATCTTATAAAGCCATGCCCATCTCACCTGTACCAGCCCTTCAATTAATCAATCAAATTGATATTCGCTACATGTATTGCCTAAATTTCAAACGAATTCTAGACGATATCTTTTGACAAAAGTCACAGCCCCCTGGATTTACCATTCTTCTCCATATCCAAAGTTCAAATCCGAAATAAATTTGGCACAGCCTCTATCTTCATAAGAAGCTTGCAATGCATTCCACATAAAAATGAAAACTTTCAAGTCTCAGTTTCCAGTACCTCCAGGACAATCCAATTCAGCTAGTAAAGGAATAAAATCAAACTACATGGAACGATTGGCCTATTACATGAGCAACAAAGTAAGATTTATCAATGTAGTCCCAAATTCCCTGAATGTTGCCGGCAAATCGAAGACAGATCGACATCCAATCAACAAAATCAAGAGGCTGAAGACGAAGCCCTAAAAGTACCCAGAATATAAAATCAACGGTGTATGAAGAAGAATACTGAGATACCTGAATACGGGTTAATCAAAGATCCAGTTGGAGCTCCTCTTTCTGGAGATAATGAAGAATGTAAGGAGTGACCCGAATGACGGCGAACCATGCCCCGAACATTGCAAGGTGGACACGAAGCTGCTTGTAAGCCTCCTCCTTGCTGGGTTTTCTCTGAAACATTCCTGGAAACATCTTCGCTTCGATTCGATTGCTCTTTCTCTGCCTCTTTCCGCCTCTGTGATTTGGTGGAGATATCAGATACTCGGATTCGCCTTCGCCTAAAACCTTCTATAAACCCTAATAAACACTCCCGTGTATCTGCTTTTGGGTCGGGCTTTTGGCACTGACCAACCCGATCCACAAATTACTAAGAACTTTTCTTATAAAAAATAAAACAAAATAATTATAAAAAATTAAAAATAAATGCATTTTACAAATATAAGCATTAGGTTTTCAAAAACCAAAATTGCATAAATGCACTCGAAAATAATAATAAAATCAGTGGAGCCAAACTTGTGGTTGATTGCATCCCTAGGTTGAGATATGTTATTATGTTGGCTTTGTTAATTCTCTTGCTTCTTTTTCTATTGAATCAGTAGATTATAGAAGAGTTAAATTTGTTCATTGTAAGTTAATAGTAATTCTTTTTTTTATTTTAGTATATGTAATAATATATACTAGTATTCGAAATTAAATTAACACTAATTTTTGAGGTAAACTGGATAAATTATCATTGATTTCTTCGATGAAGAAAATACAACTTATAAGGATAATCTATCCAATATAATCAATAGAAAGTAAGATTACCCCACTCAATCTCATATTCCTTAACTCTTGTGTAAAGCACATACTAAACATGCTTGATTATCGCATAATACCTTCTGCATTTTGTACCGAAACTTTATCAAATTCATATATTCACTACACCCATCAGTAGAGTCTTAGAGCCCTTCTCCATTTGATAGATTAAGAGCATGTTCTATCTTGCATTTTCGATAGATAGATAGATGTAATGAGATGTAGGGAGTTATTAGAAGTTGTAAGATGATGTAATGAAATGTAAGAAGCTGTAAGGAGATATAAGGAGCTGTAAGGAGGTGTTGAATTATTGAAGAGTTGTATAGTATAATTTGTTTTACAATGAACGTTTTAGATGAAAAATAATAATATTAAAATAATATACTTATTGAAAATAAACAATTAAGTTAATTACACAATAATAAAATATATTAATCCCCATAAATTTGGTGAATAAAATTTCGTCCAGTTGAGGTGATTTTTTATATGAACATTAGTTTGATCGAATAAGCAAAGTATAACAAAAAAAAAGTTTTGATAAAATTGAATACAACTCTTCAAATAAATTTCTATTTTAAGTAAATAATTTTAAATATAAATAAATGTATGGTTATATATAATAATATATATTTCATTTCAAAACTCAAATATGATTTACGTCGTTATATTATGTTTTTATGTTTATGTAAATATTGTGTTCATAAGATATTTATAAATTTTGTATATTGGTAGTATCTTTAAAAAAATATACATATTTCTGTAACAAAAATAAATGTATGTTATTGAAAATCTACGAGATGTCAGAATTATGTTAAGGATGTAAGAAACAGTAAATAGACGTAAAAAGCTGTAAACAGATGTAAACTCTTACCTAAATCCTAAAAAACGCAAAATAGAACAGGACCTAAGATTCATTTTTGCACTTACCAATAATACTAACCGATTTTCTGCCTAAATGATAATAATTTTTACGGTTTATTAATTAAATTAAACAAGATTCACATACTACACATTATTTTAGTTCATCCTCCCGTGTACACCAAAGAAAGATTAAAAAAATAACAAATCACACAGAAATCAAACTAAATCTAAATTATATGGCGTTTAACCTTTTTATAAAGAAGATTTTAAGATAAATTTTTAATTATTAATTGTAATACAGGCAACAGATAAAATGTTTCAATTAATAGATGACTTATACAAGACATCTGAACACAATCAACCATGCAATATTCTTTTATTTTTTAAAAAATCATATTTTCATATTTTGAGTTCAAATCTTTCTCGCACTAATGTCTGCACCTTCCTTCATACAAAAAAAACAAAGTCTTTAAAATAAAAAAAAACACAAGAAAAATAACTCCATCCAAAATATTCGATACAATAATTACATACTAAAAAGGCCAAATCAGTAGTATCATTTTCGGAGGAAACGTACAGCCCATGATGAATATATCATATCATAAGAAAACAGTAATCTTGATTAACTAACAGAAGATTGTGACCAAAATTACATGACCACAAGACCTCCTCTGCGACGCAGCGCACAGAACGGTCCGTGCACCCTCACTAATCACCATTCCACCTCATCCAGAAGTAGTGCGAAGGGACCCACAAAGAGGCAACAAGTAGTGAGCTGATTCTGAAGTCGTTGTCAAATACTGTGTGTAGCCCCATACACACACTGTTTAAAGTCAATCACTGGTCAACACTTCGTTTTCGCCAATCTTAATGGTGGGCCTCCACGCACCCGATAGAAACTCTCCCCTTCATCAACGACTTTTTAATTCAGCAGACCCGCTGACGTGTCTTTAGACCAACTCAATTTCCCCAGGTACATCTCCAAAATGGAATTTTCCATTTAAAATAAAAATACTAAACCCCACTCCCCAGTCCACAACCTCCCCCGCTACTCTCTTCATTTTCTCTCTCCCCCCCCCTCTCTCTCTCTTCCCTCGCTTTTCTCTCCCCTCAAACACCAAAAATGGCGGCCAAACCACCCGAGCACCACCACCTGCCCCGCCAGTGGGGTCCTGCGATGGCTCCAGCGGTGTTAACCACCTCCTCCTCCTTCGTTGTCCGCCACTCGCCGCCGTCGAGTCTGCCGATCGACTTCAGTCCGCCGCTGATCGCGATGGTCGTTGTTGCCGCCGCCGCTTTCTTAATCGTCACATACTCTCGCTTGATATCCCGCCGCCTATTCCCGCCTTTCCACCGCCTCCACCGTCGATACCGCCGGTGGCGCCGCCGCCGTCGCCTTCGCCCTCACTTTCCGACGTCGGACTCTGAATCCCCTCCCCCGCTGTACGAGTCCTCCGACGGCTTCTACGTCTACTCCCCTTACGGCCTTGACGAGTCGGTAATCAAAAACATCCCTCTCTCCATCTACAAGCTTCCGAAGAGCAGCAAATCGTTGTCGTCGAAATTAGGGTTTATCGAAGACGAATTTCACGATTGCGCGGTTTGTTTGCTTGAGTTCGAAGACGGCGATTATATCCGGACTCTCCCTGTTTGTTCTCACTCATTTCATGTGGATTGTATCGATATATGGCTGAAATCTCACGCCACCTGTCCGCTCTGCCGCTCCGGAGTCATCGTCCCGCCACCGTTGCTGGAGTCGCCGTTGACGCCACTGATGGCGGCGAGGATCCGGCCAAGCCTCGATGAAGGATTACTCCTAGAGAGCATATTTCTGGAGCCATTGCTGGAGGGGCCGGAGCAACGATCCGGCGAGATTCAGCCAGCCGGACCTGAAGACCTGCTCTCGCCGGGTCGGATGGTCCAGTCGGAGGACCACCGGAGCAACAGAAGAGAGCTGGATTTCCTTCTGAAGAGATCGTACTCGTTCGGATTCGAGCGAACCTTCCAGTCGGAGCGGCTGGTGTTGGAGCCGGCGACGACGCCGTATCACCACCACCGGTACAACCGGCGTCGGAGCTTCTTCTGGACGAAACGGCCGTCATCGACGCCGGCCAGCTCGATCGCGAAATCCAGAGTGTTCTCATTCCGGCAGAACAGAGGACCAGTGAAATCGCCGGCGTTCTTCCGGCGGCGATTTTTCTTTCCGATGTCGGAGTCTTCGGCGAGCCTCCGGTTCGGCGGATCATCCCGAAGAATGAAGTACATGGCGTCGCCGATGTTCGGGCGGGCGGCGAGATTGTCATTCTCTTCGAGCAGGATGAGATGCGGGGATCCAGAAGCGTTGATTTCGCCGGAGAGGTAGAAGAGAAGGTAGGAGATGAGGACACGTGGATGAAGAGCGGACGGTGGAGATTGGATTAGAGGGTGGCTTTAAATGAGGTGGGGGAGGAGAGAGATTGGGAGGTGTAAATGTGGAGAAAGAGGCGATGGAGAGTCGTGGTAGTGTAGTTGAGAGAAAAGAGGTGTGGACAATTAATGAGAGGTGGAGGGGGGGCATTAAATGGGAGAAATTGACGAGAGAACAAATGAGGAGAGAGAAAGAGGTTAGGGAGTGATAGACGGATGGAGAGAGAGAAAATATACTTGTTTTTTCCCTTTTTTTATTTGGGAGGTTTTGTGAGGGTTTATATGAAAATATTTTCTCTCTCTATCTATCTACTTCTCTCTGTGTAACTCGGAGGAATGAGGAGGAAGAGGAGTTATGAATGGTAGACTGTAGACCGTGAGGTGGGCGTTTGTTTTTAATTTAATTTAATGGGAGGTGGGAAATTAGGGACGGAGGGAGGGAGGGGCTCATTAATGCACGAATTGAATAGGTGTTATATAGAAGGGGCCCCCCTCCTCATCTTTTCCACTGTGCTAATCCTAAAAGTGTTTGAACCAAATTGTCAAGAAAAAGTAACGCGGGAAATTTCTTCTCGTCTTTTGTCCGTTTCTTTTACCCTTCGAGGCCCCCTGCCTTCTCGTTGGGCTGTTTCTGGTCTTGTAACTTCATGCTCATGTCACAAACTGAGCAATAATACTATTGATATCGCCTGGTTAAATAATGTTTAAATGTAAACAATTTTACTTCTTCATGCATGTTGCAAAATAGCCGTCTTTGTAATTATATATTTATAGTTTACTAGTTGAAATTAACATCTTATATGCATTAAATGTTAGGTTTGGAACTGTTAAAGTGAAATTACGTAATTAGGTTTTAAGGGTTAGGATTGTTTTTTTTTTTATGGATTGAGGGTTGGAATCTAACTGGAAGTACAAACAAATTAGCACTGCAGACTGAAACTACATAATGTGTTGGGGAGGGATTGACTCAAAAGTCAAACAATGGGCCTATTTCATGTGTTTGTCCTGACATGGCCTTCAATTTCTTACGCTGGGGACTGGGGAGTGGAGCCAGGACTACCACCAATAGGCAGAAGCCCATTTGCCCATCCATAATTCAAAGTTCAATAGCTACTGCCACCGAAAAAATGAATACGTAAACTTCAAAGCTTAATAGTGCAGAGATTGTTTCTGGCTTGAATAGTTAGACGCTCAAATTCAAGGGTGCTAAGTAATGTTATTTTCACTTTATTTTTTGGTGGAAAGAGTTACAACTGGCAATATGATAGAGTAGGAGAAAGGGGAATTGAATATGAGATTAAGCTGATGTCTCATTGACTAAGCTATTTCCATATTACACCAGTGCGACATATGTAATATTAGAAGAGTGAGTGAAACATGCCAAGCAAAGTCGACCTGAAATGTGGCACTCTGTTTTTGGTTGGAAGGAATTTGATGTTGCTTCCTAAGTGCTTTGACAACTATATTGTTATCGCCTTCAACAACCAGTTGATTAAAACCTGTCTATATGACTGATTATACTACATCTCTAAATGTTCTTGCTTCAACTACTAATATAAATGTTATAAAACCAACTTCTGTACTTTATAGACAATTCCTCCACCTCCTATTGACATTTTTCTAAATCATGTCCAATCTTTCATTTTTGAAAGCCATTTCATCACACTCATATCTGATTCATCTGGTAACAATTTCTTCTCACACCACTAGTACAAAAATGAGGTAGAAACATTCAATAAGTAATCAATGACCCATAAATGCATGCTAAGATGGATAAGGAGGCAGACACCACCGATAATTGTAGGTGGGTTTGCTCCTGAGTCTTCACCATAAATGAGAGGTAGGCACTGAATACAAGTGATGGAGACCATGCATTTTCTTTCCAAATACAAGAAATATATTGGACCATCCAATTTTAATTGGCAATACGGTTATACATGGCCCGCCCAATTCGATTCATGTAAGCCACACTGGTGGTTGGCTCATTAATTGCTACTTCTTAATTGTTTACTTCTGAAAATTGCCTGTAGGAGCCAATTACAAGAGGTTTTAGGACTTGAACTTTATGTTGGTAAATTTTGAGTTTTTACCCTTCTCATTTTATCTTATTACATCCCACTCTTTTTCACACCTTTCAGAAAAATTTCACTCTATTATCTTCCATTTCATTTATTCTCATTCTTTTGCACTCCATCAAAAAGAACAGGCAATAGAAACAATAGACCTTCCTATCTGTTAGAAAAGGATCCCATGATCTTGAATTGATCATACCTGGAATCGCAAATCCATCTAGAATTTAAGCCTAGGAGGATTGAAAAGAATAGGCCGTAAAAACGACAGTATTTTAGGGGTATTATTTAAAAATTTTATGTGATATTCAATGACATGCAGTGCAATATAATAAAATAATATAGTATAATTTTGTTAATAGAAGTAAATTGATTAAATCTTACTATTGATTACATTACATTACATTATATTTTAGGCTATCAAATATTACTTCAATGGAGTGGAAGGACATCCAAATCCCATTCAAAAATTATCCATTTTATAATCTTATATAAGCCATACGTAAAAAGGTTCTTATTTAAAGATAATTCTTTTTCCCTCTTCCATTAAATTTTAGTTTCCAACTTACAATTGACACAACGGAATAAGGTGATTTGATTTAGAGTGTGAATTTTTTGTGATTTGATTAAAATAAGTCGGAAATTTTTGTTCATTTCGATAATAATAAGAACATCTTAGAATAAATTGTGATTTAGTGTGAAAATTTTGAACTAAATACTAAGTCACTAAATACATATGGTATATTGAAACTAGACAGTCCATCTCGTTATTCCATAATTCTTTTCCTACTTAAGTAATAAAAATTTTAAGGGACCATCATTTAATATTATGTTTTTTATTGTTTTTGAAAGAGAGAAAAAAAAAATTCAGTACTAAAAACAGTAAAAAAAAATACTTTATTTTATGACTCAAAAAACAGGAAAAAAAATTTTAAGGGATAGAGGGAGTACCTCCAAAACAAACCAAAAAAAAAAAGATTTCTTTAACAGTTCACACTACTGGATTGATAGTCCTGTTAAGATAAAACTCGTCTAACACAATTTTCAAAGCTGATTTTTAGTTTTTCATTCAAGTTCTCAATGTTACTTAAAGGTATTCTAAGTCATAAAATTCCCATTAAACTTACAAAAAAGCCAAAAAAAAATAAAAATCCAAAATTTCAACAATTTAGAAGAAACATATAATGGGGTGGAGCCAACCATAATTGTATGCATTTGATGAATTTAATTTAATGCTCCCAACTCACAAATTTGTGCCTCCCCTTTAGAATTTATTGCCACAACTGAGCTCAACCACCCTCCATTTCCTTTAATTTTGCATATCTTAATGCACCTCTCTTCTCTCCACAAATACACACTCAACCAGCAACTTGAGCATTTTCTGAGAAATATTAACAACTTTATTTATTGTGGCATCTTGTGAATTGAAGAACACACTTTGATCTGAAAATGTCGGTGTACACGGCGGAGGTGGAGCCGGCAAGGGCGGCGACGGAGGAGCGGCCGGCGGCGGGGCCGGCGTACCGCTGCATTTACGCCAAAAATGGCCTCACTGGTGTCCCTGATGCCATTCAGTCTCCCTGGGACCTCTTCAGGTTTATATGCATCAATTTTTAGCCCATTGTACACTCGTATGTGTTAATGCCTAGATCTTGTGCATTTTACATCTAAGAGCTTTTTAATTGTTTTTTTTCATAAGCACTTGATGGGGTTTTTTTTTTTTAAAAGAATATCAGATAGATAGAGAGTAATTTTGAGGGTAGGAAATGGCTGATCTAGTATTAGCAGCAGTAGATTATACGAGGATTTAAGTATAAAAGATGGTGCATTGAAAGAGGTCCAATACTATAATGGATTTCGTTATGTATACTTCAGTTTTCATCATCTTATACCCTTGAAACTTTTGGTTGAAATTGTTATCTTATCATAATGTTTTAATGTTGAAAATTTGATTTTTGATCACATAAGACTTAGATCTTTAGACTCTTTAATTATATTGTCTATTTGTTTTTTTTTTTTTGGGGGGGGGGGGGGGGGATAGGATAGTCTAGTATTTTAGAGAAATTACTATATTTTCAAATTTATAACGCTGAACTTTCATAATAACCGATAATCTTTTATTGTTACTACTTGGACATACATTTGCAACACATCAAGTTCTTTACTAGCAAAATCAACCAATCAAAAGGGAATGGTATGAAAATTAGCTGTCTGGCTAATCTTTTTTTTTTTTTTTTTTAATGGTGAGAAACTAACTATAGACTTCTTTAGCGCAAAATATAGACAAAAAATGTGATTATCGATATTAGACTTAAAATGTGAAATTAGGGATGGATCAGTTATTATTGGAATATTTGAATTTGACCTTCAATTTTCAATGACACCAAAACCGATAATTCTTGCAAAATGGAAAAAATATTGGCCCATGGAGGGCTCGAACCTGCGACGTTGGCGTTATTAGCACCACGCTCTAACCAACTGAGCTAATAGGCCATTGTTGTATACTAAAATTATTTGGCAAACTCACAAAGATTTCCATTTTATTTTCAGCAAATCCGTGGATCGAAACCCCAGCATTCCTATGCTGGGTCGTCGCCAAATCATTGATGGGAAGGTACCCTTTTCACTCTCCTCCTCCTCTCTCTCTCTCTCTCTCTCGGGATTCTTTTAATTTGATTATTTGAATAGTTCCTCACTTGATTGTTTCATTCAGTTCTTTTTCCTATAATTTCCTGCAAGAAGAAGACATTTCTGAATTTTATATTTTGTGGGTTGATTTTTAGGCGGGTCATTATGAGTTTCTTAGTTACAAAGAGGTCTATGATTCGGCGCTTCGAGTTGGGTCTGCCATTCGCTCTCGTGGAGTTAATCCTGTGAGTTCATCTCTAATACCCCATAACTTAATATTTCACTGGTGGGTTTTTAATTTTGCCTCTGAAATTGCAGTTGACATATCCTGGTATGGTTAAATCGTGTTTTTTTGAGCTAACAAAAGATTGAATTTTGACAATGCAAGTGTTGGCAGTGCATTTATCATAATTTTTGCAGTTAGAATATCAGTGATTTTATAATTAGAAAAGAGATCGAATTTTCATATTATAATTAGATAAGTACTAATTTTGATGATGCCCTTTTGCCCGGATACCTTCGTTTATAGGGGGATCGATGTGGAATATATGGGTGCAACTGCCCCGAGTGGATCATGACAATGGAGGTAAATTTTGCCAAAAGCATAATCTATCTAAGCAACAGTTGGATGCAACGCAATTCGATTCTGTGTACAAGCAATTTGCTAATAAGTTCGACAATTTTGCAGGCTTGTAACAGCCAAGCCATGACTTACGTGCCCCTATATGACACACTTGGTATATATGCTGTCTTTTTTTTATTGGTTTGACAGTGGTCTTCTTGGTCATCAATAATCGCATTTGATGACATTCCACTACAAAATCTATCTGATTAGCTCTAAATGATATGCAAGAACGTGACTCAGATAACCATATGCTCTGAAATTATATGCAGGTGCGAATGCTGTAGAGTTCATCATCAACCATGCTGAAGTCTCCATTGTTTTCGTTCAGGAGAAAAAGATCCCAGCAGTAAGTTCCTTTCGAATGCAACATTCTGATTATTGTTTTCTACGTAAATTTCTATGAAACTGTGATAGGTAATACATTATTCATGTCTGCCTGGATAAAAGACACTTGAAACATGCTTTGATCCCAGCTTTTCAGGTTTTCACGAATATAAAGTTTCTTCCCTTCTTCTTTGTTACTAGAAGGTCCTATTCGTGATGCTATCTGTCAATGCTTCTGCAGATTCTGGAATGCTTATCGAAGTGTGCTTGCCTAAAAAGTAAGTAAAGAGGAGAATACTCCTCCAAAATCTCTTGAATTCGAGGTCTAACAATTTGTGATCATCCACTAAGATGCTTTAAATCTTGGTCCTCAGCGATTGTCAGCTTTGGGAATGTCTCTAGCTTGCAAAAGAAAGAAGCTCAAGAAGCCAATGTTTCTTGCTTCTCTTGGGAGGAATTCGCTCAACTGGTAAAAGTTACTTGTAAACCAGATTCCTTTATCTCAGACAAATTTGAAAGTAATAAAAGTGAAAAAATGAATCATCGATGGATAAATTTATGCATCTTCTTCATTCCAGGGAACTGTGGATAGTCAACTTCCTTTAAGACGAAGCACAGGCATCTGCACAATAATGTACACAAGCGGCACAACAGGAGAGCCGAAAGGAGTGATTTTACAAAATGCTGCTTTCTTGGCAGAGGTCTTCTCAATGGACTACCTATTAGCTGAGACCGACAAATCTGTAAGTCATCCTCTCACTATCAATATTACTTGATGCCAATGTCTTTTGGATTTGTTGGACATCATTTTCAGTTTGTTTTCTCAGTTCAGCTACCTGAAATACAATTTTTTGAGCTCCTTTTCTATTAGTATCGAGGAGGGCTGTTATTCTGAGTAATAATATGGTGTTCATGAAATGGTGAATTTTTGCAGACATATATATGTTTCTCAGTCCCCAGGCATATGACTATTTCTTTGTTTTTACTACTGCGCTGTGCAATTATTAACCTGGAAAACCCCCTTTTACAGGCAACGACTGAAGATGTATACTTTTCATTTCTTCCACTGGCGCATATATTTGATCAGATAATGGAAACATATTGCTTGTCCAAAGGCTCCTCTATAGGATTCTGGCAAGGAGTAAGATGATGTGCCAAGACTTACCTGATTGTAATTCTATTATGGGTCATGGCCCATCAAAACTCCAAAGCTTTGGCAGCTAATGCATCTCCCTTCTAAATTGATTCACAGGATATTCGATATCTGATTGAGGACCTTCAAGAACTGAAGCCGACTGTGTTCTGTGGAGTTCCTAGGGTTTTCGACCGTTTATATACAGGTATTCCCGATAATGATGCATAAATGAGACTCTCATCTGTTCTCATGATTCTTTTGTCTTGTTCTAAAAAGTTAACTCCCTTGTGAAGGCATTGTGGCTAAAATTACATCGAGCGGTTCATTGAGGAAGAGCTTGTTTGACTATGCCTATGGCTAGTATGCTCAGCTCCCTTCTGCTTTTGTGCTTGGTGCGTCAACACTTAGTTTCTTGGATTGCTCTCTTTGTTTATCTGATCTATGAGTGTCAAACAGCAAACTGCGGAATCTGGAGAAGGGATTGCGGCAAGATGAGGCTGCACCTCTTTTGGACAAGTTTGTTTTTAGTAAGGTTAGTGGATTTCCTCTTCTTCAAGTTTCTGTCACCCAATCTTTCATTTCCTCTCTCGTCATCAAGCTCCATGCTTATTGGTGAAGATGAAAGTTAAATGACATTATCAGAGAACTAATAACTGGTCTGATATTTGCACTACTCTAGATCAAACAAAGCTTTGGAGGACGAGTGCGTATCATGTTTTCTGGAGGTGCGCCTTTGCCGCGGCATGTGGAAGAATTTTTGAGGGTTACTTGCTGCTGTGTGTTGGTGCAAGGTTATGGTAAGTCACCAAGTTGAGTAAAGATTCTAGATTACATGTGGAATATGTTTTCTTTTATATTCTGAACCTATACATCTAACAATAGGATCATTTAAAAGCTGAGAAGGTTTATCCACCCTCTTTCTACCATGTCTCTTCTACTCTGCCCCAAACTCTGCTCAAAAAGTCAATGTGATGCCATACCATTCCTGAAACAATTTTCTATTGCATGCATAGGTCTCACTGAAAGCTGCGGGGGATGCTTCACATCCATTGCCAATGTCTACTCCATGATTGGCACGGTAGGAGTCCCCATGACTACCATTGAAGCAAGATTGGAATCTGTTCCAGATATGGGATACGATGCACTTTCAAGCACACCTCGGGGGGAAATTTGTTTAAGGGGGAAAACATTGTTCTCCGGTTACCACAAAAGACCGGATCTGACTACAGGAGTTCTTGTTGATGGATGGTTCCATACAGGTAAAATCCTCTGTTCATAAGCGTAATGGAGCTTAGAATATAATCCTTCCTATTTCGTCAGAAATGTATAACATTAAATTTTCTAGGTGATATTGGAGAATTGCAGCCTGATGGAGCTATGAAAATCATAGACAGAAAGAAAAACATTTTCAAGTTGTCTCAAGGAGAATATGTGGCAGTGGAGAACCTCGAGAGTGTATACTCGCGGTGTCCTCTTATAACATCAGTAAGTCCTCTTTTCAACTGATCAGAAAAAGAATCGTAAGATGGTTTAATTAACATGCTATTTCTTCTTAGATTTGGGTATATGGCAATAGTTTCGAGTCATTCCTTGTGGCTGTTGTGGTTCCTGAGAGAAAGGCTGTTGAAGATTGGGCTGCTGAGAATAATGAGACTGGAGACTTCAAAACCCTCTGCAACAATGCCAAGGCGAGGAAGTACTTCCTAGATGAGCTCAACAGCACTGGTCAGAAATACGAAGTATGTCACTGAACCTGGTTCTGTTTTTCAGCAAATAAGTGAAGCTCACCTTTGTGTGTAGAATATGGATTCTTACATGTTGTCATTTGGATCAGCTTCGAGGTTTTGAGTTGCTAAGAGCAGTTTTTCTGGAGCCTGTTCCTTTTGATTTTGAGAGAGATCTTATCACTCCAACTTTTAAATTGAAGAGGCCACAATTGCTCAAATACTACAAGGTACAACGTCTTGCACTCACATTCAAGATGAAAGATGTTCTTTTGGTACCCACATTATGAACCCAATTCAGTCTGATACTTGCCTTCATATGGTATATGACCCAAATGCAGGAACGCATCGAGGAGATGTACACTGAAGCAAAGGGTGTAACGCAAAATGGATGCAAGTAATGCTTGCCACCACGATGCGTAGTCCCTTATGTGAAGATGCACAGCATCCCCAACAAAAAAAAAAAAAACCGAAATAGCAACAGAGGAAATGTATTAAGTTATAATGACACATCTGCCAATGCATGCTTTCAAGTTCTCAGTGTTCTGTTCTCTTGTAGGTTTGTATGTAAATAAGATTGTCCCCTGGAGTGGTTTTCAACAATGGGATCTCAGAATTGCAGAGTCTCTTTGGTAGTTTAAGTTTTTGCCTTCTCTTTTCTTTTCTTTTTTTTGGGGGGGTTGGGGGGAGGGGGTGGTTATTTTTATTTTTTTTTGTAAGAAAGGTAAGACATACACTTTGGGATGCCCTTCTTTTAATGGTTCGTCTTAAATCATCCTCTAGGAGGAAACGCCTAAGTTCCTGAGGAGGAACCAAATTCCACACAGTTGTGGAAGCAATTGAAAGCCCGTATTTAGCCAGCCAATCAACTACACTATTACCTTGCCTAAAAATATGATTAATAAACACCTTGTTGAATCTATCTAAGAAAGTAGTAATATCTTGCACAAGCATTCGAATTTCCCATGGTATTTGAATTTGCCCCTTCACTGCTTGAATGAGAATACGATTATCACATTCAATATGAATTTTCGTAAATCCTGCTTGTATCGTTGCTTTGAGTCTCTTACGCATTACTGTAGCTTCTGCCACCAATACTGATGCTACTCCAAAAGGTTGAATGATGCTGCCTGTAAAAGCCGTCCGCTCCAATCACGGACGATGAAGCCTCCTACTGCCCCTTGAGAGTTTTTGGATCCGTTAAGGTTGATTTTGACGAATCCACTTGGTGGCTTGCTCCATGTGATCCATCTGGATTGCTTACGCCGACTGTTTGAATGAGTGTGAGGGGATGGATTGTAAATTTGAAACAGTTTATGTCTTATACTCTTATGCGCCATTTGGCACTTACTCGTTTTGCTCATGAAAGGGATAGTCCTGGACTAGATGTTTCATTACGGAATATTTTATTATTCCTAGTTTTCTAAATACTCCAAAGAAGTGCAACAAGTCTCTCCATCTTAGATGGTAAAGAACTCTTAATGAGTGACAGTCGGTTTTCAATCTTCAGGTGGGGGTCAACTGGGAGATCAACATGAACCCAATTATGATCTCTTGCCAATTGCCGAAGGATTTGAGTGTTTTGGCAGCCCATAAATAAATGCTCTGCATCCTCGATAGCACTATTACAGTGAGGACATAGGGGATCAATGTCTATACCCTGAAGAAGTAAATTCCCATGGGTAGGAAGGGATGCATGACATAATTGCCAGAGGAATACCTTTAATTTATGCATGATATCTAACTTCTATATTCAACTGAATTTCCAGGATTGGGACTGACAGAGTTTCAATCCGTGGGCAGCCCATGTTGCAGATTTAGTGGTGAATTCTCCACTTCTAGAAAGACCCCAACAAATGGAGTCAGGAATAGAATTTGACATGATTGGGGTAGCTAGAATTGCTTGAATGCAGGAATTCATAACGAGGCCCTGCAATTTGACAATGTCCCACTCTTTAGTAGGCAGAATAAAATGCGCAACAGTGAGAGACAGATCAAGATGGACATCGTTGGTAATACCTATAAGATCTGCCAAACTGCGATTATCACACCAACTATCAGACCAAAATTTAATATTGGTGCGATCACCCACTTTCCACCTTATTCCTTTGCGATTGATGTGAGTGATTTTGAAACATGAACTTTCTCCAATAGTGTTTTGGTATTTCTAATAATAAAATCAATATGTCAAGGAGCATGGATCTTTCTCTTGTAATACTAAGATGAATTGACGATCTTGTTATCCATTTCGATGTGCAAATAATTCAAACCATTTTTAATCGCTCCATAGAGCCCAAATATAATGTCGAAGTTTCTGCTACTACTATGAAAGTGATTCGTAAATTTATAAGACATGCTTGGATAAGTTGTCCTTTCTAATCTTGAGTTACAAGGCATCTTGCTGCTTTGTTGGATGATACCACAGATTCGTCAAAATTGGGGTTGATAAAACCCTCCTCCGATGTAGTGCATTGAACCAAATTTATGTGGTCTAAATCACATCACTCCATTAACGAGTCTATAAATCTAAGCCTATGGTATAATTATTGTTAAAATTCGGGGGTAACCAAAAGAACCCAAAAAAAAGAGGGGAAATCTTCGTCTCCCTCTAGAATCTTTTTCTTTTTCTTTTTCCTATGGGTAAGATCTGCAAATTGTTGCCAAAAAACAAAAAAAGGAAACCTTTGACTCAAAGTTGACCAAAATCTTTCCTAAAATTTGTGAGCTGCTCTGCAAACACTAATCACTCCAAATTAAACATTCTCAAAATCCCAAACTTTTGTTGAAATTGATTTCCCAGATTTTAATCATCATCATCTGAAGAACATCATGGGAAACTACGCTTCATGTGGGCACATCGCAAAACAGAGCAAGCTGGCGAAATTGATCCTACCTTCCGGCGAAATCAACCACTTCGATCACCCCGTCAGAGTAGCGGAACTTATGATTGATATTCCCAATCACTTCGTCGTCAATTCAAAGTCTTTGAAGGTCGGTCGGAGATTCTCCGCTCTCGACACCGACAACCTCCTCGAGATCGCCAATGTCTACGTCATGTTTCCGATGAAGAGGGTTAACTCTTTTGTTACTGCCGCCGATGTCTTGGTGGCCAAACGCGGTGGTGCGGGGAAGAAGGGCGGCGTGGCTCCGGCGTGCTCCGGCGAGGTGGAGTGGCCGACGATTGAGTTACCGGGGGATGTGAAGTGGGAGTTGTGCTCGCCGGGGTTTAAGCAGCTGGTGTTGGTTTGCCGGTCGAAGAAGCCTTCGCTTGAGACTATTCTTGAAGAGCCTCTTTGTTCATGGTGATGATTGTTGGCGGGAACCACTTGATATGACTTGGTTTTAGGAGCTCTGTCAATAGGTAGGGAAAAGTGTACATGTCATGTTAAGATGAGTAGTTCAAGCTAGCTCATGGTGAACGCATATTGTTGGTTCACAAATTTCATCTTGAATTTGAATAACTCCGTTCAATTGAGTTTTAAATTTATATATGATGTTGATAGTAACAATGATCTATATTACGTAGTCTATAATTGTAATATGTAAACCTTTGTTAACATCAAACAAAAAAAAACCATATCAATAATCCTTTAAATAAAAAAAGCACTAAATATTTCAATTTAATACTGATGAACTAAAAGAAAGTATTTGGCAAATAGCTTTTTGACCAAAACTAATTTTTTTGGATCAAAATTAGTTGTCTGATTCAGTCAAAAAGATACTTTGAGTATTTGGTAAAATGAATTTTTGGAATAACTTTTTTGATCTAAAAAGCTAATTTGAAAAAACTAATTCTATTACCTTTTTTAAAGAACTTTTTTGAGAATTAACTTTTTGTCTAACAATTGTGTCATAAATAGATAATCTTATTAAATAACTAATAGCTAAGAGTTGTTTGCCAAATAGGATCAAAAACTTCTAATTTAGCAACTCTAAAACCATTGAAGTTGATATCCATTGGATTGAGACCAACCAACTGAGCTTGAAACCTTCTTATTAGGTACTCTAAAACTTATATAAAAGAACTAAGACTATGAACACTAGAGTAATGAAAGGTAAAGAAGTCCGGGGAACATCCTCTATAACTTCCTTCTTTGTATATTTATCAATTCATGCTAGTGTCGAACTTAGAATTTCGAGTTATATTGGTTTATACTTTATACATTAAAATTGCAAGGTCCTTGCCATTTTAGAGCAAAGTCAGTGGTGAGCCAATTTTTTGACTTACCGGTGGGGGCCTACTACTGCCACATCAGCCTTCCATTTAATTTTTTGCCCCACAATTCTCACTATCTTCGGTGGAAGGCTCACAAATTTACCTCACCAAATAAAATAATACTCATAGACCCACTAGATAATACACAATTTTATTTTTCGAATAAAAAAAGAAAAACTAATAAAAAATGTTTAAAAAAATAAAACAAACTTCAGGCTCTCGTAGCCGAGCTTCCCCACGTGGTACACATCAAGATGCGTCCGTTGCAGCAGCTCCCTCACCTCACCTCTTTTCTCTCCCCTGCTTTTCCCATCGCGAAGCCACCGTTGGAGGGGCTCTTACAACATACTTTTTTAAAAAAAAAATAAATAACGGCGAATATACATCTGCTAGGCATCTCGGATCGGTTCAAAAAGTGCAAGATTATTGGGCCTGTGTTGAGGTCGTCCGCATTCAACGAGCCAAAAAATGGGCCAATCCCCCGAGGTATCTTGGTGCTTGGATTTAGGCTTCCTAGCAAAATTGCCTTAGGCTGTTGGACGTCATACATGTTGTGTCGATGACTTCCAATTTTGATGCTAATTAAATTTGATTCTTGTCAAAAAGTAAAAAAAAAAAAAAAACAGCATGGTTTTATGAACGAGATTGTCAATGGGTGGATCCAATGTAGTGTCAGTGAAATTATCTGACACCCCTTTTAAAAAATTTAAAAAATTTAATATGCATAAAAAAAATTAAAAGTTAAATATAGATACTAAATAAAGCAAATGATTTCATGAAGTTGCTTGTAGCCTAATAGTTCAACCCATGTGTTGTTTACCTTGATTGTTCCTTGAGGTTGTGCGGGTTTGATACCCCTCATACCGTGTATAACACTTTGATTGTGTTTTTTTTTATAAAAAAATTCTGCATTTAGAACTACCCTGTAGCCCCTTCCCCCTTTGTCATCTTTGACATTCTGTCCCATACGTAGCCTCAAAAACCTCAACCCCCACGTGGTCACGCACCCAAAAACCCTTAATTCCGACACTCCTTCATGAAATTCTTAACTTCACCACTCAGATTGATCTGATGTACACAGTCAAAGCTTTTCATGCCCTTGTCTGTAAACAATTTTCTTCTCCTAAGTCTCATTTTCTTACCTTTCTTCCAAAATCCATGCGGTGTTGATGGAAAAGTAACCACTTGGTTTCTTTGAAAATTCGGTGTCCTTCATTTTATCCATTTCAAACTCTTTAATAACACGTAACTTGTTGGATCCTTGTAAGAAAGCTTTTATATTGACAATATTGCTTTTCGTGCCTTCATTATTTCTAAACCACTCTTTTATTATTATTATTATATGCCTTCATTTTAGTCTTAGAATATTAGATGAATTTTCTTAACTTCCATTTATTCCAACTAAATCAATTGAAGAATTTATGAACTTGGGGTTAAGCACGTGAACAATGAACTATACAAAATGTAACAGAGGACATTGACAAATGAGAATTTTGCTTATCATTTTAAATTCAATTTATATACAAGAATTATACCATGTCATAATATTTAACAAATATACTTAAATATTCCATATATTATTAGTATTTACATAACATCAAAAATACTATCATAATACTTTGAGGGATGTGCAGAAGGTAAACTTTCTATGATTTTCCTGTTCTCTTCCAAAGTACATATCTTTAGATTAGTAGTTGTTTATCTACCAAAAAAAAAAGGTGGCAGAAAATAAAAAATCAGTCTTTTTATTTTCGGATTTTCTCCCTCCTAAGGTATGTTAATAGGGATTGAAATACGAGTGAAGTCAATTAAAATAGATTAAAATGGATGTTTTTTTAATTTAAGTGAATTAAATTTGGTATATTTTTTATTGAAATTTATAAAATGAGTTGAAATGATTTAAAATTCATAAATTAAAATTTATCCACGAAAAGAACATGGCCTCATTCAACACCCCCCCCCCTCTCCGAGAGGTGCGTGCTTTCTTTCCAATTAACTTTTTAGGGTTTGCTTGTGCTTGAGGTAGACCCATCTCCTCGATTTCTCTCTCTTCATGATTCAAATAGCTTGGTCCTCCTATTTCCAAATTTAATTCTGTCCCAGCGTTGAAATTTCCGATTTGTGTCGTTTTCTAGCTGAGCAGTAAGTCTCAGATTTTCGTTGCATTTTCAATTAAAGATTCAATTTTTCGATGCCGCCAATTTTGTCAACTTTAAAGGCAGCAGTTAGGAGGAGGAGATTATTGCGAACAAAGGGGATTAATCCATTCATTTCGCATCAGAATCACGTTGTAAAAAGAGGAAATTTTGTTCAAGTTCGATGTTTGAGCAGCATTGCCGGACTTGATTGCTATTCTTCTGCAAATAAATGCCAACAGAAAAATTTTGGTCAATCTATTGGATATGGGTCGAATACCAATCAGATTTTGCAGCGGAGGTGGTTTCTGGGTTGTGGGGATGGCGAAGAAGGAAGTGCTTTGTCCAAAGTTCATGAGGAAAACCTTGTCCTTGGGTGAGTTTCATTGATTTTTCTGGATTTTATTTGATCTGCTTGCTGTTTGATAAGTTGAAGAGTACAAGACTAATTGATTATGATGCATTGCAAGCTTTTGTTTGGAACTATGTGGTAGGGATGAATGTAGATTGTGGGATGTCAAAGGTTCGTATTCTTAGTTGAGATGGAGTGGAACATCTCTTAATTGGTACTTGAATTGGCTATGAGGTTGGAACAATCGTACACGAAATATTAGTCTTAGCCCTTGAAAGAAGATCAATCTTATATGAGAAGACCAAATTAGTGAGTAGTGATTCACAATATCACCTATATGTTGGGGATGTAATCCTATTTCAGTGAGGTATACTTTATTTTGTTACATCCTTTAGCTAATGCGCCTTGTTTCTTGGGCAAGACAGCATTAGCTTACTATCAATCTATACTCTATGGTTGTCATTCATGCATGCCTATTATGCAAGTTACACTGTGGCTTATTAGCTTTGAAGGATCCATTTTGGATTCATTGTCTTACTCCCTTTGTAAATTTGATCATGAGATTGTTTGACAGTTATGTAAATTCCTGTTTTTATCATGCAAGTTAAACTGTTAATAAAAAATAGTTGCGGACAAACTCTCTCTGAGTGGGATAACGTGTAAATCAATTCTCGCTGTGTTACTGCAGGTATTCCCCTGAGCAGTTATTTGCTGTTGTTGCAGCTGTAGATTTGTATGAAGATTTTGTACCTTGGTGTCAAAGATCAGATGTAATTCGACATTACCCAGATGGATCATTTGAAGCAGAGTTAGAGATTGGTTTCAAATTTCTGGTTGAGAGTTATGTTTCACATGTTGTCATAGACAAGCCAAAGTTAATTAAGGTCTGCACTTCCTAACTTCCTGTCACACTGTTGAAAAGTTTTTTCATGTGCTGATTCATTTTGCGTATCTGTTTTCACTGTGTTCATGATACTATCCAATTCTCATCTTATATACAAACTCCCTCTCCTCCGGGGTGGGTCCTGCCACGATGGGATGTGGGAGATCCAGATGTTCATGTATGTAGTCTTACCGCTACAACCGATAAACTGATAATTTTCTCATCGTATCAAATAATTGTTTGTCAAAATGTAACAAAAAGCTAAGTTGGGAGTTTTAAAGTCTTGTGCTGTTGTGCATGCACTTACAGCATCCTATGTGTGGTAATGCCTCTTCTTTCTGAATAACTGCGGCTTGTCCTATGTGATACCGTACTAGTAAAGGAAAAAAACAGAGTAAACCATACAAAGTTTAGGTCTATTGGAAAATTGCTGATATGACATCGAGGTCATGGAAATTAATGGAACCGCTTTTCAAAAGTTCATGGAGTTCTACCCTGCAAGTGCACATTTTTATGGGTTGCATCGGGATCCATTTCATAGGCATTCCACTACTTAAGTCCATCTGGATCACGGGTTCTGAACTCCTTTCTGCTTTGTGACTATCTAAGTGGATGAGGCATAAGGGTGTTAAAACCAGCAAGATATTGTGGCTCTGGGAAGGAGGCATTTCTTAGTTAGAGGGGTGTCAGAGATGGTAGAATTGATTTTTTTGGGGCTGGGAGGAGGGGGTGGTGAGCAGGAAAGGATTCTGGTTACTGATAGTTCTATTTGCCAAAGTTTGTGATGAGGAACGTGCTCCTTTTCACAGACTACATCTATTATATTATGAAATATTTGACCATGTACTAATTGCCATGTAAGTTAGATAGAAGAGTGTGTGTATCAAATTTATTCTTCTATAGAAGTGCAGTAATTTTGCAAAAGATGGAGTAGCCAACAGCTCCTCTCCTTTTATACTAGCATCTTTCAAGAGTCTTCTCGTATGGCTAGCCATAAGTTGAAGCTTCTCACTCTTATGAGGGGCACTGAATGGAAAACGTTGTTTTTAATCCTTTGTATTTCTGCTTTTTGTGTACATTTTTACTTTCAGACGACAGCTAAGGAAAGCAACCTTTTTGAGCATTTGATCAACATATGGGAATTTAGTCCAGGACCAACTCCAGGGACCTGTAATGTTCATTTCTTGGTTGATTTCAAGTTCCGGTCACCACTTTACCGGCAGGTAATGTGCCTTTGATACTCTTTTTCCCCCCTCTTTGGTAGGACCCCATATTCTTTAATCAGCTCGTGCCTTTTTAATTCCACAAGAGCACTAGAAGTGGATGCAGAGTTGCGTCCTTTTAAGTGGTTCTGCATCTTTATTATCTCGCCTCTTTATTTGGGTGTGATTGACCTGTGCTTCATCCAGTTTCTCATAAACAATGCCTGTCTTGGATAGGTGGCGTCAATGTTCTTTAAGGAGGTGGTCTCTCGATTGGTTGGCTCCTTTACTGACCGTTGCCGCTTGATTTACGGGCCGGGGGCTCAGATTGAGCAAAGGGCTTAGGAGTTCAGACTGACTGATCTTTTGTGGCAAAAGTACAACTACAGTAGAAGCAGCAACAATATTGGAGGCTCGTGTCATGATTCCCTGTCGGTATCTGTCCTTTGTAATGCCCAAGATTCTTGGTAAGTTATCCAAAATTTGTGGATTTCTTCCTTGCAATTTTGCAGTGCTAGTCTACTGATGAATTAGCATTCCATCGACTCTCATCTTCACACTGCACAATTTCTCAATTTATTTATGACTTGTTTTTCTGGACCTGTTCTTGTGTTTAAGACAATTGGTTTTTATATGACACACAGGACTAGTCAAAATCCACAACAGGACAAATGTCAGAGGCAAAAGATACAAAGGAGAAAGATAATAAGAGAGCATGGTTCCCAAAATTTATATTATTTTGGAAGAGTGTTGTTCACTGGATCACAATAGTTCTGTTTTGCAGTCACAAAGATGTACAATTCATTTGAGTTGGTTGTGAACTGTTAGGAAATACGCTGTGTTTTGCCTGTTCATCATGTACTGTTTGTTTCAATTTGAGAAGGTTAGAAGTGATGATCATGAAGACTGTCCAATGCCCCCCCTTTTCAAAGTTGCAATTTTTGTTTCAAAAGGTGCAGACTCTCTAGGACACATTTGCTCCCGCGTTGTTTACTTGTACCCCTGCATTTTGTTTTGGTTTCTCTTGATGGTATGTATTGGCAACCGTCATGGTTATTGGATATACTTTCAAAGAAAAAGTTGTCAGAGCGTAATCCAAATTCATACTCTAAAGTTTCACAAAGGTAACATGTGGGGGCGGTTAGATACTTAGATGCGAAAGCTATGATTCTGAATTGAAGAGGACTACTGTCATCAAAAACTATTTTACTTTTTATTCTCTTTGAGGGTGTAATTGTGGTCCTAGGCAAATGCAAACGTTTAAAGTCCCTGCTCTCGGCTCTTTTCCCCCAATCTCCCAGCCGGGGGCCCAAAAAAGAAAAAGGCAAAAAAAAAAAAAAAAAAAAGAGGATAAGGAGACAGAAAAACTCTGAAAGGAATATGAACGAAACAAACAAACCAAAAAAAGTGGCCCATGCAGGGCTCGAACCTGCGACCTTGGCGTTATTAGCACCACGCTCTAACCAACTGAGCTAATAGGCCTCACTGCTGTGAATTTGAAAACATCAACTGTAAAGAACTTATTAAAAAGCATAGCATTTGTCACATTTCAGCATGCATTCAATACATTCAAGATTCTACAACTTCAATTCCCAGTCCAACACAGATTTGAATGCCTCAAACAAGTTTTTAGTAACGACAATATGCCAACTACAAGGTGCAGAGAACAATCAACGGAAACACAGAGCATAAAGGAATTGAAGCTGCAGCTACAGGAAGCAAATTATCAGGTACCAAACTGGATAAACCAACAAAAGGATTATGCCCACTGTGTTTGATATCCCATGTGCCCTTCTGAAGGAATTCCTGAATCCCCCGGATGCTCGGATGTGCTCTTGCAACAGGTAACAGCCAATCACTAAGCATATTGCTGCCCCGAGCCAGCTACCACGGATGGTGTAGGCAAACAACCCAGGAGCGACAACTATAATCAGAATGATAGCACCTGGCAATTCTAGCCAATCTGCAGTTGTCAAAGGCAGGAGTGGTGCATTAGTAAGAGACCATTACAAACATCAATCAGTGAAGCTCAAAGTTCCAGTTCCAATGCCTTGTGATATCTTACTAGTTTTACAAATGACTAAATCACAAGCAGCAGTATGATAAAGAGGGCTCTGTATTGCAAAAAAGGAGCATTTTTCCAAAGGATGATCATCAAATCTCTCTTCCCCACCTTTGTCCCATCTTGTTAGGTACATATACCTATCTCTATGTTATTCGAATTTTTCACCTCATGGATCTGTGCTAATTGCTTAATATTCCAATATTGATGTGGTCCATATGGACACTTGAACCTAGACTAACAACACAACTTTCGGAAAATGATCAAGTTCGAGACCTGCACGAAGGTCTGGCTTTAAAAATTCTAATACGGGCATCATTGAGCCAAGTAACACTGCCGACTGTCTGTACTTAACATTTTCATCCTATATATGCTGACCACATCCAACCAAATTCCTTTCTTGCATCCTTTGGTTCCTTTCTTCCTCTCTTTCACCCCCACCAGCCCTTAAACCCTTGACCGTCAGGTAGCCTTGAGTAAGGTGGGTGCCAACAAGGCACGAGGAGGGCTAGTAATTCCTTCCTTGAATCATCCCCCTCAATTTCGCAGGGGTTGATGTTGCACCAGCGAGAACTATACTTAATTCGGTAAGTGATCTACACGGACCATAACCAACACCACTTCCCCCAGGAGGGGGAAAAGGAAATGAAAAACGCTAAGCATGAAAGTTTTATCAGTAAAATAGCCTAGTTGCAGCATCAGAATCAAGTAGTCCCTGTATCCAATCTGATGAAGCAGGAATGAAAGGTGTCAAAGATAAGCCAATATAAATATCTACCAGGAAAGTGTCGTGGGAAGAAAAGGCGCAATATAACAGCAATGAATGCGATCCACATTCCAACATCTCCCCTGCAGTGCAGAGTAAAACACTGTAAGAGGGAGACTTTAGATATGTCCACAGATAAATGGTTCATTAAGATCCATTGATCTACCTCAGAAAGTTGAACAGCACCCAAGGAAGACTGAAGAAAATGTAAGGCACCAGAAGTCCAGTGAGAATATTTGTCTTCCAATGTGTGCGATCCAAAACCAGCAAATAACTGCAATAAGGAATTGAAATGAGATGAGTTAGCTTTATGCCTACTCTCAATGTATTCAACAATGCAGGCCCAAAGAGTATAATTGATCACGGATGTCAACAAAGTTTCAGACTTCTAACACAAACTGCAAAAACAGGCTTACAGAAAGGCTCGCACTTGCTACCCTAAAGACAAAGCCTCAGCTTAATCCGTCCAACTATTCTTAAAACCTAACCTATATAGCAGTCATATCCTTTATCCACTAATTATCCATCCCCACCTCTTGACTGCAACAAAAATTATCTTCCAGTTCATCACACATACAGATTCAGGAACACAGTTTTTGGAATGCAGTTGATCCATATTCAGCTAAGTGAAACTGGTCTGTTGTATTGTTGCCTCTAAGATAGGCATCCGTCGTAATCAGTACAAATTCACAGTGAAGAACACAACTCTTTGAACTCCCATCTTATGTTCGTAATCCATGCACTTATCTTACTACATACCACCTCCTCTTTAATTTCCGCAGCGCAACGAAGGCTTTTCAGTCAGCCAAGTAGTTATGCTCTGATTGGCTCATGATGCTTGTGTGATTGAAATTGACTTCATGGCTTTGAAATACTTTGTTTAAAAAGAGGTTAACCAGTCCTTAAGTTTAGGCCTAAACAAAGACCCAAATGTCCTATAGGGTTGATTTCTTAAGTTACATGTTAGACAGCGATCCCCCCCTCTTAGAGTCCCAAAATTAAGACAATAAAAACTCGTACACAAAGCATCCATTTTCAAAGATGGAGCTCAAAATTCATCACTACAATAAATCAAGAGGGCTCAAAATATGATTTTTCTTTTTGTAACAAAAATTGAACTAAGAATACCCTAGCTACCAGTTTCATAATGAGGAGGGTGAGTAATCAGAAGAAATTTACAACAACCCAGATAAGCGTACAACAAAACAGGTCGACCCAGTTAGTGAATTCAAGAGTATGCCGCAAGATTGAATCAAATTGTAGAGAGAGAAAGAGGGAGAAAGTACATGGCAGCAATAAAAGCAAGCCATCGAAAGAAAGTGGTGCCCAAGCCCAAGCCTCCAAGCTTGATGGCATCAAAACCCAGCTTCTTAGCAGCATTCGCAATATCATTAAAGTCGGTGGTGCTCTGATCACTTGGAATTTGATCCTCCGTCTTCATCTTCAGGTAATTCGCTCTCTTCATTTTCGGTGAGTTCTTGAGAGAGAAAGGGGAAAACTCCAGAAGAAAAAGGCTGTGTCAACGAAGGTAACAGATGTAACAAAATTTGTCAGACGACGATTCTTATTAAAAAGCAGGTTCATTTTAGGCCCTGTTTGGATGAGCAATTAATGAGTTGGAACAGGTAAAAATATGTGAAAATAGATTAAGAGTATTTTTGAAAAAGATTGGAGTAAATTGGAATATGTAATAATATACTTGAATATGTTCAAGTAAGTTGGAGACTTGAGGTATATTAGAATAAATAGCAGGTGTAATATGCTAAAATCAAACAACCGTTAGTTTCACTTGGATGCTTGTTGAGGCTAATTTGAACCCAAATTTGACTCAATTAAATAGTTCTATAAAGAAATTTAAAGATCATACAAGAACTGTTTTAAGTCTAAAGGATATTATAAATAAATGGTATGGAGAGCTCTATAGTTAATAGTTAACTCTAATTAAACGACAATTAAGGATTGAAAATAACGTACAATGAAAGGAAACTTTTCGCAAAAGAAATGCACAAAGATCTACATTGTGTTGGAGGATAACATCCAACGAACATGCAAAGAGACTTGCTATTCAATCCTTCCAAGATTTGTGGCCGAGGATCACATGTAATAGGAATGCATTGTGATAATAAGCTGGCATTTTATTTGTGGCCTTATCTATCAACTCCTTGAGGATGAAGCTTTGGAAGGATTTCATGCAAGGTGGTCTCAAGTTTTTATCTTATATGAATTCTTCTATATAATGTTCCTTTTATCAATACCAATTGGTTCAAGTGGTTTGACACTTGTTTTCCTTAATCAAAGTCTTGGATTTGAGTCTTGTGAATGGAGAAAATCTGTGATATAAGAGTTCTATTTCTTATTGGACTAATAATAGCTCGATTTTAATAAAATATAGGATTTTTTTTGGGGGGGGGGGGGGGGCTATAGTCATTTTCAAGGTGCATTATTATACTAGTGCAAAGGTGGACCATTTTTTGTTTTAGCGTCTGAGATAGGTTTGATGGTTTTTGTTTATATGGGCTGAACTATTATTATACCAGTGTCCTTCGCTTGTTTGGAAGCTAGTCAATGTAGATATAATGGGCCTACCCCATCAAATTAACTTTAATTCTTGAAATCTGGACTGGCCGGTTACTTTTCAGCCCAGTCTGCTGTGACTTACCCATGGCCCCAAAGCCCACTACTGGTTTGCTATCTGTTTTCCTTTTCTGAAGAAATGGCTACATTTCAGCCCAGTTTGCTGTGACTTACCCATGGCCCTAAAGCCCACTACTGGTTTGCTATCTGTTTTCCTTTTCTGAAGAAAAATTTGAATGTTGTCATTTTGACCGAAATTACACCACACCCGGGTACAATGCACCCGGCTCTCACAAAAATAGACACGCCCACATGTTCTTTTGTTTTTTTCCCAAAACTCTCTTACTCCCACAGTAAAAGCATTGTAACCTTGATAATCAATAATATGCTTTCTTCTTTATTTCAAGAAATTAAAAAGAAGGGGTGATTTCCAAAGCCTATATCGCACTTCTAGGAGTATAAACTCCTATAAGTCACGTCAGTACCATATATTAAAAATTGTCTATATGACAAATAAACGTTGTATATATATGTATATATATGACAAAAGGGAGTACACACTCCTAAATGTATGATATACATTATTGGTGATTTCTTCCAAATCCAAACCTGTCATAAAGGATTAATTTCTTCGTGTTTCGAAAATTGAGTAAGCCAAAAGTTGTGTGCATTAAAGGCTGAACCAAAGAGAACAAATTAATACCAGCAATGAATGATAATGACTACCATTTGGTTGGAAAATCTTGTATTGGAGGCTTTGAGAAATCGTTAAATACGCACTGCCAATAACTGCTAAGTTGACATTGCAATCGTATGCATGCCATACATGTCAAACTCGTGATCTTTTTTTGAGCTAACACATCCAAATCTATCTCATGCTTCCACACCCACTCACCACGAATAAATGAATAACTTATTTAACAAAGATGTTCGCTACGCCAAAATAAATTAAGTGATTGTCTACCTACCTGCCCTTGACGCCAGGTAAAAAGGGGTTACTTTGATAAATAATTTTTAAATGTATACGTGGAAAATAATACGCATCAACATTTGCATTTGCCTTCACCTTGAAAATGAACAAATATAAACATGTTTTTAAAATTTTGGTTTGATTTGGAATAATCAACAACACCTCTCAGTGTGGGTTTCACTTTCGCGAGATTTGGGAGATTTAGATATAACCAATCTTACCTCTACAAGCATTCCTATCTGTAGAGAGGTTAATTTAATTTAGAACAATCACTTAAGCAATTAACCATTAAGTTTAGATGCTTCAAAAGTTGGGAGAAAATGTATGAACTGTTGGCTACCTCGTGTTTTCTTATCGATATCTAATGAATAATAGAAATATAAAAACCAAAGCCTATATCATATACTCAAGTATATGTAATCTTATATGACACATAAGTAATTATATATTAAACTATTAAACATATGATAAATACACCCCAAAAAAATATATAAAACAGATATGGGAGTACGTGCTTACGGATATATATAATAATTTGCCGAAGATCAATACTATAGTTGAGTGTCTGTTAACATCTATTTGTACACAGTACCTATTAATTATATAGTTCCAAAGTGAGTATTTACTGACATTGCTGGGCACTGTTGGACTCCTGTACTATATATATGTGTGTGTGGGTGGGTATATATATATCTTACTCTGGCACAAAAGACTAGGTATGTCTTACTCTGTACACAGTATTTACTCTGGCACAAAAGACTAGGTCATGCAAGCCTTTCTCTTTTGAACAAGTTGGTTTCAAAAGATCTAGTGATTGGCCTACCTTCCATCAAATTCAATGATGACAATGTATGTGATGCTTGTGCCAGAGGCAAGCAAGTCAGGACCTCTTTTAAATTAAAAAATAAAGTTAGCACTACTCGTCCTCTAGAAATATTGCATATTGATTTCCTCTAGAAATATTGCATATTGATTTGTGTGGACCCATGAGGGTCATGAGTAGAGGCGGAAAGAAATATGTGCTAGTAATAGTGGATGACTACTCTCGTTTCATATGGACCTTGTTTTTAGCTACCAAAGATGAGTCATTTGAAAAATTTATTGTGTTTCTTAAAAAGGTTGAAACGAGAGTAGGACACTCATTGGTATGTCTAAGGTCTGATCATGGCAAAGAGTTTGAGAACTCAAATTTTATGGATTATTGTAATAAGCATGGTGTTGAACATAATTTTTCTGCCCCTAGAACACCCCAACAAAATGGGGTGGTTGAACGTAAGAACCGTACTCTAGAAGACATGTCTAGAACCATGTTGATTTCAAGTAGTCTCTTTAGAAGCTTTTGGGCAGAGGCATTAAACACATCATGTTACATTATTAACAGATGCATGATTCGACCTATTTTCAATAAGACACCCTATGAACTTTTCAAAGGTAGAAAACCCAACATTATGCACTTGAGAGTATTTGGTTGCAGATGTTATGTGCATAATAATGGGAAATATGCCTTGGGAAAGTTTGACCCAAGAAGTGATGAAGCCATATTTTTAGGGTACTCTTCACACAGTAAGGCTTATAAAGTGTTCAACAAACGAACCTTATGTGTTGAAGAAAGTGTACATGTATTGTTTGATGAAACTAACTCACTACTTGAGAAAGATATTCAGGATGAGGAATATGAGCTTGGTCTTACAAGAAAAGAACAAAATATCGTAGTGCATGAAGGTAAGTCCGGCAGAAACGATGGTATGGAGAATGATCAGACAGGGGGAAGTAATTCCCAACCTGATCTGAAACAGAGTCAAGCTACTGAGCCAAACTCTCCACGAACAGATCTGAGAACTGATTTAGGAACAGTTCCAGGAGCTTGCTCAGGAACAGTTCCTGACCCAGCGTCACCAAGCATCCAAGCTAGAGTAGAAAGTTTGACAACGGATCCTCTGACCCCAAGACCTTGGAAGCATCAGAGTTCACACCCTCTTGACCAGATATTATCAGATTTAAATAAGGGAGTGCAAACCAGATCCAAGCTTAAGAATTTTTGTGCTTTCTATGCTTTCCTTTCTTACATTGAGCCAAAAAATATTAATAAAGCTCTTACAGATTCTGACTGGGTTATTGCAATGCAAGAAGAACTGAATCAGTTTGAAAGGAATAAAGTATGGCATCTTGTACCACGGCCCAAATAGAGATCAATCATTGGTACCAAGTGGGTGTTTAAGAACAAGCTGGATGAGGTAGGAACAATCACCAGGAACAAGGCCCGGCTAGTGGTCCAAGGGTACAACCAAGAAGAAGGGATTGACTATGAAGAGACTTTTGCACCTGTTGCTAGAATTGAAGCTCTCCGAATTTTAATAGCATTTGCAGCTCACATGGGGATTAAGCTATACCAAATGGACGTCAAAAGTGCGTTTCTCAATGGGTACCTAAAAGAAGAAGTGTATGTAAGTCAACCCCCTGGTTTCGAAAATCAAGAATTTCTTGATTATGTGTTTAAACTTAACAAGGCTCTTTATGGTTTAAAACAAGCTCCCAGAACTTGGTATGAACGCCTGTCAACCTTTTTAATTGAAAATGGTTTTCATAGAGGCAAGGTAAATAATACCTTGTTCCTAAAATCCAAGGGGGAACATTTATTGATTGTTCAAGTCTATGTTGATGATATCATTTTTGGTGCAACACACAATGACTTGTGTGATGGTTTTTCAAACTTGATGAAAAGTGAATTTGAGATGAGTATGATGGGTGAGCTAAACTTTTTTTTAGGCTTACAAATTAAACAAACTCCTAATGGCACCATGATTCATCAAAAGAAGTATGTTAAGGAACTACTTAAGCGATTTGGGATGGAAGCGGCAAAGCCAATTGATACTCCTATTTCACCCTCTACCAGATTGGTTATGGATGATGGGAGTCCCTCAGTAGAGGAGAAATCCTATAGAGGGATGATTGGGTCGCTTCTTTACCTAACTGCTAGTAGACCTGACATTGTCTTTAGTGTCGGTTTATGTGCTCGTTTTCAGTCCAATCCAAAAGAAACTCATTTAAAGGCTGTGAAACGAATTTTTAGATATTTAAAGAACACTTTTGACCTGGTCTTATGGTATCCCAGAGAGTGCAGTATTGATTTAGTCGGATATGCAGATGCTGATTATGCAGGATTCCTGGTAGATAGGAAAAGTACTTCAGGTATGGCTCACTTTCTTGGTCCGTGTTTAGTGTCATGGGCAACTAGGAAACAGCACTCAGTTGCCATGTCCACAGCAGAGGCAGAATATGTTGCAACAGCTTCATGTTGTGCCCAACTGCTATGGATAAGGCAACAACTCAAAGACTTTCATGTTGACACAGGATGCATACCAATTTTTGTGATAACACTAGTGCAATAAATATTGCCAAAAATCCCTGTCAACATAAGAGGACCAAACACATTGACATCCGACACCATTTTCTGCGAGACAATGTGGAAAAAGGGCTTATTTCAATGCAATTTTGTGCTACTGAGAATCAAATTGCTGACATTTTCACCAAGGCCTTACATAGGGATCAGTTTGAGAAAAATCGGTTGGAACTGGGCCTGATTAAGAATACTTAGGCAGAATTGACCACCCTCAGTGATTGACTAGGAACAGACCCCTGATCACCGATCTTGTGGATATACTCAACTTACTGTACAAGACATATGTGTGCTATATGAATTGCTGACATCTGCTTGAGATTTATTGCTATTGCCCATATTTTCCACTGTCTCTAATTTAAGTCGTAAGAACAAGCGAGAGGAACAGACCCTTCCCTCATCTATTGGCACGTTTTTCAATTTATGGGAAACGAGGAGAAGACAAGCTCATCATTTGCCAATTCCTCTTCTTAGGAACTATTTCTTCCTTATCTCAGTTCTGTTTTTTTTTTTTCTCTTTGGTTGTTCTTGATGTATCCATTTTTGGTTATGATGTAACATGGTTCTATTTGCAATGCTTGTACCTCTTGCTTGTTCCTACTCTAACTTGTTTGTTCCTTTTCGATGATGTCAAAAGGGGGAAGAAAGCATGACCCACCATTCAATGACCCTTTCAAATTAGCATGAACCGTTTAACTTGGGATTAATTGATTTGGGATTGATTTGGGCTAAGGCAAATTTTTTTTTTTGGGTCATTTGGTTTGTCATCATCAAAAAGGGGAAAATTGTTGACCATTTCCTTGTGTAAGGTTTTGATGATGTCAAACACAAATGTTTTAGTCCAAATGTATTAGTCCTTATAATAATATTTGAATTTGTGCTATGATTGGTTAAGAAAGTTGGTTGAGAACAGTGATTAAGAACAGAGCTTGAACGATCATATGAAGTTCCAGAAACAGTTTCTAAAACAGCAATGCTTCAAATCTAAGAGCAACATGAAGTTTCAGGAACAATTTTCAGGAACAGTTCTTAACAGTATCAAGTTTGTTGAAATTGCAAGTCATCTGCTTCATCAACAAGAAGTCATGGGTTTGGTAGTATTTTTTTTTTTCTTTATTAGACTTACTGTTAATATGCTAGTGAGAGGATCCCAATTTCATGTTTGCTTTTGAAAAATCTTTTTGAGATACTCTGGGAACAGGTCAGGGTCCTGACTGGGAACAGTTCCTGGTAAAGCACCCTGAGTATTCTCAGCAACGTCTGGCAAAAGATTTTACGATTCTTTTCTATTTTTGGGCTGATAATTTTTGCTACATGATAAAGTATTTTTCAACTGCAACCCAACAAATTTTCAAACGTAAAATCTCTAAATTTTTGGGATAAGATTTGGATAAGATTTCGCAAATTCAAATTTAATCTCCCTTCTCCTATTTTTAGCAAAGTCCTAAGATTGTGGAAAAGGCTGAAAGTTGGCTGCTGGAATATGTGGTTTCTATTTCACGTTAGTAGTGAAACAAGCTCAGCCACATTCTCAACTAGCCGTTTGGTTTTTCTTCAAGCTATAAAAGGGAGTTTTGTGCCAACGTTTTTGGTGTGGTTTTTCAAATTTTGTGAGTTCTTACTGAGCCAAATTTCTAGAGTGAAAAACCTGTAAAAGAGAGCAAAAAATTGAGTCTTCCTCATTGGCATACTAGGCGCTTCAGTGTACCTTACACTTGCTTTATTAGAAGTTGCTAAGTAAGGTGTATTGTTTTTGTTTGAGTAAAAGAATAGAGTTGTCCTAAATCTAAGGTAACTAAGGACGTGGGGTGATTGTCTAGGGTAGACAATTACGTGTTGTTGCAAGTTGTAACGTGGGGTTACTATTGTAACGTGTTCAGCCCGTTAGTAGAATTTTTGTGAAAATCCTACAGAGGTAGGTCGTGGTTTTCCCACCTCAGATGGGCTAGAGGTGGTTTTCCACGTAAAAATCTTGTATCTTCATTCTTATTTTTGCATTCATTCTTACCCCGAACACATTACGAAAGCTTGGCAGGAACAGTTCCCTGCTAACCATACGTTGTTCAGAAACTGTTCTCCACGAGTGTTTTCAAAAGTGCAAAAATTTATCACACACAATTCACCCCCCCTCTTGTGTGAGTAACCTCATAAATACAACATATATATATATATATATATATATATATATATATATATATATATATA
>JACYFF010031955.1:827406-856802 GCA_017589665.1 Selenicereus undatus | reverse complement strand
TATATATATATATATATATATATATATATATATATATATATATATATGTAGAATCTAACAAGTGGTCTTAAGTCTAGGCTGTTCAATTCACAACGCTTAGTTCTACTTGATCTCTCTGAATTTTAATTCAATCAATTTGTTTGATTTTCTAATATTTATAGGATGGTGGATGATTTTGCCTTGATTGAGGGGCAAGATCACTTCAATGTGGATCACTTTGCAAGTTGTAGAGGACAAAAATATTCAATTATTCATCCACCATGTGTTTGGAGTTTGATAAGTGCTAAATGAATATATATACATTGATGTACCCATCAATTACCTCTCTCTTGTACCCTCTTTGTGTTATATTGCCATGCAATGACTCATCTATTGGCCTCATATAGTTACCTGTTTAGCCAACGCATATGTATTACATACGCATACATATATAATACATACATGTGTAGAGATCTACAACAACAGCAACAACAAACTCTCAGTGTGGGTCCTGCTTTCACATGTGCAGAGATATAAAAAGGATAATTTTACGTATTTAGTTATGGATTGGTAATAGAACTTGATTTACACTTCATTGCTATATTGATTTTGTGATCTTTTACACTAATTTTTTTTTAAAAAGGAAGCACAAATAAATTTAATTCCTATTATTTATTATTCTATAATTAAAGTTACAGAAATTTTGATTGATCAGAAAAGAATATTGTTAAATGTCACTATATCTAATGCAAAAGTTTATATAGTTTCAATCAAATGTTGGGTTGAAAATTATATTGGCTAAATCGATAGATATTTATTGCAATTTAGCAATGCTGCTACAGACATAGAGAATAACTTTAAAATTACTTCTTCTAATTATGTTGTTTTATATAGTCACTTTTTTTTTAATATCTAATACATGATATATTGAATTTTATATTGGCTGAAGAGAACATTCAACTCTTAATGATTAGTTGTCTAGGAAAGTAACCTATAAAATGCAGCCAAAAAGGAGCCATGGGAAAGCAAGCTGGGTTAAGAAGATGCTTAAAGCCCTATTAATGGGAGCTGTCACAGTCGCACTTTCCCTCATCCCCGGTCATCCCACCCGAAACTTAAATGGCTAACGACACATAAATGTAAAAACAAACAACAATTGGTGATGATGGTTCATTTGAGAGCTCCTATATATGTCAATGCATTTCCCTAATCGCTTTAACAACAAGACAACGCATTCAAGATCAACTGAGAGTGACTTCCTTCCCTTTAATTTTAGATACAGTTAATATATACTTCTCCTCGATCTATTTTAACCTCATTTCAATCCTTATTTAATTCTGTTTTTCCATTATTTTTATGTCGAGTCTTGATGAAAGAGGGTTAAATTTACCGCCTTTGATCTGTGTTTTGCTTATTAAGCTGTTTTTTTTTTTATTTTTAGGAATTCTTGCCAAGAAGATGAAAAAATCACTAGTTTTGATAGAAAAAGAAGGTTATAGGGACGTGTTTCGAGGAGAAGCTCCGAGAGGGAAAATTCAAGGAGAAAAAAAAAAAGAAAAGAGGAAATTAAGAGAGAGAAAACAGAAGAGGTTTTTTGTTTTGTGGTCTTTAGTCTTCTTTTACAAAAGTCGAGTTATATATTTTTGACAAATAAAAGGTAGAGTTTTTTGATCACATATTTTCTTCATTCATAAAATTTGATAATGAAATTTCATTTAAGATGAATAAGTGATAAATTATTTAAACAAATATGTATACAGGAAAAAAAAACAAATAATTGCAAGAAGATGGGGTATTTTGGAATTAATGCGGTGGGTGCAGGGAAACATGATCAAATTGAATGAATAATAATTGCAAGTGTAAGAAATTAGAAAAGGAGGGCGACAAAAGGCAAACAGGCCTAAATTTTAAGCTTGTGAATCTGTGATGGCTGCACGTTGAACATCATCGTCCAAGTATAGTGCGGGTGCCCCTGATCCAGTTGCCACCATTAATAGTGGGAGGACTCCGGACAGAGAATTACTCACAAATAAATAAATAAATAAATAAATAAATAAATAAATATATAAATAACGGTGTGCAGCACAATTTATGACGTTATTATGTCCCTTCTAGAATTTTCTTCTGCTTCGTATGTGTAAATATTGCACCAGATGTGCCTTCAATTATTCCAAATATGTATTTCCAGAATTATTTAATTTGGATCCTCAAGTTTTGGATATTAACTCAATATATAGTAACGTAATATATATGATTACATCTATGAATCAAGAAATAATTAACGAAAAGGATATATTATTAAATAGAGTGGCCCTTATTTAATGACATGGATATATATTATTAGTGTAATATCATCATCTTATCTTGTGAATTATTCATGTAATTAATAGTAAAGCAACAACTACATATGTTATTATCATTTACTGACTTACAATCATAATTCGTTTTCATAACAGTAGTGTAGTATATAAGAGCAATTCATTTAATATATAATATTAATATATAATAGAGCGCTCAACAACATATATGTCTATGGTTGGTATTCATTTATTTTGTGAAAAATATATAAATATAAAAATTACATATATAAATAATGTCTCTATGTATGAATACGATCTGGAAAAAAAAATAAAAAATAGTGTCTATATTAAAGCGGGTAGATTATATATAGATGAAATCAAGCAGCCACGTTTATCTAGTTTATAATTTATGATAGCCACCCGTCCCCGCCCAAAAAAGTTTTTCCTAGCCACTATTGAATTTGGTCAAAATCGAAGCCTAATCATCATAAGTTGACTAGGCTAATTAATATGTGCAATGAACCTAGGATATATAATCTCTGTCATTTCATACAATATATGAAACCCTTACTTACATGCATATGGTCAGCAATCAGCATTGAAAATCTTAATTATAATTTAATTGCAAAATTATAATGGCTCGTTTGGTTCTATGTAATCGAAGTGGTAATGCAATCAAAATGGTAATGGTGATTCCATTACCATGTTTGGTTACCATTAAGTAATGTAATCAAGATTGCATTGTAATTACATTTACCTCAATCTATGCAATTACAATTACTTGACTTTTCCTAAACAATTTTGATTGCATACCTTTGAATCAAAATCTATCCAACTATAAGCTATTATATTTGGGAACTTTCTCTCTCTTATCTCCATTGTCTCTCCTCTACTTCCCCTCTCTTATTAGTTTGACACCATTTTTTTAAGGTTTGAAGCTCCACTCACCCCTCTCTCTCCCCTGTCCATATTAGATAAAATTTAACTTAGACCATGATCGTATTATTGTAACTGTATTTTTGTACCTTCTAGACATCATGTCTCTCTCTCTCTCTCTCACGTCGTCATCATCATCATTTTCTCTCTACTTGGTAAACTTGAACAATATTACATTATTGTAATCTATAAGAAATAGAGTGATGTAAGTCTCATGCGAAATATCGTAATCATGATGATAAAATATTTGATGATATTTATAAACGAAGCTACAAATAATTAAAATAGGCAAAAATAAAATGCGAATTGAATTGCAGGTACTTCACGTCACGTGTAAAATTAAGTATTTTTTGTAGATGAATTCATTCCATTACACTTGTAAAGACTTTGTAACCAAACATTGTAATGCAATTATTATCCCATTCCATTACACTAACAATTGCATTACATGGTTGATTCCATTGCATAGTGATTGCATTACTTTCAACCAAACGCTACATAAGTGTTTTACTATAACACACTTCATAAATGCATGTCTTGTTTTGACTAACAAATTATACTATTATGTTTTCAAATTGAAAAAAATGGTAGGATTGAATCGTGGAAGCATGTTACAGCTTATAAATCGTATAAAATCGCCTTTTTATCTATACTTTTCGACATTTCTAAAATACGCGTATCATATGCACTCACGGATAGGGTTATGCGATTAGGGTATCATTTAATACTTTGTTTGGAGTAGCTGACAAATATTTAAGGTTAGCAATTCATAGTTAAGTATAATCATTTAAAAATTTGTGATTTTAAATCATAAAACACATTGATTTATGGTAAGACAAGACATTTAAGAGTGTCCTACAATAAGATATATATTACTACTCAATTTAATATAATGAAAGGATAGATAAATAAGAAAATCGAATATGTTTGTGCATAGGGAAGCTGTTTGGTAATAGCCAACATTACGATATATATATATATATATATATATATCTGTAATTTGGGCCTATTCAATTGCTCTTATTAAGATAAGCAGGACATCTGGCCTTATATGGAAATTCCTATCACTCTTATGAGATCATGTACATTACATGAATCATAATATAATATTTCTTAATTGGATAATTTATTTTAATAACAAGATACACTATTTGGTTGGACTAATTAATTATAATATAATATTTATTAAATAAATCATGTACATTGCAGATTGGCTCCTGATGGTTCATGCATAACATCCTTCGAGGACGTTTCAGACTGTCTGGGATTTATTAATACAACTTCGATATTTTAGGGTTTAATATGGTCACCATTGAAAATTTAATGGTGTATAATTAAAATATTTGTGAAAAACAGAAAGTGATTGATCTATTTGTTTCTGTTTTAATGCCACCAGAATATACACTCTCTCTTTTGAAGGGGTAAAAGGATGGGTGAGAGTAAAATAGAGAGGCAAATAGAGTGAGAGTTTAGGTGAGAATAAGGATGACAGGAAATTATTATTGTTTATCCTTTTTAGTACATCAAAAGAGATACAGAGAGTATGCCAACAGTATTAATTATTAGATGAGTAAATCAATTATTTTTTCCCGTTGAATTATATATATTCTCCTGATGAGTAATATCTTAATGATACAATATTGAGATTTCAAGAGGCGATAAACATTGAACCCTAAAATATTGACATCATATTAATCAGTTCTAAAATCTCAAGTGATAGTGCAAAATACCCATTTAAATCCTTGCTAGCTTTTAAAATTTCAGTGTAATTTCGTTAATTATTCACTATGTTTTTAATAATTTTGTTAGTTTTAGTTAACTCAATTTTTACAACCATATACAGTATTACTTATTCATGTATTATTGGTCTTCTGAAATCATGCATAACTATAACCAGAGATAGCTTATTAAACTACTATCTAAATCTTTTTTATGGAACAATTAGGTACTAATGAACTAATAACCTATCTAAAAAAACTCAATCAATTCATAACTAAGAGACAAAATGTAATTAATTATATATATTGATTAAGGGGCTTAGTTAATGATTCGATCATGATGATGGTCTGTAAGCTTATCTTTGTTCACTGTAACTCACACTAGTACGATTGACATCTATAATCTGACCAAACTTGGAAATTTTTTGTCCATATTCTCAAGGTCTTGTTATTATCAGTCTTTTCAACTCAATTTTCTGAAATTATGTTGTAATTAACTGGTGCTTTATTTGAGTTGAATGGGCCATATATGCAACTGCATGTTGACCCAAGACCCCTACCCATCCTTGAAAATACAAATCAAAACTAATTATTGGTATATTTCAGAGGGTTAAGGTCATCACGCAGTTTTTTTTTTTTTTTTTTCATTTCCCATCGAACAAAATTAGAACGTTTTTAATTTATGATCGGAAAAAATTGACTTATGACATACTATAATCAACCTCTTAAGAGGTAATTAGACTGTTGTATTTAACTCCTTATATTATTTTAGGATCGAGTTAAAAATTTAAAATATGAACATGATCGAGTGTAAGTTACATCTCATATATTTCTATTATATGTGTGATTATTGTTTGTCTAAACGAGGTTAATAAATTAAAAATTGATGACATATATGATAACATTTTAGAATAATAATGTGCATGGATTATTATCATTTTAAATTAATATCATCCTCTTGGCTCGTTTTGCGATTTGTATGTTCAACACTTGGTTGAGTCATCGAAAGAAAATTCTTGTACCAACCGGATCTAATGGACGCAAGCAAAGATTTTATTTTTATTTTTCGGAAACTTCTGAGGAAGATCGATTTGTCCCATGGAGGCATGGACACTAAATTGACAAATATATATTAACTCCAATATATTAGTTATCATGTCATTAAAGAGATTTATTTCTTAGGATATGCATGTTTTATATAAGTGTACATCAATTCACATAAACAAATCTCCAAATTATCAGAGATATTATTAGAAAAATTACTTATTTGAAGATTATAAACTATCTAATTGTAAATTGAGTCAAATGAATGCAAACTTGAAGGCTTGTAAAACTTTTTTTTTTAAGAAAAATTTGTTAGGCCTAGTCAATCTACGGACAAAGGAGATCATATCCGATGATGGTCATGTTAGGGAAGGGGTGGGACAATGAGCCACAGGTATCCCCCTGCCCAAAATAGTAGTTGGGTGTAAATTCATAAAATAATAATTGCAAAAAAAATACAAACAGCTACTAGACACCAGCCTAAAATAGCCACTAGGTGGGACACCAAGCTAGCAGGCACCTCCCTTTAGAGGAGAAGTGCCACCATATATATTACTTTGTAATTGAGAGGAAGTTTGGTGAATCAACATGTACTAACATAACATGTAACAGTCTCACTGCACTAATCTCTATCTGAACTTCACATATGTATTTTTCCATCATTCTATTGATGTCTTTTCATTTAAATTTTACAGGACATATAATGTAGTTATCAAGATGCAGTTTTAGACATATCATATTCAAATCATACATATAGTAAAAATAACGAGTACCTATATAAATAGGTCTTCACATTACCCTCTTTTCATCTTCCTATGGTTAAATTGGACATGAAATGCGTACCAAAAGTCACTCAAAGTCTCAATCATTGATCAAAGATACAAACTTTTGCGTTCATATCATTTCTAAAGAAAAAAAAGGGAAATTATTATACAGGTGACCAGAATTTCCGGGACAATCAAGCAGGAAGTAAACAGTTTGCTGATAATTTGAGAATTCGGGAACTAATCAGAGAGGTAGTTGGATTGCCCCGGTGCTACGTACATGCATCCACCTATCTACTGCCAAGTGTACCTGTTAAATTATTTTGCATAATCATATTATTATATAATTCCAGTTGAAATTATTCGTATTTTGTACTATCTAATTACTTTGAGTACCAAGTGTCATACAATTATGACGTCACAGATCCCAGAAATGCATGCACCATGCAATGCATATGTATTGGTTGCACTGATTAACTAGCAGTAATTAAACTCTAAAACAGAATAAGTTACAGTACCAATTTGTCAGATTAACAACAACAACAATAAACAACACCTCTCAGCATAGGTTCTGCTTACGCGACGTCTGGGGAGATCCAGCTGTAGACAATCTTACCTCTACCGACATTGCTACCCGTAGAGACGGTGTTTCCTAAAAGACTCATATGAAAGAAATTTGTGAAAATATTTTAAAGAAAAAACATTTCGTAAAAATACTTAATGGGAACATGCATTAAAAGGACAAGTTTGTTAGATTAAGGAAATTAAATAAAATTATTAAAAATGAAATCTAATTATTGGAGCAGAGGTGGCTCGGTTCTGTGCTGGACACGTATGTAGGCAGAGATACGGGTTTTTCTTTGAAAATTGAATTTAATAAAAATAAAAGACTTAAAAAATGGGAAAGAAAAAAAAAAAAGCTGCGTGTAAGAATGCTGTTGTTTGGATTATGGGGGTTCAAATTCAATGGGAATTGAGAAGAGAAGGAGAAGGATAACGTGGCGGCTGAACAATCGCATCAACAAATATCAAACCAACCAATCGCGTGACCGTTGACCTTTTGACCCTTTCTAGAACCTCAACATCCTTCTCCGTGACCTCCAGATTTTATTTTATTTTTTAAATACCGGCTACAAATGTGACTTCGCTTAAATCGAATTTGGCAAGATTTAAATATAATTAGCCTTAGACTCTTCGTTTTATAAGTATTTTCTATAAATATGTATATGGAACAATTTTATAGGCAAAATGGGTGCTTAATTATTTTACCTACTTAAAAGTATCATTCAAGATGAGTACGTAATCATCACAACTATAGGTTTATCAACACATGAATTAATTATTAATGGATTTATGTTTTGAGATGTTTTTGTTGTCTACTATAATGTCATTCTAGTAATTCAACTGTTTAACTAACATTATAATCTAAAAATGATTATACAAATCTCATAAAAAATTATTAACTAATATATATCAGTGATCTACCATGAATTCACCAGCTAAATGAAAACATTTCATTTTTTCATTAATATGGCAAAAACAAATTTAGGCATATTTGCATGGGCGGATCTATATTATGGTCAGGGGTGTCCATGGCACCCCTAACCCGAAAAAAATTCTAATGAGTTATTTTGAATAGGGGTAAATCAGCATATATGAACACCTCTAAAATAAGTCAAAAAAATTGTGGAGATTATTTAAATATACCCAATAACCCTCACACTGACATTCTAAATTTCTTTAAATAGAAAAAAAAAATAGATGTAAAATTGAAATTTGATAGGAATAAAAGAAAATTAAACACTCCGAATAGAAAAAAAAAAGATGTAAAATTGAAATTTGATAGAAATAAAAGAAAATTAAATGCTCCTAATCTCAAATCTCTTTATCTCTCCTTTTCTCATGCAAAACTACATTCTACTTTTCCAATCTAAATCTCTTTCGGTGTCTCCCTGCCTCTCTAATGTGGACTTTAGACTTTTAATTTAATCTAATACTAATATCTTTGATTTTCTTTTATTGCTATTATTGATTTTTTCGGTAGTTCAGTTGCAATGTTTTCTTGGTGTAGAATTTTCTTATATATAAATTCATTTCATGTGTTGCCATGTTTACTTCATGGCTTAATTTATTTTTTTTGGTTTCATTACTTGGTACTAATGATTCTAATCTATAACTAACGATTTTAGTAAATGGTAGATGATTGTAACAGTTTATGATTTCGGCATAATTTATGTATCAAATTCAAAACATGAAGAATAGCACAGAATAAATGTAATAGTAGACTATCATAGTGCCTTTTTAGTTAAAAAGGGCTATATTATTATTGCATATCAAGTACCGCTAGTTAGTGTAGAAATACAAATTAAAACAAAGTTAGTAAACAAAAAATACGAAATGAGACATCTATAAAATAGACTAACATAGTATGTACCATATGATTTCTTTTTTTAATGCATATATATTAGTGATGATAGCAATGCGTGGACTGTGGACACCCCTATGATCTAAATATCTAGATCTGCCATATTTGTCCTGTATTCATCGATTTTATGAGTCAATTTGAATGTAACCACATCTCGTATAACTTATTAATGTTACCCAACTTTACCCTAAATTAAAAATGAATTAAACCCAACTTTACTCTAAAACTGAAAGCAATTGGCTAACGAATCCCCCCCCCCCCCCACACACACCCACCAAAAAAAAACCCTAACGACTTCAAGGGCTAAATGTGAAAGCATATAACGTCTTTTGGCGCGCGACGGTCCTTCTAATTTGAGACACATCTACCTAAACCCCGCAAATTATTGTAAGTAATGTTTGTTCACTATTCTACTTGTACACTAAATAAATAAAAGGGGTTCACCAAGTTGTTAAACAACTTGAGAATAATAGCCCCAGACAGTTATGGCTCGCTATTCAATTTTTCTCTAGCCAAAGAAAAAGTGCAACCTTTTCTTCCAGGGTTCGTTTTTCTAAATTGTCAACTATTTTTATAGATATTTCTCTTTTTATCTTATAATTTTTCAGCGAATATAGTATGAAAATTTTATATAAAACGGCTCAAAGCTTTAATAAAAGTTTCACATGAATTATCAAAGTTCATATAAATCTTATATTTTTTCCCAAATTCAAAAAGCTTCTACGTAGACGTCAAAAACTATTATAATTATGACAATTTCAAAATTGTTTTTCCTTAATAAAAGCAACTTCAGATTACATGGACCTTAGTGACATGCGAATTTCAACTTTCCACTACTCATTATTGGCTCGTCGTCTACAAATTATGAGTAGCTTCAAATAAATTGCTTATTACATGAAGTAATTATCCTAATTCAAGTTATGTTATATTATTTATTTATATTATTCTTGTGAATTTATTTTTTTGGTTCAAATCATGGGCAAAGAGACGGGTCAATACAACTAGCAGGAACAAATTGAATGAAAAATCTAATGTACGTAGCCATCTAGTTATACTACGTCAAAACTTCACAAGTTGTATATATGAACATCTTATCTCTTTTAAGCTTTAAAAAAATGAGTTTTGGATAATGTGAGTGACCAAATTTATTTTAATAACGATTGTATGGGAGGAAAAAAAAAGGTACATGGCGAAAAAAGAATTTTGTATCGGAAAGTCAAAATATATTACTGAAATTCTTATGAAAAGCATGCTATATATCAATTAATTAGAGCAAAATAAAATAAGAAAATTGGGCAACATTGCATGATATTTGACAGAAAAGTCAAAAAACGATACATAAGCATGATATTGTTGAAGAGTTTTCATTCTTCAAGATTAGGGTAATCCTTGTTCGCAAAGCCTCACGCAAGGGGGGAAAATTGCTCTTTAATTCACATGGATAAACTCCGCCAGCTACGATTTGTGTGACTAATGACTATATTGTTAACAACCCCCACCATGGATAGAGGGGTCGGATGTCTCGCAGGATGAATACTTTTAATCTTTTTCTGTGTACATCACTCAAAACAAAATTTCAAAAGTCAAGAGTCATATTAACCGCCACCCTCCATGCCCAATTACCCTTTTTTTTTTTGGATTATCTTATAATATGCTAACATATAATATGTGAAAATTATCAATTTTGTCACTAACTAAGGTACAAGTTTTGTCAAAAAAAAAAAACGAAATATGTACATATCACATATTATAAAACTGTAAATATTTATGAATTCTTATAAATAACATAACCTATTCTGACTATTATCCATATTGATAAGATCGTTTTCACACACCATATTGGCTATATCCCGATAGATTATTAGAAAATAAACTTTGAAATCGAACATGTACTCGTAAACTTGGCATTTTAATATTTGATTAAGGCTTTTAATAATTTGGTGTCAGTCCACCTAGGCATCTACTATGTTTAATTTATAATCAGTTTATTTACGCTAAATTTATGAGAGTGACATATCTGGAATTCCACGTGTCATCATCCCTACCCACCACGAACCTAACCCCACACCATCGTCCTCTCCCCTTGGTTTCCTTATATATACACTCCTCTTCCTCTTCTTCCCAAACGTTTCTTTAAAATTAATCAACCACCACAAATATCATCAATCATCATCCTGCATTTTAATAGCTCAAAAACTTCAAATTCATTCTGATTTCATTTCAAAACCCTAATGACGAATGCTGTAATGGCTACAGCAAAGATGAACAGTAAGAACACCAAAACAGAGAGTTGCGGTACTACCTCTTCCTCTCCTCCTCCTCCGAGACGTGTCAAGTTCGGGCAGCTCTTGCGCTGCTCCGACGACCCGGAATCTCTCTCTCCTCTGCTCTCACCGCAGCTTCCGCCGGCGGAGGAGCAGAGTCGGAGCAGCAGCAGCAGCCGCCAAAGCAACGCCTCGGAGCCGCCGCTGTCCCCCTGCAGCAGCGGCAGCCCACGATTCAGCTTCTCCGACGAGACCGCCGGCGGCGGTTCGGCCTCTCCGTATTACTACACCACCAACTTGTCCCCATGGAACCCCGCAGCCGCCTCCGCCGCTTCGCCGTACATCAAGTCGCCGTGGATTAAGCTCTCCCCTCTCCCCCTCCCCCGCCCCTCGCCGGAGTCCGACAACGTCTACTACTCCCGAGGCCGGAGCTGCCTTATCGGGTCCCTCCTTCGGGAAGAGGGCCACGTGTACTCCATGGCGGTTAAAGAGGGCACGCTATACACTGGTTCCGAAAGCCGGAACATCCGGGTCTGGAAGAATTTCTCCGACGCCGGCGGGTTCAAGTCCGGCAGTGGTCTCGTCAAAGCCATCGTCGTTTCTGATTCGAAGGACAACCGCGTCTTCACGGGTCATCTTGATGGGAAGATCCGGATCTGGACCCGGAAGGGTAAGCGGGTCGGAACCCTTCCCAAATTAGGAGAGTACTTGAAGAACTCGATTAATCCCAAGAACTATGTAGAAGTCCGGCGGAATCATAAGGTGCCAAAAATTAAGCACTTCGACGCGGTTTCTTGCCTGGCTTTGAATGAGGAATCCGGGCTTTTGTATTCGGGTTCGTGGGATAAGACCATTAAAGTCTGGCGGATCTCCGATGGGAAGTGCTTGGAGTCGATTGAAGCCCACGACGACGCCATAAACTCCATCGTCGTCGGATTCGGTGGGTTGGTGCTGTCCGGCTCGGCGGATGGCACGGTGAAGGTGTGGCGGAGAGAATTGCAGGGGAACGAGACGAAGCATTTCGAGGTGAGGACGCTGCTCAAGCAGGAGAGCGCCGTGACGTCACTCGCGGTGGCGGATGACGTCACTGGCTCGTCGGTGTTGTACTGTGGGTCGTCGGATGGGCTGGTGAATTTCTGGGAGAGAGAGAAGGAGGAGTTGGTGTACGGCGGTGTGCTTAGAGGACACAAGCTGGCCGTGCTGTGCTTGGCTGCGGCGGGGAGTTTGGTGTTCAGTGGGTCCGCCGATAAGACCATCTGCGTTTGGAGGAGAGAGAAGGATAGCAGCGGGGCTCACACTTGTCTCGCTGTCTTGGCCGGCCATGAAGGCCCCGTCAAGTGCCTTGCCGCTGAACAGGATCGCGACAACGATGAAAATAACAATGACAACTCCCAATATAAGTCCGACTTTGATCATACTTACGTGGAAGAAGAAGATGAAGATGAAGAAGAACAGCCGAGGCAATGGATAGTGTACAGTGGTAGCCTTGATAAGTCAATTAGAATATGGCGCGTGTCCGAGAACTCTCCAAGCGGGCTGTCAACGTAATCCCACGCGCAGCCAAAGTAGGTGGTGGGGTTGGAAAGAAAAAGGTTGCGTTGTTATTTGGAGAGAGAAAGCGACGCCACCGACGTTTGTGGGGGAACGGATGAGTCAAAGCACGCGGCGCGGGGCAGTGTGGAGAGCCAATCGAAACTAGGGTTACGGTCCCCGTTGGCAAACAAAGGAAAAAAGAAAAAACGACCGTTATGTCGTTACATTATTATTATTCCATTTATTTCTTTGAAGAGGGATTTGCAAGCTGCACATCCACGTTAAGAATCCCTATGGCTATGGCCCCCTATACTATATACTAGCTATAGCAATGATGTTGAGATTTCTTTTATTCCATGGCACTAATTGTACACATTAGTTTTTAACGGCCTTATATATTTGAGGGGATCGGATTCCCTGATTGAACAATGGTGTTCCTTGTGAATCCGATTGTAAATCGCATGTTATATTGTACGTGCAAAGAATGCATTTGATTAATTAAGAGTTTTATTGATATTTAAATATCATCCGCAGTTTCTTTTCCTTTGTTTTTCCCTCTCCCCTTAGATGTGGTAGACATGTATGAAAAATGGACAGACTTGGTTTGCAAAGCAAGTAAATACATATATTAAATGGGTGAGCGTTTCATAATGTTTGGTTGACAAATGACAAACAAGTGTTGGAAGAAAATTGTTTGGCTGTAAATGGCTCCTGTTGGTCAAATTGTGGGAGCCAAATATTCCAACCCTTTTGGCCAACCTCTAAAAGTAATTAAAGTCGGTTGTTATTGGTAGCTTTTGTGTGTGATTAAGCAAACCTAGCTAAACGTAAACACACATGCAAGGCACTATCACCATGTAGAGTTTACAACAACTGCTACTTTTACGCATGCATGTATGATATGATGGATCCGATCAGCATCCAATTCTTTGGCATTTGATCAGCTTTATTAATACTAAATCCTCCATACTTTTCCTTATCTTGTTCATAGCCGGCTATACCTATATGTAGCTAGCTAGGCTTACTTTCGATCAGTTCAATGGTGGCCCTAAAAAAAGCTAATTAAGCAGTTATCAATTCAAATTAATGCTTCATTCCGAATCTAATTTCTTCATACTTACAAACTTGTTCTGTTCTCACGGTGTTTGTAAAGTTTGAATTAAGTCATTTAACCATATGTTTGGCGTTTGGATCCAAAGACAATTGGGCCTTTAAGCCCAAGATCAGTAGTTTGAATTATGAGGAGGTTGAAACTGTGGAGGCCCAACTGTAATTTTGAAGAAGCCCAAGATACTAAAGAAAATATTGGACCCTACGGTCTGATTTATATCTGGGCTTCTTGCATCGGCCCGAGCTCGTAGCCACCTGTGATATTCATTCTAGATGTTGACCTGTGAAGTCAAAATGCTCCAAATAATGCCCGAGGAAAAAAAAAAAAAAGGGAACAAAATCACAAAAAGAAATTTCTCTTTTGACTGTAATCTGTGTTGGCGTACAAGAGGTACAACATCTATCTTTGAAGATATCTTCAAATTGAACATTGACTGTTTTTATGTTTTTCTAAAAATTCTATTAACCCACATGTCTATACATCTCTTTTTCAATAAATGTGTTTATTGCTTTCACTTTGGTTTAAATCAAATTTCTTTGAGCCTTCATGTACGTATATTTCTTTGTGACCTTTTCTCTAGACTATTACCGTAAATTATAAGCCCTTTAAATCATCCGTCATTTGTAAAATAATATAATACCGTATCTATGAACTTTTAATTTCATGAAAAAAAAATATCACGCTAATATATAGAAAAATCATATAAAATATAACATTTTGGTATAATGAAATCACGTAGTCAATATTCACAAATTAATTCACCATTTGGATTTCTTTCTTATTAATTTGTTTAGTATTTTTAAATTATTAATGGGTATTTTTAAGTTTTAAGGGTGAAAAAAGGATTTAATAAGTGCACATGATGTATACACTTTTTTTTTCTTTAATAGAAAAATGTACTTGATATGTAGTTATTACGTTTCAAATGGAAAATAATCGAAAATATCTTCAATTTAATCATATGATTGAATCACATAATTCTTATTTTCAATACGTATAAACCAAGTACTCTTTCCTAATGAGTGCGAGGATGAAGCTATATTCAAATTACACTCATTCACTCAATGTAAGATTTGTTTCCTTATTACTTTGCTTACTTGAACTTCTTTTCTAATCTAATGATATAAAGCAAAACCTATATTACACTCTTAGAAGCATATACTCCTACAAACTCCATTAGCACTACATATTAAAAACTGTCTATATAACAAATATATATTGGAAAAATATATACACATATGACAGATGAGAGTACACACTCATAGATATATAATATACATTATTACTGATATAAAGCACTAATTAAATTTAACCAATTTATTATCTGAAATTATCCTTACCAAGTTTTAAGTATCTTATCACGTATATTAGTTAATATGCATATAATTGATAAATTCGGACCACGATATGAACTAATGATTACGAAGCATTGGTGCATGCACGTATACTGCAAACACCAGAACCACAATTTCACGTAAATTGCAGAGCAAATATGAAAGATGAATTGGAAGACTTTAATTACTGGCAGAAATAGAATAGGTCAAAAACCAAGTCGTCTTCTTCACGTTCTATTTAATAACTAAGCAAGACCAAAGACTTCGGGTCTTGAGATTAATTACAGCTCACCGGTATTTTATTTTTATAAAATGAAAAAGTAGCCAAAATTCAACGGGTTTGACGTGTTCTAATTGTTCTCTAATCGCATAATCGGCGCCACCCTAACCCACCCCCCACACAATTAATAACACCATTATGAGAATTATTGATTTTTAGGTACCCTAAGATTCGGTAAATTAATTTTTATAATCATGATATTTTTAAGTACTATTACTTATGATTTTTTTACAATTCAGTGCTGAAATTATAAAAATACCCTTATTATAGTCCTTTTTGTTTTTTTGAAAAACCCAACCGCTTTCTTTTAAGTACACCACAACATCACCGATAGATTATCCAATAGTAGAAAAATAATTTTTGCAATTTTTGCTTTAAAAATAAAACAAAAATGATAATAGTAAAGGTATTTTTATCATTTCATGACTAAATTATAAGGAATTCATAAGTAAAGTTACTTAAAAATAAACTCAAAAATATGAGGGTTATAAAAATTAATGCATCTAATCTCGGAGTATCTAAAAGTCAACAATTCCCATTATGACCGTGATCACCATAAATCATGAATACCCTATTATGCAATTTTCTTTCTAATATGGATATGTTTGCTGCCCCATTGAAACTTTGTACATTCACAGATAATCTAATAAGGCTTACTTGAGTTACGAAAAGGGGTAAATTCACTAAGGCTTCATTTGGTCCTTAAAAAATTTAGTTGAAAGAAAAGTTGAAGGCAAAAAAATGTGAAGGAAAAAAGTAAGAAGAAAGTGAGTTTTTTCTCTTGTTTATATTGAGGAAAAAATATAAGAATTTAGATGAAAAATTTGAATGTTGATGAATTATTTGAATCATGTTGATATCATCTAAATAGTGCGAAGTTGGAGAAGGTTGGTAATTCTTTTATGAACTTTTTCGAAACTTTCCTCATAATTTTTTGAGGAAAATTTTATCACCTGTTTCTAAAAAAATTTTCAACTAAATTTTCTTCATATTTTTTTTCTTTGTAATTTTCTCTAAATTAAACACAAGAAAAAAACAATTACTTTCTCAAATGCTTTGCTTTCGACCAATCAAAGTCTAAATAGAGCCTAAAGGTTAGATGCAAATATCAAACAAGAAAATTAAAGTCCGCACCAAAAAAAAAAAACAAGAAAATTAAAGGATAGGTAGACTTGAACGTACTGAATCCCACCCAGAGAATAAGTTAAACATTGGAAAAATTAATATAGTTGACAAGTCAGCTTTTTTTAAAGATTTTGAAAAAAACGGTACTTGACTAAATGTCGCCTCCCATGCAGCACTATAACTTCCCAGCAGCTTCAAACTTTAGACAACGCGGCTTTGATCAATCTCAAGACACTCTCTCTCTCTGTCCATGCCATTCCTCTCCATCTCACTGCAATAACTGTGAACGCAAGAATCAGTCAATCCCACCCACCTCCTTTTTCTGAACCCTAATTTGTGCTCTTGTTTCTGTCAGTTCTACCTCCTACCTGTTCTTGTCAATTTCCTTCTTCCTGCTTCGAAGTCTTTCGATTGTTCAACCTTTCCCATTATGTCTTTATGCCCACATATTTTGAAGGTTGGTACTAAGTGGGTTTCAATTGTGCAAGCTTAACTTTTTCTGGGCAATCTACTGAAGATGAAACCTAGTGAGACAGAGAGTTTATACTTTCTTTGTGTAATTTGATTCCCCAATCTGAGCTAAAGAGTAACGGGAATCCTCTAAAGTTGGAATCTTAACAAAGGGTTTCGTTTTTGAATTTTGAACCGTCGCGTGTTTTGGAGGGAGGAGAGATATGGCGGGGCTACTGAAGAAGATCATGCCTGTTAGTGTTAATTCGAGGTCCATGTCCGGTAAGGATTTTGATGATTTTAATCCGGATTTTTCAATTGCATTGGAGTACACCGGCTCTCCGGTGAATCATACTCTTCCTCGAGTTTTTCCGGTTGATATTGACGAGATTCCCACTGCCAAGGTCGCTGCTTCACCTGCTGTTGTCAATAATTTGTCATTGACTGTGGTTCAACCTATTGGTAGTAAACCCATTAGGCCTATTAAAGAGGTTAGGTTAGCTTCTTGGGTTGGTGATTTGAAGAATCAAACGACCCCTTTGAACCAGAGGTTAAGTGATGATCATTGTGGGGGTGGGTTTAATGGAAGTGGGGGTTTAAAAAGTTCTGTGGGGAAAAGGGATGGTGGGGTTTTAGGTGGTAATTTGGAGGATGAGGGTTTGCCCAAGTGTTCTTGTGGAAATGAGAGTTCTGGTACTCTTGGGTTTTCTGATAGTAGAGATCAGTCACATGAGTTGTCTGAGAGTTCAGACATGGTGGAAACCCCTAGGGATTGCAAGGGAATCGAGGGTTTTAGGAGTTGTATGAACCCAGGTAGTTTGAATTTCGATGAACCTAGTTTGGTACCTCAAGCTTTTGCAGCTGAGATTACATGTGAGGAGGAGGAAGCGTCTGATGGTGAAGCACTTGTATGTAGGAGAAAGAAGAGGTCTGCTGTTACTTTCTGTGAGTATGAGTCCAGTGAGGTGGTGTCTCAGGGAGAATCAGAGGATGATAGCGAGTCGATTGAGCCGGTGATCAGGCCTGTGCCTCAAAGGCCTGAAAAAAGAGGGCAATGCTATTATTGCCACAAAGGGAATCGCTTCACAGAGAAGGAAGCATGCATTGTTTGTAATGCAAAGTATTGTAGGCGATGCATTATCAGGATGATGGGATCAATGCCAGAAGGAAGAAAATGCGTTAATTGCATCGGTTTCCCATTTAATGAGTCTAAGAGGCATGTGCTTGGAAGATCTTCCCGGATGCTCAGGAGTTTATTTCATGAATCACTAGTGAAACAAATAATGGATTCTGAAGTTCTATCATCATCAGAGAGTATTTATGTGAATGGCTGCCCTTTATGCTCAGATGAGCTGATGACCTTGCAGAACTGTCCCAGTCCACCAAGGAATCTGAAACCGGGAAAGTATTGGTATGATAAACTTGCTGGTTTCTGGGGAAAGGTACATTTATATCCTATTTTCTTGGAATAAAGTTCAGTTCTTCTTCAACTTGTTTTAAGTATCATAGTAGCCTTGGTCTTAAATTTGTGTCTTAATGACACAGGAAGGGCACAAGCCTTGCCAGATCATCACTCCAAACCTTGTTATTGGGGGAAATCGAATCAACGAGAATGCTAGCAATGGAAAAACAGATGTCTTCATCAATCATCGGGAGATTACTAAGGCAGAGCGTTGGATGCTGAAGGTGGCTGCCGTCCATATTGATATAAGCTAATGACTTGTTTTGTGTGGTTACAATTTACCAATATAACTTTAGTTGAATGTTTGCAGTCAGCTGGTGTCCAATGTGATGGAAAGATTGAATTTTGGGTGGATCCTGATGGAACCTATATGGAAGAGGGAATGAAGCGACCTAAGGGAAACATATGGAGCAGGGTATGGTTTGTGCATGTATATGGAATCCACCTTCATTTTGCCTAGTTTTCTGTTCTAGTTACAGACCAAATTTGCTACTATATTGCAGAAAAGGACAAAGCTTTTGTGCAATCTTTTGTCATTGCCTATTCCCGAATCTCCCCACCTTCAAGGAAAATCAAATCAAACTGTTGATGAGGCACTGCGAGTCCATAGAATCCTGCTAGTGGGCAATGATCAATCCGGGACAAGTACCATTTATAAACAGGTCAGTAAAGTGGAAATCAACACCTAACAAAGATATCTATCTGCGGAGCAACATTTTGTTATTGGCCAATTTGAGATTGCTAAAACTTAAACAACTTGTAGCTTCTGGAAAATTGTGGTGTTTCTCGTTCTTATACCCTAGCTTGTAATTTAAAAATGCTGTTTGGATGTCCAGCCCTGTTTCTGTGAAAGGCATGCTTGAACTTTAGAACAACTATTCCTGATGCAAATAGCTGGTGACTTGCTTCTTTTCAGGCAAGGGTTCTATATGAAGTTCCTTTCTCTGAGGAAGAACGCGAAAATATAAAGTTCATGATCCAAAGCAATTTATATGGCTATCTTGGCAGACTGCTTGAGGGACGTGAACAATTTGAAGAAGAAAGTTTAACATTGAGGAGAAGGCAGTCCAGTGATCACCCTGGCCCTTCAGGTAATGCAGGACAGTCTGTTACATCATGGTTCTGTTGCTTCATATTCGTTTTCGTGTAAAATGACAGCATTGACTTTCTGGTGATGGACAAAGATTCTGAGTAGAATCTGCCACCAGATGTAACACCCTATCTGCTTATGGGTCTGTAGTACACTACATGCTTGCCTCTGTGTGTCGTGTGTACCCCCCCCCCCCCCCCGGCCCCCAAATTTTTGGTGTTCCTCCTGCTGTCATGTGGCCACCTGTGTTGTCTCTCTATGCTATACCTCATGCCCCCCAAGCTTTTTCTGGTGTTCCTCCTGCTGTCATGTGGCCACCTGTTGTCTCTCTATGCTGCACCTCATGCGGCCTATACTGACCACTGTTTATTATTTCACAGCCCCCCCCCCCAAAAAAACCAAGAAAAGAAAAGATAACGAAGGATACTTTCCATCCTTAAATTTCCATGAATGGGCAAGCATTGTACAAACCAACCTTATGTAAAATCTAGAGGAGGTACCAAAGTCTTTGTCTTCTTGTCATCCTTATAAATGTTAGACTTTGTCTTCACCTCATCCTTCTTTCTTCTGGTGGTCTTGAACTGCCCTGATGGTGTTCAGAAATGACAGAATCATATGAGCAGACACATCTCCCGTACCCATTCTATAACGGAACTCAACATTGCTATTGCACTTTAGTTTCTTTCAGCTCCTTATTAGCTATGTTCCAATTAGTTAACTGAAGCACGTTGTGCATGCCGTTTGAAAATTTTGAATTCCTCCAGCTATGTCTAGTATGATTCAAGATATGACTGAGTATACCATTGGACGGAGGTTGAAGGCCTTTTCAGATTGGCTTATCAAAATCATGGTGTCAGGTAATCTTGACATAATTGTACCAGCTGCTACTAGAGAGTATGCACTTTATGTCGAAGAGTTATGGAAGGATGCAGCCATTCAAGCCGCATACAGTAGAAGAGATGAACTAGAGCTACCTAGAGTAGCCAGTTATTTCTTGGATAGGGTAAGATATTGTATTTTCTAGCTATTATTGCCTCTTGATTCTTGATGGATTCTGTTTGTTGCATTTGTACATCCTTTCACTCTTTTTTCTCGCATGGTTTGTCATGTAATTGTATGCTTCCTATATTTTCTTTTGTAGGCAGTTGAGATTGCAAAAGTGGACTATGAGCCTTCTGATACAGACATCTTGTATGCAGAAGGAATAACCACTTCCGATGGTCTTGCATCTATGGAGTTCTCATTTCGTCAGACGAACCAAGATGGCTTCAAGAGCCAAGAAGAGCAACCAGATCCTGTATCGAGGTTAGCCTTCTGCTTTATTTGCGGAATATTGTAATCCAAATCCAATATCCCAAAAATCCAGCCACCAGGCGGGATGTGAGGGTGTCTGATGTAGTAGCCTTACCCTTGAATTGTAAAATTATAGGGAGACTAGTTCCTGTTTACCCTAGAATATGTGCGGAATATTTCATGGAATATAAATGTAGAATGTTCTTGACTCAGGGTGCTATTTTGGTGTTGATCATATCTTGTCTGTTGCCACTTTTTTCGTACTCTGGTAAATAAATGTGAGCGAAGGCTTATTCTTGTTAATCATGTTCATTTAGGTTGCAAACTTGCAATTAACAAATCCATAGAGCTCTAAGTTTTGTTGAAATTTTGTTTTTAAACCACAGGAGAATCATCAGATCCTGTATCAATCAGATTTGTAAGCATGTAATGTATGGATGTGTCTTCTGGGTCACACATGCCTATTTTTGAAAATTTTGAATTTTTTGGGCTAGAATGAAGTGGCGTGTATATACAAGTTGGCTACCTGTTTGGGATATTTGAACTCAAAAGGAAGAATCAGAATAACATAGAGCAGAAGTCAGTTTGAATTATTTTGAGCTTCTCGTCCTCACCGTCAATTCCTTGCAGGTACGAACTAGTTCGAGTACATGCGAAAACCCTTGGGCAGAACTGCAAGTGGTTGGACATGTTCGAAGATGTAAGCATTGTCATATTCTGCGTATCTCTAACGGAGTACGACGAATATGAGGTAAACAGTGACGGATTCCTCGTGAACAAGATGTTGGAGAGCAAGAACCTCTTTGAGAGCATCATTACTCACCCAATCCTCGAGGAAACCAATTTCCTTTTGATTCTCAACAAGTTCGACCTCTTGGATGAAAAGATTAATGAAGTGCCCCTTACAAAGTGTGAGTGGTTTCGAGACTTCAACCCAGTGATCAGCCGTCACCAGAGCAGAAGTAACGTGGCACCTCTTGCTCAAAGTGCATTCCACTATATCGCAGTGAAATTCAAGAGGCTGTTCACCTCTTTAACTGGGAGAAAGTTGTATGTGTGCCCAGTTACTGCTTTGGAAGCTGACACCGTTGACAGCGCTCTGATGTATGCAAGGGAGATTGTTAGATGGCAGGAAGACAAGCCCAACTTCAGCTTAAATGAGTTCTCTACTGAGAGTATTGAGCAGAGCTCCTCCTGAGCCATTTTTCAGGACCAAAGTTATGAATCTACTTCCATAGCAGCGGCATTCTTTTGTCTAATCTTGTCCTACGTACGTGCAAGCCAAGTGCACAACTGGTAAAGTTAAGGGGGTTCAGTAAAGAAATTAGCATAGATATCAAAGATTAAGTTTGATCAAGTTTGTTGGAAATTAGATGTATAAATCTGCAACATCACATGTTATAGAATCTTAATACGAGGATATGATTATAACACCAATTCTTCTTGACCCTCTGTTGCAGTAACTAATTTCCTATCCAAAAACGAGGGCTTGCTGTTGCAGTAACTCACCTGTTTATTGCGATAATAATTGATGTCTCATTAATCTCTTCTGGGTTAAAAAGGGCCTACCTGGAAGAATAAAGTTGTGTTCACATCTGACCTATGCATATCTGATTCGACTTGGGAATTTATATATACTGATATTATGATGGAGAATTCTAACATCTTCTAAACTTCCTGAAATATTCCCAATTAATTAGATCAGAGGATTGTTATGGTCATCCCTCCTTGCTTTAATCACTTGTTTTTCATCTTGTAGAGCAATCAGAAGCCAAAATCAATAAGTAATCAAAGTATGTGGGCACTTTCAGCAAAATAACCACAAGCTAGTATTCACCATTTGAAAGATAATTCCTGATAACAATTTTTACAGAAATTTCACCCAGAAAAAAAAAAATAAAGAGTCTGCAACATCAATAAGTACAGATTACATAGGACTAAGAGTGGTTATTTATAATCTCTCTCCTAAAACTGATGCTGGTGAATCAGAAATGGTGATCAAGAAGGGACAAAGCGATCAAGAAGCAAGCAGATGGTGGATTCAGAAAGAGTACATGTCTCCTTGTAATTGAAAGAACTTGGTTTGGATCCATCTTCTTCATCTTTCTTGCCCTTGATTTGTTTTCGGGAATTACCCAACTGGGCATCTTTCTTCTTCTGATTATTCACCAGTTGATGTTGATGATGGGTGCTTGCATGTGCAACCATCTGAGCATTTGCAAAAGATGCCACCTTTTCTCTCAGTTTTGTGAACTCATCCATCCATGTCTCTAGCATTGCCGCTCCCATTTTCCCTCTTCTCAGTCTCTTGCTCTCTCTTATTTCTGGGCTTTCTCTCACCTTTTTCTGTGTATCTCTTTCTGGGTTTATGAGTTTTGACTGATTGATTGATTGTGGGCTTTTGGAGAAGAAAGGCGGAGAGGGTTTTATAGGAGGCAGGAGGGAGAAACTGGGAACAACTGGCAATTAAAGATAAAACAGGGGATTGGGGGAAAACAGGGGACTCTAAAGGGATAATTTTTTAATTTGTGGGATATTCTCTATTTTTCTGAGAATTATTTTCCATTTGGGGGAGTTTTCAAACAGGAAAGTCCCAATATACCGTCCTAATTTTTGGAAGTTATTTTGCCATTTGTTTGGTGTTTGCTTGTCCTTCTTCTGGCTGGTTTTCCATGACTTTGGGCTCTTAATTTATGACTTTTAGTTTGATTTTATTCTACCATGATGAGAATCCATTTCATGAATTGAAAATTCAAACAATAAAGAAAATTATTGGGTATTTTAAAATACATAATTTAGAATTTACTAATCAAAAATTAGAAATTCACTTGTTAACATTGCTAAGTTTGTGTTCGAAAGAACGCGACAAGCATTATATTGGTTTGTTTCTGTTCGTGTTATGTGAAAACTTTTATGGTTTGATATTTCTATGTCTTGCCACCTTTTGTAAGACTCACCTCCTATTAATATCCCAAGTGAAAGAGGCAAATTGTAAATTCATATTATTTTTTTATGTTAATGGAGGGTTAATTACAATGGAGAGAAATTGTTGAGTTAGATTTGGATGATGTGATATTATTTTAGGATCAGAATTTTTTAAATTTCGATATATCAATAAGAGAATTATTCTTCATTTTTTCTTTTTAAAAACACTGCCTAATTTGGTAGAAGTATAAAAAGTCATAGTCATGGTATTCTACTGACAAAAAAAAAAGTGATGTTACGTACTTATTATTTTCAATTTATTATAAATACCTATCATCACAATCTAGTTTAATGCTGATTAGTATTTATCAACACTTTAACATATACTTTATTTTGTAATTTTTTAATGTTCAGTATTTCTCAGTACCCATTAGTAATAAACTGCTTATAATAAGTTGAAAAAAGCCAATCAACATAAAAGTTTGTCATATTACAAGTTTAACCTTGACCTTTTTTTTAACTTTTTAGAGTAATTTTTAACAACTCTTATCAAATCTTTTTTTTTTCTTCCCCGTAATTCTTCTGTCTTACACGAGTGCATTCTAATTCAGGCTCTTGATTATAATTCATTAACAAGAAGTAAAAAAAAGATATCATAAAAAAAAAGTATTGCCAACCAACCCTTTTTCTATAATGTAAAAACTGTCGCAATTAACATAGAATGACTGTACGAAATTTGAACCTAAAATATGTTAACTCAGCATGAAAAAAGTGAAACAATGACAAAGCAAGGAATTGGGAATGATCTGGAGTCATCGACTGTGATTGTGATTGTGATTGTGATTGTGACTCACCTATTCAAGCAATTTACAATTTGTTTTTTTTTTATTTTAAAAAAAAAACACTTGCCTTCATTATTGGTATTTGGAGGAAGATGACAAGATTGGATTGGATGACTTGGATCATTGCAGGCAGCATTTTTTTCCCTTTTTTTTCTTTTCTTCTTTTTTCCACCTTATAATCAACTTAAAAAAAAAAAAACAAACTGTTCAAGTAATCAAAAAACTAATCAGGTACTGAATTATTGAAGTGGCCGCCACGCGATAACGTTATCCCAACATGATATGACATGGCAACCACACCCGAGACATTGACATTCATGACTCACCAATGCCCTTTTTGAATCTTTAGTAATTTGATTTGATTTGATTTGATATCCTAAAATTAAGCATAAATTTAAATTTAGAATAAGATGATGCTAAGTTTTTTTATAAGTTGAGCTTTAATTAAAGAGTCATATATATGTTTAAATGAGATTTTAATTAAAAATTAATTAATAATAAATCGAGTAATTCAGAAGTTTATATAAATACTTAAACTCTTTTATTTTCATCAATGTATGATAACATTTACTTTCATACTCCAACAGATGACTTGGTTTTTAATTCAAACATAAATTATTTAGATGATTGGATCCAAGACCTCTTTTTGGCTCAAAATTAATTGAACTTTGTTAATATTGGTAAGATCCAAGAGAATAAATACTTTTTTATTTGGAAAAATTGACACCAATAATCTGAATTATATGGAGTATTGAAGCGAAAAATTGATTATAAGAAAATTTCAACAAACAGTCTGACCTTTGACCTTATTTTCCATAAGTATACCAGCATTGAGTTTGGGTATAAGTTTGATTTGGGCTGACATGAATTTTTTTCAAATCAGATTATTTACAAAAAACAGGGTCAAAGATATCAGACTGTTTGCTGCAATTTTTTTATATCAGCTTATTCGCGTTGATACCTCTAATGGTTTAGATTTTTGCTGTCAATTTTCCCTTTTTATTCATAAAGTTCAATGCCATATAATATAAACATCTCACCTATTTTAAATATATTTAAATTAATGTTTGATTTGAATGATCTATTAGAAGGCCTCATCCAAAGTTCAAAAAACCTACTTATAGAATCTAAACTTAATTACATAATAATATAAACGATTGTCAGTATTTTTCTATTATTTTTTTTATGGTAAGAAAGATAAGTGAAACAATCTAGATAGTTCTTCTCTCAAGCGTATCTTTTCTATAATTATCAATACTAGTTTGGGCCCGTGCTTTGCACGGACTATATTCAAATAGATATTCTGTAGATATGTTATCAAAATAATAAATAAATAGTTATGGTAGACATGATTAATATTATAATTTAGAGGAGATAATGGAAAAATTCAATAAAAAAGTTAAATATACAGCAATTTCGTGCATAACTAATTGGATTAATAATTAAAAAGTATATGATTGTGACAAAAGTCTATATAAGTATGATGGAGATAGTAGATAGTGAATTTGTTACAAATCATGCTGACACCATGTTCTTTTCGTTGGGAAATCAACTCAACCCACACTCACCCACTCTTTCCTCCATCTTCCCACACTTCAAAAAAAAAAATCACTCATTCTCACACTCACTCACTCTTTTCCACACCTATATAAAACAACCATTTCTCATATAAAGATTGGAGAAAAACAAATTAGAGTAGTTCTTGATTTGAAGCCAGGGGTTAATTAGTTTACCCTCAATGATTTAGCATTTGACCTCATATCTTGGGCCCACAAAAGGCCAATAAGAGAGAAAAGCTCCCCTTGAGGATAAGTTGAAGCGATTTTTTCTTCTTACAAACCAATTATATTCGTTTGCTGGTCATCTCTCTCTTCTGCTTTTTCTAAGTAGATTGCATGTAAACTGACTTCTGGATTAAGAAACTAGACAGAAAGGCCCTTTTCCAAATCAAATTGTTGCATACTTTATCATGTACAGGTCACACTGAAATTACCCTTATTTTCAATGGATCAATCTCTCCTTTTTTTTTTTTTTGTACTATTTTTTTTTATCTTAGATTCTTTATTTTACTGCATTCGAATTATTAGTGACCTAATAAGCAGTAAAACTCTTCTATCATGATTTTTTTTTTCTTATATTATCAGTTGGTAATAACTCTGTGAAGATAAAATGTCACAAAAAAAAGTGTATTCAAATGCTAAACATTTTATCGAAACGTAAACTTAGATTAAATCATCTGCTAATATAAAACAAACAAGCAATTTCGTTAGTTTCTAACAAAAGCTTTAAAAAAAAAACCTTGAAATATTTTTTTTAAAATGATAAGCAATATAATAATTAGATAGCTCTTCTCTCAAGAGTTCTACCTATATTGTTCCCACAAGCAGTAAACCAGCCCACAAGCAGTAAACCAGCCCACAGCACAAGCATAGAGAGAGTAGCATGCCATCAGAGTAAAAAACTGTATCTACAGGCATCCTGATGCCCAGATCTCGATTCTGGGCAGAATTGGGAGGCTTTAAATTGTCGCTGCCCTGTTTCTCTTCAATTTTTTTGCTGATTCAGGGAACCCTTTATGTACAAGAAAATTGAGTTTGGTCGACTCTTTGGTGCGTGTTTGCAGATTCCCTGCTCAAAATATCTCTTATTCCTGACATTTTTTTTCTTCTGGAAATTAAAATACACAGGACAAAAAAGTGGCAAAAAGAGCACAAAAGGATCTCCAAGGGGCTTCTTTTCTATGGGGGATTAAAAGGTCTGCTTAGCTGTTAAGTTGTCGGCCTTTTTTTCTCTTTTTTTGGGTTTTCTGATAATGAAGTTTTAGAATTAGACGCGGTTGCATGTTATTGGATGTTTGTAGGAAAAAGAGGATAAGGGCTAAGTTGAAGGGGGGTTCTCTCTGGCCTAGTCTTTTTATTGGTAAATTTGAATTGGTAAAAGAGTAGAGTAGCGTTAGTTGAAATCGGTTGATATTGATTGAAATGAATTAAAACTGATATTTTTTTATTAAAATAAATTAAAGTTAATAAATTATAAAAAATCAACAAAAAAACAGACCCACATAAATAAATACATAATAATAACATTGACAATTCTTAATAGAATACAATTACTGAAGGCGCGCAAAAAGGTTACTACAGTAATACTGTATTCTGTATACTGTGTGCTGTTTTGCCACAAAACTAATCTTAATAGAATTATATGGTATCAGTTGGTTAGTGTGCTATTTATTGTCATGGCATGGGACAGATGTTCCCACACTAGAGGCTTTTTCCTTGAACATTATTGCTATTTGAAAAAGCAATGTCTATCAATATCGTAAAGGATGTGAGCCACCAAGCAAGCATACTGTTCAGCCCTTATCTTGAATTAGCCATCAAGTGCGGCCGGCCTTCGTTATTTTATAATGAGTTTCTTTGCTTGCAATCGATCTCATTCACTTATACGAGTATTTGTAAAGATAAAGTTAAACTACATTTGCATCTCTCAAATTTTATAAAAATAAATTCACGTTAAAAATAGTTGTTCTTATATAATGGATTTGCCTTTTAACTAATTGGTTAATAATATCGTATTTCAATCTTGTACAATCAATTATATTTCCTTATAAATACATCTGGATTTTGATATGGACACTTGACACTGTAATTAATTTTTTTGCAATTTTTCGGATCACAGCTCTATATCTTAGCAACACTTATATCACACATTTATTACAAACATTAAGTAAAGGGCTAACCGACCCTACTCCTATAACATTGGCTCTATCACTAATGATCCTCATCCATATATATATGCCAAAGGGAATGCTGCACTTCAGTCTTTTATCCCATCTAATGAATCCTTAAGAGCATTCTCAACGTGAGTTTTTGCAGATCAGACATGTCACATCAACAAATGTCCCACTTTTTTGGAACGTACTTTTCACCATTTTTTCAACTAATGAAATTTATCTCTAAATAAGTGAGCTAAATATTTATCATGGACCAACACTATAACATAAATATTTTTTTATATAATATTTTATAAGAAAAAAAAGAAAAATAAAAAAAATATCACAAAAAGACAAAAAAGAGAGGAACTCATTCCAGAACGCGAAGGCGTTCTACCTTGCATGTTAGCTCATCTTTTATTGTGGCTACAAGCAATTCATTCCATAAAATATGGAATGCTAGGTCCCACCACTGAAACACATTCCAGTAGGTGGGAATGACCTAAAACCATATGCACCGGTGGTATATGTTGAACCCTTCCTTATAATATGTAAGGAGTTTTGATGATAACAAACATAAATGACAACGTAATGCACATACTTGAGTGTTGCACAAAACAGGTCTCCAAACAGGTTGGTGATCAGGTCCTCAGAGCAGCAAATGAAATGAAAAGTCAAAGCACAAGAACAGATGTCCAAACAGGGTGATGCAGTGATTGGAGCAGCGGAACATCTTTACAATTGAGTCATCAAGAATCTTTTGGGTAGTATTGATTTTTTAGATTCTTGTTAATGTGCCAACTAGGAAA
>JACYFF010031955.1:735166-807835 GCA_017589665.1 Selenicereus undatus | reverse complement strand
AGCTAATGATATTACAGGATGATAGGCTTCTTCATGATGTAAGTGAATACAAACATAAAAGCTAACCTAAACAGTCAAATTATATTTAAAGATAAATAAAGTAATAACAAGGATTAGGCATCACTGCACCAGGGATATTATCAGTAGACAGATCTCAGAGCAACAACTGGTCCCCTTTTCTATTAGCTTCCTCTTTGTAGAAATTGCTTCACTAGTTGGGAGGGGGAAGGGAACCAGAGGATGCCTCTGTTGAAAGACGCTAATAATCTGCATTTCCAAAATAAAGAAGTACCTGCAATGGGACCCGTATCTCTTGCACACGAGAAGCAAATAAACTCAAGCTAACAGCCAGTTCCATTCCCTTTCTTTCCTCACCACCAATGGCAGCATCGTCATGAAAATCTCCACGTGTCCACTCCACAAGTGGGTCCCAAACAAACACTTCCAATAACATGAGAAGAATGTCTTTGTTCCTTCTAAGGACACCAATAACTGCTTCACAGTTTGCCCTGAACACTCCTTCCAGCCCTGTCAATCCTAGAGCAGCTTCAAGTGTTTGAGTAAGACGGAAAGGTACTATCTCAGGAACCTTTAATCTTTGTCCCTTGTCAAAGCAGACATTGTAATCAATATGTACGATATCACCACTAAAAAAGTCTATCAGGATATTATCCAAATGTCTATCTCCAAGGCCAAGAATGTGGCCTACCATACTCATTGCAGCTAAGCTACCAGAATACCTGCAACAGAGAAAGTAGAGAAGTTCACATGACTTGTGGGCAAAAGGGACTGTAAAGATACCAGATACATATTCTTCTAGGGATTAGGTTTTTTTTTTTTGCGTTTTTTCCCCTTCTTTTTTTTTGGGGGGGGGGGGGGCGGGGGGCAGGGGAGGGCACATGACATTGACAAAGGCAGCAGCGGCTGAGAATCATGTGTAAACCAAGCAGTTCCACATGTTACTTATTATAGCTATCTATTTAGAAGTTTCATTACTCCTTAGTCACCATTTTATAACTTGTCTGAAAATCGCTATTACCTCTTCAATTTTGAACTGAATGCTTTGAAACCTTCACTTCCACACCAGAGTTCTTGATGCAGAAGCTGTCTTGGAGTTTCTTTCATGAGATCCAGGAGAACCTTAAGCTTGACTTCGTGGGGCCAATCTCTCCTAGAAATAACTCTCTTTATGCCTTTCTCTTTCAGCGCCGGTATTATTTTTCCATAGAACATATCACTTGGCCGAGGAACAGGTGGAGGAGCTGTGCTCTTCACATTACCTCCACTAGAAGCCAAAAGCTGTGCCAGTTGAACTCTCTGCTGCCAGGATTTGAAAATGCTATATATGCTTATGACATTATCCACCCACTGAATGAGACCAGCACGACCACTGATTGGTGTCACAGAATAATAACGAATACCAACAGAGCGACTCCTAGTTTCTGCATATGAATGAAGGAAACTGTTCACAGCTTGCAAAAGTTGCATGATTCTGGCATCAAGTCGTAAATCTTCTCTTCCTTTTAAAAGATATGTATACTTTCCACCATCAGAACCAAGCATAACAAGCTTTTTAGGTTTGGTCTTGGTTGACAGGATAGCCACTTGTTCAGAAAAAGAAGCAATTGTGACAATGCCTAGCGAAGAACTGCTGAAGTCTGTGTCTGACTCAGACAGCATAACTTGCTTCTCAAGACCAGGCATTGGGACTTCGGAAGATGACAAGCGAGCCAGCTGTGGAGCAACTTCTTCCAGAAGAACTCCTGACTTTCTTTGATAAGATGCTAAGGATGCAGCAATACTATCAAATGGGCGCCACACGTCCCCAAGCGCAGAAGCAGACGACGGAGGAGTTTTGAAGGCTAAAATAGCGGACTTTATGAGCTCTTTATATTCATCCTGGAACCATTTTTCATGTGGTGTCTCAGGCTTTCTAGATATCAAAACCAGACGACGCTCCAAGGCCACTACAATAGGGGCCATCATGGCAGAATATTTTGCAGCATTTATCTTAACCTTTTCACTGCGGCTAAGAGTTACATTCTCGGCAATCCGTGCAGCTTCCTCTTTCAGCAAGTTAACCCGCCTCATGACATCTGCAAAACACATATGTTTAGTATCTCAAAGAAGCTGTTCCTGAAGAATTTAATGGGTAACATTCTAGCTTACAGAACCTGATTAAAATAAGCATCAAGCATGTGCTATGATAAAGCCGCTAATCATCGATGTCATTGTATGGCTTTTGGGGGGGGGTGTTGGTGTCTCTCTTCTGAGTGCACTTTGGCTGCAATAGCAGCGCACAAAATCTAGATTTCCTGTCACCACAACTCAGTGTAGACCCTACGAAGCAAGATTGGAAGCCCACATTTTGGCAACCTTATCATTCCTATCAATATTTGGTGAGAAGGTGGCTGCAAGGGGGGAGGGGAAAGGAATCTGTAGCCAAAGGTTCATCACAGGTCATGCATATGGTAAATCCACTTGGAAAATAATTGCTGCCTCTAACAACACTGCAAAACTAAATGACATGAAATGGAGCAATGCCGGTAGAGAGGATAGGTACCTCCATGAAGATCTTGTAGTGTACTGAGCCATAGTTCCTCCCAAAGAACGGTTACATTTCCCAACTCATATATCATGAGCTTGACATCTTGGACCAGTTTGGGATACAGCTTCATCTGCATGACAGTAACAAGTGAGCCAATCAAAAATCATGGGTCCCAATACTTTCTCTTTTTCGGAAGAAAAAAAAAAGCATGCGAAAAGACTCAAAGAAGCCATGTATGTGGGATCTAAACTCAAGTCTTCGTTACAGTCCCCAAGGCCTTCCTTACCTAGGCCCTGTTCTTTTCAGTGGGAAATGATGGGTGTGGGATGGGTGAGTGTGGGAAAGGGGGGGAGGGAGAGGATGAGAGTTGGTAAGAGTGGTAATTTTTTTTAAGTGTGAGAAAGGGGGGGAAAGGAGTGGGTGAGAGTTGAAAGGAGTTGAATGAAGTTGGGGAGTTGAATAAAGGGTGGGGGAAAGGGGGGGAAGGAGTGGTATTTTTGTTTAAGTCTAGGAAAGAGTGGGAAGGGGAGGGGGGAAGGAGTGGGTGGGTATGGGAAGGAGTGGGTTGGGTTCATTAAACCACGAAAAGAACAAGGCCCTAATTGAAATTAGTATCATTATCATCAGTCCACACGTGCATTAGCACAACTCAATAGTGAGAATAAAATTGGCGGCTAAAATTTGATCATGTACTCTTATGGTCCTTAAATTGATGATAAGAAAGTAGCGAGCATTAAAAACTAAAAGAATAAGCTTCGCCGACCATTTGATCAATGAATAAAAACAGTTTCAATCAGGCACCAACAACCAGATAGAACCCAGGGATGAAACCCCTTTTTCTCAACAAGTCAGATAAAATAGCATATTTCCAACCGTAATATGCTTTAATAGTAAAATATAACATGAGCATCAAATCTCTGAATGAAGAGAATGAGTCCAAGATCAGAGCCAAATAAGGGCCAAACTCACATCTGACAAAGCCATGCTTAAGTCCCTGGGATGAGAAAAGAAACTGGCTGAAAATCTCCAGATTTTTTTTGGGGGGGATTGTCTATTCTTAATAGAGGAAAATAAAACCCAAAAGAACTGCAGAATTAACTAGTAGACATTTGGATTACCAAACAATCTAGAATATGCTCAAGTTCCTCTGGAGGTTCCTCGCCCGCAGTATTAAGATCAACGAGAGTTGGATACACTATAGACCACGGAGATGACTTTGCTAGCATCATTAGCAAGCCTTCCAATTGCTTCCGCGTAATAGGTTCTGGATGAGAACCTAATCTAGCAAAGAGTTGGGGCGTTACTTCCTACAAATGACTGGAGATTAGAATATTTCAACGTGTTATATTTAAAGCGATGCAGTAGCATGGGCAATGAAGCAGCACACACCTGCCATGGCAACAACGGTATAGCAGAAAGCGCAGGTTCAAGCATATCCTTCAATTCCAAACCGTAATTGAGAAGAATATGTAGTATGTACAGAGTAGCCCTCAGGATTAAGCTTCCAGATTTCTGACTAAAGGATTCACAATCACTCTCACTTGAAGAACAGGCACTAAGTTTCGAGGATGAATATGAAAGATACTGTGAGAAAGCATGAGCGGCCTGCCCAAATAATGACACTTTTCTCTTCCTCAAAGACCACCAAATGTCAACCAAATCACTTAGAGAAGTTAAAATGATGCTTTCATCCATACGGACATTTTCGTCAAGTAAGGTCATTCGAAGCTGAGAAGACACAGCAGCAGACAGAGATTCGCCACCAAAATTTTCTACACCAGGTGCTCCTGCTGCAGATTCAATTACATTCGCTATTTTTTGCACCAAAGACACTTGTTTGACATTATTCATATCATTGGCTGGGTCAACCCATAAATGCCTCTCTTCTCCTTCACTTGAGCCTTGTGCACAAAGTAGGTGTGAAATAATAGATCTCACTCGAGATATTTCAACTTCAGTCAAACTTAACATCTGATGAGGAAGTAACTCTGCACCAAGGATAGAAGAAAGGGAGCAAGACTGAAGAGCAGTTCCATGAGAGGAAGAAAGACTCTCTTTAGCTTGAGAAAAGCACCACGAAGCATATGCTACCCATGACTTTCCCAGCACAGGGCATAGACGGGTTGACAATTTCACTAATGAGCCCACTATTTCCTCAATTATAACATGTGTGCTCGGTTTAGAGACTAAAGTTCCTTCTGTAGATGACACGTTTCCACCATCCGCCCTGTTGAAATTGGCCAGAATATCCAGAACAAAATTTTCCACACTAAAATCAGGATAATCCCACTTCAGCCAATTTGAAAATTTCAGGCATGCCTTAGCCTTTAATAAACTATCGTCAGCAGCAGAATCTATGGATTCTGGAGAGAGGAAACTTGGGCGCAGATATGACCACATACTAGCAAAAGCGTCCACATGCTTGTTTTCCGCATACATCAGCAGGATATCCTCATACTTTAGACTTGACATTAGAAACTTCTGACAGCTTACTTCATGGCAACTATCAACTTGATCCTTAAGATAGTTCTTTAGACGGCCAGCCAACCCTAAGTTCTTCTGCTTGCGCGCTAAACCTATCAAATTCTTGCATAATAGCAAGGTTACAGGAGAACTAGGCAGTATGTTTTTGTAGACCCTGAAAAGCTTCAGCCATGAATTACAATCTTGGCGGATTACGTTCATTGGGAAATACACGGCTAGCGAAAGTGAACTCAGGATGCACTCAGCTTCCTTAGGCTTCTGCTGGATGCCATGAAGCTTGCAACCCTCTTGTAGTGCATGTATACAATGCAGCTGAATGGCACTCGGTGCGGCCTCTGACAACCCATCTAGTGGGAGAACTGTTAAAATTTCATCCAGCATTGACTGGGCCTTCCATATTTCATCTGGCAATATATCCATTTTGCCTTCAATTTTATGGAGCAAAGCCTGCAAAAGCATTTGCTCACTCCTTTGTAATGCCAATTTGGGATCAAGAGTGAGTTCAGAGCTGCTTTTGGGTGTTAAATCTAGGGATGCCCATGCTGCGCGTATATCACCCTCATCAAAGTGAGCAAGTGCATGAATTGCATTCATTTCATTGCCAGCTGTAGTCAAAGAACCGGAGTAACTTTTCCCAGCATGTTTTGCTCGTAAAGCTTGCAGCTCCAATAACCAAGATTCAAGAGACGTCCAGTCAGAAATTGCAGCATAACTCTCAATTACACGTCCAATGGTAAATTGTATGCCATCAGCCCCCATGGCACTTAGGGACTCCTCTGACTGCAATGAGTGAGTAAAGAATGCAGCAGCCATTTCATACTGTCCTTCTGCTTGATGTACAAGACCGGTGATCCACCAGAAAGGACCAGACATCAGATGACCGTTAACTGCCTGTTTTTCTTCCTCAAGCAAAGAAGAAAAGACCGCATGCACCCACTTTTGTAAGCCAATCAAATCCGCTGATTCATGTTTCTTACACAGAGCCAAAGCCATGTGTCGTACAATTCGCATGACATCTCCAATTAATCTACCCCTCACATTTTGTGAACTCTCAGTCATTTGTACCCGAGACCTATCCCTCACAGAATATACCATAGAATTCCTCAGCTCTTGCAAACGTAGAGAACAATAATGGATAGTGGCATCATGACACTGTACTGCCAATCCAGCATTCATCATTGGCTCACAAATTCGAGAGAACCATTCCTCACAAACCTTCTTGTTTGCCCGAAAGAACAACGAACTCTGACGGGATACAGAAGGAAGCACGGAAGAACCCTCATAGGCATTGTAAATATTTTTCTTCAAAGCCTCCACAAAATCCAGAAGTAATCTCATAGGCAAAAGATGAGCACCAGAAGAACCTATTACACTTAAGCTTCCATCACTTTGCTCAGCATCTAGTTGCAGCATATGTGCTATATCCAAAAGCATCCTTTCCAATGCCGCAAAAGTTTGTGTTGGTCCACCGAGGTTGGTTCGAAGGCGACTGGCTGTACAGTATCTAGCTGCTTCATGTATAGCCCACCACACACCAGCCATGTTATTCACTAAGGTAATTCTCTCAAGGACATCAGCCTCAAATTTAACATCCACCCACAGGCAATTGCCACCAGAGTTCCCTGCTTCCTCCACTTGAGTCAGACTCACGTCCTTTGCACGACTGCAGAGTTGAATAAGCCGCTGAATCCAAGAAGAAAGAGGAGCTTTCCATCGTTGTGAAATGTAGCTCAATATAGACACAAGTTGTTGTGGTTGCAAACGTTGGGGTAGCTGCTTGAGGGCAAATAGATTCCTCCAGTGCAAGTTAGGTCTATTTCCTATACTGCAGAAAGCAGGCCTGCCTGCTATAACTGTTCCACCATCTGATAAACCGCACAGATAGATGGTAATGGGTATGAAATGAGAAAGATGCCTCACAAATGCACTTCTTATAGTTGTATGTGGGTCACCTAGCTTTTCAAGAACCAGTTCTGCAATTTGATGGAAGTGCCTCGGATCAACGAGTTTTGCTCGTAAAAGCATATCAAAAACAATTGCCGCTTGTTGCCTTACTTGCGGCTCCCTGTCCAATGCAGCACCCAGTACACAGGAAACCACCGGCCATACAGCAGAAGTATAGCTAGGATCTTCCAATGGATTCACTTTTGTGCTTAAACTTTCATACATTCTAGTTACACTCTCGCAGCATTTGTGCATCCAATCAAGGGCTTTTAGTTTAACAGAAAGCGGAGATAATGAGTCAAAAGTTTTCAAAAGGATGCTTCTGTATTTGTTCAAATGCTCAACAATGATCCTTGTACACCTAAGCATAACTTGCTTCTCATTCATGCAAATATCAATGGACTTCTCCGCGGAATCTTTCCTGCCAAGTTGGACAGAGCACTTGCTCAGTAGCTCAACGGAAGCAATCTTACTCAATGCCTCAAGAACGGTCACTTGCAGTTCCACACAATCTGTCACAGACAAGTGGAAAGGGCACAGATTTGTAATTACAAAGGACGCCATACTTTCTGATCTTTTGAGCAACAAACTAGCCAAGTCAGGTTGACCAATCAAATGATCTTCCTTACCCAAACAAATGCAGCTTAGCAAGACTTTCAAATCAAATTTAATCAAGGCAAGAAGCTCCTGCTTTGAATAGGAATCATTATTGTAAGGGTTGCTTTCCATGTCTATGCAGCCAAGGACTTTTCCCAGCATGCTAGCCATTAAGGCCAACTCTTCGAACAACATGTGGATTGAATGTTCAACAACTTCATTGTTCCCATGTTGAAGCAAGAAAACATACGTAGCAGCAGCACTTGCTGTCACTAAGTGATTGGGATGCAAACGCAGGTGCGATATTGGACCATCCCATCGCAAAATCTTATCAACAGACAATGGGAGAAGGCCGAGTTTTTGCAAGGAAAGCAATTGCAGATTAGTTTTTAGAACCCCGTGAATTTGAAAAGATGTAATTTTCTCAGTTGCCCCCAGCTTAGCATTGGCATCCACATCCAAACTTTGGAACAAGACATCAAGAGCAAGTGGATAAAAGGAGGAAAACTTTTCACCTAGTATTTCAGCCAAGAGAGTCAAACACCTCCAAGAATCCTCAATCCATTTGGACCACCCAAATTTCTTTCCCATCAAAGACAAGTACTCCAGCAACTGGGGAATCATTCTTGTAAGGGGTTCAACTATCTGCTCAAGTAAATTCATTTCCAGCAATCCTGAAGCAGTTGATTGCAGCACTGTATAGAAACAAGAAAACAAAGCAAGCAGCCTCCAAAATTGTTGTGGAGTTCCAGGACTTCCATCTTGGAGAAGGGCATCCATATCGCCTAAAAATTTTGACAACAAACGTAATGGGAACTGAAGATTACTCACCCAATATTTCTGGAACTGCAAGAAGCTACCCACAATAAGCTTTCTGTCAGATTCGGCAAGGTCAGGAACCATAGCCCATCCAAGAAGCAAATCAACAATATCAACAAAATGCGGTTGGAAACATCTGAAAAACTTCAATGATATCATTGTTATAATGCCCAAAAGCTGATGCAGTAGGTTCAAAGAGGTTCTCTCATCCTCGAGTAACTCTTGGCATGCTTTGAGTATTTGAAAAGCAAACCTTTCTGTTGCTCCAGCATCTCCGACACTAAGGAATTCCCGGAGACTCTCCACGGCCAGCTCTGTTGATCCATCATTAGCACTGATGATACTGAGTAAGGGCAAAGCCCAATTAATAAAACGGTCAACCAAAGTGACAACATGGTTTTGTCTTCCGTTAGATCCTAACGGAATGGAAGACAACACAGCACATAGTGCTCCATATGCTGTAGCAGCTGCACGACGGACTGAATACGATCTGGGTGATAAATACAAGACTGTTAGGGGGGGGAACTCATAAACCACAGAGCTCCAATTTTAGGGAAGCTCTTTATATTTAACATGCAGGGACACCAACCATTTGGTGTGCATAAAGAATCACAAATCAAAAATGGCACAGTTCATCACAATGTGCTCCATTTCACCACAACAGCTGCCTAACCAACTATCCTGGAGCAGAACTTAAATGTCAGTGTGGTTATACAAAAGCCACAAAGTTACTCCCAAAACTCCAGCAAAAGGACTTAATAACACCGAATGACAATGCCAATCAGTATCGAAGATTGAAGCGATTCCAAATTCATCCAAAACCATTGCTTGTATAATTGTTCCTAACAGCACTATAGACGAAAATTGCTGGAAGAAAATGGTCAAATTCAACTTCTAAGAGCAATGATCAACAATAGCAAGGAGTATAACAAAATCAACCCTGTGAATTGAGAGGAGAGAGAATAGAATCGCGTACTTATCGGCGAGGAGCTGGGAGAAGCCTTGGAAAAGAAAGGCAGCAGAATGAGCAACAAGGACTGAGTTGGGAGGGTAGAGAAGCAGGCGGTGCAGCGAGTTGATGGCGGCGAGTCGATTGGACTCGTCAGCTTCGGAGGAGGTGGTGGTGGAGGCGGCGCTACTGGTGGCGGAAGAGGCGGAGGCAGGGTCGTCCTTGGCCAGGGCGACGGAGAGAAGGGCGGCGAGCTGCTGCTGTTGATGGTGAAGTCCTTGCATCATCTTCTGCTTCTTCCTCGAGACTTCGCATTTCTCTCTCTAACTTTCTCTCTCTTCAGCTCTCCAGAGTGGTGTCAGAGGGCTTGAGATTGAGACCGCCATTGTAGTTCAACTTCTACTTTGCGCCTTTCCCATCGCCGGAAAGAGTTGAGTACAAACTGGAAACTTATCCGACCCAGACACGACACATAATCCGACCCGAACTCGTAGATTTTGTATCCGACGACCCAAATCAAAATCTGACAGTTCAGTTTGGCTTCCTTTTGCTTGCTTTCACTGATTAGAAATCCATCACAACTATTCAATGGTGTCGAAATTTAAGTTCGTTAACAGAAAAAGTCATTTAGAAAAGTTCAGTTATACACAATCGAGTCGGATTAGGATCGGTTCATTTATAAAGTGGCCAAGTCAGGCCATGATTGATCAGCTAATAATTTGGATTGGGGCGGCCCTTTTATGTAAATAACTGAGCTAAGTCAAGTCGGCCTATGAGCGATCCGTTTTAAAATGGAATAAACTTACACACAAAAAAAATACGCATAATAATTATTATTATGTATAAAGTATTAGTAATAAATATAACTAATTGAAGTATGTAAATTAGTGTGACAAGTACGTTGAAAAGGTACCGGGTCACTAAACCGGACATTAAATGGGTCGACTCAATCCGAACCATTAATATGCCTTAATGAATCGGCCCATCATTGACCCGATACATTATTGACCTGACCTTTTATTCAACCTGTGTTTAAACAGGCCGATCCGCTTGATCCAATGAGTATCCGACCCGTTATCCATCCCTAGTTATGTGAATCAATTAAGCCTTGTCCTATTGGCAATAATATTTCAACCCTAAGTCTTGTGTAGTACTAATTGCTCATGATTAGTTAATTAAGATTAATTAGGTGATTATGAGTTCGGGTATTACAGTGCATATGAAAAAAGAAATATTGAATTTGCTTCATTGTCAAGCTTGAATGAAAAAATCTCGCTAATTTACATCATTCACATATAGTGCGCTTCTTCCATGGTGCATTACAACTAATTACTTTTAGGAAAAGTGCAACCATTTAACTCAATACAACAAGTTGATCATCAATCTAAATACTCCTATATTTATCTATTGTCATCATAGTTAATTTAAGTAGTTTCTTATGTATAAGTATTAATCAAAATCAAACAATTGGTTATTGTCTATTAATATTTAATTGATTCGTGTCATCATATACATAGTTTTTTAAGATGTACTTTGAACACTTATAGCCACTTTACTTTAAAATTTTCAATATTTTATGCAAAGTTCATACATTGATTGGTTTGTTAATTTAAAAACGTATATGATTAAAATTTTCCTACAAATTATCCTACTTTTTTTGATAAAAAGAAGCGAGGCTATATTACATTGAAATTAACGCAAGTAGGTATATTATTCAATACTCGTTGAACAATGGATTTCGGGACATCGAATTCCCATAAGCTCCTACCAAAGAAATAAGGTTGCAAGTGGGTAAAATTATGTAAAATCATATTACCCCTTTTTAACAAATGTGAAAGAATAAAAATCGACACAAACTACAATTGATAAGATGTCTTGGACAACAAAACTAACAAAATTATCGAGTATATGTCTCATCTTGAACAAGTTGATCAAAGACAAATAATCACATTTAACTATGAGGCTCTTAATATTTATTTCAAGGGAACATTTGACACCAAAAATGTAATTATTTTACTAATAGTTTGTGTATTTATCAAAACCATTCAAACGTCTCCAATCTCACTTCATGAAACGTTCGATGATTTGTTACTTGTTAGCCGTACTTTTCTTTCTTTTTAAAAAAAAAAGGAATTTAGAAAATCAAAAGGCTTAGGGTTGGTCCGGTCCTCCTGAACCGCCATAGAGAATGTGAAAGAATCAATAAAAACTCCCCCGTCCGGTCTTTTATCCACTCGCCTTCCTCCGCAAAAATCCCCAATTAGTCAAGATCCCTGAATTGCCACCGACCTGCCAAATTGAATCGAACGAAAACCCTAATCGAATCGCACTCTTCCACGACTAGGGTTGCTGAGAAGAGAGGAGCAAGGATGTCGTACGACGAGGTAGAGATAGAAGACATGGAGTGGAGCGAGGAGCTTCAAGCTTACACCTACCCTTGCCCTTGCGGCGACCTCTTCCAAATCACCAAGGAAGACCTCCGCCTCGGCGAGGAGATTGCTCGTTGCCCTAGTTGCTCTCTCTACATCACCGTCATCTACAATCTCGAAGATTTCGCCGATCACAAGAAGAAGGATAATATCCAGCCTCCCAAGCAGCAGCCTATCTCAGTTGCGTGATTTTCAAAGCGCAGTCAATACAATACGCTCTTCACCTATTTATACGTAATGATTCGATTGAGATGGATAGAGAAGGCGATGGGAGGGGGTTTTCGCGGCTCTTTGTTTGAGTCTCGTTTTTGTTTCCGATTTTGTTCGAGGGTCTTGATGTATTGATGAATTAGATGAATGAATACAGCGATTTATGGAAATTCTTTGCTCCCGATATACTGAGATTTATGCTTATTTCTGTGCTTTTGCATAATTCAATCAATGAAGATAGCTGCTTTATGAGTTGGGTATGTTGTTGCGTGGTTAATCTTGCTGAATTTACTACCTGGGTATGTTTTGCAAAGTGCAGTTGATGGTTGGCAAGGGTGGTATTCTAGCTCAAAGCCATAAGCTTGATTAGAGGGAGAAAATTGCAATTGTTGGGCAGCCTGATCTTTTGTGCAAGACTGCGGTTGATTGATTATTGGAGGCTCCAGTTATTTGAGCTTGATGTATGTGAAAAGGCAAGTGCTTGCTTCTTGGTGTGTGATGTTTATATTCAAGATATTTATTTGCCTTAATTAGGTTCTAGTCCTTGTCAATTGTAGTATTGCACTAGCTAGGTGTTATATTATTCTGCAAATCTAAAATCAATGCTGGAGAAGGAAGGCCATAGTGGTTTTTCCTTCTTGTGCACTGAGTGATTGTGGCCATTCATAGAGAGGGCTGCTTTTCTAAACCACTAATATCTTGGCATGTCAGTCATCCATTTCATGCAGATGGAAGGTGACATTGCCTTTAATGTACTTTTGTTATTCTAAGTTTGAGAAGATTGAAGAGGTCCCCTGACCAAATATAAAGCTATTAATCAAAGCTGATATGCAAAGGCTCAAACGGGTAAGATTTCTGGCTCTTAACTCCTTTATTCAGGTGACAATCACGTGGATGTTACGTAATCCTATATGACAATGGGGCTGCTTCTCATTTTTGGCTTAACATGTTGTAATTTTCAGAGAAGCTGGGTCAAGCTCTTGTGTTACATCAAACATTACTAGTCTGTTTGTTACAAGCCGATTGATGTTGGCACTCTTGTTGTGCAATTTGCGGTAGTCCAAACCTGTCGATGTTGGTCCTCTTGTTGCAGGCTTGCAGCATTGATGATCGCATTGTATTTCTAGATTCCTACTCCTTTAAATGTATGTATTCGTTTACTTTAGGCCATACACCATCATCCACCTCTTTTGTTATTGTGTTCTGAAAAGACCACTAAAAGAAAGTTGCAATCTAATGGGAGAGAACTTTTTTATGGTTTGTGGAAAATCTAGGCATCATGCACCATCTCCTTCAGTGTGCGTATAAAATATAAAAAAATAGAGCTCCTTTTTCTCTGAGACAGATGTGTATATATGTGTACTTAGCCATTAGTGGGTGTTTACATGAAAACCAACGGCACAGCAGCAAAATGGGGACGTTTCTTGGACATTTTGTGCCTGGAATAGCCATCATCATGCTGGGTCTATGGCATGCAATCAACAGTATGAGATCTTACTACCTCAAAGGCTCAGCCAATTTTGTCTCGAGATTCTGGTACCCGTTCCACAGTTATCTCCTAAAGTTTAATGAGCTTCAGCTTGTACTCCTCCTATTGTTCTCTCTGCTAGCAATCATCCTCCAAGTGCTTGACTTCCCCGTCCTCCACCTCTCCTTCAATCTCATCAACTTCGAGCATGCCACCATGTTTCTCCACCTAGCTATCTTTGCGGGTTTTGCCCTTGTTGCTGAGTTAACTCAGCAGTCAGAATCTGTTTCTGGTGTAACTGGAATCATGGCAGCGTCAGTTTTTGGTCAGGAGCTTTTTCTGCTCCATTTTCACTCAGCCGATCATGTGGGTCTCGAAGGGCAGTACCATGAGCTGCTGCAGCTGATCGTGTTGATCTCTCTCATCGCAGCAATAACCACAACAATGTTCCCTGCAAGTTTCCCAGCTGCACTTGTTCTGTCAATTTCTGTGGTTTTCCAGGGCTGTTGGTTTCTGAACATGGGGTTCATGTTGTGGGTTCCAAAGTTTGTTCCACAGGGTTGCTTTATGCAGCTCGACAAAGCAAATAGCGGTGAGATGGAGCATGGAGCAGTTGCTTGTGCATCTCCTGATGCTGATTTCAGGGCAAGAGCTCTGGCTAATTTGCAGTTCAGTTGGATACTTGCTGGGATTCTGATGGTCACCGGATTTTCTTGTCTGATTTTCGCCAGGAAAGGCACTCCAATAGTCCGAAGGTTGACAGCATATGAGCACCTTCAGAATAGGACATCTGATTCCATAGTAACTGTCGATTGCGTCAAGCAAGCTGTTGATCTGTAGAGCTTTGGACTTACTTCTAGGTCTTCTTTCTGTGTAAGATGCATGACTTTTCTGTGCCCTGGGATGTATGAGAAGTTTCTTTGCTGTTAAGCATGTTGTTCGTTTCCTCTTTTGGAAATAAGAGCTGCTTTATGATTGCTGAATAAATCAATGAGAGTCTATAAATCAATGAAAGGAGACTCGGAAAACCTAATCCATTAATACATTACCGCGTATATGTGTGGAACCAAACCAAATCTGTAAGTAATCCAATTTTACCAAACTAGAATTTACCAACCTAACTGGGAGCGGAAATTTGCCTCATCGCTAGTCAGTATCAATTACATTTCATTTAAAGCCTACTAGTATAGACCTGTACTTTGCACGGTGATTTATAAAACAGATAATAAGTTGTTTACAAAAGATACATAGTTGCTATTATAATTTTGAAAAGAAGACACAAATGAGTTACTTAGTAAGTGATGTTATAAGTATAAGTAAATTTTCACTAAAAAAATTTAAAAAGCCTAGTTATTATAGTAAAAAAATTTTAGTATTATGTACTTTTTTATCTTTTTCTTTTAGGGGATTTTTATCTTTGAAAATAGATCCATTCTGGTCGCAATTTCATTCAAGTTATCTCAATATGTAGTTACAATACATCAAAATTAATCATCAATGATGTGCTTGGGCTCCTCCTTTTGAAATCATAAAGTTAGGTGGCCTTTTATTGGAAAATATGTCATCGAATTCTTCTTTACACAACATATCTCCCTAAGGTTAGTGTTCCACTTAAATCATGGGTTGCAACACAAATGAATTGTTGTAGATTTAGGACTATAGATTTAGTGATTTTAGGTGATTTGAATTAAGCAAATTTTATTTTTTTGAAAAAAGGGGGACTGTGAAAATGGTGGATGGATTTAGAAAAACAATAAAAATTATCATATATGGTCGCTGGTATATTGATTTGAAACTACCTACCAATTTATATAAGTTGCCCCATCTCATAAGGAAAGATAATGAGTTAGCAGAAAGGCGCACATTAAGATATTCTAGTTAAATCATGGATCATAATTAGTTGCAGCATATTACCCACAGAGCTCTGACTGTTTGACTGTTTGTTTAGATAGCCCATAATTTAAAAATCCAAAAATAGTATTTCCAAATTTGTTCATGCGATTAGCTAACCTAAAATGAGGTTATTTTATTTCTTGAAATCAGAAGGACCCATCAAAATCTCAATCAACGCATGATTTTCAAAAAACAAAAAACGCAAGAAAATAAAATTTTCTATAACCTTACCTTGTGATTTGTGTCTTAAGTTAACTATATGACATGATTAATGATTTTGAACATTTGTCATGATTTATGAAAAAAAAAACCTACAAATAGTATTCAAGAATACATTACAGTATTTTACTATACAACAAAAATAGTTACATTGATTCAAGCATCAATTACTGTATTGAATATATGACATGATAAAAAATATATAGAAATAGTATTCAAGTATGCATCGTAATCTCTAACTAAACAATGGCAATATTCAAGCATGCATTATAGTTTCTAACTGAACAATGGAAACAGAAAATTACATTGATTCAAACATACATGTAGTATTGAACGTATGCGATGATTTTAAAGAGAAAACTAAAAAATTGTATTTGTTAATGTTGGGTGCATATTTTGAAGGTGAATAAGTTAATCAAAATCATTCTAAATACTCTATAAATTAGGATCAACTTTTTAATATTAAACTCATCCCATGTGTCCATTAATGCAATTTGATCCTACTGCTAGGGTTATACCCAATGAAATCTCCCAACACCTCCTCCATATTGTTCTAAATCCCAACTTAACCACCTCACTCAATTTCCCAAATAGCAAAACTTTTGAACATATAGAGGACTATACTCTTATCTACATATGTAAAAAAGAAAGTCAAATTTTATAGTTTCTTTTATATATCTTAACAGTAACTTTTGTAAATTATGAAAATCATATTATAATTTGGAGTCTAGATATTTGAAATTTTTAATTGATATAAATAAATAGGCCAAGAAACAATTTAAATACATGTGAAATACTTTGCATTATAATATAATATAAGCAAAAAATTTTTAACCTAAGTAATAAATAGGACGGAAATAATTAAGAATATAAACGAATCAAACCAAACCTCACCACTATTAATCAAGCCTAACAAAAATTACACCTAAAAAAGTGAGATTACGAATTGTAGCAAGAAATCAATGATGGCTTCAATTAGTGAAAAATTAAATATCAAGAAAAGAAAATTAAACCACATATAGGAGGGAATTACAACAAAAAAGTACAAAAATTTTAATCAAATACAATCAAGCATTTTGACACTACTAATTACAAAAGAGGAGGTCACTTGCTAACGAATTAACAAATTAAGACAAATAAATATATGAGGAAGGGAATGATAATTATTATATATCTGGAAGTGAGGTAAAAAACATCACTTTGGCACACATAAGCAATGAATAAGACGGCAGAATTGATTTTAATTATGAGACATATTTTAATGTATAATTTCAACTATGAGTAAGAACTACTTGACTATTTACACTAATATTGAAGGTTCAAGAATGATATCTTTTTTATCTATAATTTTCATAGTTATTTGTTACTAACTATTTCATAATTCATATTTCCATAATTATGGGATTATTCTTTACTAGGATTTGACTTTATTATTTAAAATAATACTAAAGGTATAGTCACTCTATAATCTTTATTTCAACCATTGTCGAATTATACTTCCCGGGCTTATGCTTTCCTAGAATCATATCTTTAGTTGTTAATGATTTTTTTCCATCATTACGGAATTATACTTCCTAATATTATACTTCCTGGGATTAATCTTTTTTTACAATCTAGTGGTGATAAGAAGACAAAATGAATTCAAAAGGTTTAAGAAGAATATTTTTTTATAATTTTCATAATAGCTAATTACTGCATAATCATTCCTTTTAAAAAAAAAATACTCCATAATCCTCATTTCGACAATTATGAAATTATACTTCATAAGATTATACTTTCTTACGATTATTTCCTTATTAATGATTTTTGCCCTTACTACTATGTAAGAGATTTAAAAATTATAAATTAATTATTTTCAACAATCGGATGGTTGTGATGAGAAAAGAGAATGAATCCAAGGGTTCCAAATCTCTAATTAATGAGAATGCAAGAAAATTCCACGTCATCACAACGTTATTTTTATATATAGTATAGTTTAAACAAATTGATAACGAAACAGGGCTATAAATCAAGTACAATTGTGAGAATGAACACTGTTTATTCACGCTCTACGTTTGACAGAAAATTACTGCTGTCACCCTCATTCTGAGTATACAGTTGGCAAAAATCACCAGATTCTCCATAACAGCAGTTTCCCAACAGTCGCCTTCAAATACGAACAAGCACTCAAAGGCTCAGAGCAGACTAAGCAGTTATCAGACAACCCCCCCGCCCCCCCCCCCCAAAAAAAAAGAAAGAGAAGAGAAAAAGGAAAAAAATTGCGTTACAATACTACCATTATATTAAGGCAATGATGACAGCTGTGGAAAAGTTTTTCAAGCTCCGCTATAAAAAAATCTGTGGGTGCCAAAAGTTAGACATCATACGGCTGCAGCTCCAAAAGAGTAAGACCTTTCATTCGATCCTTGTGCAATCTCCTTCACCACTTGAATGAATCGCCTTCGAGATGTTGGTAATCTTGATAGAGTCAGGCAAAATCCCTGCAACCTGATGAGGGATAGAATTATATCATGTTAGAAATTTTGGCAAGAGTTATCCAAAACCAATAACATTATTCTTACATAATTTTTGATAGATACCTTCTACCGATGCCTTCCAACTGAGCTCTCCTGATGTCCTCTCTTGGAGGGGCGCCACCATTGTCCCATGCCTCCATCCTTGTTGTGTCACCACTATAAAGGCAGAATTTGAAGAGATAAAGCTCTTCAGATTCCTCCAATTGTAGGCTTTTCAGCTGCGCTTTCATTATGCTCATAGGGTCAAATAGCCAATCAAGCACCATCCCTTCGGGCCTGTTCAAACTAGTTAACTCAACATTGTCACCTGAAACAGAGCAAGTTTCTCTTTCAACTAACATAAAGTCTGACAAAAGCAGCCTCTCCCAATACATTGGTCCCTAAGGTTTCATACATCTAGCCTCCCCCGCTGTAGGCAAGACTATTAAGATATTGGCTTTAGTAATAAAGTCGTTTTTTTTTTTGGGGGGGGGGGGGGGGTGAAGAGAAGTCTTACTCATGAGAAATCCCGTGGAGCCATCCTTAATTGACCGGAGGAAGCAATCGAGAAACACATAAGCAGGAATCCCTACAGTGACTATCTTCTTGTTCTTTGACTGCTGCCAGGCATCAAGGTCAGCAGTTGTAATACCTCCTTTTACAAGAAGCTCTTTTCCAAAATGCTTGCACCCCTCGAAAAAATTGTCCCATATCTGATTACATTTCAGCAGCAATGTCACTTCACCAAGCTTCTAAATGTCATCAAGGTAGACTGAAAAATTAGTATTTACCAGCACAGCATTCAGTGCTTTCTTGTTTTCTGAAGGGGTCCTCAGAAGAGGCTCCTTGGTGTAAAAAACCTCAATTTGTTCATGCAATCCTTTGACAGGCCGTAACTGTGTGCTGCAGTCTACTCCCTCACAATATTTAGGTCTGGCTGCCCAAAGTGGATCAGGTAATCATTGTGCACAATTAATAGCTAAAGCCGCAACATATTTTGTTTGAATTAACGCAATACTATAGATGCAATAGACACTCTCATAAGTGTTGTAAGACTAGAAATCTCTGCAGAAGCAAAACATACCTTGGAAAGCAAGAACCTTCTCTCAAATAAAGAAGGTCATTGGTATATTCATCAAAAATGGAGACTGATGCTATGGCATAGAGCAACCCTTTCTTTACGGACTCTTCCTATATGTCATTGGAAACTGAGTTACAACAAAGAATGAGTAACATTGTAATAAGGGGAGAGGAAGGAAACAAATGGGCACAAGAAATGCACAACGAAGGGATAAGAAGCCTTGATTTCCAGTAAAGCTCTCATCTTCTGAAGGGGATTTTCAAAAAGAAACTTGAGGCCCTTCTCAACCTTCCATTTTCCTCAAAAACATTTTGTTGAAAGAATGGAAATCAAAAAGAAGCTACCTGGTAAGCAATAACAGAAGCATAAACCCCAAATCCAATGCTCGATAAAACTCCACCAATGGTGGCTAAAAGTACAGCAATTGGCCACAACACGATAAGAAGCCCCGCAAAGGGAACACAAACAGTTTCAAGGAAAGGTCCTTCCCTCCCAACAAGATCTTGCACCAGCCGTTGCCATCCCTTGAATAGCAAAATTGGAGCTTTGTAAAGTGTTATGAGAGGAATGAAGATCACATCTACCAAAAGACCAAGAATAGCACATAAAATGCACCCTGGAATTTGTAGAACCCTACATGAAAAAAGAAGGCTGCAGATGTTATAAGAGTTCTCACAGTTCTCCCAAGACTGAAAAAACAGATGCAATATGCTGATTCTCATGTGAACAAGTGATGGAGATTCTAGAGTAAAATAACCTGAACCTTGATCACTATGCATATTGCATCACAATACAGGCCATTCTTGTGGATTGCAGTAATGTGTGTAGATTAGTTTGTGAATTGTGAATAGTAGCAGTCGCAGCATACTAGCAAATGTCTCACTATATTGTCCTCGTGGAGTAGCATGCATTAAATGCCTTCCACTTTAGGATCTACGGGACAACCTCTTGTCAAGAGCAGGTACAATTGGCCTGGGTTGGGTATCAATTTGATTTTTAGTGTGCAGCAACGTAAAAGTGTAACAACCCCAACAATGGTGTCATTCTATGCACTATGCATCAGCGAATAGGACAGTTCTCGGAACTACTAATGGGAGAAAGGAATTGAAATGGACAGGCTTCATAGCCTCTAATTACCCATGTCGTTAAAAGCACCTTGCCAACTGCTAGCCACAATATTAGCAATTGTTAAAACAAAGTGAGAAAGCTCACAAAAGCCTATAGTCTGTGAGTCTAGATGGCAGAAAACGTACTTGAGTTCAATGGGGTTCTCCCCCTTCGATTCGAGCAATCCATCCATCACTGAGAAGTATGAATGGAAGGAGAAATCAGCAAAATCACGCACAATAGTGCAAGCCCCCCATACGTTGCTCCATGTACCATCCTAAATCAAATACTCTCGCCATCATTAACATGTAAAGATGTTTTGGCTCAAAGAACAAATCAAATAAAAAAAATGAGCCTAAATTGGAAATAGTGACGGTACCGTGAAGCATTTGACCAACTTGGTAGGAAATGATAAGCCGTCCTTGCTAACGGCCTTGAAGGTCTCCATGACTGGCCAGATAAAAGCATAAAAGATTGCCATAACCACACTCCCCACCACCCCAACCACCGTCCATATTGCAATCGGCATAGGGGAAAGCAGAATCAATAGGCACTTCATAAATGGTCCAAATTTCTTGGTTCTGCAAAAACCAGGCTACCCAGTAATTAATTCAAAATACTCAAGTTAAACCAGAAACTAGATTCAATAGATCAATTGAAAAGATTAGATCTTGGACACTAAAATGGTTAGATCGGGTATAGTAAGAGATAGAAATTGTACCTGATTATACAATAAATGCTGTAAAACAGATGGCAAGGCCATAGTCCAATCACTACAGCAGTGTCCCCAAAAGCTATAACTAGAAACACAAATGGGCAGAATATTGCACCTGCAATTTCAAATCTTGGAGATTAGCATTAACGACAATAGAAGCAGAAAAAAAAGAAGAAGAAAGAGACAGAGAGACAGAGAGCTTACTCTTGACAACACCAAGCACAAAGAGAGACAGACAGACAGGAACGAAGAGGAGGGAATAACCAAAGTACTTGAGGATGTCTTTCGTTTCTGCCATTCTCCCCCCTACCTTTTCTGGGCACTCTGCCTATTCCTTTGTGATTTCTCCGGTCCCAGAAAAGTCAAGTTTTGCCTCAAGAAGGGGAAGTGTCACCAGAACTAATAAATCTAACACACATAACAATACCAACAATATTCAATTGATAGTTACAGCTTGATAGTGACAGTTAGAATCCCACAAAGTACCATTGCAACAGATGTGCTAAGCATAGTTTGACCATAAGATCTGGATTAACTGAGGGTTCGGGGGCTTGTTCGTGAAGATATCATATCATATCCTTCATTGTTATCCCAATAAGATCTGCCAAGGAGAGCTGGCTGCCTTTCATTATGCGTTTCGCTGGGCACAGCCAAACCCAACACAGTTACAGTACAGCTCCTGCTCCTTGTCATAACTAGCCTTGTACAGTTGTACCGTATGCAAGGAAATGTGTAATTTACATGGGCATAGTTGACATTTTCTTACTTTTGATTAGCAACTATAGACTAAAATACTGCAGGTTTACCTAATTTTTCCTGATTGTATAGAATAAAGTGGAGTTCTAAAAATAAAAAATTCTTGAACTATTGTTCAGTGTAACAAAATGTCCCTCAACTTTAAAAATGAGGTAAATACTTCTTGATTTAATTGAGTTACTTTATTAATTTTATTTTTTTATGTTAATTAATAATTTAGCTTCCCTAAAATGTGACATGGCAAGATTTAGAAAGAAAAAATCCGCATACGCATGTTCTTGCATAAATAGATTAAATAGTTTGTCCAGAAAAGTTACATAGTCTACTTTACACAATTATATTCAGTGACAAAATATTAGACAAATTAAAACCCTACAGGGTGGACAACATTATTGTATTTTAGTGATTCGTATTTGAAATGTAGAACTAAGACAATTACTTCCGTCAATTTGTAACATAACTTTTTAATTTTTTTAATTTAATTGATAAATTCATAATTTCATCTTACTTGAGTTAGGAAAATATTATAGTAATTAAATTATCATAAAGATATATTGATTTTTCTTTTTCTTTTTTTCTTTTTTCTATAGAATTATTTCATATACTTGCTTAAAACAAATTGAGGATTTCATTCCTATCAATCAAGCACATCGCACTCTCGCATCACCTTTTTGTTGTCTATTTTTTGTACTCTCTTATTTCTTGATAATTTTTCCACCTTTCTTGAAAAATTACTAAAATGCTTTTTTTGGTAGAAAAATGCTTGTGTTTATAAGATTAATTAAAAATAAATTTCATATGAAAATTTAAAAATGTCGTATGCTACGCTCTAGAAATTAGGTTTATACAAAGTTGATTGTCCCCCCTCCTTCTATATTAAAATAATTATAATTTTGTGTTTTATGTATGCCCCCAACATGATTTGGTTTGACAATACGTAAAGTAATTTTTGAACAATTCATATTAGTTGTTAAAATGCTTCTAATTGTAAGTTAAATTATCAAGCTAAATAAGATTATGAGATTGAAATGAAAAACTTCAATCTACCTAGATAATCTTTTGAGCTAGTTTTTATATTAAAAGGGGAAGGAAAAATGATTTTGTTTTATTTATTGTTAGCCTCACCACAATGTATGAAAAAATATAATGCATTATATTATTCGATCAGAAGACTTTTTTTGGGGGTACAATCAGGAAAACCAAAGATAACATTTAATTTGATCGTGTTTTTAAAAATAAAAATATTACATTTAACACAATATACATTAAATTAAGCCACATTATTTTAGCAAGCCGTGTCATTTTTTAAATTTGCCACATTATTAATTAATAAAGAGAAATAAGATTGGATAATAAAGTCAATGGGCATTTTCCTTATTTTTAAAGTTGAGGGATATTTAACACCTTTAACCAAGAGTTTAAGGGTAATATCTTTTTGGAACTCAGAATAAAGTACCTTAAAGATAAAACGGATGGAAATAAAAAACAATTTTGATAGAGAAAAAGAGGAGGAAAATAATTGCAAATGAGAGGTGTCTGATGACATCCATCTTTTATGGCAATATTTTCTTTTGTGTATTTATTTACTTTTTCTTGATGTTTGTTCCAACCACGCTCTATTTACCATGCTGCAAGGCTGAACCTGATCCTGAGGAAATGGCTATACATCATTGAGTTTAATAGGTTCATGATAGCATCCACGCCTCTTTGGAAAAATGGTGGTGGATGAAATGATCCAATTCGACCTGTATTTCATACAATGATAAGCTACTCACAAGTCACAACTTGGTTTGGCCGATGAAAACTATAAGTAGCGCTATGTTGGCCCCAACTAGCTTGTCCTTGGGGTCAAGTCCATCAAATTCACTGTAGTAACCCAAGCCAGCCCAAGTAATTTTTTGAAATCCTTGACTTTCTAGGTGTAAATAGGATTGAAGTCAGCCAAGTGAATTGAGTTTGGTGAGTTGGGGTTTGTGCTAAAGGCGAGCTGAGCTAACAAACAAACAAATAGCTAAATTAAACTCGAACTTAGTTTCTAAAGGGTCAATGAGCTAGTCCAATCCAAATTTGACCTACAGCATAGTTGACCCAACCTACTCATTCGGCTATCAATCATCAGACACATGTCATGGTACTCAGAAACCAAAAAGGAATTTCAGGATATCTTATTGCATCAGCCAACTTTTCTGCACAAACTACAATTGCGGAGTTTTCTTCATAAACCTGAAGTCACAATATCAGAGACAATATTACAAATTCATGCAGCCGACTACATGCCGAGTAAACACCTAAACTCCTGCACACAGTTGCCCTTGCATAATCTCATTGTTACAGGCTGCAGACATCAGATCATGCGAACAGCACTTCATTTGCTCTGTCTCCTCCCATTCCAGACCTGCGGTGCATCATGACCAGTAGGATCTAACTGAGCATTACTGGTATACATTAACTTAATAAGTCACCATCAGTTTAATGAGATATGAACCTTGATGGTTTCACATGCCAGACATAATGCTGCCATCTTGCCTGTTTTTGCTCTACAAACCAGATAATTTACAACAATACAAGCCTTCAGAACCTGTCCCCACAGCCTATTCCAGTATTCCTCCGCCTAGGTCCTTTGAGGCAATCACTCTTGTTGAATGTAAGATTGACACTGTTTTCTCACACATTGCAACAACAAAGCATGTTTTATTCCATCACCATGTCATCAACAGATAAAGGGGCATGAGATTTCCCTCACCCCCTTGCTCCTCTCACTTTCTTGATGAAAATCGGGTCGTCCTCCTAAGCGAGAGCCTGTGCTGTGTCTGGCCATTGTTCTTTTGCATTGTGCTCGACACTGAAGTTTGATGAAAAGTGGAGAACAGATGTGAGATCATCTAGTATCTCATAATAACAACAGCAAGTACTAAGCAACTAAATCGGATTTTGATTTTAGAGGCCTCCATATCCCTGTAGATACTGGAGCCTAACTTTAACCAAAGACAAGAAGGGGGGGGGGGGGGAACAGTTGACTGAAGAAGTAGAAGCGGCTTACAATTTTTGCTCCTGGAAGACTTGTCAGCACTTAAGCTCCTCCTGTCTGAATACTTGCTTGTTTCTTTCTCCATCTCCTCTCCAACCTCTCCATTATCGACTTGGCTGCCTCCTTCTTCCTCGTCCTCCTCAACGGTTAGTTCCCTCTCACATCCATTGATTCCAAGTATTAAAACTTCAAAAACGTGATGCCCATTATACTTAAAAACCATGAACTCTCCCTCTTGTAAGGCATTGTCCAAAACAAACCTAGACCAGCCTGCTTGAAAACACAAACCATCCCCAACTTTGACAACCTCTACTGGCCAAAGCTTTCCAATACGATTTTTTATTATGACTCTGTTAGGAATTTTTCCTGTTATGTGGTCCTGAAATGCATCTGGGATCCTCTGCAAAATATTCGAAGTTAATTAGAGATTAGTGGAAAGTTTGGCAGACTAGCAAAAACAGCCAAAAGCAGTTTTCTCTCTAATTTACTAGTTAATTCCACAATTGGTCAAGAAACAATAACGTCCCATGTAGATCCTGTCAAAGGAGGGACCATCAATTTAAATGTAGTTAGTCATACCCCCACAAAACAGACAGGTTATTTATGAGAGATCCACAAACAAACAACTTTTTAGATCCCCTCTTTCCTTAACTCCAACGACAACCACTACTCCTACCACTACTCCTAATGTGGATTTCGCTTTCGTGGGGTCAGAACTTTTCCACAATCCGAAAGGGCATGAATTTGGGGGTAATTTGACAATTATCAGATAACAAGCGCAGAAGAGTTGTTCTTTATCGAAATTACAAGGGATATGAAAATTGCACGTCAACGAGAACTCCATGGAAGAAAGTTATGGCGGAAAAAGCAAAGATAGGTCATACAATACAATGCACTATTAAGCAGAAACAGAGGCAAAATTCCCCAATTGCAAAAGCAAGACAGTACACACACACACACACACAAACACACAAAGGGTCGAAAGCAAAAAGGGAGGAATTTGGAAGGTAGATACCAGATTCAGAGAACAATGGTCAGCCAGAAAGGGTTTAAAGAAGCGCGGGAGATTATTGTCTGAGGAACCCATCCGTAAAGACTTCGACTTTCAGATTCTGGTCTGCTGGGCCTCTCTCTCTCTCTCTCTCTCGCTCTCTCTCTCCCCCCAGGAATTATGAACTTTGGTGGGTATAGGGAATTTAGGGGTACCTAATTTGAAAAAGGGAATTCAAACCTAACTTTCTATTTCCTTGTCCTTACTTGCCTTCTACATCAATGATCCATAGTATCCAAACATAATACAAAATTATTCTATCAAATTGAGGATTAGAGGAGAGATTACTGTCTTGATAGTTGATAGCCATTGGAATAGTTTATAGATGTTTTTTTCTTTTCAATTATTCAATTGGCATGAGCCATGTAAAAATAAAGGAGAAAATACAGTCACTAAATAACTTCTCAGCTAAAGCTTACAAGTGCAAAAATTCTGGAGGCTGCAAGCTCCAGATTTGGACATAAGCGCTTCTCAGCTCAAACTTATACCTTATAGATGTTATAAATTAACTGTTACTTAGGACTTAAAAAAAAAAAATAATTCCATCCATGATCTGCAATTCACACATAGGCTTTATTGCAAGACTACTCTTTTCTCTTTCTCTTCTTTTTTTTTTTTTTTTTGACAAAGCATCCCTAATATTTAATTGCACAAGTCATTGGCTTAGAGTGACCATCTCTCTAAAGACAAACATAAAAACGAAATTGCAGTAGAACCATTTCAGATTAACTGTGCCACATTCATCACAAAATACATTGAAGGCAAAAGCTTAATCTAAGAATAGGCAGCATAGACATCATCTTACACACAACACAAAAAAGTTCTAATGCTCTACTTACAGAGAAAGAAGTGATGGCAAAAACCAAAAACAATAGGACTTTGATCGATTAGTTCAGCAGCTTAGATTGAATCTGTGACTGCTTAAAGACATGAACTTTCAGAATGTAGTTTTCTGCATCAACGAGCTCAGAAACACACACATCCCCTGGCTTCACATTGTTATCCCGTGCGAAGTGGATCCATCCTGCACCCAAGTTGCAGCCCCTACATGCTTTATTGGATCGAACTGACCATCGACTTCCGCTAGATGCCTCAAGTTCCACAAATTTCCCAGCCCGATGACAGAAATTTGCTTGAGCAAAGTGAGCTGGAACGTACTGCATGAATTTGAAAAGCAAAGTCTTAGATCTCAGGTCTCAACACATGAAGACATAGCTATAGCTTAAGCGTTGTATCTTGTATGCATGTCCTTTTAAGCTAAAAATCAACTAGTTTGGTTGGTTTGGCTGCTCCACTCGGTATTACAAGTAGAGTTGCAACCGTATGGATAAGATACTCGTCAGTTTTATATGTTTTCACTTGTGGGAACAATTCAGAATAACACGGATGAAATTTGGGTTGCCTAATTTTCCCCATGGATTGGACTGGTCTCGGCTTATTCAAGTCGCATATGATGGCAAGCCCATACAAAGAACAGACTGACCACAAGGCATGTTCTCTTCAGATGTCTTTCCTTGATGACAGCAACAAAGAATGGATTTTGAGGTTTAGAGAATCCCACCAAAGCCAGAGCTTCCTCATGCTTCAACCAAACATGGTCTTCTGCAATTTGACCAAATTGGCCAATCAACACCTATTTTGGGAGGAATAAAGACCAATTAGTATCAGTTAATCTAAGAACTTACCATTTTGATTCCCTTGGTCTGCACCATTTGCCTCAGCAGTATGCCCGTTCCCATCATATTGATCTACCTTCTCATCATCACTTGCCAACGAGCTGCCGGAGAATCCACTAGTAAAATCATCACCATCATCATCATGTACTTGTTCATCATGTTCAGGCGAAGAAGGTTCATCTTCAATCTCCAGTTTTATTGCATCTGAGGTTTCAACAACGATATCATTGTCCACATGTTGCTTCTTTCGCAGGAACCTCTGTTGGCTTTGGTGGTTATTATGGGGTTCTCTTTGGTCCTGAGGACTATTGCAGGCATTATAGAGGTAACATATCTCACAAGCAGTTTTATCAAATATATGAACTTCAAATTTTGAGTTCCCTTCATATATGAACTGCAGAAAATACGCAAAGCCTATGGAGTAGTACTCCACAAAGTCCTCCCAACCATTACGGAACCATAGTTTGTCATCCTTTTTGACTAATGCCACCTTCCAGGACTCTTGGGTAGGAACAGTGAGGATCACAGCAGTAGAAAGTTCATCAGCATAGGTCCTTGCAAACATCCCAGGAATCCTCTGCCAAAACCCAAGAAAAAACACTTGAGAATGCATGCATGAACAGAGATGTTCAAGGTAAAGGTCCAAATAGCAACAAAAATAGCAATGACAACCACCAATCTTGTTGAAGTATGGTCTTAGGAAGTCCGGATTGTGTGTAACTTCATCCTTAACAAGAAGACATGGCATACCCCAGACTGTAAATGGAAAAGAAATAAGAAATCCGAACTTATTTGCTCAAATACTCTTCAGGCCTTCACAAGTTCAGAGTGTCTTACATTATCATCAAACACCAATGTAATTAGAGACCACATTAAAAGATATGGTGACCTCGTACTGCAGAGACTCTACCCATGCAACTCTGCTTCACACTCTACCATTTGCCTTGAAACTTGACTTGGGTGCTTGACAGTTTACGCCCTCCCCTTCTCCCTTGGGCTAGCAATTTAGCTAGAGAACTAGACAACCCTAAACCCACACTGATCAACGTCATTGTGAACTGCCTCGAGCTCAACCTCACCCACTCCCATAGAGGCTTCATGGGTCCCCAGCCCTATGTAATCCCTAGTTGACAGTTCTTCATACCTACGCAAAGTGGTCGTTTATCTCCCCAGAGAAGTACCTCAAAACAACTAGCTCTTCTTGCATTGGGGGAAAACAGGAAGCCTTCCGGTCCATATGTACACTCTGACACTCCTCCCCCTCATCCCTAACACCAAGTACACCACAAGCAGCTGCCTAAAAATTCATACTGTATTGAATTGAATGGGGTATAAAAACATGACCAGAACTCTAGTGCTCATAAACCAGCGGAAAAAGAATGAATTTTGATGGCAGTAGCATATTATTATGCACTCTACATGGATGTTTTGAGATAAACACAAAAAGGGTATCAATTTTTTGATCTTTCTATAAAAAAGAAACAATCTTTATAATCAATATGTCAACAGAGCTCTTCAGTTCCAAGCATACATAAACGAATGAGAGAGAGATAAGAAAAATGGAGACATGAAGATGATCATGAAATAAGCAACAGCATTTTTTAGGTACTGACGACCAGAAACCAAAGAATTGGTAGAAATCGATACAAAATTTAAGGACAAAAAGGGAAGACAGAAGGACAGAAAAGGTTACCAGCTTCCTAGATTGTATATTGGGTTGGAGCATCAAAATGTAGAAGCTAAAAAATGGCTTTCTCTCTCTAGAAGTAGAGAGAGAGTGGCTACTGCTTCCATGGATTTTCTTGCTTCTCTTGCCCGGACCTTTCATCTTTGGACTTTCTTTCCCAGTGAAGCAATGATGCTTTCAATCTCAAGCTTCTTGGCTTTGGGGCTATGAAATTTGCCTTGGGAATACTCCCCAGTTTTCAGTTTTCATTTGACAATTGCCAAAATTTTGTACCCAAATTGGCACAGTAATATCTTTCTTAAAAAAAAAATAAAAAATTCAATGCATGGATAAAGGATTTAACTTCACAAATTATCTCGTTTCGTTCATGTCCTCTGTTTTTATGATTCTTTTTGTAGAATAAATAACATGAAACCAATTGTATTACTTTTTTCAGGGATTTTTGAAAAATGGTATAAGATTATTGTTCTACATTGAAAAATACCGGTTCAAATATAAATTTGGTTAAAAATTAGATAAATTGATCAAGAATTGATAAATGTGCTCATTAAGAAATTTACTCTGCATGTACCAAGGGTTGGTTTTTCATGATATGCAAAATGTAACATTTGGTCCAACTTTTTAAGCCCTGATATAAACATATAAAGGAGTTTTCTCTACTAGATTTACATTGAAGAACATATCTACGGACAGACATGTCGGTTGAGATAAGATTGTCTACATCTGGATCTTCACAGACCCCGCGAAAACAGGGCCACACTGAGAGGTGTTGTGTTGTTGTTGTATTTACATTGAAGAACATCAATTATTCGGCAAATTAACTTCTTAAAATATCTAAACATAATGATCCGTCTATGGAGGAAATTAGATCTACTCATATTGAGAAGTTATACATTTGATAAGTTTAATAGACATTGAAACACAACAGTTAGACATCATAACATTTGATAAGTTTAACAGACCTCCATTTTGGCCATGACCAATACACAGGCACTACTTTACCCAAAAAATAAGTTACAACCCATCATCACAATGAGCCTTCCCAAAGAGCCAAACCTTATAGCATGATCTTGCTTGAAAGTTGAAACAGAACATGCATCAGAAAGACGAAGCTTTTGAGGGTATTGATCAGTTCAGAAGCCAGAAAACACTGCAAAACAGGTTGTATCTACAAGACATGAACTATTTTCTGGTGGCCTTGAGCGTGACGCTGTGAAGATTCTCACCCACCAACTCAAAGGTACACATATCTCCTAATTCCAAGTTGTTTTCCTTCCTGAATTTAGTCCAATCAGATCCACTTAGACGCATACAGCACTTGTAGTAGTCGCATTTAAGTCTCCATTCTCTTCCATCATCCCCTTGTAGTTTGACAAATTTCCTCAACATGAAGTTCCTCATATATCCCTTAGGAACATACTGTATGGACACGCACAACTATGTTAGCGAATGACCATGTTCATTTCATCTTCTCAGAAAATTTTTACACCAGAAAAGTTTTGAGCCATTACAACAATAACTCCCACTGTAACCCCCACTTTCGCAGGTACGGGAAGATCTAGATGTAGGTAATCTTGCCCCTAAAAGCATTCGTGCAAGTAGGGTACAAAGCCATTGATCAGTCTATACATATTTGTCCTAAATTCATTCCGATAAATAAGTTTAAAATCTTACCAATTCATTCCTCAAGCAGTGGTTCTTTCTTATTGTGATGGTAAATGACGGACTTCCGCAATTGGTCTCAAAGATTTTCTCTTCATCTTCCTCTTCCTTCACCTGCATGGGTTCCTCCTCTGTGGGATACTGAATGGCATTGTCAGATAGTGCAGGAAAGTTAGGAGTGCTGCTCGGGTAGTCGATCTCACAGCAAGACAAGTCAAAAATGTGAACTCTGAAGTTGCCATTCCCTCGACACTCGAACTCAAGGAAATATCCAAGCCTAATATCATTGTGGTGCATGAATTCTTTCCACCCTTGAGTGAAGTAAAGCTTGTTCTTGTTTCTGCCAATTGCTACCTTCCAGAGAAGGCCTGTTGGCACACTGAGTTTAGCAACTGAATGTTCAGAGCTGAAATTCCTTGCAAATTTCTCCGGAATCCCCTGCTTCAGAAACCAAAATGAATCGAGTTACATGTTAAGTCTCCTGCGAATGCAGCATAAACTACATGCCCAGCTGCAGATAATTTGCGACTCCACTTCACAACAACAATTTCTCCCAGTGTGGGCCCCGCTTTCGCAGGGTATAATAAGATTTCGGATGTAAACAGTCCAAAGACACTGATTTCCTCTTTCTTCTCCTAATTATTCTGTTTGTAGTCTAAGTAAACATTAATCAATATTCAGAATTCGATGCACTAATATAAATACTTTGACAAATCATGCATGCATGCACGATAACCTGTTCAGAAAATGTTCAGATTAATCTGTGTCCACTCTCCCATGTGGAAATTGAGGATTAAGTAAAAACAGAATAAAAAAAAAACAGAAAAAGAGATACAACTTCAAGTCAACAAGAGGGATGAAGCTGATCTCTCAAAAAACTTCCAAAAAAAAAAGAAAAATCTTGCTCAATAGCACTATATAGCAAACAAATGGCCCAAGAAAAGCAGGGAAAATAAAAAGAAAGGCGGGTGATTTGACCAGGGAATTATGCTCAAGGATGGGAGGAAGGATGATCCTGAAGAATCTGAATCCGCATGTCTTCATCTCTCCTCGATTTGCCTTTGGAGGCCGCCCTCTTCCTCTTTTGACTTGCTCCATTTCCAGAGCACTTAGGTTCACTCGACTCTCACACAGCAAGAGAAACTGCTGATACTCTATTTCAGAGGAAATGGCCTACCAATGCATATGTTGTTTGGTCAAGTTTGGAGCTAGTAAACGGCACCGGTTTACGTCGGATCATTCAATAAATGGGTGGAGTTTATGTCAACTGTAAAAATAGTTTGGATTTTTCTCAAAATTGAAAATAACATTTTTTTCATACAGAAATGTTAAAACGTGTTGACTTGAGGTTAAAATCGGTTCGATTTGTGTTAGGTTAGTGTTTTCCTCAATAATTTCACGTCAGATTCGGATCGTATTATAATATGTCGGGTCAAACTTTCCTAAGTCTAGTTGAGACTAATGAGTGAAAATGGTTACATTGAATAGGTTCTTGGAACATAGGATATAAATAATCTAAACTTTGGAGGTACTGGAGGAAAATATACCAATCTTTTTTCCTTGGATGCCAATCGTATGACTTTTAGGGGTAATTTTTTTTAATAAACCACAATCAATTTTGAAATACTATGACTTGTCAGAAAGCTTTTGTATTAGGTGGCTTGAATCACGTGTACGGTGGTGGGATTATTAACTTTTTTTTTAATTTTTAACAGATATCCAAAATTAACAAGTATTATTGCAATCTGAACCCAAAATTTCCTTCAAATTATCACAATCTAAACTTCAAAATTAACTCCAAATTAAGTTAATTGTTCATACCACCATACACATTTAAAACCAGCCAACTTATTAGCTTCTTGGCAAGTAAAAGTGTTTGAAAATCAATGGCTGTTTTTTTTTAACCTATTGATAAAGGTCATACTATTGACAACCAACAAAAAAAAGTTAGCATATATTCGTCAAATACCCCAAGATCAGATTATTTACGTCTAATGTTCATAGATTCTTTTCAAAAGGTGGTGCCAATGTCATTTCCAACTTTTTCAACAAAGCAAATTGAGTGCTCACCATTGATTTCAAACATGATCAACGCAAAAATATAAGTTGAATACAACACAAAATTATTAAGAACTGCAAAAAATAACATATTGATATATCAGAAATATTTGTCCCTATATAAAGTTTTGGACAAATTTGAGTAATTAGATCAAAAAGTATATTTGCCAACTAGAGCATTATATCAGTTTGTGAAATTATTCTGATATTTGTTGGACAATGGTCTAATGGTAATGCGCACAAGCATTTGTATCTCCGTGATTTTAGGTAAGACTGTTTGAAACAGAGACAAACATAAGAATGAAATTCCACTAGAAATCTTTCCAGATTAGCTGTGTCATGTTCATTATAAAATGCACCAAAGGCAAGAGCTTAGCACCAGTACAGGCATACACACATACCTGGCATAAAACACACAGCTCTAAACTTGTTCTAATGTTCTACTCCTACGGATGCATGCAGTGCCAAAAAGCAGGAGTTAACTTGATTTAGATCACAAGCTTCAGAAGATTAGTGCAGTAGCCCAGATCTGATTCGTGACTTCCTAACAACATGGACTTTCAGTATGTAGTTATTCGCATCAGTGAGCTGAAAAACACAAACATCCCCTGCCTTCAAATTGTTATTCCTTGCAAAAACAATCCATCCACTACCTAAGTTGTAACGTCCGCCTCCTGCGGTATACCGGACTGCCCATTGTCCACCTCTATCAGATGCCTCGAGTTTCACTAATTTTCCAGCCTGATGCCTGAGATATGGAGCAAAATGGGCCGGAACATACTGCGTGAATCAGAAAACAGCAAAATGAATGCTAGGTAGATCTTAAGAAGAGAAGACATAACAATAGCTTAAGGGTTATATGCATGTCCTTGGAAGTCACAAATTTAATGAAATGAATAGATTAGGCTGCTCCCGTAGTTGACACTACAAGTAGACTTGCAGACAAATTCTTCAAGCAAGAGTTATGCAGCTTGTCCATTTATCAGATAAGCTTATCAAGAAAATAGCGCAAGGAAAAAAATTCAAAAAAAAAAAATTGCAGCACGTCAGGACGGTCAGCTCAAATAAGCAGTGGGTTGCCTAATCTCAGTCGAGGGTTGGTCTGATCTGTAATTGTTAAATCCACATAATGGAGGAACAGACTAACCACAAAGGGTGTTCTCCGCAGATGTCGTTCCTTGATGACAGTAATGAAGAATGGAGTTTTAGGCTTTGCCAATCCAGCCAAAGCCAAAGCTTCCTTGTGCTTCGACCAAAGGTCTTCTGCAACTTGACCACGTTAACCCAACCCATCAAAACACATTCTAAAGGAATCTATACCAAGTAGAGAACAGCTAGTCAAAGAGCTTACCAGATTGATTCCCTCTTTGTACAGAATTTGCATCAGTGCCATGCTCGCTCTCTTCATATAAATCTAGCTCCTCATCATCAGTTGCCAGTGAGCTGTCAGAGAATCCACTAGAAACATCATCAATATTGTAATCATGCATTTGCTCGTCATGCTTATGCAAAGAAGTCTCATCTTCACTCTCCAATTTTATTACTTCTGAGGTTTCAACACTGATACTACTGTCCACATGTGGCTTTTTTTGCAGGAACCTCTCTTGACTTTGGTGATCATCACAAGATTCTTTCTGGTCTTGGGGACTACTGCAGGCATTATACAGGTAAGAGATTTCACAAGCAGTCGTATCAAATATATGAACTTCAAATTTTGAATTCCCTTCGTACTCAAACAGCAGAAAATACGCAAAGCCTATGGAGTAGTACTCCACGAATTCCTGCCAACCATCACGGAACCATAGCTTGTAACCCTCTTTGACTAATGACACCTTCCAGGACTCTTGGGTAGGAACAGTGAGGACCACAGCAGTGGAAAGTTCGTAACCGTAGGCCTTTGCAAACATATCAGGGATCCTCTGTCAAAAAGTAGTTGAGAAAGCATGAAGTAACAAAATGTTCAAGGTAAATGCCCAAATAGTAACAAAAATAACAACCACAGAGTATGACTCCTGTAGTCTTGTTGAAACATGATCTTATGAAGTCCAGATATATGCAACCCTACCCCTAACAATAGAAAATGGCATATTGAAATTACAAATGGAAATCAAATAGAAAATTTGAACTCCTTTTTATCTGAGTCGCACAAGAATTCTTCAGACCTTTAACAAGGGGATATTGTTCAGAATGCAACTGGAGCTTACTTTATCATCAAACACTAATGTACTCAGCATACAATCGAAGGCATGGTGACTCTTAGTCTTACCCCAGAGACTCTTAACCATGAAACTCTGCTTCCCACCCCACTATTAGCTTAAACTGTGGGGACATCTGTGAACCCACGTTGGTCTAAATCATTCTGGCCCTAGCCTTGAACTGGACCTCAACCTGTGGGATCGAGGCCACGTGGGGCCATGCCCTATGTGGTCCATGGCTGACAGTTCTATATCATTAGGCCCGAGATGGCCTTCATCACAGCAGAGAAGTACCTTAACAGAACTAGTTTCATGTTGCATTTGGGGAAGGAAGACAGGAGGCTTTCCTCTCCATATCACTCCATAACAACCGCCATTGAAGTGGGCTAGGACACAGACCCAGCCCTCCTAATAGAAAGTCTACTGTATACCTTAAGAAGTTGTTTATCAAAAACCTAACATACATATTTGCTAGCGAATCAAAAGGGTTCCAAGAACACCAACGCCCAAAAAGCAGCCAAAAGTTTGAATTTTGAAGGGAATAAAATATCATCAGTCACTGTGTGTGAATTCAGATGAACACAAAAAGGGCATCACTTTTTTTTCATCAGAAACACCAATCTTACAAAAAGGTCACCACTTTTTCATTGCAAAAATCAATCTTACAAAAAGGGCGTCACTTTTTGAATCACAAAAATTAATCTTTGCATCAATATTACAACAGACTAGGGCTCTTCAGTTCAGGTACACATAAAACAAATGAGCGAAGAAAGTTGGAAGCACATGACAGATGATCATGTAAGGACAAAAGCCACAGTTGAACGAGAACAAGCAAACACATAAGCAGAAATTGATGTAAATGAAAATGGGCAAATGAAAAGACAAGGAGGATTACCAGTTTCTTGCACTGCATGGCGGGTTGAAGCACCAATTTGAAGAAACTCCATGATTTTCTCTGTCCAGAAGTAGAGAGATGGTGGCCGCTGCCTTTTCTGTGGTATCTCCTCATCTTTCCAATAATTCCCACGTCCGCCCAGTTTCTACTTTTAATTTCTAGGCCTTTGGGCCCCAAAAGATTTCCTCTCTACCAAATTTCGTAGCTAATCATTTTAAGGTTGAATGTAGAACGTCATGGTCACGGAGAACTAGAGAAGACTTAACATTTTTAATTCTCAATTTTTCTTTTTGATAGAATATTTTCAATTAAAAGGAATCAATGACAAAATACTACTGGATTAATAATTCTACTGTGAATGGATTAGTTCTAGTTAAATGTTACACTAAAAGACATTAATTACGTAAAATATTATAACGCACAATTCAACAACTTTTTGAGCACTAATAACAACATTATATAAAAGAGCTGCTTGTCTTAGTTGCAACATTGAAGGACATAATGAACCTGAAAAGCTAGAACTTCCAAAATTTTCCTCAAACTCATAATGCAAGGGAAAGACATAGATTTGAAGTCTTCTTGACATATTCAGGAATCATGGAGCACAACAAACCAAAGTGAGGTGAACCAGCCTAGCTAGCTGACTAGCCCAAACACTTAACAATCAAGCAAAGCGACCCCTATTTTTTGGAGGCCTTGAGCGTGAATCTCTCATGATCCACTCCTACCAACTTGAGCATACATGTATCTCCAATGTCTAACTTGTACTCCTGCCTAAAGTCTGCCCATCCGGCTCCTAGAAGACGCGTTGAATGATTGGTGTAGTGGTATCTGAGGTTCCATTCTCTTTCATCCTTTGTCTGTAGTTTTACAAATTTCCTCAGCTTCCCCGGAACATGCTGCCTCAGAAAGCTCCTAGGAACATACTGATCACATGTAAAATGTATTATGCTAGTGTATGCAATGCGAACTTGCATAGTATAAAGTTCATAATCATATACTATTGACACGATAAAAGGCAGAGGTTGTCAAACAAGCACATATAGTCATTTACATAGGACGAGAGTGATCAACATAAGCTACCCCAAGCTGAGGTTCATGTGTTAGTGGCTTTGTGTAGTTTGACCCACAAACAGAACCCAACAAGACCAGGTAGGTTGATTACTAGGGCAAAGCCAAGCCACCTAGAGACTAGACTGACTCAAAGATGACTGCCACTAGATCACATTATCTGACCATCAAAAGCTTACCAAAGCATTCCCTGAGCACTGATACTTTTGCAACACAACCGTAAAGGATGGATTTGCAGACTCCAATTCAAGCATGCCAGAGTGAGTCTCCTTTCCCTCGTGCTCTTCCTTCACCTTTACTTGGACTGGACACTCAGTTCCCAACTGATTGACATGAAAGAAATCATGTTCTGTAGGACATTTTGGGATGGTGCGCGGATAGTCAATCTCACATCAAGAAAAGTCGAAAATGTGAACTTCAAAATGGCAATTTTTTTTATACTCGAGTTCCAGAAAGTAGCCAAATTTTATGGAATTGTGATCCATGAAGTCTTTCCACCCTTTAGTGAAGTGAAGTTGGTTGTTGCTTCTGCTAATTGCTACTTTCCAGGATAGGCCTGTTGGCACTCTGAGTGTAGCATCTGAGGTTTGAGGGCTAAGTGTCTCTCCAAATTTTTGTGGGACCCTCTGTTTCAAAATCCCCATATAATTTTAGTCACAAGTTGATAAATGAATCTAATTAAGAAAATGCATGACATAAGAAGTAATAATTGGTAATGTTGTGGTGGCCAAATGAGTAGGTCAGCTTGCTTGGGTGAACCCATTGATGGTCTACCACGTCAAGCAATTTCTATATTATCTGGACTATTTATTTGCAAAGCCTATATTATAAACCTGAGAGTACATACTCCCAGAAGCCACATAAGTGAAATATATTTTAATAACCGCTAATATGACAAATACACCTTGAAAAATATATATGTGTGTGATAATAGGAGTACATGTTCTAAGGTGTATGTAATAACTTGCCATTTATTTCGAATTTGATGTTTATCTTTCTTTCAAAAGGTAAGTTCTTTCCTGGAGATTGAAAAGACAAACTATTAATAATTACTAAGTGATAATAGATCATCTGAAAAGATGTTAACGATTTTATACACTTGACTACATATAATGTAATGACATAAAATTTTTAAAGTGCCGTATAGTGTTATTTCATATTGATAAAATTGAAGGGTTTGTAAGCTTGTGAGTTATTCCATCCATTGCCAATAGGTTTTGGGTTGGAACCTCATTTGAACTCGTATGCATAACTTATTTGTTGAAAACCCAATTGATATGAAAATTTTAACACATGTAAATGTTTTTTTTTTATCATTTTATGATATTACGTGTTGTTTAGTAAAATTAGCAGTTTAAGTAATTAATAACAACTAAAGAGGATACAATTATTAAAGGAGATCTCAAGCTACTGATTCCATAGAGAAGATTAACCTAATCAGCAAGCTTTGATAAGAAAAACAATAGACTGTAAACTGTCGAAGCTAAGTCTAAGCTAACAATAAATTAAATTTCACCAAATCCCAGCTCTTAACTCCGATAACAACAATACAAATTTCTCCTTTTCTCACTCATTTCCCCATCCTCTCCTCCGCCCTTGAATTTTCAAACCTCATCCACCACCATAGCTACCCGTTGGTGATGACGGGATTCAGTGCAACGTAATTATGATCTCTCGATCTTGAGAGAGAGAAATTTGCTGAACAAGAAAAATTATGAACCGAATCCAACTGTTAACGGGCATCAACCTTACAGTTTCCCGCCAAATTACAGCGCCATTTTTTGGTTTCAAATGCATCCACCAATGGTATCATCAACTTCCATTGTACTCTTCAATCCTAAAATCTGCAATGATCCTGCAATTCTTCGTCAGTTGCATGCCCACATTATTATTTCCGCCGCTGCTGTCCACAAACCACAATGTTTCTCTCTTCAACAATTTGATGAACTTGTATGCTTCATTTGGTCTTATTTCGGATGCCCAGAAAATATTTGAGGGAATATCTGATAAGAACTTGTTCTCTTGGACAATTTTTATATCTGGGTTAGTAAGAAATGAACTTTTTGATCAAGCTGTCGATTCTTTTGGCAGGATGGTTGGAAGAGGCTTCTTGCCTTATGAGGTCACTATCTCGAGCATTATACCGGCTTTTGCGAATCTGGGTCTAAGGATGATGGGGAAATCGGTTCATTGTTTCTGGGTTCGTCATGGATTTGGGACTAATGTTGTGGTCCAGACTTCTTTGGTTGATATGTATTCTCGTTTTGGGTGCATAAGTATTGCTCGTTATCTGTTCGATAAAATGCCGCTGAGGAATCTTGTTTCTTGGAATGTCATTATTTCGGGCTATGCTAACAGTGGCATGAGTAATGATGCGAAGCAGCTTTTTAATTTGATGAGAAGAGGTGGCCTTTTTGCGGATTATTTTACCCTCATGAGCCTTATCTCAGCTTCTTCTGGTGATAATTGGGGAAGAACAAGTATTGCAGTTCATGGTATTGTCATCCGAATTGGTATAATACTGAGCAACAAATTCAAACCGCTCTCATCAGCATGTATAACAGTGGTGACCTGATCTATGAGGCTTATCGTGTTTTTGGTGAAATGTGTTTCAAGGATGTGGTTGCTTGGACTCTGATGTTACAAGGCTTCACATCTGGTCAATACTGGACCAAGGCCATTGAACATTTTAATGAAATGACAAGTGTGACTTATGTGGTTCTTGATTCCACTGCCATTGTGAGCATTCTTTCAAGCTGTAGCAGTTTTGGTGCTTTGCAGCCAGGTAGACAGATTCATGCATTGATAGAGAAACAGGGGTTTAGCGATGATGTCTTTGTGGGATCTGCACTTATAGACATGTATGCAAATTGTGGTGATTTAGTTTATGCTAGAAAGTGCTTTGGCATAATGGAGCAAAAGGATGTTGCTTGCTGGAATGCCATGATCAGAGCTATGGGGGCAAATGGAAATGGTGAGGACGCAATTGATCTATTTAGAATGGAAGATATAGGAGTCAATCCAAATGAATCTAGTCTTGTTTCTGCCTTGTCTGCATGTAGTCATGCTGGCATGCTTGATGAAGGGCTTCAAATTTTTTGTCATATGGTTGAGAGATGGAGAATAATTCCTAACTTGCAACACTATGCTTGTATGGTCGACCTTCTCAGCTGTTGATGACAACTGGATGATGCTAATTTAGTTATATCTAGGATGCCCTTGCAGCCACATTCTGGGGTTTATGGTGCTTTACTGAGTGCATGCAGAGTCTATGGCAACAGCAGGATGGGAGCTTAGATTTTCTAGCAATTAGTCAAACTAGACTTCTTTGATGTGGGCCACTTCTGCTCTGTATCAAACATGTATGCATCTCTGGGAAATTGGGACGGTATAGAGATGTCTCATGTGGCTCTACGATCAAAGGGAATGAAGAAAGACCCTGGCTGTAGTCTAATTGAGATAAACCAGGAAGTATGTGTTTTCATGGCAGGAGAGAAAGACCATATCAAATAGGATGAATTTGATAGGTTATTGCAGGGCTTGCTTCTATGTGGTGAAGGTGCCAATTTTTCTGAGATAAGTGCTGAATGAGGATGGATCAGGCACGTACAAAGGGGTGTAAAAAACAAATGAAAGAATCTTAAGGCTTCAGGCTTCATCATTTTGAGCACTGCCTGCTTTCAATTGGTACAACAAAGAACCTTGAGGGATGAAGGTTGACTCTCTAGTGTTTGAAGAGCAATCGTTGAACACCTCTAATTTTTTTAAGCTTTTCTAGAATTTTGACTGATGATCCCACTCTATTGACCAGGTATCCACTTCAAATGTACATTAAAGGAAATTATATGCAGTGCCCCACATGAAGTCCTTGTTTCAACTTCAATGTTTGGGTGTTCTTAAATTCCACACTGCCAAGTTGTACATCTTTACATTGGATCCTTCACATTATACTTTCACTTCAAAATTTACTTCAGTCATAAGTCGGACGACTGTCCTGAGATTGAAAGCCTGTTGCAATGTCAGGAAGCTGTTAATTGTCAACACCTGACAAAAATGGCTTGAAAACCATGGTGAAAACTACAAATTAACAGTTATGGGAGCTTCTAAATTATTCAGCTGAGGAAGAGCATCAGTAAAGAGCTTCATATCTCAAATGTTCTACGGTGTTCCCACTTGTATCTATTATTACATTCAGAGTTTTACCAAGACTGCACAGGAAAGATAGAAAATCGCTGGAGACTAATGAAAAACCTGTGTAATTATACTAGGACATGGTGACAAAGAGCCTTGGGGGGTTTTTCCCGAACAAGCTACTATTATGAACCACCTCAATTACTAAATAAGCTATTGTGATTAATCATCTCAAAAGTTTCCAACTTTCCATTGACACAACCTTAATAGGCAACACAATAAGTAGCAAGGCAGCATCCTTGATTTATATCATGCTTTCTGTCACTCTCATCTCATTTGTACTCATGAGTTCGAATGTGTATTGATTACCAAGCTTTATATTGTTGGCTTCTGCAAAGTTTCTCCATCCTTTACAGAGGCAGTAGGACCCCTGATTCACAACAGCAGTTACTTCCCAACCTTCACCTTCAGAATTTCGGAGGGTGACCATCCTTGGTCCAGTTACAGGAAAATGCTTCTTGCAAAAGCTAGAAGGAATTCGCTGCACAAATGACCCAATTAATAGGAAATCAGTCAAGGAAATACTATTCACTGTGGTCAACAGGAGTTAGAGAATCCTCACCACTATGTAAATTCTTTTCACATGGTATTCTTTCACATGGACTGTAAAGTAAGGATTTTGAGTGGGGGGAGGATGTGATTGAGTCCTGGCTGCATTAATTTCTCTATCATCCCTTGCCTTAGAGCTGCTCTCTAAACCATCTGATTCTGTGAAAAGCTTTTGCTGGTTCTTATCTTCCTCAGAGGCAGATGGTGCTTTGATTCGCTCACACCCATTTTTCTCAAAAATTTGCAGATTAAAGCACATATCTCCATCGTATCTGAAGAGTAAGAACTCATGATCTCCCAAGAAATTGTCTTTCACCACCTTTTCCCAGCCATCTTCCAGGTATGTGCCATTATTAGTATTTCTTAGCGTGATTGGCCACTGACCGGCAACACCCTTGATTGTTGCCCTCGTTGCTTCATTAGGTGTGTCTGCAGACAACTTCTTCAAAAAAAGTGGCGGAATTTTCTGGAGTGCAAAAGGACAGTGCAGGAAAAATAAATAACCAAGATCAGAAACATTAAGGAATTAAACAATAGGCCAGCATCTTTGTGTGTTCATTTTAACATGAAAATGTCTCCTACCACAATCTGTAAGAAAGACTCACACAAGATATAGAATCCTTGGATTCAGCATCAGAATCAAACATGAAAATTGCAAGCAATAAGCTTTGGCAAGGTTCTGTTCTGGCTGTCAACCACATTACAGAGCAAGGAACAACTGTTTATCCCTGAACAAAATAAATGTTTTTTAAAAAATTTGCATAGACATTAGAAGAGTTTTGGAGTACCACTCTTTCTTTGAGATAATCTCCGATGGCAAATTTGAAGAAATAGGGCTTGTTCTTCTCCATTGGAAGCTTTGTGTCTGTTCTCTCTTTTCTTGGTTCCTTCAAAAATTCTGTGAAGTTCCTCACACTAATCCACCTGTCACCGTATACTTAGCATTGCTACTGTTGAAAATTTTCAGAATTTGGGTGAGGCTGTTTCTGCATATTTTACAATAGCATGCCCGTGGAGTTTAGTGTGCTGTAGTCAAAATTCAAATGCTCATTAAATGGTGATAGATGGAACAGAGCTCTCATTCTCAAAATGAAATAAGAACAAGTAATTAATAATGAAATTGGGAACTTCACCAATGGAACAAAATTGGCAAAAATGACGCTAAAATGGACATTAGTATTATGATTTTTACCTGAGGAAACTATTTTTTTTTTCAAGGGCCATGGTCCCATCCATCTCATATAGCCTTTGCCATATGTTGCATTGAAACTGCTTTTGCAAATTACCCAGGTTAGTCTATTGATGCATACTTGTGGTCCTCACTGTTAGCTGGATGCTAGCTGAAAAACGTTAATCTGAACCAATCTTATCTGGTGCAATTTATTGTACCTAAAAGAGGATTAAAAACAAAAGATTGTGAAATAAATTCCAGCTGAACACTGTGATGCACTATAGATTACATGGATGATGTTATACGTATTCATTTCATCGAAAAAGACAGGAGAATGAATTATCAAGCCTCCATGATTTTAGGCTGGACAAAATCACAAAACTATTGAAGAAATCGATCGTTTTATATTGGTTATATTTCAAATGACGTCATCATTGGTGGGTTTTTTTTTTGCAACGCCTCTTTAATTTGGTGCAGAACCCGTGTAATTTTGAATTATTACTAAGTAACTTTTGTAAGATCAGGTGGAGTTTTTCCAATTCCTCCCTTTTGTTTATGAGTTCGAGAATTTGATCCTTCAAATCCAATTGAAGTTATCCTTTCAAAAACTATGTTCCTACTAACAAAAAGTATACTTAAAGAATAAGATCAGAAACATTGTTTCTGATCTTGGCTACCATTCAGAAGGAAAGTGAGCTATGATGACCATGTTTAATGCAACGCTCAGAGCTTGTTTTCTTTCTATCATCATTTGCATAAAAGGAATTAAACAATAGGATGGCATCTCTCTGTGTTCATTTTAATATGTAAATTTCTCCTACCACAATCTGTAAGAGAGACTCACACAAGATATACAAGCCTTGGAAGCAATGAGAAGGGCATCTAACAGCTGATACTTTGATGGCCCTCAGCTTCAGAACGACATGACCTCAAGGAGCTCGTTCTCAGTAGGTCTCATTCCTGCTTTTGCTTTATTAGTAACATAATGGTGATGGAAAATCCAGCATTGATATGTTGCCAGTTCAGCTCAAGGGAATTTTGAAAAGAGGCCTGAATAGAAGAAAAGGATTAAAAATTATAAAACTAAATAAATTTTCAAAAAAGTGAATCAAACAAAGCGAAGCTTGGTTTAGCCTTCGCCCACTGGGGGATTCAACTTCATGGTTCACCCTCAGAAAATCAAGCATGAAAGTTCCATGCAATAAGCTTTGGCATGGTTCTATGCTGGCTGTAAAACACATGACAGAACAATGAACTGGTTTATTCCCCCAACAAAAATAAACATTTTAAAAAAAGTTGCAAAGACATTATTAGAATTTTCGAGTACCACTCTTTCTTTGAGATAATGATCTCTTGGAATTGGCCTCTACGTGAGCAGTTCTCAACTTCTCATAACTCATAATGGTAGGCTTGTTTCTGATTCCATGGAGAATTCTGACTCAGACACCAGATACTTAGCTTCGCAGCTGAGCAGTATGAATATATGGCACTCCATTGATCAGAAATTAGTGGCGATACTAGTCAGAAAGGACAGAGAATAAATCAGATAGAAGTGTTTTCTTTCTCTCTTACCCCCCTCCCTCTTTTCTTTCTCCCTTTGTGGAACAAGAGTCCCTCAGGTCATGTGCATTGTTCTTATTCTTGTCAGAAATTTTAAGCTTCAAGAGATATGGGTGTACCTGGTACAAGATGAGAGGAGAGAAACTGGGGATCACAACTCACAAGCATGTGAAATGTTTCCATTTTTTTGCAGACCATAATACTCATGACGTATTGATCTGCAAGGGCAATATTTCCTCAAATAGGGTCTTAAGCCATCCTAATGGATTTTTTGGCTTACCACTAGGGTCAAATTCAAGAGTACAGAAGAGGCATTCCTTTTCTAAACTGAGTTTCCTGCATCTTCCTAAATTTTGATCTTTGTATTTGCACAACTTAATTACCAAGAAAAATTGGCCATAGGCACTTCTCCTCGCCCTCTTCTTCCTCTTCTTCTTCTTCTTCTTCTTCTTCTTTGTTTCTTTTTAACCCCCCCCCCCCCGGAGTCAGGTGCTCTATGTTGACTGCTCATTGTGTCTTTGGAGCCAATGAAGTGGACTGATATGGTTGAGATGTCTCTTTAGTGCCTTTGTGAGATCAAACTGAAAAGTGCCTCAACATTTCGAACACTGTAGGGTCAATTGGCGTACTGAGACAATCAAGGGATTAAGTTTGACCCTTCAGACTTTGAAGGGCACTTGTTGAGGACACTTGTTCTTTCAAGATTTTCCAGAAATTGACGAAGCATCCCACTCTATTCACCGGGTATCCTCTTCAAGCCTATGTTAAAAGACAATTATTTTGCTGCAACACATGAAAAAGTTGTTTGACCTTCAATTTTTAGGTGTCATTAAGTTCCCAATCTTTCCAGTTGTACAGTTGTACTGCACATATTTTGATTGAATCCATCACATTGTTCTTGATCAACTTTGCTTCGAATACTTCATTTAAAAGTGAACTATTTTGGGACTGAGAGCTTCTTCCAATGCCAGTAAGCTTTGCTTCTAGTACCTGATGAAAATGGCTTGAGACTTTATGACAGTCGAAATTCTACCTTCTCTTTGAGATTTACAATGGAAGACCTATAAGAGCTTCTATCATTCAGGTGAGCAAGAGCTTTTATAGAGAACTTCATATCCTGAGTATTTACATGGTTGATGACTCTTATTTATCTATTAGGTTTTAGATGTTTAGGAGACTGTACATGACAATAAGAAAAGCCTGATAGTAGACTAATTAATATTCTTTTATTTTAGGACAAGGTATCCCATGTCCCTGATGCAAGATGAAAGGAGGGAAAGTGAGGATAAGCATGTGATATTAGACAGCCTTTAGTTTTAGGGCCATAATAGTCATAACCATGCGTTCATCTGCATTGCAATTTTGCAATAGTGCCACAAATGGTACTCTACTTTAAGCTAGAAGGTCATCCTAACACATTTCTTTGTTTAGCAGTAGGGTAGAGCATTTGAGATTACAGAAGTGGCATCCATTTTATAAAGGGACTTTTCAAGATGCTTTCTAAATTAGGATCCATCAAGTATTTGCGCAACTTGATTACCAAGAAGCATGTGACATATGATCGTAATACAAATCATGCTCCACAGGCACTCTGTTCTGGGCGGGGGGGGCCCCCCCCCCCAAAAAAAAAAACCCACCCTGCGTTTTTGGCTTGAGAACGATATGTAAACCACTTGCCATGAGTTTTTCATGGTACAGGTGGTCTGGTTCTACATTAATTCGCTAATGCATGCTGAGATGGCAATTGGTCTCTTTAGAAGAAAATAGCAGAGGTGTTGCTCTCACAGTCTAAGTCAGAAACTAGTCACTCCTGTTGAAATTAATTGCCCTCTGTACCAGTTATCTCACCTTAATCTGTGTACTATTTCTTGCTTTTACTTGTCTGGATAGGACACATTATAATCAAAATATTGCTAGGGAATGGTGAGGGAGAGGAAGATTGGGAAAGGAAAGGAGATGGAATCAGTGAATTCAATGTTTCTTTGAAACCTTGGAAATGAATTCATCAACAGACAAGAAATATCCAGAGTTCTTCCAAGTTTTTCTTCCAGAACATAGTTCATATAGTTTGGTATGTAATAGAACATCTCTGCTACTGTTGAATTCCCAAGTTAAATCCGCTCCATCTCTTTCTTATGATTTGAAATGGTGCTTTCTGATTTACAGTAGCTTTTTGATCTGAGTTTCTTTTTGTGCTTCCGCCATTTTACTTCCTCAACGGCTTAATCTACGGGGTTTTTTATTTTTTTGGGGAATTACATCGTTCATTTATTTGAATCTGCACAGAGGATTCCAGATGCTTTTCTGGAATGTTTGGATCACAAAATACCTGAAAAAGTCATCTTGAGAAATCGCTGTGGAAGCCATTGGCCTGTGGAAGTGTTAGAAACTGAGGAGGGTGTTTTCTTCCGCAAAGACTGGCCTAAGCTTGTTGCCGAGTATTCACTGCAAGTAGGAGACTTCTTGGTTTTCAAATACAATGGGGATCATGTCTTTGACCTCCTAATTCTCGGGAACACTGGATGTGAGAAGGAACAAATTGGGGCTTCTCTTAGCAATAGGCACACAATGCAAGAAGACAATGACTTGCAAGCTGGAGAGAATGAAGAACAGGAGAAAGCAGAAGCATATGAAATGAGGGATAGAGAAAACGCAAGGAGCTCAAAATTTCAAGGCAGGGGAGAGAACTGTAAGAACCATATCTATTCTTTAAGATCAGCTACTTCTTTCAATTTCCTCCAAAATATCGATTCCCATCTTCTTGTCACTGGTTATGACTCAGATTCAGTGGTTGGATATGATGCTAAGAAACTTCCAGAAGGCATAGAGGAGTTCCTCCCCTCCAAGAACCCTTATTTCATCACTAGATTGCGAAGAACCAGGGATGCTGAACTGGTGAATTTTTTTCCCTCCTGGTTAGATGGTGTTATTCTTAACTATTTTTTGATGCATTGTTATACAAATGATATTAATTGATGTTTTTTATCCTACTACTAGGCCATACCCAATGAAATCAGGGATGGCCTGAAACTCAGTGATAGCATTCAGCTTCAGGATCCTGAAGGGAGATTATGGAAAGGAAAAATAGACACATGGAGGGATGGGCGGATTTGGGTCAAACATGGCTGGAAGAAGCTCTGCAAGTGGAATAAGGTCAGCATGAATGATACACTCATCTGCGAGTTCTTACCAACTCGAAAATCAACTTGTGAAATCATCAGAGTTCAAATTATCTGTTCCGAGAAGCTGAAACACCAAACAGCCAGTTAGTGCAAAGGCAGTCTTCCATTATTACATCATATTCCAGTATGTTTTTCCACCCATAGTTCCAACATTAGGGTTATGGGGTTTCAGATTTTGTATATTACGATGTAGTCTAGGGTTGCTTGTTATCACAAAAGTTTCTCCCATATACTCCTATCTAACAGTAGTTTGCACTACGCTGCCTGTGACAGTATATACTTGGCATTATTACTTCTGAAAATTTTCAGAATCTGGGCAAGGTTGGCTCTGCACATTACACAATAGCATGCCCATGATGTTTAAGTGTACTATAGTCAAAATCAAATGCTCATTAAATGCGGATGGATGGCACAGAGCTGTCATTCTCAAAATGAAATAACAAGAAGTAATTACTGATGAAATTGGGAACTTCACCAGTGGAACCAAAATTGGCAAAATTCATGCTAAAATGGATATTGGTGTTATGACTAGCAGCTCAGGAAGGTGGTCTAATTTTGGGGCTATGGTCCCATCTCATCTCCTATAGCCTGTTGATGCATACTTTGTGGTCCTTACTGTGGGATGGATGTAAGCTAAAAAAGTTAAATCTGAACCATTCTTATTTGGGACAATTTATTCTGCCCAAAGTGGATTAAAAACAAAGGATTGTGAAGCAAATTCCACATGAACACTTTGGTTTACCATACATTACATGGGTGACGCTGCACGTATTTATCTAGAAAGACAGGAGATGGAATTATCAAGCCTTGCATGCTTTTAGGTTGGGCAATATCATAGAACTATTGAAGGGATGGATTCTTTTATATTGTTTACATTTTAAATGATTTCATCATTGGTGGTCCTTTTTTCTTTTTTTTTTTGGCAACACTCTTTTTGCAATTTGTTCTAGATTTAATTTTACTGAATGGTAACTAAAGTAACTTTTGTCAAGATAGGGTAAGCTTTCTCCTTTGATGAGTTGGAGAATTTGATGCTCTAAATCCAATTAAAATTGTTTTCTTTTTGTAATTACCAATTGAAATGTTCTTTAGTCAGACCACTTCATTGTATCGTATGCACTCTAGGACAAAAATTCAAAAAAAAAAAAACACTTCTTGACCTTATTTGGTACAAAGATACGTACTCCTATAAGTTAATTAAATAAGACTAGCAACTCTTAGTAACTTTCGGATCAAAAAAAAAAAAAATCACTTAATCCATTAAGCTTGTCAATTGTCGCCATTTTATATTAGATCGGACCACTCAATTTATCATCCTTTTGGTTGGCGGCCGAAGGGACAAAAGAAATGAGGAAAAAAAAAACAAAGGTTCAAAAAAAACAAAACCAAAAACCAAAAACAAAAACAAAATCTGTTTGTAGGAGACAGATCCATCTGTTCTGGCGGAATAACCGTTTTGCGCGCGCGTTTCCAGCTTTCGAAGAAATCTAACAGAAAAGATGGGAGTTGAACCCTCGAAGAGTTCTCAAACTAAATCTTAATTAGCTGAAAATAATTTGAAGAAATTCTTCCTTAATTTGATTAAGGTAAGGTCTCTCCCTCTCTCTTATTAGACTTGTTTTCAAGACATCAAAGCCCTGCATCTGCTCTGTATCAACTCCCAATCAATGATCATGTTAAGATCCTGACGAATTTTGAGATTTTTGTGTAAATCTAATAACCCAACTCCAAAATTCCGTGATTCAGCCTTCTTTTTTTTTTTCTTCATATTCATGAATCATGATTTAAAAAATTAAATATATGATTTTGCCGATTTGATTGAGATCAGGTAGGAGAAATCAAAAAAGCCAAAATTTCGAAAGGGAAAAAAAGAATGGCAAAAATCAGGGAAGAAACACAAGGGTTATTTGTGGTGACAGTATTATTGGCAACAATTTCAGCGGTGAAGGCAATCGATACAAACCCAGTTCATGATCCATGCTCAGATGCAGAGGTGCAGAAATGGGATGGCTTCACTTTCGGGCTCGCATTCTCCTCCAAGGACTCCTTCTATGCTTCTGATGGGGTTCAACTTTCCCCTTGTGACAGCCGCCTTCAGCTTGCAAACAAAGCTCAGCTTGCAGTCTTCAGGCCGAGGGTTGATGAGATTTCTCTCCTCACCATTAACTCCACCTTTGACCCTGTATGTAGTTCATGGACTCATAATGGTTACACATAGAAGATCAAATGGTTCAAATGGTTTAGTAGAGCTAACATTCATGCGTTCCTCAATGAGGATTATGCAGGCTAAGTCGGGTGGATATATGGTAGCCTTTGCAGGACGAAAATATGCTGCAAGATCATCCCCGGTTTTCGTTGCAGACACTAGTAATACTGTAATGACTTTCACCCTAGTAAGTGCCTACTCTCTTTCTGTATCCCTCTTTTCTTTGTCCTGTCTGTTCAGAAAACACATTGACCAAATTCATTTTTTTGGCTTTTTGAGGTGCTTGAATTCCAAAAGGGTACTCTCCAAAATCTGTACTGGAAGAAGTTTGGTTGCGATTCATGCAGCCAGTACTCTCACTGTACTAATGGAGAGTGTGCAGTGGAAACCTCAAAGTGCGAAGGCAATGGTGGCTCGGTCGACTGCACTATGCGCATCCAGCTGACATTCTCGGGCACAGATAAAAGCAATGATGTCCTGAACTCATGGTATGAAGTGAAGAACATGAGGCGGTTCTCTCTCTATGGCCTATTTGCCAATCTTCGGGATTCAATCACCAATACTCTCCTCTAAGTTGGTCGTTGGGTTCATTGCTCCTCTGTACGAAAAGCAAATTGTGATAGTGAAATGTCTAAAAGAATCACAATACGCAGTTCTGCTGGCGTCAATGTGAAACCCTTGTATTGACTTGCGTCATTGTACCGCACAGATGCACCATACCCGATGGCCCATGTCTGTATTTCACATTGTCACGAGAATGCGTGCGAACATTCTGTGTACCAATTAAGGTTTTCAAGTAGTATACATTACAAAGTGTTTTTTTCTTTCTATTTGAATCCAAGTATTGGAACTAGTGTTGTGCATTGTACCAGACAATATTGACCAGATATTAACCCAGACAGTATCAGAAACGCTGTCTGAGCAAAATAAGTCTGAATTCAAGATTTCAGAGTGAAACTAGATTTTCATTAACATTAGGATCTTTGCATGACATAGACATAGTAAGCAGAACTATACAAAGATTTCATGGTGTCAGGTCTCTAACACAAGGTCCGAGCAGAGGCACATACAAACTTCACAGTACAAGTTCCTCTACTTCCAGCAAAACTCAATCATCCAAAGCCAAAAGGGTAAGCAATCATCTTTACATTGTAGTTGCTCTTCATCTTACCCCCAGCAAAATTCAAAGCAAAAAGCACGTGAACTTCTTTGATCCTCAGATTCCAGCTAACAATGGGCAATCAAAACCTCCACCAACTATCATCTCTTGGAGAACTTCAGTCCTGTCAGCAGGTGCACTGGTTACCTCAGTAGCACCATCTTGCTTTTCAATAGCTTGCTCTTTGTGTTTCTTGAGTTTTGAAACATCACCGTCAGAATCATCAGACTCGGACTCAGACTCAGATTCAGACTTACACCATTCAGATGTGTCAGAGCACTCGTTATCCAACTGTGCAGATGTCTGCCCTTCGGTTAAGTCAATCACCACAGTTCCATCCTCTGCCTCTACAGGCTTGTTCCCAGCAAGTCGGGTTTGAATGAGATAATGCGCAACTGATTTGAAGCCTGATTCAATTACCTGGTACAAAGTACAAACACACAACCAAACAAGTTTAAACCCTTTTTACTAAGGAAAGATTGCGAAAAGCAAAAGAAACACGAAGAAGAAATCAAAAGCAAACCTTAGGGTACAGAGTTGTGACAGGCGGCCACCCTTTTGCTCGACGACAACGGCTGCAGTTGCATATCCCTCTGCACGCTGGGCACAACCACACTGGAATTTCCCTAGCTTCCATCACATTTTCTCCATACCTATGAACAATGACAAGGATTGTTACCAAATCTAACTTACCAAATTCCAATACAACTCATTTTGGTTTGTTTAGCCACGAGGAAAATGGCCAACTGCCTATAATGCATCCAAGTCCAATGCTAAACAAAGTCATGCAAGATTGTCAGCACCAATTCAACCAAGCAATTACAGAATCTCCTTGCACCCTATTCTTTCAGGTAGCAAACAGTAACAAAACTATTTTCCAGGGGGGGGGGTATACTTTGTGCAGATTAATCTCTGGTTGCAAAATAGGGTCAAGAGAGGATCATCGAAAAAAGAGATATCATGATGAACTCACCGTGTATATAAGCAATCTCCACAGAGCTGCCCTTGCCCTGACCTGCATTTGGAGCAAAAAGTGTGCTTCCGAAGAGTCTTCTGCCTGCAGGTGACAGAGACATATGTCATCATCATCAAGAAACAAATGAGAACTTCAAAAGGAAGATACATAGTAAGTAGTCCAAACTTCAAAATGATAGACAATCCTACTATACAAGAACATATTAACCAACACCTCACACAAAGCCCCAATTGGGTTAGGTATCAGAGATCAAATGTACGTAGCTTCAACCTTGGTACCGCAAACAGGCCAATTTGAGTAGAACCTCTCAATTCAAAACACATAACAGGCCAAAAAGCCATTGAATCAAGCCCATTATAGTCGAAAATTAATAAATTGCCAACAACCAGTTTTAAAACCGATCATAATGGATACAGAGAACAAAGTGGTAACAAATTGAAAGAGCAAATCCAAAGTAGTAAAGTTTTGACCTGCATTGGTGGCAAGACGTCCCATTGACAGGATCATACAAGGGCTCACCATCCTCACCGAGACCATCAACATTCAAAGTCCAAGGCGTCTCACAATCACCCAATAGCTTCTCGTCCTCTTCAGCATAAACCTCAGCTTTCCATGAATCTGGTATAGTAATCCCCATATCTTTCAATGATCTCTCAGCTTCAAAAGAGCTAGCATTCTTCAACCTACAAACATCCCATGCATTTCAAAAACCCAAACTAGTCATGAACGTCTAACCCTTTAAACAAAGGGATATCGTCAAATTTCCCAAATCAAAGATATTTAAGGAGATGCAAAAGAAAGCATCACCTCCAGAATTATGTGAAAAATTCAATCTTACCGAGAACCAGTATTTAACAGGTGAAATGGGCTAAGAAAACAGCAACAGATGACCAAGGGTATAGAAATCATGCAAATTTCATAAACGTAAAAAAAAAAAAACCAAAACGAGAAAGATAGGATTACCGAGAAGATCTTCTGGGCTCATAGGAGCGAGGAAGAAGAGGAGGGTTTCTCTTTTTCTTAACAAGGATTTTAGGGGGGCGCCTTCGTTTACTCTTAGAACCAAACATTTGGGAGGAGAGAGAGAGAATGCCAAGCTTCTCCATCCTTTCTCTGTTCTCTCTGATCCTCTCCTCTCTGAACTTCTCATAGCCAGTAGTACTCTCATTCTCCTTCTCCGACCCGGATTCAGACCCGGATTCCGCAGCTCTTACCCGTCTTCCTCTTGCGGGCTTGGGGCATTTGCGGGATTTCTTCTTCTTACTCACAGGTGAAGGTGAAGGTGAAGGTGAAGGTGAAGGGCTTCTTCGAACTGGGGCGACCCTCTTTCTCAGAGCCATCACCATTTTTGCGTGCTTCTCTCTCTTCCTCTGACACAGTGAATAAATGAATATGTGTAGAAGAAGAGTGTCAGAGTGAAGTGTGTATATATATATTAATCGCGATTTTTTTCACGTTTTGGCGGGGCTCTGCCTTCCTGAGGGTGAGGGGGTAAATTTTTGGTGCAAATGAAACTCGAATTCTTTTGAATTTTTCTATTTTTTTCGTTTTTCCCTCTTCTCATTTCTTGAAATTTTGTTTTTAATTTGTCATCCCCTATAACGATAACTTTTCATATTCTCAACGTGGTTATTTTTTTCCCCCTTTTTTTGGCTTGATATGAATGGAAGTATGAAGAGTAGTTATATATATATATATATATAACTTTCATCATTTGAATTTTAGAAAAATTATAGTCATAATATTTCAATTAACAGAGAAGAAAACTTAGTTACCGTATTTTTTAAACCAAAATAGAAATTTATATGCACAAAATACCCTTATAACCTAAAATTTATATTTTTGCAATTATGCGTTATAGTTTGTACTAAGAAGATCTTCTAATTTCTTTTTTTCTTAAAATATTTTGTTGTTTTTACACAAATAAAATATTTAAAATTTCAAAGTTTAATCGATTAAAAACTTTCAAAAATAACTAATTAAACAAAAATTACTTATATATTACATATTATTAAAGACAAAAACTTAGGAAAATCCACATAATAACTTATTAAACAAAAATTACATATATATTCCATATAATTAAAGCCTGAAACTTGAGAAATCCACGTGATTAATGATTTTGGCTTTTGGGATCAAAGATTGTACTGGGAGATTTTACCAGATTACAGAAACGAACCCCCTCACATCCCCCCCCCCCCCCCCCGGCCAAAAAAAACCAAAAAAAAAGAAAACTCCAAAAAAAAACAAGGCGAGAACAATGTGCATTTCCAAAATTGACCTTTTGGCACTTCCCGCTCAACGTTTTTCTTTTTTGCATGACACCAACACAGAGAAAGAATGCCAAAATGTCTAGAGAACTTCTGAATCCAAATCCTTTCCCTTCGTATTTGCACAACTTTACAGAAGGATTAAGGCATGAAAAATTAAGTAACAATACCACGGTCAGCTTTGTTCGAATCAAGCTCTCTAGTCTCTACAGACAGGGATGCCTATAAAGGTAAGCTTATCTACATTTAAATCTACGTAAATCCCAAAAAAGCCAGACTCACACTAAGAGGTGGTGGTGGTGTTGTGCCGTGGTCAGCTTTGTTGTTAGCTCACAAGATGCATAACCTGATGAGGGGATTCAAGGGGGTTTCGACATTCTGAGAGTTCAACACTCTAACCAATAAGATTATGACTTACACTCTGAAATGGCAATCAACCAAATACACATTTCTTCATTTCACAAAATTACAGTGGATGCTGAAATCCCCATTACAGGGTCGTTCGAGAAGAAAAGGCCACAAAAATGGAATTCTGTACAAAATCCTGCACAAGCGCACTTATGTACAGTTCAACCATCAAACAACCACCCCTGTTCCTCTATCAAAAACCCAAATCCAAAAACCTACTCATGAACAGCATTGCCCCATTTCTGGGCTCTTTTTCCTCTGTCAAATACTAAAGACCTGACCGCCTTTGATTTCATTGTATTTGATGTTCCCTCTCACCTGTTCTTTTCCTCCAACATGTCCAATGACGAGCACAATGATCAGTCACTTGCCCATGAAACAATCAACATCTTTCGAAAACCTTCCAAAATTAGCCATCGTTGAGAAGAAAAGAGGTGTGTTTTGAGTCAAAAACCCACCATGGGCCAAAAGCACCCGTCAAATGACAATACAACAGAGTTCATTTTCAAGCATGCTGAGCTTGTTTCTTCTTATGAATATCTGCCACAAGATCCCTCAACTCAGGATAGATCGACACAAGCAAGAGCTCCAAGACAGCAAACGCAACTTGCTTCAGACACACGGAAGACTGCACATAATTATTATGTCAAACTGAGTGCCATAAACTAGAACTCAGAGGGAATGATTAAGAGTATAACATATGCCAATGACTGATAGATGTTACCTGAAGAAAAAAATAAATATCACGTGCACAACGCTTGTACTGCTTTTGGCCTATCAAACTGACCAATGGTGCTGGAGCTCCATCTAGCAAGAAGAAGAAAGGAAAAGGCCTAACTTTTCTCATGTCTAGATAATCCAAATTTATTTAGATTTATCCATTTCTATCAAAAATCAAGATGATACGTAATCTTTATTCATCATCATGCAGATTTCAGAATCTGGTAGCAATTATTTCAAGAATGCAAAACATGATTCAAATTAAGAGAAGCTGCTCAATGCAGCCTGGAACCCAGATAAGTACAAGAAGAATAGACAACCATGCAAAGTCCTTCAGCATTCAGACTGCCACGAAAAAACGAATAAGATATGCATCATCTGCAAGGTAGAAACTTACGGAAAAGCATTTCCTTCACATAACTAGCTCTTCGAGCTTCCTCAAGCTGCATCTCAAAGGAACCAGCATTTTGGGAAGCTTTACTGCGACTTGCTCGAGGTGTAGCTTGAAAACATTTAGGATCCATTTCATCCACTCCACCCCCGGTAATTTCGAGCTCAAGAAAGAATTTGCCATCTGGCCACAGAATCTGGAGAAAACATATACATGACTAGCGAGCAACAGAGGGTAGGTTGCTTTAAGTAATTCCCTTCATGCTTTTTTTTTTTTCTGTCCTCTTAAATTTATGGGTGTAAGTATTATGCATTCCTAGTAGAGGGCCTAACAAAAGCGGAATTTATTCTTAAATTTATGCTGAGAGGAATACAGAACACTGTTGAAGCTACAGTTTGACTGTTGTATATCTGTCAAGGAGTATCCTGAAACCTAAATGACACTGAGAAGACTGCTTTGTTCCAGGATCAAACTGAGTAGGAACTCAAAGATAATGGTGTCAGACTTGAACATAACAAACTTGCTTCACCGAGTGAATTACAACGTATGCAACTGTAGTCCAAGCATGCATACATCTCAAATCAATCTAGAGCAATATAAGCCTGGAAGCATATCTGATTTACTCAACTTATTACAGAAGCAAGTAGGACACAAGCAACAGTATGCTACAATGCAAAAATCCACTAATACAGTTTTCAAGTTAATTTGGTGCTCGTGATATGCATACATGCAAACCTAGTGCCGTGTTTAATCCTTTCCATTTTCCAAATGTTTTACCTGCTCAATCAGTAAGTTGGCAGTTGTGCACGATCACGGCAAGATTTTAATCAGAATTTTAATCAACAGAATATCAACATAGGCTTTTCGTGCCCTGTTTGCCTCTCTAATTTACTAAAATCCAAGAATCATCTTGACATAAGGGGCCCCACCTGACAGACAGAGGGACACAAATAGTAGGCATACACCCCCAGGTCCGCAGATGAAGTTCAGTGCTATCCTAACTGCAAAACTCATGAATGAATGGTTGATACGGTCACTATCAAATATTCAAATTTATCCAATCGCTTACATCTTTGACCCAGCGAATTCCTTGAGCGATAACATCATCTCTCCGCAGCCAATTAATCTGCCTTAATAGCCAGTCATCAATGGCATCTTCCATGACTAACTGTAATATTTGCTTTGAGATCCAGAACACTTGTCTCCTGTTATAATATCAATTGAAACCGGAATGAGAAAATTACAAAAGCCACCTTCCCACAATTCCTCATATTTTTCTTCTCTTTTTTTGGGGGGGGGGGGGGATTGTGACAAAATTATAATGCAAAGTAAATTATTCTAGATAAGAGCACATTTGAACATGTGCTAATGACGAATGCAATTGTTCCAAAGGCTACAATAGCACCACTACACTGGCCTTGCCTAGAGAAAAATTCCTCTACCTTTTTCTTTCTTTTTTTTTTGGTGGGGGGGGGGGGGAGACACTCAGGTGAGATTAGTCATGATGAATGTGCAGATGACACTTGCTATGTGACCAACCCATGAGTCCCATTTAAACCACACGGTCCCAAAACCTAGAGATCATACTTCTCAGCAACCAAATAGAGTAAATACAAGGAATAATTTACCTTATCCAGCCTCTTTTGTTAAGCTGAAACACCTTATCAACCAAGTTCAACACAGGCACGCTGACATTAGGCGGTGTCCACTGCAATAAAAGTAAGCCCATCAGAAGCAGCCAACGTGCATGAACAGCAGATGGCCCAAAATTTTTCTGTTTAAATAACCCGAAAGTTGGTAAGCCATCCAAGTAGAGTGAAATGAAGTTGCCCTCAAGAAGTAACAGAACAAAACACAGGGGCACAACACAAAGAAGCCGCACACAAATGGTATTTTAGATAATTGGTTGTGTTAAAAAAAACTATCATCGCAGTTCTAGAAAAGCTTACATTAATCTAGCTGGAAAATACAGTCATACTACCAGCAAACTATTCCTTGTAAGGACGACAAAGTAGGATGCCCAAGTAATATGTGATGTGGGATCCAACTGTAGGGGTAGAGAAGACAAAACGTTCAAAAGCATACTACAACAGCCAACAAAATACAGGGAGCTAAAATTCGTTTTCATTTCTTATCGGCAACAATATTGATAGACGGTTGTACCGAATGATGATACCTCTGGTGGCACTCCAACAGGATCGTCAATAGGGTGATACATAACTGGCAAACTTGCTGCTCCGTCCAAACTGGATTTTGTCTCTAGGGCTCTCGACCTGTCAGAAGGTGAGCGTGCAGTATCTTCCATGTGTTTAACCACACAAGGCTGAAAGCTCTTCATATTTAGTTCATTGTCTGACTGCCACCCATTTTCTCGGTTGCACCGTTCGTCTCTATCACCTTCTTCGTTATCAGAAAGATTAGTAGCTGTCTCCATGGAAGAATCCATGGAACTTTGCATCTTCAAATCATGTTCATTCAAGGACAAGTTTCTGTTAGCAACAGATTCAAGAGGTTCATAGTAAGATGAAGATGGACCACCAACTTTGCGGACCAAGCTATCTGAAACCCCTTTAAACTGGCGTACAATATCGTCAACCGCATCATCAACATTAACTGTTTCATAATTTTTGAAAACTGTCAATTATCCAAACAAAAGCTAACATATCATGAAAGTTACTATTGAGTTATATATGACTATCAATCAGCCCAATAAAGCATTATTCAGAACAGATTCAAAGCAAAACAAAAAGATGACAGTTGAACACCAAAATAAACTTGCAGCACATCATGGATCTTCTCTTGATACACTAGAAAGAATTCAGATTAGAGAAAACAATAGCATACATCTGAATTACAAATTACAAGCACATAAACTGCAAGACAAAGCAATATTCCAGGTAAGTCAAAGAATACATTAATAAATAATCCGTATCATTCGCAAGGCAATCAACATCTCGGCATAGCAGTGAATCAAAAAGGTTCAACAAGCAAGTAGGCAATATTCACGCGGCAACATAACGCTTCTCCCACTGATGTTCCAAAGGAAAAATCTTTCCCTTTCTTGCTGGTTAAAGCATACAAATTACAACAGTGAGCCCATTTGATATTCAAGGTGCTCATGATACTACCTGCTAGCAAACACTATCCAATACAGGTTCTCAAACTCTGATAAGACATCATCAGCATATGCATGCTGAGAACATCCAACAATCACACATCTGAGAGAAATAATAGTACAATGAACAAGGATTTCCAAAATACCTACTACCACATACCTGCAAGGGTTTTCATGACTGACGGTGACTTCCCAAATGAATAATTCTTCATCAAAGAAAAAAAGATAAAGACGCTGATAAGAATCCAGCTTAGAGAAAAGCAAAAGTCAGGAATTCTGCATTATTCCTACGAGCAATGGTAAATAGTGAAGCCAAGTACTCACCTTTGAGGAAGCACTGAGAAAATCCCAAACTTCATGCTGTTCAGCAACATTAGCTATAGCCAAAAGATCCTGTCAAAGGAAGGTTGAGATATCAGAACAATCCTGACTCAATACAAACTCCAGTTGAATATGGATGAAATCATACTTGCAGATATTTGTCAAGCTGGATGCAACGTTGATGCACAAAAGCATCCTCAGTGCTGGATGAGAATATCCTTTTTGGAGGCAAATGAAGGTTATAATTGGGAATTTCCTTAAGATGTCGATGCAATCGCTCAAAGTTTCGGTACCTGCAGTCAAAAAAATCACAAGATAAATCTCTTAGCGATCAAATTCTAGATAGATAAAATTAAGCACAGTTAGTAACAACAGGAAATTCTCAAATGCTTTCGGACAAGCAAGGTCAATAACAAAAGTACACATGCAAGCACAAACCAAAACAAAATTAAGACACGGCAAAAGATCAATAACTCTAGTCGAAACCAAGAAGCGACAACTTTAACATAGCACAAACCTTCTTCACAGCCTATGTCAGGGATCAAACACAGTAGAACCGCAGTGACATTTAATTTTCAGTAAAAGGCCAAGGTAAAATATATTTGGACCAACATAAACCAATACTGCGTACAAAAATTCAGAGTCGGATATTGGACACACCTTCTTTTTACAAACCATGTCTTATTTTGTGCATCGGTCACAGCAATAGAATACACAGCAAATGACTTTGATCCAATTTTCTCAAAGTATGCCCCCATAACCTGTCAGTTTGGTGATCACCATGACAAATAAATCCATCAGTCTCTTACAGAGAAAACGAACTCCAACATATTTCGGAATCTCTGAAGCAAATTTGACCATAAGATTCTACTAAAACAACAACTTCCAGTATGGGTCCCGCTTGCGTCGGATCTGACAAGATCCAGATGTAAGCGGCTTTACTTCTGCAGGTATCACTACCCACAAAGAGGCCGGTTCCAATAGACCCACGATCATAAGATGCTGTGACCAAAAATCAGATTCTTCAATAAAAGTACACATTGAATTATGCAAGTTACATTTCCGCTAAACATGCTCCCCTCAAAATTTTTACCACGGAAATAAACCAGAAGTAGATAAATAGAAGTACTAACCCGACACATAAGCTTGCGGAAGTGCGACCCATCAGCGCGAATCACAGAAGTTGAGATATCATTACTTTTAAGCATTCCACGATGCCTTTCAAAATCTGGGCTATAGAAGTCCTCTGAAATTATAGGGCCTTTGTTTTCGCCAGTAGTATGTCTTTTCTCCTCAAGTTCGACCTTCAAATCAGAAGTGCTACTAGATCTCTTAAGCCTACTTCTATTTCCATCAGCTGTGAATATGTTATCATCATCTGCTTGATTGGAAACAGCCATTGCACTAGAAGAAGATGCCTTTTCCACATCATGAGATACTTTGGCCCCGATTGGAGCAATAGGAATTGATCCAGGCCGAATCTGTACTATCATTCTACCATCCGGTGCTAAAGAAGTATGTTCTCTTGCAGATTTATAGATTTTATCTTTATAATTTCTTCCTATAGCCCACATATTTTCAAGATTTTCAGGAGCGAGAACTTCAGTTCTTCTCTGGGTTGCTGCATCCAGTACTCGTGCCCAGTCAGCCTTTGGATGCATGGATTCAGCATGCGGTGCATTAGATGAAAGGCTTTCTGAACTCTTCGAAGTCATCTCTCCATGATCGTCCTTTGCAACTGAGGGTACATTCGTTAATTGCTCATCGGAGGTTTTAAACCTCCCAACGGTAGATTTACTGCTTTCTACACTTCCTTCAGCATCTGGGTGATAATGTTCTGGCTTGGATGACTGATTATCACTGTCTTGGCCATTTAAGAATTGTTGAACATGAAGGAGAACAAACTCAAGCAACTCATTAATATACCTAAAAATCATGATTAAAATATAGCCACCATTAGCAAACTTACAAAATAGTTCAAAATCAAATGCATCATCTAGAAATTCGCATAGAAGAAACAGTCAATTTGAAAGCAGCTAGTGCATAGTTCAGTTCAAAAGCTAATAATTGAAAGTTGAAACTATAGTCTTCACGTTAGAGATGACAAGCAGAAAGAGATGCTAAATGAACTTTAAATATAAATATATATATATATATATTTGTATATATACATATATATATATATATATATATATATATATATATCTCTTTGAGTGTTAACACAAGTTTTCGCCAAGTGACGCAATATTATGGACTATGGTTTAATTCCTATTTATGCGACGCTGCCTAAATTTTTGTTGCGTACATTTATTTCTTTATACTCTTTGTCTCCCCCTTCGTCTTTTTCCCTACCAACTATTCACTTAGCCTTTAATTTCACCTAATACTCATTTTCATCTTCACCTTTGTTCTTCTTTTTCACAGGGAAAGGGGGGTTCACTCAATTGGTTAATGCATATATAAATAATACAAAGAATGCCATGTAAGATTTCACGTAAAATGAAAAGGGCATGTAGGACAACAACCCAATTTGTCTAATTACTATGTGTAGAGTTAAGGTTGATTTGATAAAACATTAATTTGATCAATTTCGGTCGCACCAATAAAAATGAAATGAGTATTGAAATCTTTTATTTAATAATTAGCTAGGATGAAACTATGAAATTTTAACAAATAAATTATTTTATGGTTAAAAAAAATTCAAGAGACTTAAATACAAGCAGTGAAGCGTATGTAGTGTATACATTACTAAATTATAAAACAAGCATTTTTTTTAAAAATGCTCCTTTTGCTACTGTAATTTTGAATACCTGACCAATTTAAAAACTGAACCTCTTTTACACCTTATAATTTATCCTAATCACCTATATGTGAACAAAGCGACTAGTATATCTTTGCATCACAGGGGTGTATATCTTTGCATCACAAGGGTATAACTCTAGTGTTCACAAAATTTTTAGTGCGAAGGGGAAATAAGGCATTAGTGCATAAAACTATGGCTTTAAATCAAGGAAGTACCAAGAAGGGTAAAGAATGGGGGACAAGGACCTCTGCAGCCAACATCAAAGGGAAGGAAATGACAATAAAAGATGTTGACAGATTCTGATTACAGGTTTTAATTGCAAAAAAAATAGTAGGAAACTCCATAGTTAAAACTTAAAACACCTGAAACGTAGCCACGCGAATTGAATTGCAATTCCATGCAAACTGGGTAGTTTAGGTTTCCACCCTACAAAGTTCAACGAGATGCCAAGCTCACATTTTGGTGAAACATTTTCTTGATATTGACTAGGAGTTTAGTAAATGTGAATATCTGATGCATTGTTTGTCAAGCACAAAAATTATCTGCAGAATATTCATCAACTGATGGACTGCTTAAAACTAGCACTACAACATATTTTAAATTCCAGTACTCTATGAGGGATGACGCAAGGCTGGGCAATTACTTTGACAATATCCTCCAGTTAATGATTTGACTATTGACTAAGATTTCAAGCAATTAAATTAAGATAACTATTAAAAAGAAAAGCAAGTACATAGCCAGATCTGCAGGAGAATCTCAGTAGAATGGCACACCCTCCTAAGTATCATTATCTACGTTATTTTATCAGGAAATGCTGAGCAGTAGAAATAAGCATATAACATCTAAGTAACCGTTTAAAAGGATAACTCCAACCAAATTGACAAAAACAGGAAGCATCAGCAATAGTTGTCAAGAGAGAAAGGTTCCTAAGGACTTACGCTGGAGTAACCAGATTTAGAATAGGCTGTATTACTAAGCAAGTGACAAACTCTCGAGCAATACACCTAACAAGAGGACACTGTGCCTCTCTTGGCCTTAGAACTAAAGCTAATAGTCCAGCCACAAGCCGCTGAAGAACCTGTATGTAGAGAAAATGTCATGAAAGCCAAAAATACTTAGATATTAGGAGGAATTATAGCATCATGAGACCAAGACTCCACTCAGACCTTGTACTCACTCTCGGCAGATATCAGTGCTGGATGGAGCTCATTGGAAGCCATAAGATGATGCTTTAGCCTTTCATCCCTTTCCTCAGAAGACAGAGTGACCATAACATCCACACCAATAGAAGCCTGGGTTCTTCTAAACAATTCGAGATGTTCACCTATTAAGTCAACTAAGTCCCTAAAAAGTAAACAGATGGTTAAATCAGATGCTATAACTTATAAAACCAAGACGTATGCATTTTAAGCTTTGGTCACAGTGATTACCTTGTTAATAAGTCAACAAGGTTTACTTCCTTAACCCTTCCAGCAACTGCTCCCAGAGCATCCAGTATAATTGTTCGCATCAGCTCAGGGGCTTCTTTATCAGGTGTTATATTTGAATACCACAAGTCTGTGACAAAATCTTGTATAATTTTATCGACAAAATCCTCTGCTGCAGCCTCTATCATGGGTGAATCGAATTTTGTCTTCCATTTTGATTGTGGACGAGATGAAGAAAGACGATAATCATTTAGAGAAAGTTGCTTCCTCTCCAAATAAGAAGAATACGTCAGTTTGCTGCTTGACAAAACCTTCCAACGGAAATCTACCTCGTTGGTTAGAATACGTAAAAGCACAGCAATCAAAACTGCAATTGGGACATTCATCCACATCGACTTACTAGTGTCTGCACAGGATATTCGAGCATGACTTAGTACAAATGCTGTATTTGACAAATTATAACTCCAAGAACATAAAAGAAGCTTAGACTATTACATTCTTGAAGGAACTCTTATGTTAGGTTGTCATTATTCTAAATTCACAACAAAAAATGCAATAACTACGAACTTCATGCAACAAGTCTGCCAACATGAATACCACTTTCCAAGTTAGGTCCACTGGGTTTCCTTGTTAATTGCTAAATCCATAAAGGATCATATTTTGGCTTGGGAGGGCCTCTTGAGCAAGAAAGTTGGACAGAAACTCACACAAGTCATTCTCATGCCATTACACCGATCATTTGGTTAGAAGGAAACAGAGAGAGTCTATGAGAGAGTAGAGACATCTCTTCAAAGTTCTGATCTTCATCATTTGGTTAGAAGGAAAAAGAAAAAGAAACAACTGCCTCCATCAGGCATCAAGCAACTTCTGATCTTCATTGATAACCCACAGAGACCACACATGGGTCACCATCTCCATCCCGGTTTCCATACATAGTCCAAAGTTCGGCACATTGTACAACAGCCTAAATTGTCCCTTCGGTTATTTCCATGATCAATATATCCCCATTAGCATGATTATGATCTTTCTTGCTAAATTTCATCTAATTTTAATCTAATTCGTTAAGCCAGCAATGTCTTCAGAGCATTCCTCAAGTCTACCATTATTTTTCTGAATACAACATTGAGCATACTAAATTCAACTCTATTCGCCATCTTTAGCTGAAGCAATAGCAGTTGAATTCATCCCGCATTGCATCAAAAATTACCAAGTATTCATGCTCAAATTCAACCGCTACCAGCTCGCAATTGCAAATTCAACATTGCAGAAGTAAGAGAGAGGCACACTTACGTGCTAGGAAGTAAGTAATGGCGAAGATACAAATTGTCCACCAAACAAAACGAATTTTAGCTTCTTCAAGAAGATCGTGAATGCTCTCCATCGGCCTCATCGATTCGAAACCCTAAATCCCGTTTTCAAGGGGCCAAGAGAAACAAAACTCTGCCGGAAGCTCCGATTACAATTAGATTGAATTCCGAGGCCAGAGATAAAGATCATCAACCCTCCCGGCAAAAAGTTAGGGCTTCTTTTCAAATTTTTATTTTTTTTTGGAGCTTCCCAAATTCCCGGCCCAGGAGAAATTTGAGTCAAACAAGAAAAAGAAAAGGAAATGTTGGGTTGTAGAAGAGGATGAAACTTCGTTGCCTCGTTGGATACCAAAAGGCTGAAGGAATCTGGGAGAATAGAGGCGAAATTTGTCGTTAGACTTTCTTTTTTTTATTACAGCTGGCAAACCCGCAAGCAACCGCCGTTGAACAATAGATTGTCGCCGGCTTGGCAAGCTTCCGAATTCGGCTCGACTAAATCTCTCTTTGGTTCGTTAAAGTTTATATTATATTTCTAAGAGCACATTCTTTTATAAGTTATGTCAGTGTTATATATTAAAAATTATTTATATGATAAATACACGTTGAAAAAATATATATATGTGACAAGTGAGTGTACATACTTCTAGATGTATGATATACATTACCAAAATCGTACACTAGGTAAGAAGCAAGACAAGTTTAAGTTTAGGGATTTAAAGTTGGCCCCACTCGGTTGAGCTTATTTATTTGTTTTGAAAGTAAATTGTATTAATACTTACGATTTGAATATTTTTTTTGATAAGAATGATTTGAATATTGATAATTCAGTTTATTAAAGAGTATCTTATTGAAACTAATTATTTTAAGTTGGGTCTTTTAGTGTTTTAATGTTCAAGTACACTTCAAATTGCTCAAGTAGATCTTTGATTTGTCAAGTTTTATGATCTTTCTAGGATTTGATTTTTTTTTTCGATAATTAGACGGGAAAAAACCAGAACAAAAAAATATATATACAGCAACTAATTAAACATCCCGTTTGCTAACAACAATAGGTTCGACACAAAAATACAAGAAAATCAAACGGTTAAAGAGGCTTGCCTAACATTGATTTTCTTTAGGAGGGTTAGTGACATTTTGAACAATTGTTTCTTTATCACATATGACTTTCACTCTTCTTCTAGCCAACTTGTTCATTGGATTCTACAAGTATGGATCATGAATGAGCCTTCTGATTCTTCTAACTCTTGCATTTTAGAGAATCAAGGCATTGGATCCTTTATTTTTATTTCTATTTTAAGTAATGAATTTGTAATTTCTGACAAAAATGCATCAACATACAGTTGTTCTTTATACCTATATCAAAGAACAATTTCATAAATCATACAACTAAACTTGCAAGTTGCAACCATGGCCGGAGCTACGTTGAGGTAAGGGGAGTCAATTGACCCCCAACTTTTTTGGGGAAAAAATTAATTATGGGATATTTTTGTGGGGGAAAAAATAGATATATATCAATTAGTTCCCATGAATTTTGCAAATATGCAATTGGTAGGATGGTGGGTTGCTTTTTAATTGTTTTAGGAGTCATGGGTTTAACTCTCATAACTCTCCTTCTATGGTTTGCCTTGTATTTTTATTTTTATTTTTAGTTTTCCCCTTGCATTTTCCCTAATTTCGCCCTTGTCTCTCGACTCTCTAGTTTCTGTTTGCTTTCCTCCTTAGACACTCACGCAGTAACGCAACCATTGAGCCACCAGCCACGACCACCAATCCCAACTCCCATGCACTTTCTCTCACTCTCAGCCGAGCCCAGTTGCCGACGCCTCCAGACCCGCCACTTGTGTCGCCGCCTCCACTCCTCCTCAGCTCTCCTCCTAAATCCCAAATCCCAATATGAGGTAACTCCAAAAAATTCTCAATTTTTGCTTTAAATTTTGTTATTTTATAAATAATTATGTTTATTTTACTGATTTTAGTTAGATTCGTGTTAAATAATTGATTAACTTAGTGAATTACTCATAACTCATGAGTTGAAAAATGAGAATTTTAACCTAATCGTCTTCTTAGTTGAAGATTTAAAATTGGGCTAATTTTGTTTGTAATTGCTTCCTTGTTTATATTTAGTTGATTAATCATTCTCAAACGACGATATCATGCTTTACTTTCAAAATATGGGATCTCGTTGAGGACAACTTTCTTGAATGTAATAGCTACGCACTTCATTTTTAGAACTATTAAAATTTATATTATGTGTATTATTAATTTCGTCCCCCCTTGCTTTGAATCACGGCTCCGCCTCTAATTGCAACAGTAACTCCACTTTTGAGTCTTTCCTCATAACATTGATGTAGTGGTGCAATTTCCGAGGTAATGTGATCAATAACATTTTAAATTTTTAATACCATTCTCCCCCAATTGAAACTTAACTTCTGCATGAAATGTCTTTTATAATTCTATAGACGGAGGTCTTTTATAGTTCTATAGAATTAGTGGTGAAGTCAGAAATTTCGGATAGGGGTGTCGGAAGAGAGAGTTGAGGACTTGAACTGTCGAACAAACAGAGGAAGACTGCCGGAGGTTTTAAAAAAATGAAAAAAAATAAAATGGAAAAAGGGAAGGATAGAGCCATAGAGGACTCGAACTTGCGACATCAGAGATAGGCCAACTCACAATTTATGCACTTGGACTACTAAAGCAAGGGAGGTTTCATGTACCTCTTCAACACATCTGCTATATATAGTCAACTTCTTTTTTTTTTTAATTCTCAAACGTATATTAATTATTTTTTTTCTAAAGGGTGTCGGCTGACTCCACTGACCCCATACTGGCTACGCCACTGTGTAGAATGATCCTTCGACTTCTCATTTCTAAGTAATGCGATGCGTTGAATCAAAGACGTGCGATCAAGAAATTGTATGTGTATATAATGACGGGGCATGCCCACATAAAAAAGCTAAAGCGTAGTTCAGGCTGGCTTTGTGACTTTGCAGATTCAAATAACAATAATAGAAGTTCGCATGCATCATGCATGTGGCACTGGGACGACTTATCATGTGCGCTCCCTAGCGCTGCCATGTCTTCTCAAGACTCTACTACTTCAATTCATTGCTTTTATGTCTCTTTTATTGTATACATTAGTAGTTCATATAGGTATAATATCTCATCATTCAACTCTATGAAAAGTACTACTATTTACGTGTTTTTAGCCTAACGTGAAATCAGTTAGTATCTAACCTACAATTCATTACTTTAGTTTGTCTTAAATAGGGATATTATTGTTGACATGACAGCTTCAGAATAGTGACTTGAAAAAAAAAAATGGAATAACTTGAGTAACATCATTAATTTTTTATTTTTTTTTGTTTACAAAGATAAGTGGTAAAAAAGATATTAGACGCCTCTCCTTATAAGAGCACGTTCCATCAAATCAGCACCCATATTCTTTATCTTACAAATGCTAGAATCGGTGGATGTCTAAAAATGATTCCCTTCCTCAATCCAAGCTTCTCATTAATCCAAACTTTACAACCGTTGATAACCGTTGATCAAAATCTTAGGCAATTCAGTCCCTGGATTTATTTTGATAACCGTCAATCTCTCCCTTTTTATTGGGTACATTAGGTTTCAGGTTCAATTCCTCCCTCCCTCATTGTATTGTACTCTTTACTGGACATATTAGATCTCAAGTTCTATTCGCCCCTCCCTCCTTATATTGTATTGCCCTTTGTGGCTCCTACGGACCAAAACGTTTTTGATTTCCATCATTATTATTAATATTTTGTATTTTTCAATACAAATATAAATTTGAGCATGTATTATTAGAGATAATAGAATAATAAATACAATTTTCATGATTATTTTCATTATTACTATTGTTGTTGTTGTCGTCATTGTCGATATCGACAATGTTATCTTTCTCTTTGAATTTGATAACATAGTCAATATTAATTACGATCATCTAATTATCAAAGAGAGATTAAGAGATTATAATGGATATAAATTTTTTTATTATTTCATTATTATAGAATAAGTTCATATTTTAGAAGTTTTAACTTAAGGAAACTAAATTATAATTACTGAACAAGCTGTAAAACCTTATGTGACACCTTATTATTAACACATAATATAATATACACATTTATATAGAAATAATAAATATTTTTGATTTTCATGATTATTATTATTATTTTGTCTTTTTTTGATACAAATATACATAGAGCATGTATTACTAGAGATAATAGAAATATAAATATGATTTCCATAATTATTTCCATTATCACTATTGTTGTTGTTGTTGTCGTCATTGTCATTATCGTCGTTGTTATCTTTCTCTTTGAATTTGATAACATGATCAATATTAATTATGATCACATATATGTAAGGATTGTGCTAAAAAATTACATATCGTAAGCATAATATAGCATGCTGTAAGGGTTGAACGTGAAATATAAAAAAAATTAAAAATAAAACACGATCATTATATTAGGCCCGTGAAGCTGAATTTCTTTCACATTTAATATAATCTATTTAACAGAAGAAAATAAACGAAATATTTTTCTTTTTCTTTCAAAGCATACATATCTTATAATTATATTTAATTCGTATAAATCTTAAAAGTATAATTAATGTTTTAACATTTTAAACAAATTGACCAAAATCTAATCTATTTAACACATAAGAAAAAATGAAATAATTTTTGTTTTCTTTTAAACCATACAAATCCAATAATCAAACTCTCTTCATAAAACACCTAAAATTATAATTAATACTTTACCGTTTAAAATAAAATGCCCCAAATCGTCATAATACTTCAAACTAAGAAATATCTCAACTCACAAATCTGAACTCAACTCATCTCTTGCAAGACAATATAAGGGAATTTGAAGTTTATATCAAAACCCATGAAACTATTACGTTGACCTAAAAACTAAATGTACAAACTATGAATACATAATTATATTAGCAACCCCTCATGAACCACTTTAAATAGCAAAAAAAGTTATATAATAGCATAAATATAATGTTCAAATTATTTTCGTTGAAAGACAAATTTTATTTGTGTTACATGCGAAACTAAAACTAAATTGACTTTAAAATAGTTTCTACCTAACTTCACTAAAGAATTAACGATTTCATAAATTTGTACTCACCAACAAGAAGAGGATGTGAATTTTTTGTCATTGACGTCATAAATTGACTTATCATCACCCTATTTAGCATGTTTTGTAGCAAATTCACTATCTATTGTCTCCACCGTACTTATATAGACTTTTTTCACAATTATATAGTTTTCAAATATTAATCTCATTAATTATGCACGAAGTGTTTGTATATTTAACTTTTTCATTTAGTTTTTCCATTATCTCCTCTAAATTATAATATTAATTATGTCTACTATAACTATTCGTTTATTATTTCGATAACATATGTACAAAATGTTTATTTGAACATAATCCGTGCAAAGCACGGGTCCAGACTAGTATCCCCAAGCACAGTAGAAGGTGGGGACTCCCATGTAATGAAGGATGGTTGCTCATGACCCAACCTTGCCAACCAATCAGCTACTAGGTTAGCTTCCCAGCAGTTATGTAATATAGTAACCTGTGAAATCTGGTTCAAATAATGAGAAATATCTCTAACAATGGATTTAATCTTCCAGGTCATGTAGATTGTCCCTTTGATAGCTTGTATGACCGTGGTGTTATCTTCTTCAATAATCAGATTTTTGAATCATGCTTTAATTGCTTCCCGTAGACCATCACAAAGTGCTCGAGTTTCAACAACTAGGATCCAGGTATCTCCATAGGGTGTTGCACCTACATTGATTAGATTACCCACCCAATCATGGATAATGAAGCTGCTCGTCGCAAAGTTGTGGATACGAGACCCCGTTAAAATTGAGTTTGACGAATCCCTGAGGGGGGCATACCACCTCACAATAAAGTTTGAAGTGGAACGCATCAGATCAACCCCTCTGAACTTAGATCCCTTCGACATGCAAGTTCTGATTTCCCATTCTGCAAAGGCTTTCTTTACACTAATTGGAATTCATGTGGGATTGAAATGTCGATTTTGGAAAGCTAATTCGTTCCTGCCCTTCCAAATACTCCATAGTAGGAAAGCGACCTTCCTAGTGATTTTTGGATTCAGGTTTAGACGATATTTGTCTAATCTGTTGTGCTGAACAGTGGTGACCTACCTGTACATGCTGCGATGGAATCCACTCATATTGATTTGCTAAGTTCTAGATTCTTCTTGCATGAGGGCATGCCCATAATAGGCGACTGTGGTTTCAGAAGTAGCATATATTAGTTAACATTGCCAAATACATTTTTAAAATACTTATAAAAACTGCGAATGTTTATAAAAGCTAAATTTAATCTCATCAAAAGAAATACAATATGGAAAAGGATACTTCATCTATTATTGTTATGCATGCATAAAAAATGTGTCTCAATAAGTAAGAATCTCTACATCAATGTCTAAAAGATATTTTCAAGAATAACATAGCACGCATCAAAGGACAGTATAGTAAAGTGTTTGGCCTTGTAGCCTTGACCTGTGGGTGCATGATGAAGATCAAACGATGCATCCCTTCTGACCAACTAAAACATCATGTTTTTAAATACAAGTTGCGGCTTGCATTTTTTATTTTTTTTTAAAGAGTTGTGGCTTGCACGTTGATGTACAATATATGAAAAGCAACCACTGCATTTGGGGCATGGGTCGAACATGATTTCACATTTTAGTTTGATAGCTTTTGGTTCAATGATCCCCCCTATTGAGGCAATACAAACATTACTAGTAACACATAGAGATTTCTAACGATTTCGTTATAATAAAAACATCCCTTAGCATTCTTGCAGGTAACTTATGGATCCTATAATTATAAAATTTAGTTACAAACCTTGTGGTTTTAAGTATATATATGCTACAAGTAATTTCTTGATGATCCATTCCACAATTTTCAAACCTAGCACCTCGGCTTTCTCTTTCGAAGTTGACTGTGATCATCATCATCTTTTTGATGAATTTGGTTGCATCCATAGTGTTGCAATGATTGATATTTCTTTAATCTAGTCAGCCTCATGCTCTCCTCCCTTTGAATATAAAGTAAAAACATACTTACATATACGAATTTATAGAACCTCAAAAGTAAAGAAGGGGCGCCGAATTTATACTTTATGAATTACCCATACACTTAAACTAAACATAAAATATGAGAACTTTTTCAATAAATCCTTATGAAAAATAAGTTGTTCAATTCATTAATTTCCTATATATGCGCGCCAATACTAAGGGCCTGTTCTTTTCGTGGGTCAATCCGTTTTTACTCACTTCAACCTACTTCAACCCATTTCAACCTACTTCAACCCACTTGAAAAAAAAAAAATACAAACTTCAACTTATCTCAACCTACTTCAACCAACTTCAACCCACCCCTTCATAATTTTAATAATTTGTAAAGTATCATGTGAGATTTAGAGCCTGTTGTTTTTGTGGGTAAATTAGGTAGGTAAAAGGGTGAAGTAGGTTGAAGTTGATTGAGGTGGGTTAAGGTAGGTTGAAGTTGGTATTTTTTTTTTGAAAGTGAGTTGAAATAGGTTGAAGTAGGCTGAAGTGAGTTAATATTGGTTGAATTTGGTATATTTTTTATGTGGTGGGTTGAAATGGATGAAAATAATGAGAACGTCATTAATGTGTGATATTTTATGAAGTTCTCCAAATTTTGTGAAATTTTTGTTTGTTATTTTTTATTTTACATTTTTTTAATTTTTAATTTTTAGTTTTTATTTTTCGTTTTTCATTTTTCACTTTTTTTGGTTTTCACTTTTTTATTTTTTATTTTTTATTTTTTATTTTTTATTTTTATTTT
>JACYFF010031955.1:705401-730166 GCA_017589665.1 Selenicereus undatus | reverse complement strand
AAAAAAAAAAAAATTAAAAAAAAAAAAAATAAAGAATAAAAAAAAAGTAAAAACAAAAAAATAAAAAAGTAAAAACAAGAAAAATTAAAATTAAAAAATTAAAAATTAAAAATCAAAAAAATAAAAAATAAAAAATAAAAAACAAAAATTTAACAAAATTTGGATAACTTCATAAATTATCACACATTAATTATATTCTCACTATTTTTACCCATTTCAACCCACCACATAAAAAATATACCCACTTCAACTTAGTTCAACCAACATCAACCCAATTCAACCTACTTCAACCTACCTCAACCTACTTAAAAAAAAATACCAACTTCAACCTATCTCAACCCACCTCAACCAACTTCAACCCACTTCACCCTTTTAACCAACCCAATTTACCCACGAAAAGAACAGGCCCCAAGTCTTGTACAAATGAAGGGGATGGGTCAAACCTACAAAATCGAAGCCTAGGGGCCTAATTATATCCAAAAACAGAAGAAGATGAACATTAAGTTTCGATCCCACGTCTCTCATGCGCAAGAAGCACTTGGTAAAATATGGGAACATATCATTTAATCACGTGTATACCATAAACAGTCCATTGATATATTTTCCCATTTTTCCCAATGTGGGCCCCCCGCCAGCCCATCGAAATGAGCTTTGGTCCACAAAACAGGAGAACCCCTCAAGACGACCCGCTGTTGCTTTTCTGTGACGCATTCTAAACAAACCCAGAGCCAGAGGACAGAGATTACCCAACTTGCTGCGCAAACGATACCGTTTCATTCTTCCCCTTTTCAACTTATCTCAATCCTACTGTCACCCGCACCAGCCACGTTGGCATTCAGGCATTACGCAACGAACAAAATAACGAAAGATATTTGTTTTTTTTATTAGAAAAGGAGATTTTTCTAATACGTTATTCGTCAGTCACGGAAGCAAGCGAACACAGACAGGTCACATTAAAAGCTTCGCTCCTCGTCTACCAAAATATCAAATACAAAAAATATCTCCATTCCCCACCTTATCCAAAAAGGCCATCACAGCTGGGCGGTTTTATTCCCCTTGTTTTGGTCTGATCCTAATCCTAAATTGAAAAAAAAATATTAATCTTTCTTTAAAAACGACTAACCTTGCTCCAGTCCAATCTGAATCCAGGAAGAGAGAGAAAACGCGAGAGAGAGACAGAGAGAGAGAGAGAGATGATCGGAGGAACAGTTGCATTCTCCACTGCTTCGTCGGCGTTTCTTCTGGAAACCACTGATGCGAATGCTAATAATTCGATTCGATCTCCATCTTCTTCGTCTTCAGTGAGGAAATCACTCAGTTTCAATCCACGAATTTCTTGCTCTGCTTCTTCTTCTTCTTCTTCTTCTTCTTCTTCAGGAAACCGTGATTATGGTATTCCGAAGCTAAAGACGTTCAGCAGAAGCATGTTTGAGAGAGCTCTCAAAGAGCGTTCACTGATTGAGAAAACTGAGCAGGAACTTGCTGGTTAGTTACTAGTGTTTCTGTGTAACTGTCTTGTAGAAATTTCTCCTACTTTTTAGAATTTTTTGCAGATTGCGGTGCTAACCTGTTTGTGTTTTTTCTTTTTTTTTAATAAAAAAATCGTAGATTATTGCTCAGTTCTTGAAGTAGAAGATTCTTATGATTGCTGGCAAGCCTATTTAGATCTCAGATATCTTGAAGTGAGTTTCTATTTCGATTCGTAAGTTCCTAAAGTTCTTCGCGCTTGATTTCCTCGATTAACCGGGAAAATTCTGGAGTAATCAACGAGAAATTCAGCCGTATTGTATTGTTTGTCGATTTTCATGTATTAGCTGTTAAAATCAATTCAAATTGAACAAGATTAGATGCACAATTCTTTGGAAAATTAGCTTTTTAAGCTCTGATTTTGTCCTCTATTCACTATTGGTCCAGACAGAGGCCCCGAAGAAAGACGTTGAGAGCATCATAGTCCTATCGGCAGAGGGAGGATTGAAGTCGCTGATTCGTTTGGTTCCTGGATTTGCATCGATTTACAAAGAGAAGAATGAAGGTGCGAAAGGAGAGAAGAAGGAAGGTGCGAGAGCACCGAAGAAGGAGGTGGAAGTAGTGAATGGAGAGACAAGAATACCAAGGCCTATACCAGATGGTATTCCCAGGCCTTTGGAGGAGATCGAGGAAGAGGAGAAGGACAGAATGCCAGATTCTCCCTTTACCAGGTTGCTTAGGGTTATGGGGAAATACCCTGCTTGGTATACCCCTCCCCCTGATCATGAATGAAGCTAATTGAATCGGTTTTTCTGGGGTAATTTGCCAGTTGCTACGTGATGCAGAAAATTTATGGGTTGAAAGTGTTGTGGCTTGTTCATATTTTAGGGTTTATGATTTTTGTGGTCACTTTTGTAAGTTGCAGTTGGCTCTTCAAAGAACAATGGCATTGGGTACTGTTTTTTCTTATCTGTAAGTATGGTTGGCAAAGATGCGGTCGGTGAGCACTTAGCTTTTGGATTTTGATGCATAGAAGTGTCCTGATTTCGTCGTTTTTATTGTTTCACGGAAATTAAATATATCTACAAAGTTTTGGAAGTTAGGATGCCGACTTCAGACAACACAGATTAATGGGGATTTCTGAGAATCATGGAATTAAAATATGGCAACGGTGACATCAAAAAGTTTCTGAGTTAGTCGGACCATGTTTTAACCGTAATATGGAATACAATTTCTGTAATATGGAACACAATTTTCGTATTTTATTGGGTTTTCATGACTAAAGCTATGACCGAAATTGCATTTTGAATTCTTATTGACAATAGAATCAGTCATGAATTTGGATGCACTGAACTGGTAGGCAGGCTCTCAATGCTACTGTATTTGGGAGTGTCTCACTGAACAAATCATCCATAAATATGCTATGCAACAACCTTTGAGCACAATAGTACATATAACAGGCTGGAAACCATCACTACGAAGAACACGGAACAAATATTGAAAGACAGTTGCAAACAAGAGAAACATTGTGATTTGCAAACGGGAAGACAAGTCAATAACTCTGTTTCCGTCTTTTGTGAAATATGAAAGGACCACATCGTCAGCAAAGGCTAAAATTAACAGCCAAAATTAGGTTTGAAGTTTAAATTGAGGCAACCTACAATCAGCAGACAATCGAATAGTCTTCCAAAATTTTTAGATGGTCATTTGAGTCAGCGACTTAGACGATCGTGTTTCGGCCAGTTCATACATGATCCAGTCCCCACAACTAGGCATAGGCATACAACGCTAGTACATAAATTCAATCCAAACGGCAGGGCAAGCGCCTTATATCTTTATCTCCTTTCATCTATTTACAGTTCACACGATGAAAGGGCATCAAGCTCCTGGAGGGCACACATCTTCAGCAACTCCTCCCACAAATCTGTCATTGCCAACAAGCAAAAATGAGACAAAGTAGTAAGCATCCGGGAGTATACACATACATAAACATGATCAAACACGGAAGGAATCATCACCAATCAAGTCAATTGGCTTGCTGTACCACTTTTCAGTATTCACAAGCCTTCCCATTCAATTTTTTTGTGTCCCTTTCTTTTTTTCTTTTTTTTGGGGGGGGGGGGGGGAGGCGGAAGAAGACCAGGTCACATGAGGGCCTACCAACAAAGGTGGACAATAAACTATAGATGATCATGGGCAGGGGCAGTAACAGGGCCCAATCAAGTTCTTGCTGCAACTTCAATAACAACATATTCGATGCACATGACCCCAATCCCCTGCTCATCATGTGATGATCTCGGTCATAAATCCCAGAGATCCCTTTGGGGGGGCAACTACGATAACAAGATCCAACATGGTCTCATAGACCACCTTTAAACGGGAAAAAGGAACAAAGAGGTTTGAGCCTCGAGCCTGTGCGCCAAGTCAATCCCACTCTCCTCACCAGACTCAGGTGAAGGATCACTCCTGAACCAGACTCTTCACAGCCTAGAGTAAAACGCTACAAATACTGCCAAGAAACGGCGGACAATAACATGCTCCAAGCAAGGACTAGAGCTCCAACCTGAAAGCATCTGGCAAGGCAATCAAGTCAACTGGCTTCCTCCACTTCTTACCATTCATAGGCTCATTCCCTCTTTCTTTTTTCTTATTGTGGTCTTTTTCATTTTTTTGGAGGGAGGGGACACAAAACAACAAATCCCAGAGAAGTTACAAGAATATTCCACGAGGTTATCCTGGAGGTGACCTACGCTAGAAACAAACCTCCCAAAAACAACGGAAGGGTTTTGATGTTTAGTCTTTTTTTTTAGTTTCTTTTTCTTGGTTGGGGGGGGGGGTGCTGCGAAAATCCTCCCCACAGCATCCAAATCATTATAGGCAAACAGTACAACTAAGAAAGAATTGTATATACCATTGCTGGTTTTTCCTGAACTCAGTGAGCACTGGATATATGTTCTCAAAGGCAGTATAGGTCTCTTCCCTCACCTGAAGACAACATACAAGAAACAATCATATCAGAACTACAATCAAAAGTGAGAGTGACACCGACAACAAAATCATCTCTAACCAAATTCCCAGGCTTTCCTTTCACACACAAATACTTCACCAAATTCACAGGCTGAGTAACCCAGCTGAGGAAGAAACAAACCTCACCTTAGCTCCTGTAAGAACAATCTTGCCCGATACAAATATGAGTAGCACAATCTTGGGCTGCTTCATTCGGTAAATTAAGCCAGGAAATAGTTCCGGTTCATACTGTAAAACAAACATAAAAGCAACAATTATGGCATATAAATTCTGTTAGTAACCACCCAGAAACCAAGCAACCAAAGTCACCGTAAGTCCGGAACCACATTTTCATTTTGCATGCATAGTATCAGACCAGTCTCTTGGAATCAGCATCTCTACGGGCAGCAATGCCGGTAGAGGTAAAGTTGCCTACAGTTGGATCTCGAAAGCGGGATCCACACTGGGAGGTGTTGTTGTTGTTGTATGCATAGTATCAGACGATGGCACACTAGAACAACCCATCACCCAAGAATTAAAACAAGCACTCTAAGAGCAATACTTAATCCCACCCAAACCTGCCTAACATATAAAAAATACAAAATAGAAAATAAATACAGATGTTTCTAAGGACATGCAAGACCCTTCCCAGAATGGGCTTGACAGAGATGCTGATCAGCAGCAACATCAAGGAAAAGAAAATAAAAAAGGTGGCCAGCAACTCTCATATGTCAAGAACATCAGGCTAAATAATAGCCTATGCTTGTAGATTACTAACAATATCACTCGCCTTCAGTGTTAAGAGAAAATAATGACTGGCCAGCAAATACTGTGTTAATCACACACAGAGGAAACCAGCTAAGCAGAAGAGAAATATTGAATGTCATCACTTACGCTAGAGAAAGCACCATGGGAGTATGCAAGCCCCTCCAGTCGTATAGGAAACTTGACATCACAAGATCCTACTATATTCTGGATTTTGAAATCCTGAAACAGAATGCAAAAACTTTGAGAGTGTCTGATCCATCCTATAGAACAATTGGAACAATTAGCTCTATGCTTAAAATAGAAATTCACAGATGACACAAACAAAAATAATAAAAGAAAAATTTATAAGAAGATTGATGGAAAACTATTAGTCCATCAATGAAAGCAGAGATACCTTAAATTTGGCAGGGAAACCCAGCTTCTGAATGATGCGCGCATACTGAAACAAGCAACACAACAACACAAAGAACAGTGGTTACATTGGAAGCACAAAGTCTGCAGAGACAAAGTTCTCAACTCTTTACAGCATACCTTACGAGCAGCCAGTTTCGACTGATGCTCGCTCTTAGCTCCAGTGCAGACCTACATTGGTCAGGTAACCATCAGAAAAATAAAATATAACAAATGTAAAGTCACCAGGAGAACTTGAGAGGCCAATGCAGCAAGGAGAAAGCTCCAACGTGAAACATCCACACACTAGGACAAAAATACAACGGGACATTAAAAGTGTTCTGGGGAGTAAGAACCCGCTCCCTTGCTGCAACTAGGCAGTGATAAGCGACATCAATGAAAAGTACCCAGCACACAGACACAGTACACAGCAATATACAAATAAACAACAGAGCAGAGTGACACATCATAACGCTGAGATATTCACATGGAATGACGATTTAGCGGCTATATATAAGTCCACGTTCACTATGGGTAGGAATACCGGTAGAGGTAAGGTTGCCTACAGCTGGATCTTCCCAGACCCCGCGAAAGCGGGACCCACATTGGGAGTTTGTTGTTGTTGTTGTTGTATATAAGTCCACATTCAAATTTAGATCATGCTTGTACAAGCTCACCATTTTCCCGGAGGCAAATATCAACGCAGTCGTCTTTGGCTCCCTTATCCTCATGATCACAGCAGCGAAACGCTAGAGACAACAGCAATGTAAGAAATTAAGTAAACTCAAGTAATAAGCTTGTCCAGAAAACGCATGGCCTCAAATTGTGTAGCAGAATTATGATTTCATGGAAGTTCCACCAACTTAAAGAGACACAACACTTCCCTAAGGATCACATACCTTGGGATTATACTCTGCGTTACGAGCTTGCAATGCAATGGCTTTGAGATCCAACTTGCAGTCCAAATTGACCGTTGAGACAATATTCCTACCACAGAAAAGACATCAAAATAACAATAACATTTAGCTTTTGAAAAACAGGACAGAAGTGAACACTCGTACATTCAACCATTTGAAAAGCCCTATGACTGAAGGTTTGCCCAAAAAGCACCGAGGGAAAACTAAATGAAAAGACCAAACAAAAATAGGCAAAATTAAAGCTGCCCAGATTAGGCGTGCTACCAACCAGTGTACTTATTCATCAGGTCATCATGCATTTGCAAGTATACGAACTCGAGACTCATTTCAGGATAAGTCAACCATCACATGAGAACATATCCATATTACCAGCAAAACCAAAGTTAGCAGCAGTGAAAATTGTAAGGAAAAGAGACCACATGGTTTGCTTGTGTCTGGAGAACTTCCATCATGATTAACATCATCTACGTTCATAGGGTAAAATGGTCATCCTGACCTAAATCCCAAAGTTTTTTGGCTTCTAGGGCTTCATGAAGGACAAGACTATGGCTAATTGGATATGAAGGCAAGCAAACGAACAAAAAAGATACAATGTGGTGAAACCCCAACTCAATTCATACAAAACCCCTCGGATACTCATCAGTGTTATTGACACACACGGAGACACAGGACTCGATTAGAACACTCGTCGATGGACACCATATCAACAACTACAAGCAAATGCAGCCAATACTCGCAGTAAGCTTTAATCAAAGGGCGATCCATCACGCTCCAACGTCTCGTGTCAGTTATCCACTCACTTACGACACAGGAATGCGGCAAAAAGGTAAGAACATAAACCCAATAATGAAATTTATTGATATGAATCTCAAGAGCCCTTGCACGTTTTGCCACCACAATGTGAACCCATGCCCAACAATCAAAACATCGACCACCCTCACATGTATACTACGGTCAGGTTATTCAATTTTACAAAACGAAGCTAGCCCATTCCTTCCATAGAGCTCAACCCCACACTCCAATTGTTTGCTATGTGATTGCAAACAAATATTCTGGCAACATTGCAAATTAAATTACCATATGTCCTGTCCGTATCAGGCCTGTAACAATCTAATTTATCTCCCTATCAAATTGATACAGAACCTTGGTAGAAACGAAGATCAACTGAAGCTACTCAAAGACTTACTGGAGCGTAGGGACGATCCCAGATGGGTGCTTGGCCAGATCCACGGGCTGGCTTCCTTCCATGGCTTGTTCTGCCATTGTTCTCTATCTGGAACCGTCTCCCTCCCTTCCTTTATGCTCTTCAATCACACTAATTTGACCAATCACAAACCAAAATCCTCATCAATTAAACGCCAACCCCGTTCAAAATTACCCTAAAAGCGAAAAAGCTGAACCTAATCCATTCCTTAAAGGGGTTTCGATTTAGACCTAATGATGACAAATTGACAACATTACTTAAGATTCTTCAATTAGATTTTCGTTATGACAAAAGATCCGCCGATTAGACAAAGAAGATCGACGGATCTACCTATCAAAATGAAATCTAGGGTTGCTTATTCAGCGAAGAAGAATCAAAATGAAAAATGAAGGGCTCCGAGCTTTACAGTGTTGGATTTGAGGCAACAAGCGCGAAGAAGTTGAAAAGGATAGTGTTTTATATGAGATGGAGATGAGAAATTTGAAGGATGGAGGTCTTATATGACGGAGATAGGAGAGAGGATTATATCAGAGGAGAGAGAGAGACGAGGGGGTTGCTGGGAATGAGAGGTCGGAAGGGTCTGGAGAGCCTTTATGGAGGCGTGTTCGATTATATAATGGGTGGTGCCCTATTAGTCTGATTTCCCCTTTTTGCCCCTGTGATGTAATCCTCGTCAAACCGTTGACCAGGGCATTTATGCCACGGAAATAAATACAATAGAGTAGGGGAAAGCAAGAAAAAACCAAAACCCAAAGGTACATCAGAAACCTGAAAAATCGATTCAAAAAATCAGTTAATCGCTTTTATTTTTCTAAAAAAATCGATTGGGTTAACCGAATTGAAAAAAAATTGTGGTTTCGGTTTCGGTTTCGGTTCGGTCATTTGAGATTCGATTAACCACACGGTTAACCGAAACCAAATCTTACAATTTTATTTTAAAAAGCAACTAAATTTTATATTGATCAAGTGTAGTTTTTATAATTATTAAAGATACAACTAAACATACAATAATGTGTAAGTTAATGTTTGGTATCTTAAATAGTTAAATTAATTAAAAAAATGAATGAAAATTAAAAATTAACAATTTAAATTAACAGTTAATCGGTAACCGAACCGAATCCAGTTAACCGAGTCTTTCAGTTATGTTACGGTTCACATTTTCACCGAACTGAAAAATTCACTTAACCAATTCTCGGTTAACCGAAAGTTTTGGTTCGATTTTCAGGTCATAATTTTTAGAAACTGACTTTTGGGTTAACTGAATTTTCGGTTAACCAGTTTTGATCACCCCTAGAATGGAGTTGATGGAAATGATATTTTTTAAGTGTTTGTTCTTTCAAAGGGATGGAGCGTGTATGAAATGGGAAAAAGTAAAACAGAGTAGGAAGAAATTGTATTTTTCTTGCAAAAGTTGGGGGGAAAAAAACCGAGTCGGAATGGGTAGGAATGGAGTGGGAAAGAATGAAATGAAGTGGAAAAATGAATTATTGATATATAAAGGCCTCTTCTCTTCACCTTATTTTGTCTGAATTTATTATAAACTGTACTTAGACCCTGTTCTCTGCAACTTATTAATTTTTTGAAAAATAAGTTCACATAAGTTCAGTTCAGAATAAGTTATGAATCAGTTTTATTAATAAGTTCGGAATAAGTTCAAAATAAAATTCAGCAAATAAGTTCAGAATAAGTTCAGCAAATAGGTTCATAAATTTGTTTTATAATAAGTTCAAAATAAGTTCAATAAATAAGTTTCAGAATAAGTTCAACAAATACATTTAGAATAAGTTCAGTTAAGTTCAGTCAAACTAAGGCGAAGAGAATATGCCCTTATCTAAACTTGTTCTAAAGTTATTTGCTGAACTTTTCTGAACTTATTTAGTGAACTTATTTTGAACTTATTAAGCACAATTTATGAAGTTATTTGCTGAACTTATTCTAAAGTTGTTTACTAAACTTTATTTTAAACTTATTTTGAACTGAACTTATCTGAGCTTGTTTTTCAAAAAATAAGTCGAAAAGAACAGACCCTAAGTACGGGACAGAGTAAAAGGGAATGGATGGAAGTGGGAAGGATTATAAATGAACAAAAATAAGTAGGTAGAAGTGATATTTATTTTTAATAAGTGAGAGGAATGAAACGAAGTGGACAAGAGTACAAAAGATTGGAATAGACAAAAAGAATATGCTGGTATATAATTTCTCAACCCAAAAAGGGAGGTGTTTAGCAGTATTTAAAAAGCAGTCCTCGTTTAGAAACATTTGGGAGCAGACAAGCAGTACGTACATATGATATGCAGCATGGAATTGATTGATTTTGAATGATAATAATTTTGGTGCGGGAAACTCGAGTTCTGCAGGATGGCATGGTGTTTTGCGTAATTGCAAGGGAAATCTCATCACAGCATATGCGAGGTCGTTGGGCAATTCTAACTCAATTAGGGCAAAGCTGAGGGCACTTAGAAATGACAACTGGGCATGGTCCTAGCAAAATGATAATTAATGTGGATTCAAAAGCATAGGCCTGAATGTTGAAGAAGGAATTGTAATTGGATCCCTAGTACAATCTCACCATGCAATATTAAAAACTCTTGTCTAAAATAGGTTCGGAGTTTAAAATAGAACTATGTTATTGAAAACGTAACATAGTTGTAGATTTGTTGGCAAACCAAGGCATTGGACTTCTTCCCCTCCCTCAAGTTTTTGCATAACCACAAGCAATATCATGTTTGAAGATTGTATAGGCCATGCATCATCTAGGATGATTCCACTTGCAGTGAACAATAGTTCTTTTGTATTGTACATTTAGAGCTCAATCCCCTTTAATTTCTTACACACATGAAATAGCGAAAAAGGTATGTTCATTTCACCAATAGTATATCATTTATTGTTGCTTGTCACTCCCTTGTTGGTTGTTGCTCCTTAACACTCTTTTACATGTATATTTGCAATTATACACAGTTGAATCCCACTATCAAATGAAAACACCCTAAGTCATCACCAATGACAACGTAATAAGAGAACCATGAGACATATAGATGGCCACGATGACAGCGTGAATGAGCACGTTGTAGGCTAAAGTTTGTTATCCAATCAAATACCTATTTCATTCTTTATGGGTAATAGGGTTCACATATTGACTGTGTTATATGTAATGTCAAAGATCCTAACTTAACATACGAAGTTTCTATGGGAGATGAACTATGCATTTGATATAGCATATGAGAATCTAATATTATCATTCAATATGGTTAGCTTATCAATTGCTTATGTTGCTATTTTAACTGCCGAAGAGGAGTTGGCCCGGTGGCCAACACTCCACATGTCCTCCCCCCCCTCCAAGTTCAACCCTGGGGGGCACAATTTCTGCATTTGTGCAATTGTTATTCTGACGGGTGTAACACTTTATGATGGAATAATAGGCTGGTCATTGTTATTCTGCAATTAACCATCGCTTGATTCCCCTCCCCCACCCCCGCTTCTCAAAACACTTCAAAAGAATAGTTAATTTAATATTTGTAAATTTGCGTCTGGATTGCTTAGATAACTTGAAAAAGGGGTCACATATGCTGCAACTAGTGAACATAAAATTCACCTTTGAACACCTATATATGGAACAAAATTTTTTATTGATGACATTTTTGCCTATAGTCGTAAAAAAATATATAGAAGATGATAATGTAAGAGCAACAACACGCATAAGGTATGGGGAGAATCTACAGTACCGAGAAGTTAAAACCTCTTTTATATGCATGTAAGCTTTGATATTATATATAGGACTATACATGATATCTTAAACTCCAAATATCTCATATTCCGTAAATATCTCACTCTCATATGAGTTTGCTCAAATAGTATGTTGCTTTTATTATGGGTATGTATTGCTACATCATTACCATTTTCTAACATACCATGTATCATTTTATTGATACATGACGTCTTTATATGAGTTTACCTGATACGAAAGTGGTTAATTTCTTAATAACAGATACCTAATACACAATTAAATTGTTTTGGACTCCAATGTTGACATTGTTTTAGAAAGACACTAACCAATAACTTCTTCAGACTCTTAAATTAGATAAGATGAAAAACAAGGGATGGAAATTAAAAGACAACAAAATTAAGCAATAGAAAATCTGTGATTGAAGTGTATGTGATGTACCTCACCAATATTAGCAATTTGCTGCCAAATCTAAGGTACACATGAGAAGCAAACACAGTTTTTGCGGGGATAAATTGGGTGAAGGATATGCTTCAAAACCAACATTCATCTCTCTCTCCGTATTAACGTCACCGATTGTCATAGGTAACCAGGTAACACACCAATGGGAAAAGAACAAACTCCTCCCTTACATGCAGCGTTAGGATGCATTTTTCTCCTGGTTTTCTCCACCCTCTTTCCTTCCCCTTCTTCAGCGGCAGCGCTGACCAATGCGGAGGCGACATTCCTTATGCGTCGCCAACTTCGTGCTTTGAGTGAAAACGGGGATGACCTTCCAGACGATTACGAAACAAAAATTAACGTGCCATTTGAATTCCCAAACTCAAGGCTCCGCAAAGCCTACATTGCTCTCCAAGCATGGAAAAAGGTCTTTTACTCCGACCCATCCAATTTCACCGGTAATTGGGTTGGCCCAAATGTGTGTGATTACCAAGGTGTGTTTTGTTCCCCAGCCCTTGATGATCCCAATGTCACCGTTGTGTCTGGGGTAGACTTGAATCATCAGGACATTGCAGGGTACCTTCCGGTGGAGTTAGGCCTTCTTTCAGATATTGCCTTGTTTCACATTAACTCGAACCGGTTTTGCGGTATTATTCCCAGGAGTTTTTCAAAGCTTACGTTATTATACGAGCTCGACTTAAGTAACAATCGTTTTGTTGGAGCTTTTCCAACAGTGGTAATTGAGATGAAAGCACTCAAGTATCTTGACATTAGATTTAATGAATTTGAGGGTGCTTTGCCTCCTGAGCTTTTCAATAGAGCTTTTGACGCATTGATACTTAACAACAATAGATTCGAGTCCACAATCCCTGATACTATCGGGAATGCAAAGGCCTCGCTTTTAGTCTTGGCAAATAACAAGTTTAGTGGCTGTATTCCCCATACTATTGGCAATACGGCTGGCACTTTGGATGAGATCATGTTCAAAGGGAATGAATTGGGTGGTTGTATACCCCCTGAAATGGGCTTGCTTCAAAATGTGACTGTTCTCGATGTGTCTAAGAACTCTTTAGTGGGGCCTATCCCGAAGTTCTTCAGCAATTACAGTAAAGTTGAGGCATTGGACATCTCTGGCAACAAGTTTACAGGATTCGTTCCGGAGGAGATATGTAAGCTACCTACTTTGAACAGTTTTGATTTCTCAAACAACTATTTCAAGGGGGAGAGCAAGGTTTGTAATCCAGAGGCAAGGAAGGACGTTGAGTTTGATGACAAGAAAAATTGCTTGCCTAGTAGGCCTAATCAAAGGTCTTCTAAAGAATGCTTCCCGATGTTATCAAGTTCAGTTGATTGTGAGAAAGCTAAATGTGGCCAATCTTCTGAGGGAGACAAGCAGGACAATAAACCTAAACATAAGCCTCCAAGCAAGGACAAGGATGATAATAAACAATCGCCTGTAAAACCGATTTTATCACCCCCTAAGGCTCCAGCAACACCATCTTCACAACCAGTAAAGCCATCTTCACCTCCACCTAAACCACCAACATTGCCGCCTCCAACTCAATCTCCGCCGCCCCCGCCACCAAGTCCCATGTATCCGCCTCCGCCTCCACCTCCACCTCCACCTCCTCCTAAGCCTTCACCCCCACCTCCAGTCTTTTCTCCACCACCACCTGTCCAATCCCCTCCGCCCAAAACCCCTTCACCATCTACTTCACCCCCTTCAGTCAATCTTCCCACAAATTTAGGTTTCCAATACTCATCACCCCCACCCCCTGTATTCCCTGGATACTAAGTAGTGTAGTAATTATTACATTATCAAAGTTTATATTTATCAATGTTTTTCCTCTCTTTTTATTCTCTTTTCCGTGCTTTTGGTCTAGCAATATGAAGCGCAATACATCCTGTTATGTGTTAAAATCTTCTTTTCGTTCAATGTGAAACTATTAATGGGTATAGATAACATAAACACTTTAAGCAAAATAGTATCGCTCATTAAAACTGCATAACCGAAGCAACATGAATCTAGACTCAGGGGTGTTTGGTTGGCTTTTTCATTGACTTTTTGATACAAACAAGTTTTTTGGGGACTTTTGATTGTTTTGAACTGGTCAAATAAGTCAACTTGATATTTGATAAACAGGTTTTTGTGATGACTGTTTTAGCCCAAAAAGTCAATTTTCAAAAAGTTAAGATGAATAGCTTTTTATAAATGACTGTTTGTACAAATGACCAAAATGCCCAACACTTGATTAAAATTACAATACATGCTATTAGTAAAATCAAAAATCATAATTCTAGTCATTTAAAATTACAGGACATGCCATGAGTAGCTAAGATGAGTAGCTTTTTTTGGATTGATGCAATTAGTAGTGACATTTGATATTATATTTATTTGAATAAAATTTAATGAAAATCAAATCATTTTAAATTTAGACACATTTTAATTTGTAAAAAACAAAGAAAAAGATCTTGAAAAGATTAGATTAGATAAAAAAAATCATATAAATTTCAATCCACAACCAAAAAAAAAAATTCTTACATGAATAATAAAATAAGGTTGTAAGACGTAGGTATCACATGAATACATATAAATTGAAAAGAAATAAGATAAATAATGAAAAAAAATACACGTAGAATTGATAACAAAATAACGTTCCAAGCATTGAGTTATTTTTTACATATGACATAAATTTAATTATTTTGAAAAGAAAATAAAATGGCCAATAAATAAAAAGTCATATTCAACTAAAAAGTAATGTAGAGAAAGGGCATAAATAAAATTATAACAATAATATTTTTAAAAATAACTAATTTTATCAAATATATTTTTTTAAAATAATTAATTTAAATAATTAATATAAATAGCCAATTCAAATAACTAACACTAGATAACTAAGTGCCTCAAACTATCTCACGTCCGAGAATTGCATGTCCATAATACAACACGATATTGAAAGGCACTTGAGCAGGAGACCACTGTGAAATTCATTATCCAGCTGCTTTGGAAAATCGCAAAGAAACGTCGTCGTTGTGTGAGCGTGCAGATCACGCTGAAAGGGATGCCCGCGTTGCAGGTGGCCCCCACTACGTTTACGTCCTCGCTTCTGCACCACGATAACGTTCATCCTCAGCTGCCCTTAAAAGTAACAACAACCGCGTCCCCCCCCCCTCCCCCACCAAAAAAAGGAAACAAACAAAAAAAAGAAACCCAGATCTAAGAGGCAAGAGCTCATTGTTAATGGCGGATTCGACTTGATTTCTGGATTTGATTTCGCTTGAATTGCCCGCATTTGAGTTATTGAAGATGGAGGAGGCCGACATCAAGCCCACGGCGGAGAAGAAGAAGGAGGTAGAGAAGGAGACAACCACGGCGGCGCCGGAGCCGGAGAAAGGCGGTGGTGGCGGCGGCGGTTGGGGAGGATGGGGATTCTCTCCGCTGTCTTACCTCTCGGATATCCAGAAAGCTGCTGCCGTCGCCGCTGAAGAGATCTCCCGTAATGTAATCTATCTATCTGTCTATTACTCCCCCTCTGGTTGTGTTGATTAAACCCTAATATGGGAAATGGCAGCTTAGAGCATTGTTTTAGAGTGAAATGTGGATATTTTGGAGGCTCGTTAATTATTTATGTGAAAATTTAGTAAGTAACAAAATACATTGCATTTCTGCGTCTGTAGGAAAAGCTATAAATGCTGGCTTGTTGGTTCTGATGCTCATTTCTTTGTTATTTTGCCCTTTCTTTCCATGTCTCGATTGTATTTGCTATCATGATGTTCTATGAGTTCAAAGTCGAGATAGCATTCATACTCGATTGCGAGTAGCTACTCATATTAGCTGAGCCTCTGCCCAAAAGGGGAAATATTTGCAGCCCGCATAAGGGGTAATCAATAAACTGAACAAGTAGGATCGATTTACCTTTAGTTTGTTCTAGAGCTGTTGCAAAGCTATGGAAGTTTCTTCAACTCAAGCCAAATGGTGTAGAACATGGGACGAGGTGAATTACATTGATGAGTTTCTGTTTTAGTTTTCTTTTGAGCCCTCCAAGCTAATAAATGTTGCTTGAGAGACATAGCAATCACTATAGAAAAGCAATTGGAGATAATGGAAGTAATGATTGTTGACACTTTGGTATATGGGTTCATTGTGTTTTTCTTCTCTTTTTCAGAGTACTTTTGTGTGTGTGTGTGTGTGTGTGTGTGTGTGTGTGTGTGTGTGTTTATGTGTGTGTGGAGGGGGGCTGAGTTATGATATCTATTTTTGGGGTTAAATGATGAATCTATATGTATATTCTCATGTAAAAGGTCTTATGTGTTGGAGGAATGAATTTTATCATAGAGGAAGTCTTATCCAGTAGTTTTAGTCCGATTTCAATGCCCAGTTGAGGTGCCTGTCAAGCAATAAGATTAAACTTTGACTTTGTGAATGCAAAATTCCTCTCTCTCTCGCTCTTTCTCTCCTCCATTTTTGTGGAGCTAGATGCTCTTGATTTTCTGAATTATGGGCAGTTTGGAATTTTGCCCCATCTTGTGAATGATAATCAAGGCATTTATATATATTTTTTGGTTTTCCCTTTTTTTTTAAATAAATGAATTTATGCTTTCAATATTACCTTGTGACATAAGAAAACAAATGTGAATGTCGAATCCTTCAGATTACGAGTACCTTTGGATTCAATACCTATATCAGAATTATGCCCTATTTGTTCAGCCTTGATTTGTTGAAGTGAATAATTACACTTTAACCTTACGAGTTACTTTTAAATTGGCCAGCTTGTTGCTGCTGCTGGTTGAGTTGGTAATTATGCAAGCTACTTACCGTTAACTATAGAAGGATAAATGGATTCACTTGTCCTTATTTGTTTACCTAGATTTATCGGGTGTCTACTAGGAGAAGGTTGAATCTTCCACCTTGTCAGCAGAATAGAGGGTAGTTAGTCTGCCACTCCCTTTTTTTTCTGTTTTTCCTGTCGTTTCTATCTTCCTTCCTCTTCTGCTGGATGTTCTCCATAATTATCTGCACACTGAGTACAGCCAATGTTAGTTATCTGAGAAAGATGATTGTAACGGTCTAACGGAAGTGGGCATGCTTATATAAATGATCAGTGAAGGGCGAAGGTAAAAAAGAAAAAATAAAAGATTGAGATGATTTGTCAAATTTGCTGCGAAGTTTTGTGCATTATGAATGTGATGGATAACGAAATAATGCTGTTCTGTGCGTTGGATGCATCCTATTTGGAGCTTATGTTGACTCTTATTGGACTAGTACATTCTGTCCATTCAGTAGCCCTTGTGCTTAGTGCTTGCAGATTTTTTTTTCCAATTGTAGCCTTTTCAATTGGAGATGTACTTTTCCCTGAGTGCAGGCTGCTGCTGTTGCTCAGACTGCTGCTAAAAGCATTTCTGACATACAAAATGTTGCTGAGGATACAGAGTCTACAGAAGGGAAGGATGACACAGAAGATTCTGCCACAGAAGGACAAGATGGAGACGAGCAGGAAGTGCTACGGAAAGTTGCTTTGGATAAGCTGGAAAAAGCTGGCGGTGATACGTTCTTTAGCCAGGTAAAGTGCTAGATGCAACTTGTTTGATCTTTTTTTGTTCATGGAAGGGTGATTTTGATAATTTGACCGGTCTGGGGCGATGTGTTGCTGTGGCACTCAACTGTTGGAAGGAATTTTTTTCCCATGGGCGCCAGGAAGAGTGGGGGGGGGGGGGGAAGGGGGGAGGATTATGGGGGAATCAGCTCATGCCTCTGTTTGAGTTCAAAACCTGACCTACTTGTGTGTGGTTGGGTTCCATTCCATCAAGCCCATCCGCATGTTGGATCAATTTTGTCTAATATGTCTATGTGCCTAACTTTGCTAATTTTTGTTTTATAACTGATTGGTTTTATTGATTACATAAGCTTAAAAGTTTGACAGCAGGTTTGGTTTAACTTGTGCGTGAGTCTTTGTGAGATTTGGTATTAGTTTATGCCCCCTTCTTCTCTGTGTCTTTTGTCTCTTGCAATAATAAGCAATTAATTGTGTCAGTGGAAAAACTTGAATTAAAAGGGTGTTAGAATATTGTTATCCATGCTTGATAACTTCTGTGTTCTGCCGATCTAAATATCTTATTCTATATTTTCATGTTCCTCTGTTTTGTTCTTCACAGCATGCTGTTTTATCTAATTTTTCTGTTTTTTTTTTTTTTAAAATTTCTGCAGGGTTTGAAGGTAATAGATGATTCAGTGGAAAATTTAGCATCAGGAGCGTGGAAGGCTCTGGGCACTGCATGGAAAGGGGGTTCCGAGTTTATTCAAAAGTATGTTGGGATCTGAGATCCTAGATTTTGGTTAGATATGTGCTCTAGCATCATTTTGCACATTTACATATTGTGTAGAGGATTTTCAGATTTTACTTAACAGAAAAATGACCAATTTGGTCTCCTTTGAACTGTTGTATTTTTTTTCCCCCATGGAGATGAATCTAATGGCCCTAGGTCATAGAGAGTTCAGTCTAACAAGCGACGAAGGACCTCGAAAACTTTCGCTATTGGTTTTTTGAAGTGTTATAATGAAATATGCACAAAAGCGAAATGTGACTATGGTGAGACTGTGATGGTGTGGCTGATTTCTCTTCCATTGCGACGTCAAAAAGAATGTAACTTTGAATGTACTCTGAATTTTTCTAGAATTTAACTGAATTGATGTGTGATGTGTCTGTGTTAAAATCACTTGATTCTATATTTGACTGAGACGCCAGAATGGTTTATATACTATATTATCCTACTGTCTCTGTCCCATATGCATGTATGATGTTGACTCAGGAGGAGGAAATCTTTGGTGATTTCTTGTTGACGTTGCCTGCTTTCTTCCCTTTTTCTTTTGTATTTGTGGATAGATTCTGTGTGCTTGTAGAATGTAGATCAATGAAAATTTTAGTAGTAGAAGAGGAAATAATTGTGAAAGCTTGTGTTCTGCAGGCTTGAGCATTCTGTAGCTGAATCAATTCAACAGGGGGACACCCCTGGCTCTGGTGCACCTTCTCTTCTAGAGGTCTGTTTTGTGGAATGTTGATCTCTTTCTATTTCATCTTTCTCTTTTATCTCAACTCTTAGCAATTGTGTATGTCCTCTTCCTTGCTCTTTTTTTTCTTATTGCCATGCCTCACATTTTGCTTTATTGTTCAGGCAGGTAAAGCTATAACCTTTAAGGGAATACAAGTTCTTGAGAATGTGGGAAAGGAAACCATGGACCTATTGATCTCTGAAACTGGTTTTGATGTTGAAAAAAAGTTGGATGGAGCTGATCATCAAGTTGATGAGGAAGTATCATTTGATAGGTGTTTCTACATATATGGAGGTCCTGAACAGTTGGAGGTTTGTCTATGTTGTAAGCTGATACGTTTATCTGATCACATGCTCAAGTTGACAACGTTATAAGTGATTAAAACTTTTCAGGAATTGGAGGCATTGTCTAGCCATTATACACTTCTCTTTAACCGAAGGAAAGCAAAACTTCCAACAGAGCAGAAGTCTTTTTATGAGGGCAAGGTAAAACAGGTACAGCAGATTCTTGATTTGAGTGTGGAAACTGAGGATGCTGCTGCAGAGCCAGACAAAGGAAAGAAAATTGAAACTTTAGCTGATGGAAGTGATGAAGAGATGAAGAACTTACGTGATTCCAGTGTCAGTAAGGCTGCAGATATGGCAGCAGGGTTAGTATCATTGCTCTGTCTCACCTTCAGTAGTCTCCTAGTGTGCATATAATGATATAAATATATGAATGTTTACTGACACGATTTCATTAGGCGTGATGCTATCTTTTTCTCTGCCTGGTGATTGAATTACTTAAATTCTGTTTGATGGATGTACTACTAGGCGGAATGCTTGTGTCCTCGGGTCCTTGTTAGCTCAAGTACACCGAACTGAATGAAATTCAATCAGCCATCTGGTGAAGAAATTGGCTGAAAAAGAAATATGATAAATCAGTTGTCTCTCTGAAGGCCAGTCTATTTTATCAACCTTATTTGAATTCTAAGTTGACTGTGTGGTTTGGAGGAATATATCTGCAGCCTTCTTTACTCATGGATTAACCGCATCATCATCAATTGTATTTTTCTTTAGGCTGCCTGATCAGTTGATTCGTTCTTCCATTTCACTTTAAGGTCTCTTTGTTTAGAAATAATGATTCCTTCAGCCTTCTGTTGACGTTATCTGGATTCTGTTGAATTTGAGGCCTCTGCTTCAGGAACATTTAATGCTGGTACCTGGTAAACTTATATAGTTGTCTCTTCATCCTCATCAATCTTGATGATTCTAATGTAGATATTGCCTCAGAGTGCTTGATGTGTTAGGCATAAGTACTGAATCTAGGTATGTGAATCTAGAAATCTTAATACTCAGATTTGAGCATGGTCTGTACATTCTTAGTACTGTGCTTCTCTTCCTTGTATCTCTTTTCTGGTCTTTGGCATTACTTTGTGTATCATTGTAGGTGATCTTCTGCTACCTTAAACAATAAAACAACCTAATCTCCTGCATGTGACATAATTTTGCAGATTTACCAGTGCCCTAACTGGGCTTGCTGCAAATGACATTGTTCAGAGGACTACTGGCAGACTGGAATCTATTCATTCTGAAGGGGTTCATGTGAGACGATCTTCTTGTGAATCATTCTGTAGTTAATTTTGTGTTGAGGATGTGCTAATTGGTAATGGTGTGTTCCTGTAGAGACTCTCGGAGATCTGCTGTTTTGCTGCATCTCAACTATTGATGTTGGCAAAATCTGTGATATCTAGTGCCAACAAAAGCCAAGAGGAGAATGCAGAGGAGGAAATAATGAAAATTAAATGGCCAGAGGATTCGCTTGAAAAAGCTAGGATTATCAGATCAAAAGCTCAATTAATGACTGAGAGCTTGGATGCTGTTTCCAACAGCTTTATCACCGGTAAGCTCTTGTTGAACATCTTAACCTTGTGCAAACTGAATGGGGCTCTTGTATAGCACTTTCTTTTTTTTTCTCGGTTGGGGTTGGGGGGGGGGGGGGGGGGGGGGGGGGGGGGCGGCAGCTTGTGTTGTGGTTTGTTTTGGGAGAGGGGTAGAGGGTTGTTGGCTTGTTGCTGGACTTCTTGTGAGCGTTTGTATTTTGTGATGCAATTGAAGGCATCTTCTATTTATCATTTTTGTGCATATATGAAATATGATTATAGTCTAGTGCAAACTTGAGTGAATGCAGTACTTTCCAATGTAATCCTTAATTTGCTGCATGTTGACTCTTCAGCCTATATTATAGTGAACTTAACCAAAATGCTCACTAAACAATATTCTGCTTCATTTGCTATGAAGTAGTTGAAGTTCAATGGTTCTTATTTCCAGGCCTAGTGGACCAACAGAAGTGACCTCTTTGCCACTTTCAGGGTAAGCTGCTGACATGTAAAAAAGAAGAGGGGGGGTGGGGTGTTCACATTGCTAACGTGGGAACTCAGGGCTGTTTCTTTGATTTGGTTTCACTGATATGCTGCACATTCGTTATCCTCATTCATGTTGTGATCACTATAAGCTAGATTTTTGGCAGCCTGTGGGATGCATGGGAAAATTTTGACGTGCTAGTTATCTTGAACATCTGGTCAACATTTCTAGTATATAAAAAAATATTATTAGTTATCCCTAAATTAAAAAATAATATTAGACTAGCATCAACAAGAGTTCTATCTGCTTTGTCTTCAATGATGAAGAGAAAGTCACAAAACTAGTCTGAACTGGAGAGGATAAATGTAACCTGAAGTTGCCACCTTGTCACCTTCTCGAAATATATTTAGGATTGGATGAGAGGTTAGGCTAGGAATGTTGTGTTTTAATTAAGTAATTAATGTAACGTGACATATAGTTTTGTGATTTGTTTCCTTTCGGTTTGTGATGAGATGAATTTAATCTTGCATTGAAAAGTGGCTCTTCCATGTCTTTACTCTTTTTTAAACAACATTATGTCAATGGGAATGTAGGCTAGAAGTTAGGTCAATACTTAGTAGCTTAGGTCATGTATCCAAGTTGGTTAGGAGTTGGCTTGTAGCCAGTTTAGGAGATTGTGTGGAGCTTTCTCATGGTGGCATGTATCTTTGGTTTCATGATTTTGACTAGTACTTGCATTGTTCGCCATAATTTGGTGATCCAGCGACTCTGATGTTTTACGAAGTTGTTTTCTCCTCATGGGGGCCAGGTACATCGGATGTGGCTGGAGCTTACCTAGCAGCCATGAAAGCAACTGCGTCAGCTGAAGCTCCTCCAGAGAAATCAATCCAAGACAAAGCCAGCACGTTGTCTGAAAATCTCCGAGCAGATTGGGTCACTGCAGTCAGTAAAATTCAGGATGGTCTTCAATACTTGTGCTTTGTTGTGGTGTCGACCTCCCTGGCATCAGCCTAATTTTCATTAAAATGTAACCATTCATCTGTATATAGTCACTTAGGACGTGTCTTTCTTTGCTGAACATATCCAACTCGATTTTATCTTGTGCTAGTTTTTTGTTGCACTAAGGTCTGACGAATAAACAATACAGGCAACCTGCAATAGAGATTGGTGTATGGAACATTTGAACATTACATTACATGATTTGCTTCGGTCGAGAGAACCCCCCTCCCGTTCTTGGACAAAATCATTCGAGTTACTTCGTCTACTCAGAGATTTTTTTGAATATATCAGTATGGGGAGTTTTCTAGAGGACTGAAAATAGAAATTTGAGTTTTTACCGGCAAAAAATATTAGGGTCAGCAAAATAAGCATATATTGATTAAAATGGTAATTTGTGTGATCTCAGATTTGAGAGTCTTACCCGTGAAGCTGATTTGTTTGGAGTTGTACCAAATTCTACCAGCAGCTGCTAAACCGGTAAGCCTAATGCAAATATGTGGCCTTATGCTTCTAGATCTGGACCATTAGGTTGATAGTGAAAGCTACAAGACAACAGGCCTTGTTTTTAATTTCCCCTTTTTTTTGGTGAAATTAGAACATAGGACAGTGGTTAGTTGGCTCAGAAGTGATTTATGTGGGGAAGGCTCATTAGGTGATCACAGGATCCATCCTCATTGGATCTCCAAATTTCAACTTGTTAAACTTACATCCGTCTGAGACTCTGAGGTTTTAGATAATTTTATAGATATCAAAGGGTTTAATCTTGATTATTTATTTGTTTATGAGATAGTTATGACTTATGAAATCATTTCTTTTATTATTAAAATGAGATGATATTGTGCATGGTCTTACGACATTGAACTCTTTTTGTGGGGCTTTCTTTTTTATTTAAATGAACCCATCATTTGATTTTTGTTTTGAAAATTTTTAAGATAAGATGATCTAATTAAATATAGGTAGTCAAGTAAAGAAGCGATAATATTCCAACAAGTTTCTCTGTTTTTGTGAAAAATATATCATAAATAACGATTATATACTTCTCTTTTGAAAATTTTAGGCAGAAAAAAAGAAAAAAGGAAGAAAAAAAGTGTTTTGTTGTTGTTGTTGTTGTTGTTGTTGTTGTAAGAACAAGGGAAGATTTCACTATAAGTTGAACCATACGACATCTACAAAATATGCTCGACTTAAACAAATACAAACTCTAATGTCAAAATATAATCTCCACATCTAAAAAAGAACTTTTACACTTGTTGAACATCCGTCTAATGAAATATATGCATAAGAATATATAAAATTAAATTGGTTAATAATTTTAATTTATATAACACAAGAAAGGCTTTTCTAATGAAGTGGATAACCAATCACCATCACTGTTGTATTTATGAGGTTACTCACACAAGAGGGGGGGGGTGAATTGTGTATGACAAATTTTCGCACTTTTGAAAACACTCGTGGGGAACTGTTTCTGAACAACGTATGGATAGCAGGGAACTGTTCCTGCCAAACTTTCGCAATGTGTTTGGGTAAGAATGAATGCAAAAATAAGAATGAAGACACAAGATTTTTACGTGGAAAACCACCTCTAGCCCATCTGAGGTGGGAAAACCACGACCTACCTCTGTAGGATTTTCACAAAAATTCTACTAATCGGGCTGAACACGTTACAATAGTAACCCCACGTTACAACTTGTAACCACACGTAATTGTCTACCCTAGACAATCACCCCACGTCCTTAGTTACCTTAAACTTAGGACAACTCTATTCGATTACACAAACAAAACGAAGACACCTTACTTAACAACTTCTAATAAAGCAAGTGTAAGGTACAATGAAGCGCCTAGTATGCCAATGAGGAAGACTCAATTTTTGCTCTCTTTTACAGGTTTTTCACTCTGGAAATTTTGCTCAGTAAACCTCACACCATCTGAAAAACCCCCCTTTTAAAAAACGTTGGCAAAAACTCCTTTTTATAGCTTGAAATAAAACGGCTAGTTGAGAGTATTTGTGGCTGCGCTTCTTTCACTACTATCGTGAAATAAGGACCATATATTCCAACAGCCATCTTCCAGCCTTTTCCACAATCTTAGGACTTTGCTAAAAATAGGAGAAGGAAGATAAGATAGCCTTTGCTAAAAATAGGACTTTGCTAAAAATAGCCTTATCCAAATCTTATCCCAAAAAAAAAATAGAGATTTTAAGTTTGAAAATCTGTTGGGTTGCAGTTAAAGAAAAACTTTATCAAGTAGCAAAAATCATCAACCCAAAAATAGAACGGGATTGTAAAATCTTTTGCCAGACGTTTGCTGAGAACACTCAGGGTGCTTTACCAGGAACTGTTCCCAGTCAGGATCAGGACCTGTTCCCAGAGTGTCAAAAAGATTTTTCAAAAGCGAACATGAAATTGGGATCCTCTCACTGGCATATTAACAGAAGTCTAATAAAGAAAAAATTCTACTAAACC
>JACYFF010031955.1:667143-700401 GCA_017589665.1 Selenicereus undatus | reverse complement strand
ACATCATCAAAACCTTACACAAGTTACACAAGGAAAGAGTCAACAATCACATATCAATTTGTCAATTTGATCAATATGAAAGACACCCATGAAGCAATGAAATACGTTTAGATTTTGTTTTTAATAAAAAGTTCTCCTTGAAATTGAATTGCAATAGTATATGATTTACCCCATTTGTAAGTCCATGTAGTGAAAGCCTTTACTTAACAATGGGAAAAATTGATGCAGCCTTCATTCAATCCACAGAGCACAGGCCAAAACCCACCATAACTGAAGCAGAAGGCATCCCAGTAATTGATCTCTCTCCAATCAGTTCCATTGATCATCTCTCCAACACCAACCTCACTGAAGAAGCAATTGCTGTAATTTCCCAGGTGGGCAATGCCTGTGAGACGTGGGGGTTCTTCCAAGTCATCAACCATGGAATCCCATTGGATAAGCTCCATAATATCGACCGGGTTGCCCGGAAGTTCTTCTCTTTACCCCCTCAGGAAAAAGGGGAGGTCCGAAAAGATGAAGAAAACCCGATGGGGTACCATGATACTGAGTTGACTCGGAATGTTAGAGATTGGAAACAAGTGTTTGATTTCACCACCAAAGATGATAAGACCCCAATCCCTGTTTCTCCTGATGATCTTCATGCTGCCAAGCCTGTTGTTAATCGCTGGCCAGATAATCCCCCTGAATTTAGGTAAATTATATATAGGCATTGAGAAATTATATTTACATTTGACTTGGCTTTGATATACTGAGGTTTGCTATCAATTTGCCCTGTGAAAGTTGTCAACAAAGTTCTGTGAGCATACAATAGTAAATTTCAGTTAGTTCAGCTTTCTGGATAGAGCTGATGTGTATTTGGGTCACAATTAGGCTACTGATCTCCGGTCCAGTATCTAATCACGTAATCAGTAAGGTGTAATATTCATCACATAATCATATCATCCTTTTTATTTTTGGGAATAAAAGGAGAAACAAAATCTCAATATATCCAAAGTTCAGACTCAAGTCCCTGTATTGCCCTAGAGATTTTATATTTTGTATGAAACTCAAGATGGAACCTTGACATTATTAGTGATATAAACAGGGAAGTAGCCGAAGGATATGCAAAAGAAGTTGAGAAGCTGGCATTTAAGCTGATGGAGGTGATTGCGCTGAGCTTAGGATTACCAGCAGAGAGGTTCTACGGCTTCTTCAAGGATCAGACAACCAGCTTCATTAGGCTTAACCACTACCCTCCATGCCCTTCCACTAATCTGGCTCTCGGAGTTGGTCACCACAAGGATGCTGCTGGCTTAACCATCCTTGCTCAAGATGGTGTTGCAGGCCTCCAAGTCCGGCAAAAAGTTGATGGTGAATGGGTCTTGGTCAAGCCTGCCCCTGGTGCTCTTATTATCAATGTTGGTGATATGACTCAGGTATTATATTGGCAGTCATTTATGCCTCCTTTTATGAATGGGCTTTTGATTACTAGTCATAGAAGAAAGTCTTTGTTTCCATTATAATACATATGGGTGATATGCAATATTCTCAACGATGAAGGTGTTGGTTTTCTGCTTTTCTTGCTCACACTAGCTGAATCAAGCTTGAATAAGTCTGCTTGATTAAGCTTGAGTGTAAAATGCCTAGAATCCGGTAAATGGCCTATCTAATCGTCCCAGAGTACGTTAATCAGGTTTATGACTGGTCATTTTTCGTGTCGGTTCATATGATTGAGTTTGCCTACATACATGCATCCAATAAGCTTGTTAAGAAAGCACAATCAATATTCATAGTGCTCAAGAAACATCTCAATCAAAAGCTTAAGCTGATAGTTGAATGCTCATAAATATATTTATACTCTTAACAAATAGGAAGAATTTTGAGTTGACTGGATTTGAGTCAGATTCGATTTCATATTGTTCAAAATTGGGCCATTACCCATAGCTATAGGTCAGTTGTGCTTGGTCTTTCAATTTCTTACCCAGTTAATTTGTTCGTAGGTATGGAGCAACGAAAAATATGAAAGTGTGGAGCATAGAGTGATTGTGAACTCAGACAAGGACAGGGTATCCATTGCATACTTCTTCAACCCAGCATTCCATGCCATGGTGAAGCCTTTGGATGAGTTGGTCAATGCCCAAAACCCTCCCAAGTACAAAGAGCTTAATTGGGGGGCTTTTCTCATGACAAGGAAGAACAGTAATTTCAAGAACCTTGGTGTGGAGAACATCCAGATCTCTCACTTCAAAATAGCCTAATAATCATAATTTGTTATGATCACCTTGTTCATCATATCAACCCCCCCCCCCCAAAAAAGGTCAGTTTGTGATTAGGAAAACAACATGAGACAAGGTCAGTTTGTAATTTTCTTCCTTATTTTTGGCTCATTTGAATGAATGTTAAGACACTTCAAAACCAAATTTGCAAGCACATAAGTGTGCCAAAATTGACTCACAGAAAAACTGTATCACATTCAATGAACACATGAAACTCTTCTCTTAGCCTCCATATAAATCATGTCTCTGCCATCAAGCCCTTATAGTTCATGTAGCTTCAATCCTCTTGATTTTTAGGCAGTTTATGCAAATGGGTTGTCCAGATCGTCAATTTTGCGTGCATTTTGATGGAACATTTGAGGTTTACGTCAACTCATTCCATGATTCTGTCATCTGTTGATTCACCGTCAGTTCACAACATACGCTTTTCACGCCAAGGTAACCAGTATCGATCGAGTGAACGTCGGGTTGCTTCCATTTGGTTAGGGTCAACTCAAGTTCGGACAATTAGGCGCAGGTCAGTTTTGGCAATTCCAGATCAACAAATGCTAGGGGAGGTTGATTCAGCTTTCATTCAGCCCGTTGAGCATAGGCCTAAACCCACCATAATAGAAGCCGATGCAATCCCTGTCATTGATCTCTCCCAACTTTTCACTATTTATCACTCATCCAAAGACAATGATCCGAAAGACATAGGCAATCTTGTAGCTGACATAAGGGAGGCCTGCGAGAAATGGGGCTTCTTTCAGGTGATCAACCATGGGGTGCCGTTAGAGAAGCTTGGAAAGCTCGAGCAAGCTGCTCGAGAATTCTTTGCTTTACCCATGGAAGAGAAAAGGAAGGTGAGCAGAGGTGAAGAAAACCCCATGGGATACTATGACAGTGAGCACACCAAGAATGTCAGGGATTGGAAACAAGTGTTTGATTTTACTGCTAAGGATCCCACTTTTGCTCCTGTTGCTCCTGATCAACCTGAACCCAAGCAGCTGTTAAATCGCTGGCCAGATTCTCCCTCTGAGCTCAGGTAATACTCCTGGATCTCAACCAATTCTTCTCCTCCAAAAGTTTAGATTCAAATTCTGATTCACATCCATTTTGTGTTGGAATATAATCATGCAAATTAAGCTTATTTTGATAGGGTTAGAGTAATTGGGTACGAGCCATTTTTACCAAGTCTGAGATCTGATCTGCTACGTATCACCAGGGAGGCAGCCCAAGAATATGCTAGAGAAGTGGAGAAACTTGCATTTAAGCTGGTGGGGCTGATAGCTCTGAGCTTAGGAGTGGAGGCAAGCCGGTTAGAGGGCTTCTTCGAGGACCATTTGAGCTTTGTTCGACTGAATCATTACCCACCATGCCCTTCACCACATCTAGTACTGGGTGTCACACGACACAAGGATGCAGGTGCCTTGACCATTCTTGCTCAAGATGATGTCGGAGGACTTCAAGTTAGGAGGAAATCAGATGGGGAATGGGTCTGTGTCAAACCCACCCCTGGTGCTTTCATCATCAACATTGGAGACGTTGTTCAGGTATATATGCTACATTATGCCTAATATTATTATTGCCCTAAAATCTAAAGATTGGAGTATTATTGTCCAATACCCCAAATTACAGTGGATTAACATCCAATATCCCTTAATTTTATCACCTTGGTTTGTGTAGGTATGGAGCAATGACAAGTATGAGAGCGTGGAGCACAGGGTTATAGTGAACTCAGAGAAGGATAGGCTCTCTATTCCATTCTTCTTCAATCCATCACACTATGTCATGGTGAAGCCCTTGGAAGAGTTGGTTGATGAGCAAAACCCACCTAAATACAAGGAGTATAATTGGGGAATATTTTATGCTACAAAAAGAAAGAGTAATCTTAAGAAACTCCATGTAGAGAATCTGCAAATCTCTCACTTCAAGATTTCTGAATAATATTGTAGTCACATCAGAGGAATACCTGCTGATCAGATAATATGCCAGCAAATGATTAAGACTGATGTGCACTAAATGATACAGTAAGGGCTGATTTTGATACTGTGATAGCCAGTTTATGAAAAGGAAAAGTGTTCATGGCCATGCGAGTACAAAATCGTCAGTAAGCGATGCACCTCTCTATTTCCTTTTGTTTTTTTGTTGACTTCGCATTGCCGTGCTTCATTAGCTAAATATTTTGATCAACATTTGTCATATGAGAACCTTTTTCTGGAAAACAATCGCTATTTAAGTAATCAAATTTGCAATTCAAATAGAGTATGAATATGATATTTTTATCAAAATGTCTGATCATTCGAATCCAAATTAACTCAGAATCTGAATTTTGGGAATGCCATTTGCATAAACAAAAACAAATCCGCCTACAACACCCCCCCCCAAAAAATAAGAGTAGTGATATATGTCTTGTTACAAGACACTTTTAAATGTCTTATCTTTATTATAAATTAATATGTTTTATGATCTAAAACCACAAAATTTTCAATGATTATACTTAATTCTGAATTGCTAACCTTAAATATGCGTCGATTACACCGACAAAGTATTAAATGATACTCTAACTGGATTAACCCCATCCGTGAGTTCATATGATATACATATTTTTAAAATGTGGCAAATTATGCATAAAAGATGATTTTATACAATTTTAAGTTGTAATGTACTTTCATGATTCAATTCTACCATTTTTTTTAATTTAGAAATATAATAGTATGATTTTTTAGTTAAAATAAAATATTTATAAAGTGTCTTATCATAAGACACTTATCATTTTGCACAAAATAAAGACAACATGCACACAGCTCGGACTTGCGTAAGCACTCAGAAACCTCCAAATCCATGGCACATGAAATGAACCTCCCCACCAAAAGAAAAATAAAAGGGGAAACCTTGGCACCGGTATTTGTTCAATGATTGATGGATTGATACATCCAAATCAAACAGGGTCCTATTCTTGGAGAAGAAACACTCATAAATCATAATCTGTTTCTTCAAAGTCATGGGAGACTTGAACCCAGAATTCATTCAACCAACTCAGCGCAGGCCAAATGTCACTTCTTCAATAATCGAAGCCAAGGAAATCCCAGTTATTGACATCTCCTCTGCCGTAAACAACTGCCCAAATTCCATTGATGATGATCTAATAAGAGAGATAAAGGAAGCATGCAAGAAGTGGGGTTTCTTTCAAGTGGTAAATCATGGGGTCCCCTCGGAAAAGCGACAGAAAGTGGAGTCAGCAGCGAGGCAGTTCTTTGCATTGCCTTTGGAGGAGAAAAAGAGGGTTAGGAGAGATGAAGAAAACCCTTTAGGGTATTATGATTCTGAGCATACTAAGAATGTTAGGGATTGGAAAGAGATTTTTGATTTCACTGTGGAAGAACCCACTTTGGTACCTGCTTCTTATGAGGTTGGAGATGATGAACTCAGGGAGTTGAGGAATCAGTGGCCTGATTTTCCTCCTGATTTCAGGTAATTTGTTCCTCATACTGTAGTTGTTTTTGTAAAGTTTACATCTTTACAGGAATTTCTTATATGAAAAATATAATTTTGTTGCTGATGTTGATGTTAATCATTTTAATTTCGCAACTCCCTAACCCCCCCCCCACCCCTTCCAAAAAAAGATTACACAATAATTCTGATGGATTCATGTTCAATACTAGTTGGAACACAAACTAGAAAGTGTGACACTATCTGAAAAACCTGCATCATTGATCGAAGCAAGGGACATATACCTGACTTAATCCAAGCACTTGCTCTATATGAACTGAAAAACATCCCAGAATGAAATATGAGGATGATAATGGATTGATGCAGTTGATTACGTAATTATTCAACTCACCCTTACTTTTCTTTCTTATTTCCCCCTTTCAAAAACTATGCTTCAAATCTTTTGCTGTGGAGTGGGGGGGGGGGGAGGGGGGGTTTGTATGTAGGGTCCAATACAACAAATCTCTTTTGCAATTTGAAGGTGAATTTGCATACATATGAGAACACCCCCCCCCCCCAGAAAAGAAAGATGAGTGCCGGGTACTGTGTGCTTGCTCGTTCCTGTTGGACGGATTTGTCTGCGATGTTGATTGAACTTGTTGAATCTGAACTTGATGGATAATTGCAACCAGGGTAGCCTGTGAAGAATATGCACAAGAAATGGTGAAGCTTTCTTTCAAACTGTTGGAGCTTATTGCTTTGAGCTTAGGCCTCCCTGCAGATCATCTTAGTGGCTCCTTCAAGGACCACACGAGCTTTGTTCGTATCAATTACTATCAGCCTTGTCCCTTTCCTGACTTGGCTCTCGGTGTTGGCCCACACAAGGACTCCAGTGCCTTAACTGTCCTCGCGCAAGATGATGTTGGAGGACTAGAAGTCAAGCAAAAACGTGATGGCCAGTGGATCCCTGTCAAACCCATCCCAGATGCTTACATTATCAATGTTGGAGATGTAATTCAGGTGATCCTCTTGTCCTCCAACCCCCCCCCCTCCCCCCCAAAAAAGCACACACACAAGAAAAGGAAAAGGTAGGATCTATGTGTTTGTTGATGCCTTTGCTTATTAGTGCTGATTGGAATTGGCCATCCACTTTAAGGGTCATTTGGTTCAGAAAGTTGGAATGGAATGAATTTAGGAATGATATCAAGGGATATAGGAACAATTTTTTATTCCCAACACTATTTGTTTGGTGCAACCCATGAAATGAGACTATGATTCCAAAGATACGATTTATATAAACCCGCAGAAATCGAGAGGTTTACTCAAATCCATACTTGGAGGTTTGGGTGATTCCTCAGGGTTGTGGTAATGATTATTAAAAAAACATAAACCAAACATTAAGTATGGAAATCAATGATTCCATTCCCATACCAAGACTAACAAGATAATGAACCGAATTGCCCCTTATACAAGTGTTGAGTACCCAAAAAGGTTGTAGATGTCAACTTGGCCATTTTGTCCAAGTTTTTGTGAGTTAGGTCTGAAATGAAAACTCTGGTGGCCATGCCCTTGTCAGCATACCAAATACCATTGTATCAAACAGTCTGATGCGGGTAGTCATTGAGTGACATGTCCAGGTAACATTAATGTTCATTGTCAAACTCTATTGTGCGCCAACTTCCTTGAAGACAAAGGAGCAAAATGGTGTCCCCCCCCCCCCCCACCTGAAATTTCGGCACTTTCTGCTAGATTATCTAAATTTCGTGCACTTGGTGACACTTGAAAATTGAGAAACCATATACCAGGAATCCATTCTATGTTTTCAACTCCTGAGTGCAGCTGACCGTTAGTTGCCTTGTGTATGCAGGTTTGGAGCAATGATGAATATGAGAGTGTGGAGCATAGAGTAAAGGTGAACTCTGAGAAGGATCGATTATCAATTCCTTTCTTCTTCGATCCATCACACTATGTTGTGGTGAAGCCTTTGGAGGAGCTGATTGACAAGGAAAATCCTACCAAATACAGGGGGTATAACTACGGGAAGTTCTATACAACTAGAAGACTCAGCGATTTCAAGAAGCTCAATGTCGAAAATATTCAGATTCATCATTTCAGAGTAGTGGAGTAATTTCAAGAACCTTGGTGTGGAGAACCTCCAGATCTCTCACTTCAAAATACCCCCCCCCCCAAAAAGGTCAGTTTGTGATTGGGAAAAAAACACATGAGACAAGGTCAGTTTGTAGTTTTCTTCCTTATTTTTGGCTCAATTGAATGAATCTTAAGACACTTCAAAACCAAATTTGCAAGCACATTAGTGTGCCAAAATTGACTCACAGAAAAACTGTACCACATTCAATGAACACCTGAAACTCTTCTCTTAGCCTCCACATAAATCATGTCTTTGCTATCAAGTCCTGATTCACGTAGGGTTTGCGTCCAGTCATTAATATTGATTAACCATCAGTTCACAGCATAAGCTTTTCTCTCCCAACTTTTCAGTATTTATCACTCATCCAAAAACAATGATCCTAAAGACATAGGCAATCTTGTAGCTGACATAAGGGAGGCCTGCCAGAAATGGGGCTTCTTTCAGGTGATCAACCATGGGGTGCCATTAGAGAAGCTTGAAAAGCTCGAGCAAGCTGCTCGAGAATTCTTTGCTTTACCCATGGAAGAGAAGAGGAAGGTGAGCAGAGGTGAAGAAAACCCCTTCGGATACTATGGCAGTGAGCACATTTAGGGCAATAATAATGTTAGGCATAATGTAGCATACATACCTGAATAACGTCTCCAATGTTAATGATGAAAGCACCAAGGGTGGGTTTGACACTGACCCATTCGCCATCTGATTTCCTCCTAACTTGAAGCCCTCCGACATCATCTTGAGCAAGAATGGTCAAGGCAGCCCTATCCTTGTGTCGTGTGACACCCAATACTAGATGTGGTGAAGGGCATGACGAGTAATGATTCAGTCGAACAAAGCTCAAATGGTTCTTGAAGAAGCTCTCAAATCGACTTGCCTCCAGTCCTGAGCTCAGAGCTATCAGGCCCACCATCTTGAATGCTCCACTTCTCTCGCATATTCTTGGGCTGCCTCCCTGGTTATACATCGCAGATCACATCCCAGACTTGCTAAAATTAGCTCCTACTCAATTACTCTAACCCAATCGAGATAAGCTTAATTTGCAATATTCTAACACAAAATCGATGTGAATCAGAAGTTGGTCTAAATCTTTAGAGGAGATAAATTTGGACCAGATCTAGGAGTATTACCTGAGCTCAGAGGGAGAATCTGGCCAGCGATTTAACAGCGGCTTGGGTTCAGGTTGATCAGGAGAAACAGGAGCAAAGGTGGGATCTTTAGCAGTAAAGTCAAACACTTGTTTCCAATCCCTTATGTCACTAGGCTTGGTGATGTTTAATTTTGTCGCCTTGGTTTTTTTAGGTGTGGAGCAATGAAAAGTATGAGAGCGTGGAGCACAGGGTTAGAGTGAACTCAGAGAAGGAGAGGCTCTCTATTCCATTCTTCTTCAATCCATCACACTATGTCATGGTGAAGCCGTTGCAGAGTTGGTTGATGAGCAAAACCCACCTAAATACAAGGAGTATAATTGGGGAATATTTTATGCTACAAAAAGAAAGAGTAATCTTAAGAAACTCCATGTAGAGAATCTGCAAATCTCTCACTTCAAGATTTCAGAATAATGTTATAATCACAGATAAAATGCGAGCAGATTATTAAGACTGATCTACCCTCTGTGATTTCTAGTCCTGCTAAATGTAGCATAGCAACGGCTCACTGTGATGCTGTAATAGCCAGTTTGATGAAAAAGGAAAGTTTACTGCTATACCCTCTGTGATTTTTATTTTCTAAGCCTATGCAACTATCTATTGTTTACTGCTTCCTTGTGTCTTTTGTTGACTCACAGTGCCATGCTTCACTAGCTAAAATATCTTGCTATTTGGACTAACTCAGATTAACATTCATAATATGAGATTTTTTTTTATGGAAAAGATTGCATTTTAAATAACCTAAACTGTAATTTATAGGATTTAGACATAATGTTTTTATTCAAATATCTGATGTTCTAATTTACCTAAATTCGAATTCATCTAAACTCGTATTTTTGCAAGCGCTATCGACAGAAACAAAACAAATCTGCATCATTTATTTTGGAAAAGATTGCATTATTTTGGAGCACAGAAACTAGAAAGTGTGACACTATCTGAAAAAACCTGCATCATTTATCCAAGTAGGGGACATATTGTTAGAAAAATGAACAGTAATAGCTGCTGGAAGGAGAAAGAGATGACCTGTGTCGTGGTATGAACCACTGACCTGAAAGCTTAATTCGCCCGACTTTAGGTGGAAATCGTTATGGCGAAGAAGCTCTCCAAGGTTTAACACAGCTAGCTTCGCACTCGTGTACTCGAGGGAGAAGCTTTGGAGTATAGCAACTTGTATGCCCAGGAAGTAGAGAGGAGAAGAGAGAATTGTTGTCTGTGTGTTTTGCAGAGGTGCAGAAGGGTCCCTTTTATAGTGGATTGGGGGAGAGAAAAACTGCCAACCAAGCAATAAAGGAAGGCGTGAAATGGGGGCAGAAATTCAGGCAAAGGAGAGAATAATGTAACTCAGCCATTAATGGGGAGAGGATCATGGTGATTGAGGCAGAGATGGAGGAAAACTCGGTCAACTAGCCGTTAGGAATACGGCAGCTTATACGCAATCAGTCCTCTCGATAATTCCTCCAAAAATATAGTGTAAGGCCCAAGCCCACAGCCCGGAACCTTTGAGAGTAGCTTCAAAAAGATATATATCTCACTCTTCTTGCACATATCGAATAACTTGAAGCCATGTTTTAAGGGGAGTTGAAGAGACTTGGGCTGCCACACGCATGCCCGCGCCGCCGCCGCCCGCCCATCCGGTTATTCAAAATGTTTTAACAGGCAGGCGACGGCGGCGCGCGCACGCGTGTGGCAACCTAAGTCCCCTCGACCCCCTTAAAACATAACTTCAAGTTATTCAATAAATACGAGAAGAGTGGGATATATAACCTTTTGAAGCTACTCTCAAAGGTTCCATGTGGGACAACAAAAGAGATAGGAAGAGTAAGTGAACACCCTTTTGGGGTGCCATTACTCCAACACATATACCTGACTGACTTAATCCAAGCACTTGCTCTATGTGAACTGAGAAACATCCCAGAATGAAATGGGGATGGTAATGGATTGATGCAGTTGATTTATGTAATTTTTTAACTCACCCTTTCTTTTCTTTCTTATTTCCCCCTTTCAAAAACTATGCTTCAGGTCTTTTGCTGTGGAGTAGTAGATAAGGTGTGTGCAGTGTGTGTGTGTGTGTTCGTTTGTTTTTTTGTCTTTTTGTTTCCTGCATGTAGGGTCCAATACAACAAATCTCTTTTGCAATTTGAAGGTGAAGTTGTATACATATGACCCCCCCCCCCCCCCCAAAAGGAGAGGTGCGGCTAGTTTGCTTGCTCCTACCTGTTGGATGGATTTAATGTCGATGTTGATTGAACTTGTTGAATCTGAACTTGATGGACAATCGCAACCAGGGTAGCCTATGAAGAATATGCACAAGAAAGGGTGAAGTTTTCTTTCAAACTGTTGGAGCTTATTGCTTTGAGCTTAGGCCTCCCTGCAGATCGTCTTAGTGGCTCCTTCAAGGACCACATGAGCTTTGTTCGTATCAATCACTATCAGCCTTGCCCCTTTCCTGACTTGGCTCTTGGACTTGGCCCACACAAGGACTGCAGTGCCTTAACTGTCCTCGCACAAGATGATGCTGAAGGAATAGAAGTCAAGCAAAAATGTGATGGCCAGTGGATCCCTGTCAGACCCATCCCAAATGCTTACATTGTCAATGTCGGAGATGTAATTCAGGTGATCCTCTTGTCCTCCACCCCCCTCCCCTCGAAAACACACACAAAAGAACTGAAAAAAAAGGATCTAGGTGTTTGTTGATGCCTTTGCTTATTAGTGCTGCTTGGAATCACCCATACTCTTATGCGTTGTTTGGTTTAGAAAGTTGGAATGGACTGGATTTAGGAATGACATCAGCTTATCAAGAGACATGGGCACGATTTTTTATTCCTATCACTATTTGTTTGGTTCAACCCATGAAATTGAGAAACTTTGATTCCAAAGATATGATTTATATAAACCGGGGGGAGGGAGAGGTTTACTCAAATCCATACTTGAAGGTTTGGGTGATTCCTCAGGAATGTGATACTGATTTAAAAAAAAAAAACATAAACCAAACATTAATTATGGAAATCAATGATTCCATTCCCATACCAAGATTAAAAAGATGATGAACCAAATGGCCCCTTATACAAGTGTTCAGTACCCAGAAAGGGTGTAGAGGTCAACTTGGCCATTTTGTGCAAGTTTTTTGTGAGTTAGGTCTGACATGAAAACTCCGGTGGCCATGCCCTTGTCGGCATATCAAATATCAAACAGTCTGATACAGGTGGTAGTGAGTGAATGATATGTCCAGGTAATATTAATGTTCATTCTTAAATTCTAGTGTGCACCAACTTCCTTGAAGGTCAAGGAGCAAAATGGTGTCCCCCGCCCCCGCCCCCCACCCGAAATTTCGGCACTTTCTCCTAGATTATCTATCAGGGAATTTCATGCACTTGATAACACTTGAAAATTGAGAAACCATATATATATATATATATATATATATATCAGGAATCCGTTCTCTGTTTTCAACTCTTGAGCACAATTGACTGTTAGTTGTCTTGTGTATGCGGGTTTGGAGCAATGATGATTGATGAATATGAGAGTGTGGAGCATCGTGTAAAAGTGAACTCTGAGAAGGGTCGATTATCAATTCCATTCCTCTTCAATCCATCACACTATGTTGTGGTGAAGCCTTTGGAAGAGCTGATTGAGGAGGAAAATCCTACCAGATACAGTGGGTACAACTACGGGAAGTTCTATACAACGAGAAGACTCAGCGACTTCAAGAAGCTCAATGTCGAAAATATTCACATTCATCATTTCAGAGTAGTGGAGTAATTCTGTGCTAGGTTAATAAGAAGTGCAGTTCTCTTGGTGCACAATAAAAATTGTCTTTTTTCATAGGAAAGGGGACTTCATCACTTCAGTAAACTATTTACTGTGAAACTATTTACTGTGAAATGCTGCTTATTTCGTTGCATGTATTTCCTAGAGGAACTGAACAAAGCTCCTCTTTGTGTATTATCGCTGGTGTTGAGCTGCATGTACGTAGCAATCAGTTAGCTTGGCTTGTAATATATCTGAAAGTCGTTACAAAAATCGTGGGTTAAAATGCCAACTTTCATGGATCTTTATACCTCGAGTTGCATTTGAAAAAAACCGAAAATTAATAATTGAAAAAGAAGATTATGATTCATATGTAGACTTCCTTATCTCGATATATATGAATGTCTGTAGTTATATTTACCTATTCAAAATGGTAAAATGTAATTTAATTTCCCAAAGATAACCATTCTAATTCAAAGTTTCAGAACTCCATCAGTGGAAAAACATGAGTGATGGGAAAGAGAACACAAAGAACAGACATTGTATGCAGATAATCATTATAACAATAAAGATTAATATATAGTAAAAGCCAAAAGGGTGTAATCAAGCGGGTTGGTGAAACAGAGAGGGGATCGATTAATTAATAAGATACCAGAATTTTCCACTAGAAATGGGATGGGAGGAAAGAAAAAGAAGATTTGAAAAAGACTGATGTTTGTAATTTGGCCCTGCTTTTGAATGATCGTAATTAAAGTGTCCTAAAGGCTCATTAATGGCACTGGGCCGTTGGTAAAATGTCACTTTTAAATTTGAAGATTCGAAATCTAAATCTTTGATAATGGTTGTCTGAACCACCTAAGGTCTAACAATTAATAATGCGTTATCTCATATAGAGGAGACCCAATATACCGTCTTTTCACAATGGCTTTAACCTGAGTTCAACAAAAGCCCTGTTCTATTTCGTGTTTTTTAGAATTTAGCTAAGAGCTTACATCTCCTTACAGCTTCTTACATCTCCTTACAGCTCCTTACATTTGCTTACATCTCCTTACAGCTCTTTACATCTTCTTACATCTTCTTACGTCTCCTTACATCTTCTTACATCCCATATAGATTTTCTATAACATTCAACAACTCCTTACATCTCCCCTTACAGCTCCTTACATCTCCTTACAGTTTCTTACATCTCCTTACAGCTCTTTACACCTTCTTACAGCTCCTTATAGCTCCTTATATCTCCTTATATCTTCTTACAGCTTCTTACATCTCTTTACATCTATCTATCTATCTAAAATGCGAAATAGAATATGTCCAAAAAATATCAAACTCAAAGTTGAAGCTGTTGGAAAAATACACCTCATCAACAAATGATTCCCCCGCACCTAGGGCAAAGACAAAAAAGACAACGAAAGAACATAGGGCCAAAAGCACGAAAGCCACACAAGTAATCAAGAAGCTTGAATATATACACTATAGCTAAAGTTGAATGCAACCAAAAGTATGGCTCTCACTCCCTCATAAGAATCAACAACCCCCCCCCCCCCCTTCGCTGGTACATCATTTACAGAGATACAAGAGCGATGTTCGATACATAAATCATAAACCTCATACAACAAGTAATACTCTATTAATAACAAAATTCACACTGAATATTACTGTCGTTTCATGCTCACAAAATAGGACAAGATCTAATTATAGAATGATGCCAGGGTAGGGGAAAGGAAGTTGATAACTGGCCGCATGGCTGGCTCGCTCAATGGTGAAGCTTTGTTGCATCACTGTAATGATTGCTTCTGCAAACACAAACATAAACTCAATTGCCAACTTGAAAAACCCTATGAATATCCCCATCTTTCTTATCACCATTACCCGCCTTTAATTTCCCCCTCTATATCTCTTTTTGTTTGAGTATAGTGTGTGTTGAGGTTTTTACCCGCCGCGTATGCTCGCTTTTATATGTGATCTGTTTATCCGCTTCTTATTGTCATGGTAAGGAAACCATGTTATTTATATAGAGGAAGGGCACAAAGAAAAAACCATGACTGCTAAAACTTTAGAGGCATAAAAAATAGGGCAACTGTTGTGGCTATGTATCAATTTTTTTTGAAGAATTGACTCTTCCATGCTCCCAAAGGCCGGTTTTATTCTCTCTCCTCCTTGATTAGTGATCGCATATCTATCCTACATGTGAATGTTCTCTTGGACAACAAGAAGCACGAACACAAATATCTAAAGTTAAATTATGTATGCATATGTGTTTAATAAATATCTTAGCTGCTGTTTACCTCTTTTTTAAGCAGTAATGTGTAGGGTTTGTTTTATTTTGCGGTTTAGATAGATAGATAGATGTAAAGAGATATAAGGAGTTGTAAGAAGCTGTAAGGAGATGTAAAGAGATCTAAGGATAGATGTAAGGAGTTGTTGAATTATTGAAGAGTTGTATGATAAAATTTGTTTTATAATGAACGTTTTGGATGAAAAATAATATTATTAAAATAATATTCTTATTGAAAATAAATAATTAATTAAGTTAATTACACAATAATAAAATATATTAATTTTCACAAATTTGGTGAATAAAATTTCGTCCACTTGAGATGATTTTTTATATGAACATTAGTTTGATCGAATAAGCAAAGTCTAACAAAAAAAAATTGACAAAATTGAATACAACTCTTCAAATAAATTCCTATTTTAAGTAAATAATTTTAAATAAAAATAAATGTATGGTCATATATAATAATATATATTTCATGTCGAAACTTAAATATAATTTACGTCGTTATATTATATTTTTATGTTTATGTAAATGCTGTGTTCATAAGATATTTATAAATTTTCTATATTGGTAGTATCATTAAAAATATATATATATTTCTGTAACTAAAATAAATAAATGTTATAGAAAATCTATTAGATGTAAAGAGATGTAAGAAGATGTAAAGATTATGCTAAGGATGTAAGGAGCTGTAAAGAGATATAAGAAGGTGTAAGGAGATGTAAACTCTTAGCTAAATCCTGAAAAGCGCAAAATAAATTAGGGCCGTAGTTCATCATTGAATATTATGGATCTAGGGAGGACAACGGATCAATTATTTATCAGGATGAGCAACAAATGAGCCTATTTATAATAGGATCCAAAAAGGGTCACTTTAATAATAGGTTAATTAGCTTAAGCATGAGCTGATCCATTTACAATATATGAACGGGTTGGTTCATTAATAGTCGGTATAATGACACTGTATCTTCATCAACATACTTGTCATATTATTTTACATGTTATATTTACTTGAGTTTGATTCATTTTAGAACCAGGTCGAAATCGTGTCACATAACTAGATCTGTCAATTCACTTAGAAAGTCTAACTTTACCCACTTCATTAAAGGGTTGTCGACCTTAGCTAGCCAGCATATTGTTGGCCTATAATGGTGTCTATTAAAGCCTTTTTTGCAATTCTACACGTATGGTTCTATAATACTCAATATTAAATTCCCCATCACTTCTCTTAAGTGATAGTTTTAGGTTATAAAATTGGGTTGAATGCATGAATAAATATATTGTATATCATCATTTAACCCTTTTTCAGGAAAGTTAAAAAAAAAATTCTTTTGAACTTATATACATTCATACTCTTTACTTTAATATATAGTTGTATAGATCATTTACTTATTTAAGGTGGGTTGTTCGAACTACAAAAAGAAAAAAAAAAAAGATGGGTTGTTCGAACTAAAAGACATAACAAGAGGTAATTCGAGATCGTACGTATATACTATGTACAATTACTCAAACAACTAAAGAGGGAAAAAATTGTAAAAGCATGTCATATGCAATAAAATAAATTAATAGTTGAACACGTAAGTGTCCTGACAAATTAAGTTAAATATCCAATAAAACAATTTTACAAAAAAGAAAAAAAACCCAACCCAAAAAAAAAAAAACACTCTTTAATAAAACTCAGTCGGTCTCTACCGACATTTTTCATATGCAATAACCATTATGGCGAAATTATTCAATTATTCCACAGTGTTTCCGTGCGTGAAGTTGGTAGTTTGGTACGTGATCAGCATTAATTTAAATTGAGGTCCAATAGCTAGGCTTGAAGACTTGATAAATATTATTCAACAAGCTTGTACAACCAAGAAGCATAACGAGCCTTCATAAGTCACCACTTATTATTTTCAAATAATTTTTATAATTAGAATAATAAAGCTGAAATCATTTTTGATAAAAATATCCAAAGTTATTTGTTCTATGTGTATAACATAAGGGAATATAATTTAATGTAATATTTTTTTTTATTGTTTTTAAAAGATAGTTAAGATTCTTGATACTAAAATGATAGGTTTTTTTTTCTTTTAGAAAATGCTTTCATTTTGGGTCATCGAAATTAAAAGAAAAAAGATGGACAAACCCTTTATGATGGAAGTAGTATAAATCTTAAGATGTCTTCGGGAAAAAAAAAAAAAAAACAAAAAACATATACATCTTAAGTTGATGGCAATAGGTTGAGTACAATAAGAAAAAAATACAACTAAGATAATATGACAATTGTAAATTGTTAACGGTCAGTATGATGAAAGCTTAACGATGGGAATATGGGATCAACTGACATATGTGCAAATAACTAATTTATCGATAAAACGGGTCAAATTAGATATTTTTTTTACAAAATAAAGATTATACTCATTTAAAATTTACGAATTTATTGGAACTTTTTCCTCTTCTTTTTTAAAATCCACCAAGTAAGGTTTTCTTAAACTGAAATATTTGAGATTCTTGTCCAAAGTAGTTGTAAATTAACTTGTCTTTCAACCCATTTTTACTTTGTGTGGGTGCCTGTGTGTTTTTTAATTTTTCGTTTTGATCCTTGCCACCCTACTTTAATTAATCAAAGGAGTATTCATGAGGCTAAATAATGTACTTAAGGAAAACAAAAAGGGATAATCAAGGGATTTGGTAATTTTGGTGGGCGAACAGACACATGTTCCTTGATTCTCTTGACCTCCGATATAATTAATAAACTAATAAATAAATTGAGTAGATAACAATTCATGTTCTAGTAGCTAATAAACTAAATAAACAACAGGAGTGTTGTGGAGTGTCCACCTGTAGCTGATCTGAAAGCCAGAGTGTCCTTTTTCCTTGATGTATCATATCATGCATGACTGAAAGTGGGCGGGCCCCTGCTGGGCCTGTGGAGCCACCCCACCCAACCCATTTATTGTTGAACCAATGGGTCCAATACACCACGGTGTTGGGGTTCCAAGTATTTGATTGATTCATCGCGTTCAGATATTTTTGGTTGTATTATACATTTAGAGTCAATTCTTTTCGTAAATAAATTAAAAGTTAAAAGATTAAAGTAGATTGAGGTGAGTTAAAGTAGATTAAAGTATATTAAAGCAGATTAAATTTTTTATATGATAAATTAAACTTGGTTAAAATAGTGAAAGTGGGTTAAAGTTGGTATTTTAGAATTAACCCACGAAAGAACAGGGCCTTAGGCCAAAAGGTGATAAATATTAGTTGACAATTTGACATAGTTGTCTCCACTTTTAAAAACATAAAATTTACCATTAGGCTCATCATAAGATATATATATATATATATATATATTTATATATATATATATATATATATATATATATATATATATATATATATGAGATCTCATTATACACGTCTTAAAAACAAGGAAGAAAAGTTTAAATGCATTAATTATGTATAATTTTTTTTTGAGCAATTGTACAGTTGGTACTAATCAAAATTTAAGTTGATCTTAGCAAAAATGTCATTTAATTTTATACGAAGTCATGATTTATTTTGTAGTTCAAACCTGGCTAGATTGACGATAACACTAAACTATCACCTATCTTGACAAGCTTGTCATGTAAGGTAGTTTTTGAGGGGCAGGGAATCTGCAAGAAATCAAATGGCTAACTTTGTAACTTAAGTTTTTTCACCTTCCCCAAAAAAACATCGGTGTAGTGGTCTCGTGTTATAAAATGGCATTTGTGTATAATATATATTATATAACCTTCAACATAAGGATTTTATGTATTCGTATGAGTAGTGTTCTGACTTGTAATAATGATCCAATATTTCGAATTTATATGATGTGATTTGTGACAGTTGAGTGTGATTTTGAATTATAAATGTTTATACTTTGTATTTGTGATTTATGATAATAAAACTTACAAATAATAATAAATATCGAATTGGTACGTGACTAATAGTAAATGAATCACCAAATTAAAACATCTCCATATTTTTTAGCATTCAATTTCTACAAAGCGAACCAAACGTGTTTGCACGTGTGACGTTGTGATTGTGCGTGCGAATGGCGTAATTAAGGTCAATTTCAAAAACCGCGGAGCACTGGATGACCGTCGGATGGCTCCCAATTAGGAAGCCGGGAAGCACATCCGGTCGTCGAATTCCCGCTTTACCAACTTCCAATTCGAATTTCTGAGATGAAATTGAAAACTCTCTGCTTCGCCTTCTTCAATCAGAGTTCAGACATTTCAGATTCAGAGAGCTTCAATTCAACACTATCGTTGATGATTACATCTGATCCAGGCAAGAGAAATAAGGAGGGTTTTAGGGCGCGATTGTTTGGTGTTCGATCAAGAAGAAAAATCCATGAATTTCCACTAATTTCTCACTCCATTTGTTTGATTTGCGAACAAGCTTGAAGGAAGAACACTGCATTTTGCTTTCCAAGAAGTATTACAGGTAACTCCTTTTCATGACTATCTAAATCTAACCTAATTCCGCAAATTTATAGTTTTTGTTTTTGTTTTTGTTCGTTCATTGGATTAGGATGCCGAGGAATTTCAAATTTTTGCGTCGTAATTCTGGGAAGGATCAAGATGTGGAAGAAATTGAGAATGTACCCATAAACCCTAATGATTTATCTTCTATCCAAGCACTAAATCCTAAGCCTAGCGTGGAGCAAGTGGGGAGTGTTAAAAGGAAGTGTGAATGGACACCTGTGAACGCTAGGAGCAAAATGTTGGACACAGCAACTCTGCCAGTCTCTACCCCAGAAAGGCCCGGGACTGGGAATGTGGGGAGGAAGAGGCTTGCACTTGCAAGTGCACATGAATACCATGACGCGGGTCAGTCTCAAATGGCTAACTATTTCAGCCAGTCCGTATCCACCAGAAATGGAAGTTCTTTGAATTTGACACCTCGTGTGGGAGGAACTGCTGGGAGGGCTTATCGGGGGCACTCGGAGAGAGACTGTGCTTCTACTCAGAATACACCAGCTAAGAGTGTTAGCAAACCACCCAATCCTGGGTTTGCTCCTTTCAGCAGCTTACGCCATCCTGGAAGTGCTCGTGCAGGAAATTATGCTGCACTTTCGAGAAGCTTCTCAGTTTCGAGTGGTCAGTTATGTACTGTCAATACAGTTGAAGTTCCTCATTTTGATCTTAAAGAAGATCCAACTTTCTGGATGGATCACAATGTGCAGGTAAATGGAGTTTGTAATCGGCTCAGGTTGCTTTGTAACTTGATTTCCATTCCATTGCATAAAGATATAAGATGACCATAATTTTTGGAAAACGTATTGCATAGCATGGTAGCTGGCGGACACCATCAAGAATAATTTTTGGGAATTTTGTGATGCAATTTTTAGGTCATAATAAGGGTACGGCCTTTAAACAGCTTCGAGATAAGTACACACGGGTACAATAGGTGTGTCAAACAGGAAAATGCACAGAGCATTACTTGGATTGGGCAACCAGAAACTCGATTTACATTTGACCATGTAGCATGTGAGACAGTGGAACAGGTATGCTTAAAAGTGGGGCTGATCTTCACTACATCGGTTCTAAGATGTTGACTTGCAAGACACTTTTTGAAACCCTTGGACTTTTACAGGAGATGCTTTTTAGAATGTCTGGTCTTCCAATGGTAGAGAACTGCCTGTCTGGATATAATAGCTGCATGTTTGCCTATGGCCAGGTAATTTTTCGTTTCCTACTTCATATAGTTTGAGTAGTCTCTAAACATCAGCAAATTTAGAAGTGCAAAAGAATTGTCTCGTTCTGATACAAAGATTGGGTTTTGTATGGATATTTTTTGGTTGGTACAGCTGTGTTGCTGTTCCGTTTTGCATATCTGATGACTTCTCCATCTCTCCCCCCACCCCCCACCAAGGTAAATGGTAAGGATTCTATTACCACATAACTTATGACTTGAAAATGAGTTTTGTTTATGTGAAGCAGCAGGATGAATATAATAAAAGAATCATGAAATTATATGGCAAATGATTAGGTAGAGATCTTTGTGCCTCAAGATTGCACAATGTCTTATTCCTTTGCATTTTATCCCATGTCCACTGGCTATCAGTGGCCGTTTTGGTTATTCTCCTATAGTGTCTACCTATTTTTTAATACAGTTCTTTAGTCATAGTCTTCCTTCTTATTCATAAGTCTTTCTTCGTGATGATCTGATCCAAATCATTTTTGGTTTCTTCTGTGTTAGACTGGTAGCGGGAAGACATACACTATGCTTGGCGAGATGGAGGATTTAGAATTCAAGCCCAGTTCTCATCGTGGGATGACACCAAGGATATTTGAATTCTTGTTTGCTCGCATCAGTGCGGTAACTTAGTTTCCTTGATTAGTCACAGCAACTTATGTTTGCATCATCATATGGGTATCAAATTTTGCGGCTTGTTTATTCCAGGAAGAGGAAAGCCGAAGGGATGAGAAATTGAAGTACAGCTGCAAATGCTCTTTTCTAGAAATTTACAATGAGCAAATTGCTGATCTCCTTGATCCAACATCTACAAATTTGCTAGTAAGCCATAGCGCATTAAGCTCTAATATGGTTTGGAGGTCATGAATATTACCTGTTTCTAGTAATGATTTGTTAATAATTTCTCGTTCTCTACAATAGATACGGGAAGATGTTAAGAAGGGTGTGTACGTCGAGAATCTTTCAGAATTCGAGGTTTGTTCAGTGTCTGATGTCCTGAGGCTGTTGATCCAGGTTACACCTCTTAATCAATGTCACACTTGTTTTAAACTTGTCATGTGATCAATCCCCTTCCCTGGCTGTACCTGTCCTTCTGTGTTTTTTACATTTTCCCTAATCCCTGAATTCTTGGAAACAGGGTTCTTCAAATAGGAAAGTTGCCGCAACAGATATGAACAGAGAGAGCAGCAGATCACATAGTGTTTTCACATGCGTAGTTGAGAGTAAATGGGAGAGGGATTCAACTACCAACCTAAGATTTGCTAGACTAAATCTTGTTGATTTGGCTGGTTCAGAAAGGTTTAGTGCACACAACTCATCCAGCCCTTCGTTCTCCGGCTCTGGCTTCTTATCATTTCTTAACTTCTGGTGCAAGTTGCTTCTGGTGACTCATTTATTCCTTTCACAGGCAGAAATCATCTGGTGCAGAAGGTGAGCGATTGAAAGAAGCAGCAAATATCAATAAATCTTTGTCAACTTTGGGGTAAGTGAACTGATCCTATTTATCTTGGCCTGTTTGCTGGTGGTTCATTTTCTCTTCTATCTGTGTTCATGATATTGATATTTGATGTTGCGCTTTAATCATTACCAATTGCAGTCATGTAATAATGCTTCTAGTAGATATTGCGCAAGGAAAGCCGAAACATGTTCCTTGTAGAGATTCAAGATTGACCTTTCTTCTTCAGGTCGTTTTTAGTCTTAAACTTTTCATTAATCTCACGTTCATCTCTTGTTAGCCCCATATTAAACCTTATTTTGTGCAGGATTCACTTGGTGGTAATTCGAAAACTATGATAATTGCTAATATCAGCCCTTCTATCTGGTCAGAAATTTGATGTTTAAATGCCTTATTGTCATCATATGGTACAACTGTTTTGGTGTTTTCTATGCTAAACTGTCGTCGTCATGTCCAGTTGTGCTGCTGAAACACTCAATACACTGAAATTTGCTCAAAGAGCGAAGCTGATTCAAAATAATGTGAGTTTAGTTTGCTTAGCCCTCATATATGTGGCTCAATCAGGAAATAAAGGTTTTAATGATTCTGGGTTCGTTCCTGTAGGCTGTGGTCAATGAAGATTCCTCTGGGGATGTTGCTGCCCTGCAGCATCAAATATGGCTTTTGAGGGTAAGAGTTTACCGATTATACTGCTTTTTAGGTGTTTTATTTGTCAACATTGATTTTGAAATATGGTGTTACTCTTTTCGATTTTCTGAAACAGGAAGAACTTTCTTCTTTGAAACGTCAAAATGTCTCACGGAGGTTAGCATTTGACCCTTTCTCTACGATGGGAGAACAGGAAAACACTGATACAGAGATCAGATCCAAACATGATGAGGTGAAGGCGGATAACTTGATGGTATGCGAATCAGAGGGCAGTCTAGGAGTATTTTCTAAACAGATATTCTTGGTTACTGCATGTACTGCTTGAGCTCCACTTGGTTACTCTATGTACTGTTACACTGTGGTCCTAATCTGTGGGGCAATGTGGTCTTCTAATTTTCGAATGGATGTGGCTGTGGTTTTTAAGGCTCTAGTATGTTCGTCATATGAAAAATAGTTGGATTCCTAGGCTTTGTAGCATAGTTGGAAATTTGTTCAGGTGATAAAAACAGGCAGTTAACATGGATCAGTACTCTATTTTGTTGATGTAGCCTCTTCATTGTATTGTTAGTGACGGCAGCGAGCAGCCCCAGCCCCAGATAAAAGAAAAGGAAAAACTAAAGGAAAGAAAATGGCGATCACCCTGATTTATCTTTGAACAGAAAAGAAAAGTGAACTCCATAGACTGGGCTGGTTTACTGGTTATATGACAGATTGCAATAGAAACGTGAAGAATGATGTGTGGCAGTCTATGGGTCTCAGTGTCTAACATTTGATCCAAATCAAATCCCAAAGTGGCTTGATGAGGTTTGGGGAGCATTCATTACATGTCCCAGTTGTTTCAGCAAATGTTAAAGTTTGACAGGAGTATATGTACTTCTGGAGAAATTGTGAAACTTTTAACTTTGTAGGTTGGCTGTTTATATTAACATTCTATATTGTTACAGTGTGATATGTAAGTGTATATCTTTTCAATGTGTCTGGATGTGTTGCTCTTTACAAGGCTTTAAGCTCTAGTAATATTTCTGAGTCGTTATTCCTTTGTTGTGATAGTTGAAATCAATGGAGAAGATGCTTGCTGGAGCTTTGAGAAGGGAACAGATTGCTGAAGCTTCAATCAAGGAGCTTAAAGCGGAAATTGAGCAGTTGAATCTTTTGGTATTTTTTTTTTCCTGTGTTCCGGAAATTATATGCAGCTTTCTGTTTCTCTTTTCCCATGAGAGGGAAACTATGAATGCAGTTTGTGGTTCTTGACTGATGCACTCTGTTCTACTTGATTCTTTTCAGGTTCATCAAAGGGAGGAGGATACTAAATGCACAAAAATGATGCTAAAGTTTCGTGAGGACAAGATTAAAAGAATGGAGGCACTTTTGGGTGATCTAAAACCCCTGGATGCTTACCTGCTTGAAGAGAATGCTTATCTGTCTGAAGAGATTCAGTTGCTCAGATCTAAGTTTGATAAGAATCCAGAGGTGACCCGGTTTGCTTCTGAGAATATTAGGCTTCAAGAACAACTTAGAAGGTGAGTCTTCTGAGACAACCATGGTGGGGAGGAATGGTCACCTTGTTTCTATATTTACTAGAGTGTTCTTTGGTGCACTAACAGATTTCAAGATTTTTATGAGGAAGGGGAGAGAGATATTCTGATGAAAGAAATATCTGAGCTTCGGTCTCAGGTCTGTTGATTGAAATAACAATTTAGTTCCATATACCCTTCCCCCAAGGTTTTTCCTTTTTTTTTTTTTTAAAACATGTATTGCTAATGCAAGTTATGTTTGTTTGCAGCTTATCCACTTCTTTGATAATAATAAACATCAGCATGACCCAAATATGGATCAGGTATGATTTGACTTTCCTTTTGTAAACTCAATCGTCACGTCTCAAATTTTGATTTAATGTCAAAACTGTCCTAAAAATCTCTTAAAAATGCTTCCTATTGGTACAGGTTTCAACACATAACATTGAGGGAAATGGATCTGTTCATTCTGAGGTTAGCATGTCAGCACTTAAGAGGAATTATTAGCTTGTCTGTTACATGTCTGACTTCAAGTTTCCCATTACTGTCAGCTGACTGATAGTCTGAAGGAGCTGACTGAATGCCGGATTGAGTTAAAGTCATCCTCAGAACGCAATGCAAAACTTAGCAGGTAATGGGTTCTGTGTGTTCGCAGATGTATTGTGTTAGTCTCTTGGGCCTTAGCCAAGGTTTCACACCTAGTTAATTTTACCGTCCTATGAATGCCTTTCACGAATTTTGTCACTAATATTTCAACCTCTGCTGCAGAGAGATTGAGGACTTACATGCTCTCTTGAGAAATAAGAAAACGGATATGAATGATCACCACGGCATTGTTAAGGCAGTAAAGGTATTTATATGATTTGTTATGAAACGGGTAGACTTGATATTTGAAACCTTTTGTCTGAGTCAAGGATGCTATCTGTTTGATTCTGCAAGTGACAAATTAGTCTCGAACTGTCCTTAGACATGGCTTAATTAATTACATTTTCTTTTTATGTACTGCTTTTGATGGTATAATGATCTCTAAATCTTCATATTTATTAACAGGATACTGAAGTTCCGTGTGTTGTGGATCAAGTATTTGGCGCAGACAAATGTAGAAGCAAGCATGTAATGGCGACAAATGTTGAAGAAATACTGAATTTGGAGTTGGAGCTGGATATTCTGAAGATAATGCTGAAGGAAGAAAGACTATCACGAGGGAAAATGGAGGAGATGATTGCTTCCTTAATTCAAGATGCTGAGTTGGCAGAGGAAAGACTGTTGTTTGTCAGCCTGCAGTCTGACGGTGCCAAAAGGGATCTGAAGGAAGCAAAATCTGTGATAGAAGCACTTGAGTCTCAACAGCTTTTATCCATTAATGAAATAGAGGATCTTAAAAATTGTAATGACCATTATTTGGAGCTTTTACACAAGCAGGAGCTCGAAATCTCTGCACTAAAGGAGCAAACAGTTAGGTCTAGATACGCACGTTTTAGGCCTTCTGAACTTAAAGAATCCCCTCTACAAGTGCAGTTGAAGAGGATGCAAGCTTCTCTTGATAAAGCAAAAAATTTAAATATGTGGTACCAAAACGACCATGATGCTCAGAGGACTAATGAAGAAGAGATGGACAACATACGTCAACAGGTTGAGGCAGAGACTGCTTATGTGATTGTTAGTTTGCAAGAAGAACTTTCCATGCTTCAACATCGAGTGCAAGAGAGCGATATGAAAGAGAGAGAAGCAGAAAACAAGCTGCTAATTCTTGAGAGCAATTTAAAGGAGCTGCAGGAAACTTTAGACACGATGTCTCAAGATAATGAACTTTTAAATCAAAATCTCCAGGAGAAAGACATCGAGATAAGGTCATTGAAAGAAGATTGGGAAATACTTAGCTCTGAGATTGAAGGAGCTCTTTTTGAGGGACATGAAACTTTAGGAAATGTCTGTGATCAAGTCGATTCTTTCTCCTGCCCTCTTTCTGACAAAAGGGTCTGGGTATCTGAACAAACGGGCAGAATGATCAGAGACATATCTGAAAAGGAATCAATAATCCAAGAGCTTAACCGGTGTTTAGAGGATGCAAACGTGAGAGGCAATGATATGGAGCACATGCTTCTATCTCTTAGAGGTGCTGCAATAGTCTTGACTGAGTCACATGAGCAAGATTGCTGCGAAAAGGAGGAAGAGATTGTGCAATTGAGATCAGAGCTGAGCAGAAAAACATATGCTATAGTAGAGCTTGAGCAAAGGTTGAAGCTTGGTTATGATGAAGTGAGGAAGGCATCTACTTGTGCCACAGCAGCTTTTGTTGTGGTCAATAGGTTGTCTGAAATTAACTCTAGTCATCTGGATGCATTCAGAGTTATGGATATCCAGCTGAGGGAGTTACAGGAGATGCACCAGAAGAAGGATGGTTCTCCCTTTGAAAAGTCTGCTGCATTCAAAGAAGCTCAGAGAAAAATTGAACCCCTAGAAGCATCCTGCAATAACTGCATTAGTTTAAGGCAGCAACTTCATAAGCAGCAAAGGTATATTTCTACATTGGAAAGGAGATTCATGGAGAATGACAAATCTGCCTTTGGAAAAACTCTTAAGATACTAGAGGACTATGAAATGGAAGTCTCCATGGGGAGGCCAACCATGGATGACTGTGCAGAGCACATTGGATATCCTGAGAGAAACAGCTGCCATGGAATTATGTTATTTAATCGCTTTTGTGGAGTAAGCTCAAATTCACTCTCTTTCCCTCCCACTCTCCCACATGTCGTTGATTTGAAATGTATATCTCATCTTCAAGGCAGCATGCCATTGGGAAGCGCTGATAGCATCATGTGCTTACTAGAAGATTTGAATATTTTCGATCACTCTCTTGGAGAATTCATACACATGTGTGCGTTGCTAAAACCCTTTATATTTGTTTCCTGCAATAGGCATTGCAGCGGCCAAGAACTGCAACAGGATATGAAATCCATGAGGTGGACTCTTCCCTTGCTGTGCAACTGGGAGCTGGTGCCTCAAACACTGTCTTGAGGAGTGGAGAAAATCGTGCTTTAGTTGCACATGACAGTTCAGAGGTGATTAACATTTTTGACAACAGCAGTAAAATTGATACCAGTGTCATTCTTCTGGGGAATGAAATTGGATCTGCTGTAGGAAGCTTGAAAGAAACACAAGCTGAGATTGCTCATCTCTCTGATGTGAAGAAAGAGATTTATTTGTCTGAGGGTAAAGCTTGTGAAGATATAGAAGCAGCTCTGGAAACTCAGGTGCTTAGCATTCAAGCAGCATTCGGTGAATTTGAAAAGCAGTGTGAAAGCAAAACGTTGATTTTAAATCATAAGTTGCACATAGTTGATGAATGCGCTCAGGAAGCCAAAAGCTCTTGGTCAAGGACAAAAGAGGTATCGTATGCTCTGTTTTTTTTTTGGGGGGGGGGGGGGGCGCATAATGAAGCCTACCCCATCTTGATGGTTAGGGCTTTGTATCATTTTGCATTTTTAACTTGTGCTTCTTTTGTTTCCCTCCCCAGACCCCTCTTTGTCGAGATTTTTGCTGGGCTGATTATTCGTTGGTTTTGTTTCTGTACTCCATGAACAACATGCTTTGCTTGGTTGGAAGGACCAATCCACCTTCTACAAGGAAATAGCTTCTTATATGTGGACCAAAAGGCTGCAGTTGCTCAAAAAATTGTACTTGCATGTTTACAAATGTATCATGCTGGTCTGCCCTTCTGATCTGTCATTTTCCCCCCGGTACTAATGACCTTCCCTTCATATACAGTTACATAAATCGGAGCTTGTAGATGCTAAAAGTACTATGGATCAACAAACAGCTGAGTTTTTTAGCCTTCTTGCTGAGTTTGAAGAGGCCCAGGATAAAATGAAAGAAGCTGATGTGATGATCAATGAACTGACAGTAACAAATGAGAAAATGAAGCTTGAGACAGAAAATATGAAGAAAGCAAACATCATGTTGACCACTGAGAGAGACAGCCTAATCACTGAAGTTCAAGAATTGCAATCCTCTTACGCATTAAGGGATCAGAATTACAAAAACCTTGAAGAACAGTTCGAGTGGAGCGTTTCAAATATTACAAGCCTTGTTGAGGACTTGGTGAGGAGCGCGTCAGAAGCAGAAGGTACATATCAAGAGGCATTGACATCTATTGTCCACAATTTCAACTCTTTAAAGTCTCAAATTCAGGACGTTCTGAAGTGGATGCATTTGTCATTTGAAGAGATCTCATTAGAGATTCTCGCAAAGGACTGTGCTCTCTCTGTCTCATACATTTGTCACATTGGAATACTATTGGATGCTATTATCGGGCTCCAGCCAGAAAACAGCCTTCTTCATGTTGGTATCCGTGAATCAGATGCTGTCATATGTAATTTAAGGGAGAACAATATGAAATCAGAGGAGGAACTTCAAAAATGTCAAATGCTCGATAGCAAGCTTTCGGCTGATATTTGGAACAACTTATTCTGCTTGTCCAGCAAAGAAAGTGAAACGCGAGAGCTAAGCATGAAATTAAGCAGCTTTAAAGAAAAGTCAGAGATTCTTCGGCATCAGGAGGAGCTGATGTTGGAAAGATCAAACATCATGGGCTCTGAGCTTGCTGTGTCAACAGAGAAGTTGGATCAGAGTAACTCAACAGTTACGGTATCCCTTTTAGAACAGGAGAGGCTGCTGAAATTCAGCAATGAGGAAGACATGAAATCTCAAGTCGAGATTTTCATGTTAGAATTGGCCGCAAAAGATTTTCAGCTACTTAATTTGGTCTCAGAGCTTCAGCAATTGGCTCATCGTAATGCTGATATGGAGAAGGAGCATTTAGTTTGCTGTTCAGCGTTGGATTACTTGGTGGCAGATGTTGTTACTCTCAGGATAGTAGTGGATTTGAGAAAAGAACTCTTTTCAGAAAGGGAAACTCAGATTATTTGCCTCCAGATAGAAGTTGAGGAAGCTAAGGATGGGGAGGCAAAAGTATTGAACCAGCTCCACAAACTCGAAGAAGAGTACGTGACTTTGAAAGAAAGCTTAAATATGAAGGAAAAGGAGAATGAATCATTCAAAAATAAATTACAAGAGATGGAGAGCAGCAACTGCTATCTCCTAGAAGACATCCAGGAGAAAAACCTTGAATCCAATTCAGTTATGGGATGTATTGACATGCTGAAGCTGCAAAACTGCAGGTTAGAAGTAGACATTTCCAATTTAGAATCAAGAATTGCCCTTCTGGAAAAAGATCTGAAATTAAAAAAGACAAAGCTCGATGACACGTCTGAGACATTATCCAAGAGAAGCCAGGACTTGGAAAACTGTCGTGTCAAAATGAATGCAGTACAAGACGAGAACCTCATCTTGACAGATGAACTTTTACACCTACGGCAGAGTTACTGTGAACTTCTGAGAACTTCAACTTCCAAAGTTGTGAAGTGCATTTATTCTGTGGGGACTGCTGATGTACAAAGTTGCAGCATGCTTGAACAACTGGATGAAAACCTCAAAATGCTTCTTGACAAAATCTCTCATGATGCTTGTCAAAACCTGGATGTAGTTTCGGTTTTCTTGCAAGAGCTGGAATTTCTAGACTCCAATGTTAAAGGCTTAGTATCTGAAAAATTATCCTTGCAAGAACAGCTATCCAGAAAGGACGAGGTCTTAAATGGACTGTTGTTTGATTTACGCCTCTTGCGGGAGAATGCTGCCAACAACAAGGATCAAATGGATGAGATTGGAAAATTGGCAGCCACTTTGAAGTCTGCAGAAGATGAACTAGCAATAAGATCAAGTGAGCTCGATGACGCTATTGCCAATGGCCAAAATCTAGGAGTGAAGTTGAAGGAACAAACAGACATGATAACTACACTAGAGATGGACTTGGAAAAAGCCAACAATTCTTTAAAGCTTCTCTCTGATGAAAATATGGGGCTCGGGTCCCATATTGATGTTATCATGGCAGCAAGAGCCTCTGTTGAGCAAGAACTGACTGAGAAAAGGAGAGTAGTTGATGGCTTGGAAAAGGAACTACTTGAAATGACTCTTGGTCAAATGAATGATTTAGTTGAATCCCTGAAGAGCAACTTGGTTGAAGTTAGTGGTGAAAAAGACCAACTCCAGAAGGAGGTAATGGCATTGGAAGAAAAGGTGGGAACTGCTCTTGCTCTTGCTAAGGAAAATGAAACTATTGCTGCAGAATCTCAAGAGGTATGCTGCCCATAGCCTCTCCCCTCCCCCCAGCTGGTACATCAAAGGTAACTTTTAATCCACAAGTAGTCAATGTTTGTTCATTGTGAAATGCAGGTAGCTGAATCAAGGAGGATTTATGCTGAAGAGAAGGAAGAAGAGGTGAAGCTTTTGGAGAGTTCTGTGCTAGAGTTGGGTTCTACCATTGCTGCATTAGAAAAAAAGGTTCCTTTTTAGTCACATTCATGTTCATACATGTAGGGTTATTGCCATGCAGTTCTTACACACCCTTTTTTGGGTTTTAAAGGTTGACATCCTAAAAAAAGAAGCTGAGAGACAGCAAACAAAGAGGGAGGCATTGGAATCAGAGCTCCATTCTCTGAAATCCCAGATGCACCATATTGAAAGTGCCGATGACATTAAACGGTTTGCAATCATCATACTGATTGGCATCTCAGATTGAAGTAATTTAATAATTGCCGTAGTTACTGACACAAACATCTTCATTTTCAGGCATTTAGATGAGAAAGCCAAAAATCTCCAAGAGGCCTTAGAGCACCTAGAAATTGTTGAAGAGGATTTGCTGAAGAAAGATAGAGAGGTCTCTTCTTTGTTCTTTCATTCTGCTCACTTGCTGAAGAACTTCAATTTTGGCCTTATATCACTTATTGGATTTGTTGCTCATCTGTTTTACAGATTGCCCAATGCAAAACACATATCGCAGAGCTGACTGTGCAGGCAGAGGGGCAGGCTTCTAGATTGTGCCGTGCAGAGTCATTTCTGCTACGAGTCATGGAGGAGCTGGTTCAATATCGTGTTTCGAATGGGATAAGTTCTTCCATTACATTCGATGAAGTCCAGAGGCTGAACAAGAAGCTAAAGGTGAGCTTTGCTGAACAAATAGATACGGACTGGGATTATTCTCCCATGATATAGTAGGAAAAGAGTAGCCTTGAGTAGGTAACATTTCTGTTTTCTTTTTTTTCGGGCTAGGGGACAGAAAAGGACAAGCTGCGGCTAGTGGAGACATTGTTGGGCTTGTTTGCAAACTTCTCAAAGGTACTTCAATTTATAGTTTAACATAATTTAAACTGCCAAGCTCCAGCTTCTCTTCTGATGATTTTGCTGAATATTAGCTTCATAAGATTTTTGTTCTCAGGCTGCAGGAGGAACCATATCGATATCTAAGAGCAACGATTATGCATCTGAAGAAGCTCTCAAGCAGTCGGGGGTTTCTGGAGATGAAACATAAAGGTATATGAGGTGAACTTCTCATCTTTTGTTTCAAACTTAGTTTCTGAGTATTCTACACTGCATGATCTTGGCATCTAACTGCTCTTTCTGACCATTCCCAGAAGATGAACGCCAATGAAAGGATCTGATTGGTGGAGTTCATGGCAGTTGCATGTCGAATTCAGCTCTAAGTCTTAGGCAATCTAAAGAGTCAGAGAAGGGTGAGTAGGGCTCCTTCTTTTCTGTGCTCTATCAATGGGTCGATCCATGTAATACGACTACGCCTGATATAACCGCAGTCTGTTAGCTTTTCATTGACAGTTGCCGGCAAAAAAAGAAGAGTTGTTAGTCGTTAGTTGTTACATAGGTAGTTTTGCTCAACGAGTAAATATGCAGGCGAAGATTCTATGATAATTGATTTTTTTTTTCAACTACTATAATTAACTTTCACATCAGCCGTTGATATTTGGGAATAAATCTTAGCCTTTGATTTGTTTTAGAGTTACGGTTTGTAAATTACCATCCACCTAAAATTACTAACGAGTGTTGCATTTGACCGGAAGATGACTTTTTACCCGCTTATGCATTCATAGCAGAGGACTTTACTATTCAAGCTACGTTATATACGCATCACCAATACATCGCCGAATTCATCATGACAGGAGCTTTTGTTCATAGAGCTATATTTTTCATTTGAGATTACAATCCGGAACAGAATGAGGATAATGTATTGGCAAGAATGTTAGACCATAAAGAGGCTATCATATCCCATTTAAGTTGGGTCTGCTTCTTTTTAGGGTTCCATACTTTGAGTCTTTACGTTCATAACGATGTCATGCTTGCTTTTGGTGCTCTAGAAAAACAAATTTTGATCGAAATTACATTTGCTTAATGGATGCAATCTGCTTATGGTAAAACTTCCGATAGGTTTGATGTACTTTTATCCTCAACAAGTAGCCCAACATTCAATGCAGGTCCAAGTACATGGTTGCTCTCTTCAGATTGGTGTTGAATTTTGCCTGAGAAGTTGTCAGCCACAGTACACTGACATGATAGAGAGTTGGGAAGTGATGCATGAAAAAGACAAGGTTGCCCTTCAAATAATTGGCTAACTTGTTATCAACATTATCAACATTATTATTATTATTATTATTATTATTATTATTATTATTATTATTGTTGTTGTTGTTGTTGTTGTTGTTGTTGTTGTTGTTGTTGTTGTTGACATTATTTTTTTAATGTTACTAACAATATTGACATTATTATTTTTAAATTATTTTTAATAATATTATTCACATTATAAATTTCAATAATAATTTGTGTATTATTTATTGTTTCATTTATAATTATTATTTTGGTTATTTATATCATTAATATTAATATTATTAGTAGTATTATAGTTTTATTATTAATTTACTTTTTGTTGTTGCTAATATTAATAACAACAACAATGATGATGATGATGAGAAGAAGAAGATGACGATGTTGTTGTTATTATTATTATTATTATTATTATTATTATTATTATTATTATTATTA
>JACYFF010031955.1:653661-666743 GCA_017589665.1 Selenicereus undatus | reverse complement strand
TATGGAAATATTTAGGGTTTATGGTTTATTATTTGAAACATGGCATCCCAAGTTTAGGCTTTAAGGTTGTTACTTAAGGTAAGTATTAGACGTTTTCAGGTACGTTATAATCTACCAAATTACTTCAATTAAATATAGTTAATAATAAACTAGCAACAAACCCCAAACCCTAAATCCTAAATCATATAGTCTAAACCTTACGATTATGAGTTTTAAGTAGTCAACCAAAATCATAAAGCCAGACTCCAAACCCTGAGCACTAAAACCTTGGTTTTAAACCCTAATAAGAAACTCTAAACCCTAACCTTAACCTTAATATATCAACATACAGACACAAACCAATAGGCCAAGATCCTGAAGTATATATGTTTTTTTATCAATTTATACTAATTACATTGTATATGTGTATCAGACTATCAGTGTATCAGCCCCCCAAAAAACCTAAATACTAAACCTTGATTCATCAATCATTAGGGTTAAAACCTAACATGCAACCACTCTAAATACATATATGTGTGTGTGTGCGCGCGTGCGCGCAGGGAGCGTTGGGTTTGGCTAATAACAACAACAACAACAACAACAACAACATCTTCTTCTTCTTCTTCTCATCATCATCATCATCATTGTTGTTGCTATTAACATTAGCAACAACAAAATGTAAATTAATGATAAAATTATAATACTAATAATAATATTGATATTAATGATATAAATAGCCAAACAACAATTATAAATGGAACAATAAATAATGCATAAATTATTATTGAAATTTATAATATGAATAATATTATTTAAAATAATTTAAAAATAATAATGTCAATATTGTTAGTAATATTCAAAAAAATAACGTTAACAGTAATAATAATAATAATAATAATAATAATGATGATGATGATGATGATGATGATGATGATAAGTTAGCCAGTTATTTGAAGGGCAACCTTGTCTTTTTTATGTATCACTTCCTAACTCTCTATCATGTCAGTGTACGATGACTGATAGCTTTCCAGGCAAAATTTAACACCAATCTGAAGAGAGAAACCGGTGGGTGATACAGAGGTCAAATGCAGCGCATTTTCAATGTTTGGACATACAATGTGTTAAATGAAAAAAAAATAAGAAAAAAAGTTTGGACATAAGGTAGACCTTGTTGATTTTTTATTTTTATTTTTTTGAAGTTAGACGATGGATTCCTTGGAACCTATCAGGCATGTAATAATCTCTGTGGGGGTAGGTTGCATTGTGTTTGTATGAGATTTAAGGCTCAAAATGTGTATCATTCGTATTATATTAACATTTTATGTCTCATACAATAGAGAAAAAAAATTTGAAAATTGGTATGAAAAACACATTTAACTTCACAAGTTAAAGTCAGCAAATTTATAAAGGAAAAATTTTTGGATGCTTGCTCTCATATTAGAATTTTCAAAGTATAATATAAATAAATGGTACGTTTAAATAGGTTTTTCACTATTGATACCTTTAGTATATGTCGATCATTTAAGTTCGAACTCACATATTTAAGATATTTTATTTGATAATAATGTCTTATCTTTCATTGAAAACATACTAATATTTTATTCTTTTTTAATTCTTGGATGCAAATCTTTTATATTATTAGAACTAGAGTCTTTACTTATAGAGTTAAAATTTTGTACATTTAGATCTATTCAAATACTGTTGAATGTGATACATATATTATTACTGTTATCTTTATAAACCGTCTTGATTTTTATTCAGTTAAGATTCGAAATTGCATCCAAAATATAAAGTATGAAGAATGAGAATTTTTTTTTTTTGGGGGGGGGGGGGGGGTGAAGTACGGCTGTAGGAGAAGGATTTCAACCAATGTGACTAACCAAAGGGGAAATGTAAGAAGGAAATGTGTCAACATCTGCGCTACGTCAGGGTTTTGCGAATAGGAAATTAGCAATAAACCTCTCAATTAAAGCGGCTAAATATTGCCCCATGTACGACGTCGCACCCCGGTATGTTTTAATCCACCATCCTCCTCTCTCTCTATTAGTCACTGCTCATCTCCTCTTCTCTCGCTCCCCCCTTTCTCTCTGCTCCGTTTCCGTCACCCTCATCTTCTCTCGCTCGATCCAACCTCTCAGTAGGCTCTCACGTCCATCGAGACGAATGAGACCCCACTAGTGTCTCTCTCTCTCTCCTCGCCCTGTTTTAGTGAGGGTTTTTGAGTAAAGAAGAGTTGTGTTGAAGATTTCCGCCATTAACGAGGTCCTTCAAGGATAGGAAATGGAGAGAGGAGTGTCGGAGGCCAATGGTGGCGGAGGAAAGAGAAAGATCGACGACGAAATCGAGCTGGCCAAGCAGAAAGCCCAAGCCATCGCCGCCCGTTTTCTCAACGACGCCGATGCCAAACGCCCTCGTACCGGCTTCGATTCCGCCCCTCCTCCTTCCTCTTTCCCATCCTCCCAACCCTCTTTTCCTGGTAAATTATTACTCTAGTGTTTTTCTTCCTTCCTCATTCTTTTTCTTTTTTGTTGTTCTTGGGAAGTGGGGGATGTGGGAAGGAATTTCTTGCTTGCGAATCGATTGATTACGATTGGTTGCATTCATAAAGGTATATATTCGCCAATGATCTATTTATCCGGATCAGTATGTTGCAGAACTACAGTTGGGATTAGGGTACTTGGATGAAACAGTGGCTTCTGAAGGCTAATTGCACTTAGATTGGATGATTTTGTCTCCAGTGTTAGATATATATCGTCCTTAATTCATGGTGATTGAGGACGTACTTGGATTCTTTGGACCATTATTTCTCCAGGGGTGAAGCTATTTGCAAGACCATGAAACGGAAGCTTCTTGGGGATTTGGTTCAATTAGGAAGCTTGTAGAGCGAGAAAGGGCGTATTAAAATTTTCAAAGTTCCTTTTGTTCTACCGAGCTGGTTTCATGGTCGAGTTGGTAGTGTTTCTTTGTTGGTACTGCTTGTGCTAAAGTTTAGGTTGTTGCAATTTCCCTGTGGATACCTTGCCTAAGTGACTGTGTTTCGACATTACAGCAATTTGTTATTTCTGCATTGCTCTATACTCATCATCACCTAGGTTCTTAACTTATTTGCCAACCCGATTCCTAAATCCTAATCATAATAGCATCCAGAAGTGCAGATTAGCAAACAATCATCTTCATTACTTGTGACTGTGAAAGTTACTCAATTATTTAGAATGATTTGATATGTGTGAATATGTTGCTTTTCAGAACGGGATTTTCCTTTGTTATATGTGTCACTGTCAATGCCTTCTTAGGATCTAAATCTGGTACATTTTTTCTTTTTGTTTGATGCATTATCCCAGTTTCTTATGCCACCCAACCAAGTCAGTACAATGGTGTACCAAGCAGCAAGAAAATTGTTATCCCAAATGCAAAGGTCGGTTTTGAAGATAATCTGTTTAGCAGATGAACTCGTATAATTGTTGGGTGCTTATCCATCTGTAATGCCATTTTCATTCGTGGGTGTAGGTTGGTGTTATTATTGGAAGAGGAGGGGATATGATAAAAAATCTTCAGCAGCGATCAGGTGCACGAATTCAGATAACCCGCGATGCAGATGCTGATCCTACATCTTTGACAAGGGATGTGGAATTGGTGGGGACACAGGAGCAAATTAGCAGAGCAGAAGAGCTTATCAATGAAGTGATTGCTGAGGTGAGGCCGAGGATCTCTAATCTACCCAGTCAATGCTACACAATTTTGCTCGTATTTTTTCACTAATGGTGGTGGCAAAGCAGACAGATGCTGCAAGTTCTGTGTCATCTGGAAATAGAGGTGGTGCTCCACTGCAACCTGGGAGTGAACAATTTGTAATGAAAGTTCCTAATGACAAGGTAAATTTTTATAGTCTTAATTCATGTTATCTATAAGAGATTTTCGTAACGATTTTATCCCGCTTAACTTTGTTTTAGGTTGCATTGGTCATCGGCAAAGGAGGTGAAACTATAAAAAGCATGCAGAACAAGTCTGGAGCCCGGATCCAGGTTTGCAAGTTACTTTTGAGAGGATGTTTATCTACAAATACAGCATGTCCCTCCTTCATCCACTCCCCATATCCCCCCGCCCCCAAAAAAAGGGAGGTCCTTCAATGGGGAATACTTTTGGGTTTGGGTACTTGAAGACCATGGTGTTTTGGTCTAGTGTGGCAATTTGGTATTCTGTTGACCATTGCTCATAATAGATCCCTGCATCTCATAAGGTTGACAAGGCCAACCCACTATTTTCTTGCGCAAGCATTTCATCTGGGCACTGGGAAAACATGGAATTTGATGAGCATATGCCTGATGCTGATGGCTTGTGTTGAGGGGTATTTTACTATTGCATAACATGCTCTCAATTTCATTGCATGCGAACTATAGAGTTTGGTGGGAATATGAGAGTAGTCGACTATCGAATATATAAATGCCTTCATGCTTGTTGCGTCTATTTAGAATTATTCTTTATTTTCACCTCTTCTACTCCTTGCCTTCATTGAAACTGTTGGTATGGGAGATGCTGAAAATAAATCAATTAGCTTGAGTTTTACGGTGTCACCTATGTTTAAAAAGCGCGCTCTGGCTGCGCCTAGGCTCACAAAAGCCCGAAGTCCACCGTGCTGTGCCTTGGAATGGGTCAAGTGTAGCCCATTCTTAAAGCCTGTGCTTTTCTGGGCTTCAGATTAAGGCGCAGGGCCCATGAAGCCCATGCTTTATAGATCATAATAGACCATTTGGGAATAAAAAGGAAAAAAACCTTTGAGGGGCCTCGACCCTTCTTTGTCTTTGTGGAAGCCTTTCAATCAAGCTGCTGTTGGAAGTAAACAAAGCAATAAAAAGCATATTGCTGACTGCTGTTGCGAATCCTGGTGACAACAATCTAGTAAGTGCTTTGTTCCCCTATCTTTTTTAGACTTCCTTCTTCATCCTCCTCCAACTCTGTTATTCGACAGCCATGGAAGGTTTTTCTTTGCTCCTTTTTGGGGGGTTTTTTTTTTAAGGCTTCAATGAGGTCGAAAATGGTGCCTCCTACAGTCCTACGATGGTACCGAACCCTTGCTTTTTTTTTTTTTGGGTACTTCTTAATTTTTCTCCCTTTCTTTCTATCTGTTTTGGACTCTCTCTCTCGCTCTCGTCTTGGCAAGTTGCTAGCATGTGTTATATTTTTGGGGTTCAATTTTGATGGGGATCATCCTTTAGAGCCTCTTGAAGACAGCAAGAGATGTCAAGCACCAAGGAGGTGAAGGAAGTCCATGCTCTGGTCAGAAACTTCCTAACTCAGTCCTACAGTCCACTGTCCTGCACAACCGCAAATCGGCCTGGTTTTATGTATCTATTAGAGCAAGTTGCTGGGGGTATTGAAGACTGCCATGACCACTCTCCTTTAGTTTAAGGAGTTGGCTTTCAAATAAAACAAGTTTCAAACCTTTTGGACAGCATCTGGTATGTCAAACACCAAGATCATTCCAACCCTGCAGTATCGGGCTCAATCCAGCAAAGGGCAGATTGGGCCGACTTTTGGCTGACCAACTTTGGTCAATCTTCTTTGAGTTTTGTAGGGCATGAAGGGGCATCTAACTATTTATCAAGTGACATGCCTAAAGTTGAGTCAAAGCACCCCCTTGAGCTGCCATTATCCAGCCAAAGTACAAGATAAATCCTTTTACCTGGTTACAAGGTAGCCGTGTGTACTTGTCTTGTTTTTGGAACTTCCACTTGTACAACTTGCTGATTTGAATCAGAATTGATGTAATAGGCTGTTTTTTAAGCTTGACACCTCAAGTGATTGAATCATTAGGCCTAATGAGGTAGCCAAGTTAGGTTAGAGCTTGTTAAGTTGTACCTTAGGGGCTGATTTGATCTTTGCTTTTCCCTAGTGTACTGCTAGGCCTTTTGGCCGTTGGTTTGGGGTTCGAAAGGCTTCTAGGAACTCTTTAAAAGCCAGCCCCAAGTTCCTTTGTAAGGTTAGACATCATATGAATGAACATTGAGTTTAAACTCTCTTTTGAACTCCTAGTGTTATATCTTGAGCTTGGCATCTCAAGTGGGTTATCTAGGTCTCTTTATCTCGTTTAGGGGGTGATTTTCTTTAACCTAAATTATCTAAGGAGTTTTCCCAAGTGTTTGCAAGAGTGGCTCCTTTGGATTATCTCTTGTAAGTTCACTTGTTTATCTCATTCTCTCTTATTCCTCCACATTCTGTTTGACTGTACCTATTCTGTCCGTGGCTATCTCTTCCCCCCCTCCCCCCAACCACCTGTTTCAGTTGGTTATTGAGGCCAGATATATCAAATTTATGGTAATCCAATTGAGCTATGTTTAATGCTTTAATTGTATGTTGTGTGTTTAATTGAGATTAGTTCATCACTTCATCCTCGAATGCTTATCCTTAGTTTTTTTTTTTCTATAAAATGTTTTCACAAAATCTTTTTTCTATAAAATGTTTTCACAAAATTCTTTTTTGTGGGTTTCTTAGAATCAGTCTCTTTGCAGGCAGAGATGCTTGTAGAGGTAATGTTGCCTACATCTGGATCTCCTTAGATCCTGCAAAAGCGGGACACACACTGGGAGGTGGTGGTATTATATTGAAACTCTTTTCTTTCGGGGGGGGGGGGATTTGGTGAAAATCACTTATTGGATGCCATTATCTAGCTTATTTTCAAAGAAATATGGTTTGGAAATTATTTTCAAGCATTTTTTTTTCGTAAAAAGTGCACCTCGCATCTAAAAAGGCCACACCTTGCCCCCGAGCCCTAGGATCCTTTGCGCTTTTTTGGACCTCGGGCTTTTTTAATCTAAGGGTCTCACTTGTTTTCTTGATGGGAAAAATATGGATGCCCCAATGGTTTCAATGGTTGCTTTGCAGTGCATTTTGTTTGCTATAAGTGTTATTGCCCCGCAGTTTTAACTTCCTTCCATGCCAACCCCCATTTATGACGGTACTCGTCTTTAATGTGCTGTGATTTCTCAGGTTGTTCCGCTTCACCTTCCTCCTGGCGACAGTTCAACAGAAAGAAATGTTTTTATAAATGGAACAAAAGAGCAGATTGAGGCTGCTAAGGAGCTGGTCAATGAAGTTACTAGTGGGGTAAGTTCTCAACTTTTGTTGCATTTGGCCTTTAGGGTTTTTCTTTGCCCATCATAATATCAATTCATTATGCAATTTTACGATGTATCGACTACAGTATCTCAAGTTTGCTGGTGATTGTGTTTTTCTAGTTGATATATGCTATGATGATTGATTGAGATTTGTGAATATTTATGTTGCACTGGCGAATGATTTTTACTGATATACATACTCTGGTCATGTAGCATCTGCTGTCAGCTTGTTTTGCCTGTTAAATTTCGGAGTTCCATCAAATTTACTATTTATCTCTGGATTATATTTCTGCATTTGGAGTAGTCATTTGTGAATAGATGTGTTTGCTACAGGTTGACATGTTTCTGTTGTCTGTCTTGCAGAATCGTTTGAAGGTTTTGTCTGGAACTAGTACTTACAATCAGTCTGCCTATGCTCCTGGTACTGGTTGGGCACCCCAGAGTCAACCTCCAGCACAGCAGCCCCCTGCGTATGGCTATACACAACCTGGAGGTTATGCGATGCCGCCGCCACCATATTATGGTGGCTACCCTTCCCAACCAACTGGCTGGGAACAGCAGACAAACCCAGCAGCTGCTCCCTCACAGCAGCAGAATACTGGATACAATGCTTATGGACAAAGTCAGCCAACTTCAACCCCTCCAAATGTTGACTACAATTACAGCCAGATGCCTCAAGCTACCGGGTACAGTTATAATCAAGGATATGCCCAGCAGCAGCCGAGTTATGGGCAAGACGTGTCTGGTCAGGCTCAAACACCTGATCCAGCTAAATCATATGCGAACCCCGCTTATGGACCTCAGGCCGCATCTTCCCAGCCCGATGGAACCCCTGCTGTACAGACTTCCCAGCCTGGATATGCTACCCCGGCAGTGCAAGCTCCCCAGCCAGGATACGGAACCCCTACTGCACAATCTTCACAGCCAGGATATGGAACCCCAGGTGCTCAATCTTCCCAGCCTGGATATGGAACCCCTGCTACTTCTGATGGAACGGCTCAATCGCAGCCACCATCCACATATTCGACCGGCTATGTTCAGCCAGCAGCTGCTCCTGCTAATGGCTATGCTGCTTATCCAAGTTACTCAACCCCACCTTCTGTCCAGCCAGCATACAGCCAAAGTGGTTATTCACAAATAGCTTATGGGCAGCAACAAGAAGGCCAAGTTTCAAACCAGGCATCTTACTCCTACTATGGACAGGGTGGGTATCCTCCGACTCAAGCTCCTGCACAATCAGGTTACTATCAGGGTGCATATCCTCAAGCTCCCCCACCGCAAGCTCCACCTCAAACTCAGGCACAAGGTACTAATGGTGTGCCTCAGACGGGGAGCTATGGAGCTGAAAGAGCTGACGGTGGAGACCCAACAACGGGGTCGAGTGGTGGTGCAGCAGCAGAGGAAAGTGAAAAACCCCAAAGCTAACAAAGGAGCTGGTGTGGGGTATTACGTGTTGACGACTTCATATGAATTGTAGTGTCTCCTTGACTTTCTTCTCAATGGAAGTTCACATGATTCTGTTAGTGTGTTTTTGTCCAAAATTTGAAGGGATTTATGGTGTAGACTTGAAATTGGCAGTACCTGTGTCTTTTGACCCATCTACATTTGTTCTATATTTTGGCAATATGAGCAAGGATTGAATTAATAGATGCTTTTATGGTAGATTACAATGGGCTGTTGAATGTACGCATTCAGTGTAAGCAGGGCATGGTATTAAGTATCTCTATGTGAACCGTTGACAAGGTTAATGAGCCTTCGATAGGGCAGGCCTGGCCATTGAAATGGATTTGTGGTCAGGTAAGCTCAGCCTGTGAATGACTTGAGTGTCTCAAGTTTCAGCAAGGGATGAATGCGTCTGTATCCTACTCCTCAAGTCTAAAATTTAGGAATCTCTTGTTGAAATGTAGGTAGATGTGAGAAAGCTGGGGGCCTGGGGCTCATTTAGTGATTTTCAGCTATTCGCAGGGGCCTTGGGCCGATGTTTTCGAACCGGTGAGAAGCAGGTGTTGGTGATGTTGGAGACAATGGAGAGCACGTACAACAGGACAAAAACCAAGGATTGCTTGCCTTGAATGTTGAGCCGAGAAGCTTGGGAAGCGTGCAATGGAGGAGAATTTGGTGCCCTCGTGAGGCATGCTGGTCATGGGGCGATAGTGGAGTGAGTAGTCATTTTGCATTTACTTAATATTACATGTGAAACCAAATGAATTACTTAATATTTCATGTGAAGCTTAACAACACGCAAGCACCAGTGGTCTAGTGGTAGAATAGTACCCTGCCACGGTACAGACCCGGGTTCGATTCCCGGCTGGTGCATGTTGCTTTTTTTTTATTTTTCAGTTTTTCAAAGTACAATTACAAACCGCCGGGGAGACAGTCATGAGGGGGCACTCTTTGACGGTGCGAAGTAACCAGCCGCTTCCTTAGATTATCAGAAGTCGGATCCGTGGCGCAATGATAAAGCGTTTGACTAAAATCAGAATGTTGCTTGTTCGATTCACGTCGCGTTCAATTCCCCAATCCTCAACACGGATCACTTCTCCCCATTCAGATTTTGTTGCCCACGCTCTGCAATGCGTAGCAAAAACCAGAATCCCTGCTGACCCATGTCTATACCTTTGTCGCCTTTTGCTATGTAACATGCAGTTGCATACAGATTCTGGATTGGTCTAAGCAGGATTCAGGCTCGGCTGTCTCAAAACAAACAAGCGAAAATGAAGACTCAGCCAAGGCCAACACCTGTCTTGATTTTGTGTCACGAATATGCACATTTAAAATAAACCCATCGAAGATGATGAAACATCCAAAGATGACAACTCATGCGGCCATATAACTGAATGTAGAGTGGTACAAACTACAACGCTTGCTGCACACCATACGAGTACATCACGAACATCACAAGATGTTGACACCTAAAAGCCGACACAACTAGTAAAGGCCCCCTTCTCAGTTGTCCATAGTTAAGGTCCTTACCTGACTTCAATCTTATGAATCTCCTTTTTTTTCTTTTTTTTTTGGTTGGGTTTTTTGGGGGAGGGGGGGGGTTACAAACGACATTCACATTGCATAGACAATCTCTCCACTGCTCTCAAAGTCAAGCTCAAGGTCAGAATCCAGATCATCGATCATATCATCATCCATGTACAAGTCTAGAGTCTGGGTCCCAGCTGCGGGGATGGTGGCCTCTGAGATTATCCGCATGATCTCATCCATGCTTTGCATAGGCTGATCAGGCTCTTCAAACCCATCATTCATCATGTTGACGTCAACCAGATCCTGGGGCAGGCTCTTCAGGAACCACTCGTGCTGTCTTATCTCTGGCATCGTAATTCTCTGATGAAACCCAAAGTTTGACCAAGAGTTAGGGAAGCAAATTCAATCTCACATGCGATGACATAATCCAACACAAATGAATGCTTGACAAATTAGACTCGGGCCTACAAGGTCAGTCGTATGATCCGAGCTTGAGATTTAATCAATTCACAAATTGGACTAGAACAGATTCATGAAGCATTCATGGTCTACTTGGATTTGATTCAGCTAATTGCAGGTCAGGGTCATATTTGGTTCTGCTGTCAATTTGATGAGCAAGTTTTGGGTTCAAGTTGTCAAGATGGGAAATATTTTAGCAAGGTTAAAATCAGGTTCAATATTTCAGAGAATTGGGTTGGTCTAGACTCTAGATATCTAAAGTCAATTTGGCCTTGTCCAAAGGTCCAAGAAGAAGAAAACAACTCAGTTTATGCAATTCAATTGCACAAGACATTATACGAAACATACGGTTTTGCAACAATAACAAGTTGCTAAGGGACTAATATATCTGGACACAAAGATGTAATATGACAGGACAATAAAGACGAAGAGATTTCTATGAAATAATCCTACCTGGGCTGCGTCAGAAACAAATATTCTAGAGAGCAAATGGCGACATTCGGGGGATATATGTACGTAATCAGGAATAGAGTACTGGACATTTAAAATTCGCTGCACCATCAGAAATTAGGAAGAGTCAGACGGGCAAGCATATTCCTCATTTGCCAACTAGAATGATGAATGACTTACATGTATTGTCTTGCGAAAATTCCTGGGCTCCTCAGGGTCCTCAAATGGGTAAGTTCCAAACAGCATCACATACAAGGTTACTCCACAAGACCACACATCCGCAATCTGAACGCATGGAGTTGAGGGAATGCAAACGTGAATACAAGCTCAGAAAGATATGACTGCTGTAACCCAATTAACCGTCGTAACGTTAACATCATCTCATGCACCTCTCTATCAGAAGTACTTTTTTCCAGTATCAGCAAGTCCAGTGTTAATTGGACTAAACGATACCCATGTCCAAGTGTCAAGAAGCACCACGTATTGGAGTGCCATCCATGCTGGGGGGTTTACCAACTCAACTGACACTGGTACTTGGTCAAAATGAAGAGTCTAAGCAACATAGGCAGGGATAAAATTATAAGAACTATGTGATATTTCACTCTAGTTTTCCACCTCACAAGCTTTATCCAAGCAACACTGTCATGTCTCATTCCAAGAAATCATAAGCTATATTCATGAAGTTAGTTCCACAAAGAGTAAAGGAGAATGAGTTTGACAGACATCTTACCTTGCCATCATATTCTTTTTTAAGCAAGATCTCAGGTGCAATATAAGCAGGGGTTCCAACAGTTGATTTTGGTTGTGAATGCAGAACTGAGGACTACAATAAAGCACAAATTAGCAACTGTAAGTGAGAAGGTATTTGGAGTATCAGCTAAACGAAAAGATAGAAAAGCCATAGTTGCTATTGAACCAACTATGGTTTTGTCCAATGAAAATTTGACTACAGCGGATTTTGTTAGGAAAAGATTTCCTCAACTTTCCAATGAACAACATCAAATCACATCATTGGCAAGCCTAACATAACCAGGGAGGAACATACTTAGTTTTTTTTTTTTGGGGGGGGGGGGTGTTTAAATTTAAACAGATACCTTGGAGTACCCAAAATCACATATCTTCAAGCGAGGAGCTGTACTTCCATCCAGCAGTGTATTCTCTAACTTTAGATCCCGATGGCAAACTTGCTTCATAGAAAGAAACAGTGCAAAGACAAGATGACTTAGTCAAAGCATTAAGACTTATCCAAAAGAACATGAAGTCGTAAAAATAGAATGACAGGAGTACCATGGCATGACAGTAGCTGACCCCGGATACCAATTGTTGGAAGAAGAAACGTGCCTTAAGAAAACAATATAGGAGTTGAGCAAAGGGAAATAGATGGAATAATGCAAACTATAATCCATTAAATAATCACCTCATCCTCACCAAACCGTCCAGCATTACATATCCGTTCAAACAGCTCCCCACCAGATGCATATTCCATGACAATGGCTAAATGAGTTGGTGTTAAGATAATCTAAAGCGTAAACCATCAAGAGAACGTGTGAGACTGAATGCTTCCAAGACAAATTTATAAAGTTACAAGCAACATGTCCATGGACCAAACCTCTTTGAATCTGACAATGTTGGGGTGCCTCAGTGACCTATGGTTGATGATTTCCCTCTGCACATTCTCATCTATCTGCACAACAAATTTTCAAGGTGTCAACATCAAGAAAGATAGTTCTACGAGTAAGTGAAATTCAAAAGTTGGGTTGAAATTTTCAGTTCTAGGTAAACAGGAAAGCCAAAAGAGAACAAACTGAGCCACTGAGGGTTTCTAAAAATCAAAGCTCAAGCAGGAAACACGATCACTAGTCCAACACAAAAAAGAAGCTAATAGCCTCACGCCAATAGTGCATCACACTCTCACTCTGCTCTCAGCCCTGAGCACTTCATAGTTCATACCTAGTTTCCATATCAGTCTTTTGTGTAACTTTAGAAGGAAAGGTGCAAATCAACCTCATATTAGAAATTCATGTGATGAGAATAATTTGGCCTTATCAACTTGTTTATAGATTTGGGGCATTGTATTCATGCAAAATTCAGTTCTTCCCTAATAAACAA
>JACYFF010031955.1:629752-653261 GCA_017589665.1 Selenicereus undatus | reverse complement strand
AAATAAGTGTGTTTTTTGCATTTAAGAAGATGAAAATGGGACGGAGGAAGTAATACTGTAATAGTTTTAAACCCACAGTCTAATCATGGAAATAACTTCATAGAAGCAAGGTTGCTAGATGAAACAACAACCCCCCCCAGCCCCCCCCCCCCCCGGCAACAAAAAAACCACCAAGGCAGAATTCCAAGGTGGATGGGGCATTTGCACTGACAGCTTGTTCCAACTTCATAAGCCCCACTAAAATTGAATGTTCAGTGGGAAAAAGGCACGAATTTGAAGCCCTGCCAGACGAGAACAATATCCATTTTAAGCCAAACAACAACCCTTAACGGTCACATACAATGATACAAATACAAGAAAAAGAAAGCAACCTTACCTCCGAAATTCAATTCCATAGAAATTGTGTTTGCAATTTGAAGAGCCGATTCTGGTCAATATCTCAAACCCCAAAGCGAAAAAAAAAAAAGAAGAAATCTTTCTCAAATAAAGAAAGGGTGAAAAAAAGAGAGACTGACCTTCTGACCTCTCTCAATATACTTAACTGCAACAAGGCCGTTGGTGATCTTATCTCTCATCAATCGAGCAACCCCAAAATTCCCCGAACCAATGTCTTTCACCAGCTCATACCTATCACTGTCGTGCAAGATCGGCATATCCATGCCCGGAGTCGGAGCTCCGGTTCGCTGCATTTCAACTCCTCCTCTTTGTGCAACTATATCAACCCTAAGGTGAAGGGAGAGAGAAAATCCAAAAGGGGTTGAGATATTTGTGCTTGATCGCACAGGGGCAGGTGGGTACGTGTCGGAGATTGAGCACGGGATCTTGGGGACACAGTAGTTTGGGTTTGAAGATAGAGACAGAACATATAGATAATCTACAGGGGGGCAAAAGGGGGGAAATTGCCGTGAAAAAAAGACTACTTTACCACACCAGACCACTCCCAATCAACACGAACACTTGTCTTTAATTTCTCTCTCTAAATCTTTGTAAACTAGGCTAGGGTTTCGTCGAGGCTTTGATCTCGTGAAATTCTCTCTTTCTGGGTGTAGTTTTAGAGGGGGGGGGGGGGGGCGGTTCAGGGATGGAGGTCAGCTGGAGGCCATTGGTTCGGTTGAAGAGGTTATCTTGCCCAAATTATTTGTGCTGATGATGATGACTGGCATGGCGCTTTTTCCAACAAGATATTTTTAAATTAAAAAAAGGAAGATATTTTTGGTTGGGTACACTGTACAGAACATACAACTAAGCAACAGGCGGAAACAGCATTTGTGGCCACAGGTGTCGAGTCAAGGTCGGCTAATTTTAAAAAAAATAAAATAAAAAAAAGGTGAAAATTAGATTGTAAATGACTCGTTGTATGTAAATCGAGCTCATACTTCTCATTTAAATTAATGGATCAATCAACTAAATTTCGACCCGAAATTCACCTCGTTTCTTCCATGCTAGCTTCCTCAGCTGGGATTTATGTCGAACACTTGGTGTGCACCTTGATTTGCTAGCGAAGGCAAGTAAAGGAGCTCGAGGTACTTGGGCAGATTTCCTTCACTTTGAATGCTCCGCCCTTTTTTGTTTTTTGGGTTGCAATGGTATATCGGGCATTGCTTTTACAAGTTTGATTACTCATGTTTTCCACGCATGTTTAATATGGGAAATTTTATTTAAATGCTTGCAATTTCTGTCGTTATCTTCATCCGATCAAATGCCCAGTACGTTCACTGAATTTGGGTTTTCAATTTTGCGTGTAAGTTCTGTGAGTGCACGTGTTTGCTGGACTATTGGTAATGGATTGATGCTTGTCCAGGTGTATCATCTTTATCTGTTTGATGGAGATGAAATTGACTTCATCTTGTACATGTTGGAAGATACATTTTTGCACGAATTTAGAGGTACTTGTAGCTTGCCAAGTGGATGGCGTGGCAAAAAAATGTGGACTTTGGGCTACTATACCTTCAGTCCTGCCTATGATTGGATTCTAATTGGTACGTGTTTGATTTAAGTCGTTCATGTTTGTTTTTTCTTCCTTCTGGTCTGTATTTTTCACGAATCAATTGCTCCAAAGCCAAGCATATGTAATCTGAGTCCAGTATCTTGCTTCTTTGAAAAATTCTTAATATTGTCAGTCATTCTGTGGAAATTTTGTCCATCAAGAAAGACTATGGAAGAACCGCAATAGATGGAATTCATTGACGTAAATCATGAATTTGGATACAAGAACAATGATGTGGGGCTTGTGTTCATACACTGATTCTGCTCATATCTCCCTTGATTGATTTTACTCGGTGCCCTGTACTAGGTCCAACCGGATCCACATATCTCCCTTTTGGGAGGGTAATTGCTTATTCAGTCTTACTTCATTTCATAGTCTAGGAGGTGCAACCATCAATTTGGAGTAAATAGATCTGTACAAAGCAACTTTCTGTGAATTTCATATTGTTTACCAACCTTCCGGTCCTTTTCAATACGGGGATTTCTGTGATTACTCAAAGGTGATGCTCACCCTTGATATGCAGGTATTGCAATATTGCTTCCATGTCAGTTGACAGTCGGCATAATCATGTGGAGCTTTGTCATGTTTTTAAACTGCATTTGAGATCTTATTGTAGTTATTTGCTGGCTCGTATACTTACAGTCCGTACAAAATGGAAGCCCACGCTGATGTTGAGGATTATTGTGTTTTGGAGCTGTATAGAGATTGCTGGCCAAGTTTGGCTAATGGCAATATCTTGCATACCATAAGATCATAGAAGGTTTGTGTGATGCTCATTGTGTACGAGCTCTTCAGCACCGGTCTGAATCCTTATGTGGATATGTTGAATAGCCCATTCAAATTTAAGACTATATTATGAGATGAGTCCATCTTCCTTTGTGCCTTCACAATGCCGCTCAGACTGGATTCTGTATGACATCTACGTTGACTCACTAGTACAAACTAGGAATACCAAGAAAGCTGAATGAGTCTTCACAATGCCATTGCCTATTTGTGTTAACTCCAGTTCGTGCAGGTACCAGTTTAAATGCATTCTATCTTGTGGATACCAAATCATGTGAAGGCCGAAAAGATACACAGATTCATGTACCAGAAGAATCATGTGGTAGAGCTTGTTGATGAAGAAGCTCCACTTTGTTCTTAGCTCAAGCTAGGAAATTAGAAATTTTGTCGTCTACAAATTGACTTGAGACCAAAGAGATATCTGGTTAATGTGCTACTATCGCGCCTGCCAATTGAGTGTGCACTGTGCAGAAGACGGATAGCGAACAGCATGTCGGCTTTGTGCTCCACCCTGCCTTAAACAAACGTATATCAGGCAACTAATTCCATGAAAGGTTGCAGCTTTGCAGCAGGTCAACGTATGATAGTGATGATATCCCTGCAAAATTTTCAATAGTCCCCTATATTTGTTTTGATTTTTGTGAATCAATTTCGGCCAAATGGCGGGCAAATGGTCCCCAAATTGATCAACCCATGGTCGTCTATACGTCTTCTTATTGAAAGTGAAACGAGGTGAGGATGATACTAAGAGGCTCTTTAAAGTGTTTGAGCTCAAAGTCATTGCCATTGGCCGTCCTGCCGTTCCTGGTAAGGTAGAAAGGAAGTTTTGGGCTATTCTTTGGAGCAAGTCTAATTTCTTTTGGAGACTGATGGAATCATGGAACCTTACATTTTAGATGATGTTGTAAAAGTTGATGACTCTGTTTGGTAAACAGCTGTTAGTATTAGCTATTAGCTGTTTGTATTAACTGTTTGAATTAGTTATTTGTTGAAAAACTGTTTAGTAAAATTAGTTATTTCTGATAAAGTTGTGAAACAAAAAGTTAGTTCTCTAAAAAGCTCTTCCAAAAAGCTCATGGAATTAGTTTTTTAAAATTAGCTTTTTGAAACCAAATAGTTCTTCTTAAAAGTCTTTTTATTAAATAACCAAATTAGCTTTTTCACTTAATTAAACAGCTAATGTAGATCAAAAAAGCTCTTTTTCTCAAAAAATTCTTAAAAAAGTTATTTGTCAAACACCCTTGATGTCTAGATATACACAATGTATGACTATTTGATAGATGTGAAAATTAGAATACCCTTTTTCATGGGTTATTCCTAATTGGCTGTCGCATAATATAGTTGAAAAATCACGTGCTTGAGAGACCAACCACTCACAACTAATATTTAAAGAGTCACCTATGTCGGTAAGCAAGTTGGTTGTCATTTTGCCTCTTTATAAGAGTACTTCAGAATGTGGTTGTATTGAGACAAAAATTTTAAAAAAGAACACCTTATTATTCAAATTTAGATCCAAATCTATATCTAACATTTTTTTTGTGTAACTAAAGAGTTTGAGGTTCAATGCAGCAGCTTTATTGATGAGTCGTATAATTATAGAAGTCGACGTCTGCTTATTAGAAAACACTTTATATCGATGCAACAACTCTAATGAGATATTTCTACAATAATTGTTATATCTAAACATTTATCATCAATGTCTTATAATTTGATCGAGTCATGGTTTCAATTTTACAACCAACAACCAAGAAAGAAACTCAGTGAGAATTATTGAATTAGGGTTTTCATTGTTTTGGCCTTAGAGCAGCTCCAATAAGAGACTCGCCCACCTCGGAAGCCACGGCGAGCAGCTCGTGTCGCTTGCGGCGAGCCTTGGGTTGGCTCACTGTTTTTTTTTTTATTTATTGGATTTTCCTTTTTTTGGATTATAAAAAAATTATGTCTTATAGAGTGGGTTCATAGGTATTATTTTATTTTGTGAACTAAAGTTATATGCTTTGCATTGAATAGAGAGAGAATTGTGAGTTAAAAAATTAACTCATAAGTTAGAATGATAAAAATAAATTCCTACTGTTGAGTAAAAAAATTAACTCCCCACTTGAAATGTTTTCTGGAGTCGCTGCAAAGTGCAAACGGTAAATGACCTACCTGAATCTCGTGTGCATTTCTAACAAACTCTCTCTCTCTCTCTCTGTCTACAAATTATCAAATAAAGAGCCCTCTCAAGCGGGCCTACGAAAACCCAAAACCAGAAGCAAAAACCCGTTGGGTTGCACTTCCCCACTTTCTCTTCAACGTCACCCATTTCACGCCACCTCCTCCGCTCTGTCTCTCTCAAAATCCAAGTGACACAACAAACGCCCCTTTCTTCTCCCCCCCCCCCCCCCAACCCCAAAACTCTCTCTCTGAAACGGATCCATTCCGCCCGGGAAGTCGAAATGGTGTCGGACTCGGAGCTGGTCAATCGGCTCCGTGAAATACTCTCTACTTCCGACCTCAACACCACCACCGCCGGCGCCGTCCGCCGCCAACTCGAGCAGGACTTCGGCATCGATTTGTCCGACCGGAAGAAGTTTATCTCTCAACAGATTGACCAGATTCTTCACGGCGACAGCGGAAATGAGGCTGGCGACTCAAATGAGGAGCAGGATAGAGAAAGTGTCGACGACGAAGACAACAACGGCGGCGCCTTCGCCGATGGAGACCAGGAAAATGAAGTAAAAGAGGAGGATGGAGAGGGGCCGGTGGAGGAGGAGGAGGAGGAGGAAGAGGAGAGTGACGAGAAACCTAGCAAGAAGAAAGGGTTAGTCATTTAATCCCTCTTCTTTCTCATTCTTTGTGTATTTTTTTTTTTAAACTGCATTTGACCTCAGAAAGTTTGCAAAAAAGAATCCTCTGAAATGTTGTTATTTAGGGAAAGAGGGAAATAGGATGAGTGAAATGAACAAAGGGTAAAGATTGTACCTTGACACTCAGGCTGGTAATATGTTCCACCCTTCAGGTGGTAGAGAGGTGCAGAGAGAATGAAGGTACATCCATGAAAACGTTTCTAAACTAATCGACTTCTCAACTGGGGTTTTGAGGACTACACAAATGTCAAATTTGACGAAAAAAATGAGGGCCTAAATGTTTTAACCAGTTCAAGTGTTGGACTATGCCTATGCATTACTCCCATAAAATGTTTTGGGTGTGCCGTTTGAAACAAACTCTTGGAAATGAGAGGGCAATGGAGAGCATTGCTTAGGAGCACATTGCTTATGGTCTGCGAGGTTGCTAGGGTACATGCTTATGTTTGTCAGGTCTGTGGAGTTGATTGCCCATGTTTTGTTTGATTGTAATGATAGGATAGTCCATTCATGAATATGAATCCGGGTGGAGCTGTAATTGCCCTCACAAGCTGGAAAATTTGATTCGGTGAGGACATGCTAGGTTCTAAAGGCCTAAACCTGCTTAATCATTGGAATTCAGAGCACGTGAAAATGTGTTGTTGATTCAGGATTTACTGGACAAGTTTATGTCTTGCCTATTTTTCTTCCTTACTTCTAATATTGGATTTTTTTTTTTTAAAATATTGGTTATGCATCCCTTTGACCCTTTGCATCCTTGTAATTTCGTGTTTCGGGTTGTAAATTTCCAAGAAGCTGAAATCTGACCTGCCTGAATGGCCTTATTGTAGTAGTAAAGAGTGCCTAACCATCAATAGCCTGGATTTGTGACATCTAGCACTGATGACATTCATTCACAGGTTGTTTCTTGGACTTATTATTAAGTACTTATGTGATGATGAACAAGTGGCTGTAGTGTTTCATTTAGGTTATGGATATTGCTTGCATATAATTCCCATGGTCACTTTCTGTAGTGCAATGCGTTGTATTTTACTGAAGATGTTACTGTTTTGAGGTTAACTTGGGAAGTGCAGATTTTTTTTTTTTTAAAACATGATTTGTGTGACCTTATCAATATTGTGGATTGCAAAAGTCTAGATTTTGATAATTCTTTGAATTACAATGTTGGCATATCAGTTGGTTTCATTTGTTTGACTTAATGGTGGCATGTGAATATTTTGCACTTGTCTCACTTTTCAGAGAGATTGTTAGTATTTCATATGCGTATGGAGAGATTTAAACAAAGTAATTGGAAAGACAGCCAAAAGATGCCACGAAAGACACCCGAGTTGGCAACTTCTCATGAGCTAGAACATTTATGTGAAGAGTTATGACGGATCCCTTTGGGTGCTAATGACTTATTCTTCAAGAGATCCCCACAAGTTCTGCATACTCGCCTTCAATAATGTGTTTCAAGATTTTTAGATGCTAGAATTTACGATTCCTATTTCACATGTCATATGAACTCTAGACTCGACTCTGACTATCTTCATATATCTTCTCTTTTGAAAAGGATCTCTCAGCATGCCTTTTTAGCATCAAAATAAGTACTTGCTTTTAATTATTTTGTTGTATTGCTCAAAAATACGGAGTCGCTTTTACATGAATATGGTTCCATACACTTGATCTCTATTTTATGCAGCATAAAAGTTGCTGCGGCACTACAAGCTATGACATGTCCTCTTTTCTCCAAAATGTAGATCTAATGGCGAGGAGACGATTAAGAAAAAGAGAGGCGGTGGATTCACCAAAGTGTGTAGTCTTTCTCCCCAACTTCAAGAATTTCTTGGAGTTCCTGAGTTGGCTCGGACTGAGGTGATTTTCAATTATTCTGCCATCTCATTTATATTAATAGGATTGCCGAGATTTCAGTATATGAATTTTGGTTGTGGTGTTGTCAAATCCTGATTGTCTTCAGGTTGTTAAAAAACTTTGGGAATATATCAGGGAGAAAGATTTACAAGATCCAAAGAACAGGCGTAATATAAAATGCGATGAGAAGTTGCATTCAATTTTCCGTGTAGATACCATAAACATGTTCCAAATGAATAAGGCTCTTTCCAAGCACATTTGGCCACTAGAAGTAGATCAAGGTAATGTCCTTCATTTATTAATGCATTACAGCACACTGGCCGTCTTTCTTTTGAATTTGTTGACCTTTACATAACCCCGTTCTTCGAAGGAAAAAAGAATTCTACTCTGCCATAACATTGTATGTTTTAGTTGTCGAATTCTAAGTTACATGAGAACTCCACTCGAATTTAACGAACTTAATGTATCAGTTTGGACGTCACCATCACCAATATCCAAACTATTAACCCCAGACGCCTACCTTAGTTTAAAAAGGCGAGAGGCGCAAAGGGTTTCGAGGCGCGAGGCGTGAGCCTCAAGGCGAAGGCGCACGCATCATGGATGCGAGGCGCACCTTTACACAAAAATGCCTAAATGTACTTCGCAGATAGATTTTGCCTAATTGAGCAATATAATTGCATCAAAATGGAATTAGATGTCAATATAAACCGTTATAATGTTAAAAACGTTCGTAAAATAGTTTAAAATACGATAACAGGGGGTTGAAGATGGACATTCAACCCCCTCTTGGCACCATTAGGTCTCCGTACTTGATAGTTTGAAAATTCGGGTTTTTTTAATCTTAGATTTTGTCAATTGCGAGGGATTATGCTCGAAATCGCGATATAAGACTAAGATAAGTGTTAATTTTAACAAAGCTAGTGATTTTAATGGTCGAAAGTTATCCTCTTTGTCCTATAGCTTCACTTTTCAATTAAGATCAATAAAGCCCTTGCTTTAGTTGCCTTGCGCCTCAAACTGAGGTGCGCTGAGGCGCACACCTCACTGCGCTTAAAGGATTCGCCTTGCCTCACCCACTGTGAGGCGCCACATTGGCCGCCTCGCACCTCAGTGTGCCTAGGAGGCGCGCTTTTTTTAAACTAAGATGCCTACCTAGAGTGGGGTGGGTTGGGTGGGTCAGATGGAAGTAGTTGTAAAGAGAAGTTTGTTTGAAGTCTTGCAGATTTGAATGGTGTTGATAACTACAACTTCATGCTGCGGTCAAATCTGTGGTCCAGTTGATTTCAATACATTGCTCTGATTATGGCTTTATGTTTTTGGATGCAAGAATTGATTCTTGCTGTCAGAAATCATGCTATTTGGTTGCTGTTGAATCATTTTAATTGCTTGTAAAAAAATTTATAATTTTATTGCTTATGCCTTGCTTAGAATGTTCAAGCCATTCTTCACCTCAGGAAAAGAAGCAAAAGCGCCAGAAAGAGGAAGGTGAGATGTTTAAAGCCTCTTTAAACTCTTAACGAAGAGTGTGTAACTTGTGTTTTTAGCAATAGCTTGTAGTTCTGATTGCTTGCATTTGATGATAGTGATCACTTTCCTGTTTATTTCACTGCTTAGATGTGGAACCAAAGCGAAAAGAGAAGAAGCAAAAGGGAGGTACGACTGGGTTTCTTAAACCTCTGCAATTGTCAGAGGCTTTCACCAAATTTCTCGGCACTGGTGAAACTTCCCTTTCCAGGGCAGATGCCGTCAAGAGGACATGGGATTATATAAAGCAGAACAATCTTCAGGTATGGTGTTGCTACCAAAACTATGTAGTGATTCTTTCCTGCTTCTTTCAAATGCTCTCTTTCTTTCATTCCTTTCGTTCTGAGGTTCTGGGCGTTTTATAGTGTGTGCTTGGGCAAGTCCATCAAAAAATAGACGTCTTTACTGGGGTGAAAATGATAGATGCTGCTGCAACTGTGTTCTTTTGATCCTATAATTTGTCATCACTTTATCTCCAAGTTAGAGCATCAGCTACTTTTTATTAAAAAAAAAAGTTAGAGCATCAGCTAATTGTACAGGACTGTTCATGATATGGGCATTCAAAACTTTATGGTATTTAGGGACTTCACGAGCTTGAGAAGACTCAGTTGTTCGGATTGCCTTGAGATCATACTTAATTCAGGTGAAATGAACATTAAGATCCTGGGTAGTTGTGGCGGCTGCCTCTGTTTGATTGGACTGCTTGGTGACAGTGACTAGAGATATCACTATTCACTACCATATTGTCAGCCTAACACCTTTCACAAGTCTTGCACCTATTATGCAAATGGGGACTTGCATGTGGCGGGCACCTTGGCTTTCTAATTTCAGGGGGGGTTGTCTCTGAAGTCTGATACACTTGTGATTAGAAAGTGTTGTGTGACTTATTTCACACAAATAAGCCAGGGACAATGGAATTGAAGTGAGACATTGACTTCTGAGGCACTAATTTCTGGATCAAACCGAAACAAACCAACTATTATCCTGAATTGCCGCCTAGTTTGGGGACTAGATGGAAGTGGGGGTCTATGCAACCTTGGTTACCTTGCTGGGGTCAAATGTGTGCAACCTTGGCTACAAAATGGAAATGTGGAGATGCTGTTTCAACTGGACTCTAAATTTAGCAGGAGTGTCTTATCCTTCACAAGAAAGAGGTTGGTGACAGTTGAAACAATTTGTTTAGTCTACTGACTGCTGAGCCAAAGCTGAAGAAACTGGCAATAATGAGTGAGAATGTGAGACTCTTGATTTTGTCCCTTCTAATCTCACTATCCAGTGCTAATAGAAAGTTCTCCATCAGAGGTCTTTCAATTATGTGAAAAATGGATGAGAGCTATGGGAACAATTTCAACTTTAGGGCATTATTTCTCGTGAATTAGCTAGTAGTGAATTGGCTAAACTTTGCCTATTCGTTGTTTGTTTTGAAGTAGATGGTAGTGAATGTCCAATTCAGCATCTGAGATGCTGCTTTCCTGCAGTCACAAGGGTTAGTTAATGTATGTCTGAGGTTTTACTGCTTCCAGAGCTCGTACAGGTGGGAGCGTTGTGCGTTGCCTTGATGAATCTGGGGCAAGTTTTATTGTGATTGTAACCTAAGGATTTCAAGTGTCTTGTGTAAATTCTTTGCGCTTATAAACTTGGAAGTTGGGACACATGCAACCAGACTTGGCTTTGATTTCGTTAGCACTGTAGATCTTAGTTTACTTTAGCATGACCAGGATCCCTCTTGTTGGCCACTCTGTTTGCTTTTAAGGTAAAGTGAAAGGGCTTTGCAGTGATAGTTTTTTTTTTTTTTTGCTTTTCGTTTATTTTTTTCTTGGTGGGAGAGGGGTTAAGTGTTTAAAAGAAACTCACACTCTGGTCTGGAGGGCATATGAAGGGGTGTTGAAGTTGGAAAGAGATTGATGGACTAGATGCCTTGAGTTCTATGAATTGTTCTTTCAACCACTGGCTCAATGTAGAGGAACTTGCATTGAGATCTTTGGGACTCAGCAAGATCTTTGCTTCTAATATTTCTAGACTTGACTTTTCCTTTTGGCTGCCTCCTACTTGTTTAGTGTCTCACATTTGTGCGCAGCACTGTATCATTGTGAGTCACGATAAACATCAACAGCAATGAAATATGGGCAGGATGGCTGGTGGCAATTTATTATTCTTATTCATAGAGCTGCTGAAAGTTAAATTTCATAAAGTGTCTTCACTCACTATGTTCTACACCGAACCACTTATGATCAGTGTTGTTGCCTTGTGTAGGATCCATCTGACAAGAGGATAATTTTGTGTGATGAGAAGCTAAAAGAACTATTTGATGTGGATTCTTTCAAAGGATTTGCAGTGACTAAGCTTCTGACTGCCCATTTGACGAAGATGGAGCAATGAGAGGAAGTCTAACCACCCTAAAGGGGGGTTCACCTGCAAGGTAGGTGAGCAATTTTGTTTCATGTTTCGATGTGTTTTCATGTATACATTTTGGAAGTCCGGTAGCGGTGGCTTAGGTTTTACAGTAGTAGATAGCAAGTAGTTGTATTTTGCCCCTCCTCTCCCCCTGGCAACATTGGTGGGATGTAATTAGCTTCTCGTTTGGGTTAAATATAACATTATCTCAAGCCTCTCCTGTTGTCTGGGGTTGTTGTAATGCCACTGCCTTCATACATCTGAATCTCCATAGATTATATGCAGGAGCTCTGAAATTTCACTTTCTGTTTTCATATATATACTTTGTAGTTGCCCTCCGAACCCTAAAAAGCTAGATTTTGAGTGGAAAATTCCTCCTCCACACCCCCCCCCCCTGGTTCTTTTTAAGATTAGCATTTTGAGTCTTAGGACATGTTCTTTTTATTGGTCTTTTTGGATTTATCAACTTCAATCCACTTCAATAAAAAATGCCAACTTCAACCAATTTTAATTCACTTCAATCCACCTTCTTCAAAATTTCATGCTTACTATTTTAATCAATATAAAAAATATATTAATTTTAATCTACTTCAATCTATTTTAACAAAAAATATCTACTTTAATTCACCTCAATTAACTTCATTCCTTTATCAATTTTACTTTGTCTATGAAAAGAATAGGTCCTTAGTAGCAGAGAAGCACATCAGTGTAAGAATAGGCTAAGCAAGTGTCCAACCCCCCCCCCCCCCTCTCAATGTCAGATGTAATAAATAGTAGGTGGCCTTAATCTAGATTCAATCAAATCAACGTTATTATAATTCGATGATAAGATTGTAACTAAAGCAGGCAAGACAGAGATTGAATTTATGCTATTCTGAATTAAAAAATCGTTTTTCTATGGGATATTTGAAATAATTTTAAATATGTCGCTGGCAATTTCATTGTGAAAAAAAAAAATCTACAACTGAAAATATATTTCAAGAACATATATTGTGCATTGTTCGAATCAATGAAAGTTAACTCATCTGAATCAACAACTTGTTGACATCTTTTTTCGAAAAGTAAATTTTATTACTTTCTAAATGGCAGTCAAAGTACAAGAAGGCATTGACAGCCAAAGTTTAAATCATTTGAATCAGCAACAAATTAACCTATTTAATGGTATTTATATTCAAATGAGTGGTATCATATAATCATTTAGGCCATCTATCTGCACCCCCACAAAAAAAAAAGGCTATCTATAGATACAAATGAGTATAGTAGTTCGATCTCCATTATTCAAAAAGATTTCACTGATCTAGACAGGGAAAAAACAACACCATTACCTTTAAGTGTGGGTCTCGCTTTCGCAGAGTCTGGAAAGATCCAGATGTAGACAGCCTTACCTATACTAACATCCCTACCGTACAGAGGTTGAATCTAAGAGAGCCACAAAAATAAGAGTTTGTGAAAACATTTTATAGAAAAAGAATTTTGTGAAAACATTAAAAGAAAAAAACTAAAAATACTCAGCAGGGAGTAAACTAAGAAATACTAATAAAAATTGAAACTAAGTTTGTTTAAATTTGATCAGTTTGCACGAGGAATTGATTGGTGATATTAACCGGAGTATGTTCGTAACTGCAATTAAACTGAACAACAAGCGAAAAACTCTAACACGTACAATGGTGATTAGAAATAAATTTAGATCAGTCAAGACAAAATAAATGGAGCCATGCTGCTGACTTGACACTATTATTATTTCTTGGTTGCTTTGTCTGATCTCTGAAATCCCACAAGATTTGCTTACCACATGATGTAGGATAGAGACACCCACACCATGTTGGATGAATCTTTGCCATGATTTCAGAAAAAGAGGTTTTCCTGTCAGTGGTTGGTTCATACACTTATATGTATAAAGACGGCTATTATTTGTTCAATTTTCACAACAGAGTCAAGTAACCAATAGCTTCGAAAAACTCTTCTAAAGCCCAAAAATCTCTTTACCAAATGAGGCCTTAATTATTTTCTTGCACTTCGTTTCTTTGTTTTCCACTTTCTCAATTGTTCTCTTTCTGCACATATAATTCGGGACTATTTTAAAAAGATTCATCAAAGCAGACAATAATAAATGAGAAGCAACCAAGAAATATGATTATTGAAGGGAAGCTCCCATCACTTTGTAAGGTGGCACTCTCTCCGAGCAGAATTCATCAAACTCAACTTTGATGGATCACTCATCAACAAATCTGCAGTAGACGGCTTTATTCTCGGCGTTTGGACAGGAAAGCTCATCAAAGCAAGTGCGGCGCATTATGGAGAGGCATCTATCCTTGTTGCAGAAGCTCGTACTCTAAAAAATGGCGTAATCACAACTATCCAAGCCAGCTACCAGAATGTGATTATTGAAGGGGATAACAATACCGTCATCCAAGTGCTACAAAGCATATTTCATGTGCTGTGGCAAATAGCAACGATTCTGGAAGATGTCAGATTATGGTTGACGATGACAAACTGCACCATAATCAACCATATATTTCGGGAGGCAAATCAAGCCGTAAACTAGCTAGCCAAAATGGGTCACTTAGTAACGCCCAAAGGCGTACCCTCTCTTTTCAATGGCACATCCTCACCTCAATTCAGAGTCATTCTAACCGATGATGTTATTGGGCGCACTCTTATGATAAAAAGGTGTCTAATACCCCCTCCAATTATTTATCTTTGTAAAATATAAAAAAAAAATAATTCTTGCTCATGCTTTACACATGCTGCATGCTTGCATAGAAACTTTGACTCACTCTCTCTATCTCCACTCCGACAACAAAAGTCGGAATTTTTAGGGAAAAGGAAGAACAATACAGAAAATGGAGACCCAGAAGGCCAGAACAGGTGAACGAGAGTACATGGATCTATTTGTATTTTTTGGAGAAATTTTACTTTTTAATTTTTTTTAGATGATTGAAAAAAATTTGAAATCTTTTCCTCCATTCAATTTCTCATTAGTCATAATTATTATTCCTCCCCCCCCCCAAAAAAAACTACTATCCTTTATGTTTTTAAAACTTAAAATTTTTGATAGATAATCACTTTATAATTCAAGAATAAGATGGCTTATATTAATCTATACATTGTCATAGTTTTTTTTTTTTTTGAAATATAAAATTTTGTCTGAGGTTTGGATTAGTAATTTCTACTACTTCATATTGTTAATGTTTATGATTCTTGATCAAACCATATTTTCAATAATATGATTTTATGTGTAGAAAAAGTAAGAAGAAAAATATGTTATAAGATCGCGTATGATGGATTTTTGAGCGATTAATTAGTAACAAATATTTGGTACGCATGTATATTGCGATCTCAATATATATCCCATCAAATTCTTACTTATGACATGTAGAAATCAATGGAGATTGTCCCAGAATATTATGCAGATGATTGGATACCATTTTCATTACGCGTTTTGTTGAAAAATTAGGGTGATCACATGTATTATTTTGTGTCACAGTGTTGAAAATTAGGAAAAGGCAGTTGAAATTGGATGAGAATTGAGGGAGAAGAGATCACATGAATCCTGAATTGAAGGAGCGATGCACAGCTGACACCACAATGGTTGGTCGTTGTCCTTCACTCCTTTGTCTACGTTCTGGAATCTCAACATGTTTTTTTAAAGTCTCCTCATGTGTGCTTTAATTTGACTCTTGATAAAGTGAGAAATTAGCCCAGAACTTACTATTGATACAAATGAGATCTTAATTCTATGATATTATGATAATATACTTATTTTGAAGTTATATATTTTATGGCTGTTATTGGTCTTTTTATATGTATTTTTTAAAAAAAAATTATAAGGGATTGAGCTTTTTTAACATAAGTGTTCTCCGTTTACAAAATTTGATTATTTGAAGTTAAAAATGTTTTTTTGACGCAAAAAAAGAGTAATAAATATTAAACCACTCCAACCAACCTTCTTTGAATTGTGAAGAAATAATTAATTCTTACAATCATTTTGACAGTGTTTTGAAATCTCCTCATGTCATTTTTCATAATACTCCAATGATCTTGAGTTACATTACATGTGTTTGGGTTCCTTTTTATTGAAAATAATTATATTTTATACGATTACACAATCTTCATTGACTGATCTAAGCAATCTTTATATTTAATAAATCTTCAATCAGTCATGATAATAGATTACACGCTTGAAATAAAAAATAATGAAAATAAAAGAGAAGGGCAGTCCGGTGCACAAGCATCCCGCGTTCACGCAGGGTCCGGGGAAGGGCCGCACCTCAATGAGCGAATTGTAGGCAACCTAACCTAACTTTGTCAGTGACTTATTCCACGGCTCAAACCCGTGACCTTTTGGTCACATGGAAACAACCTTACCGTTGTTCCAAGACTTCAATGAAAATAAAAGAGACATAAAGAGAAACAAAACATCCCAATCATAAAATTATGATAATACATATTTATTATTTTTAAAATATTTTTTCAAAACCAATTATAGTTTGTAGGTGGAGACTTGGGTCATATTCGGCAACAATGTTTTGGGTAGGATTTAGTATTTTGACCAAATTCATACACTAATTAGTTAATTTTTAATGTTCAGAAAACTAGTGTTTTGACTATCATTTCAAGTAGCGTTTAGCATTTTAAGCAGTGTTTTTGAAAAATTAATAGTATTAACGTTTGACAGTTAACATTAGCGATTCATATTTTTTAGTCAAAAATTATCCTTTAAAAATTTTATCTTTGGAAATTATCTATATCCTTTTATATCAATTTACGTTAATCAGCTAGCCTGACAGTTAAATTTACCGAATATATTAGTTTCAACCGCTCATCTAAATAGATATTCACTAACAACTAAATTAAAAAATTATTCGCTATTCGACCTACTATTCATCATCTAAACAGCTAATTTTGCCTGATCAATTTGAATATGTCCACGCATGATATGCGTCATATTTGAATAAATACGGAATTACGGATAAAAAGACAAAAGAAAAGATTCAGCATGCCGACACCTGGAAAATGCTTATTAACTTCAGCGCGAAAAATTCCGAATTGACAAATGATAAAGTTATTTTGCTCGTTATAAAATTCCATGACATTAACAGTTGTTTACGTGTAAGCTGTGAAAATTCGGCGATGCTCTAAACAGAATCTTGACGTTTCGATCCAATCCCACTTTCCAGCTTTCCACCTCCTTCTCTTTTTCCCCTTGATTCCCTCTCTCTCTGTGTATATATTTATCACCTTCATCACTACTCCTCTCTCTCTCTCAATTCCAATTTGGCTTGGAATCATACATTGAGAAGGGAATCTGATTGATTACAACAGAAATTAGAATGTTTTTGGTATCGCCGGAGCTAAGCTTAGATTTGAAGCCTAGTTTTTTACCCGAAACAGTTAATGGGTTTTTGAAAGAAGTTGCTGTGATTGCCGATGCCTCTGAGAAATTAGACAAAGTCGATCATTTTTTGAGGAGATTAGAAGATGAGATGAACAAGATTGAAATTTTTAAGAGGGAACTCCCTCTTTGCATGCTACTTTTGAAACATGGTTTGTTTTCTTAATTCCTAAACTAGCACCTAATTTCTTTTTTTTTTCCTTCTTGATTTGCTGTTGATGGGCTCTCAGTATTTGATAGTAATTAAATGGGTAGATGAGAGTGACTCTAGAACTGGGTTGTTGTTCAATCCTTTGTTTTCGCCCTGGAATTAATTTGTTGGTTGTAAAGAGAAAATATTTGAAACATAGAAATCCTACTGGAAACCAACTTTACCCTTTTTAGTGATAGTTTCATGGAATTTTGTTTTGATTGATTATATGGTTATTAAGTTGAATTTGTTTCTGTGCAGCAATCCTAGTTCTAAAACAAGAATCAACACAATTCAGAACAAAAAATGCTCATCAGCCAGTGTTGGAAGAGTTTATTCCCATGAGGAAAGACTCTGATGATGTAAATTCCCACATAAATCATCAGAACAATCATAGTAACAGGACAGATGAGGCAGATTCGAGTAGAGACAAGAAGGATTGGATGAGCTCGGTTCAGCTCTGGAGTGCAGATAACTTCCCAGCTAGCACTCAGCAAAATTGCCATCACAACCAAACTCAAACCCTCGTTTCAGAAAATCAAAAGGTAAGGGGAAGAAAAAAAGTTTCTAGTTCTGGAAATAATATGAATAAACTCACCCGTTATCGTTATTTTGGTTGTTGTAGCACTAAAAATCTCATGATAGAAGGGGTGATCTGACATGGGTTTGTTGGTTGGTCATCTGTGTTTGCAGGAAGATAATGAAAGAAGTAAATATGCGAGTGATAATACGTATGATCCCTGTAAAATTCTGACAGGATCAAAAGGGTTTGTGCCAATGATCCATAGTTATCCTAATCACACAGAAATAACGAGGAAAGTGGAGGAGAACGTAGGTGTTTCAGGACTTTCTTTGCTCATCCCTGGAATCAAACGCCCAAAAGAGGACGCATTGTCCAATGGCTTCAATTCAAGACTTGTTGGTGGGAGGAGGGTTTCTTGTTCTTCCTCCCCTGCCAATGGGGAGTGGAATCTCCGAGGAAGCCATCAACAATCCGCTATCCGAAAACAGCGAAGATGTTGGTCATCCGAATTGCACCGGAGGTTTGTCAATGCCTTGACACAGCTTGGTGGTCCACAAGGTAGGTGAAGTTCATTAATCCCTGGTTTTAGATGTCGGAGCTACTTTAAAATTTTGATTGAGGCCTTTCCTAGTGGATTGCTGTTTGTTGTGTTTCTCCTCATAGGATTAAGATGTCACATTCATCGTGTCCAATAGTTACAACACCAGTGTTTGGGTGATCTTCTGAGTTGTGGATCTGGAAAATTGATGATATATGTGATGATAATTGGGGCAGATCATCCTTAGTTGCCTTAAAAGTATCCTCCCTCCATCTTACAAGCTGTCAAAATTTGTGGACGCATTTCTTAATCTCTTCATTTTCCGCCTATTGCCTTTGTTAGACACTCAACAAAGTTATATGTATGTTTAGCGACATAACACTCCATTTCAGAACATTGATGCAAAAATGCTCACCAAATGGACATGTCTGACTACAGTTACCAAGTCTGTGATAGTGTTTGGAAGAGCCAAATCCAAATCCAAATCCAATACCCCAAAAATCCCACCACCAGGCGGGGGTTGGGGGCGGTCTGATAGTGTTTTGAACAGCTCTATGGGAATGAGAATTGATGCTGAACATCGAATTGATGAATTGATCTTTGAAATTGAATGAGATCAGCTTGTGACAATGTGGTGTTCATTATTGTTGACTTGTACTGTGCTTTTTGGCCGTTGTGCTAGAGCTTTGCTTTTGCTCTAGGACCTGACCTATATTCCTTTGAATGGCAGTGGCTACTCCTAAACAAATCCGGGAGCTAATGCAAGTGGATGGGCTTACCAATGATGAAGTGAAGAGCCATTTACAGGTGGGTTTTAACTTTTAAGCCTTGCCTTCTCTTTTGTTGTTTTGATCATTGTGCTGTGTTCAACTGCCTTTACGATGAGACTAATCCTGGTGTCCTTCCCTTTTACTGAACTTACAGAAGTATAGGCTGCACACTCAAAGATGGCCCAATAACACTGCTGTCTCGACAAACGAGACTGGCAATAGAATGGCAACTTCATGGGGTGCTCAGGATCAGTGCACTGATTCCTCGAAGCCCAGCAACTCGCAATCAGGCTCTCCTGAGGGTCCACTGCACTTTCCTGCGATTACTGGGGGCGACAGTATGGAAGATGAAGATGATGAGAAATCGGAAAGTTATAGCTGGAGAGGTCATGTACACAGAACAGGAAAGGATGATTTATAGGATATGTATTCTCCAAGTTTTGCAGATTTAAAGAAGTATATATACACCAAGAACTCTAAATAATAGTAATGTTTATTTATGCGTAAGTGTCAGGTGCTCGAGGCCTCGAGCTATCCAGGGAGACAGAAAATGAGAAGGGTGGTGATGTAAGGTGAGATAGAGGGATGAAATCTTTGCAGGATTAGAAGTTCCCTTGGATCTTATTCTGTATCTTTTTGAGTATTTTATTTTTGGGGGGTTTTTTCTTCTTCATATTGTAACGGCATAACTTCGAGATCCAGGTGCGAACTTGAGCTCGTATAAATACTGCATCAATTTTCTGAAAGAGGAGGAGCCATAGCCAATTAATGATTGGTTATATTTGTCAAAATTCTTTATATGAAATAGTCTATTCTGATTTCTAAGTGTTGCTTTTGGATTCTTTGAGATCTGTCTCCTGGATTTACCTTGGCTTATTGGGGGTGACCTGAATGAAATTTTCTATCACTCGGAAAAGTGCGGTGGTCCTCCAAAACCTCAATCATTTATTGATGAGTTTCTAGACGCCTTCATAGATAATGGGTTTTTCGATCTTGAGTTTTCTGGATATGAGTTTACATGGTGCAACTACAGGAGGGGCCATGTTGTGGTTGAGGAAAGATTGGATCAATTTTGTGCTAACACAGATTGGTCGCTTCTGTTTCCTAATGCCCAGGTGTCGCATGTTGATTTTGATATGTCCGACCATCTGCCCATCGTTCTCACATGCAGTCCACGGTGTGCCAACCAGTGGAGCAAACCAAAGAGGTTCCAGTTCGAGAATATGTGGGTTACGGAACCATCTTGCACCGGGGTTGTCTTATCTGCCTGGTCCTCTGACTTTTGCAATGATGTGGTGGATAACTTGCAGCTTCGAATCACAAAGTGTACGGATCAACTGCTACGGTGGAACAAGAACACTTTCGGGGAGGTGGGTAAGGAGATACGACAGCTCGAACTACGGCTTCGTGACTCCACCGACGCCATTAACAGACGGGATATCCTGGGACAGAATCGAGAGTGGCGCAAACGGGAGGAAATCCTTTGGCAACGCACTCGGACAGAGTATATGAAGCATGGCGATGCCAACACCCGTTGGTTCCACACCCGAGCTAGCATAAGAAAGGCGAGGAATAGGATCAGTCAACTGAAAGACGATATGGGGGTTGTGCATTCGGAACCAGCTGCAATCGAGCTGATTATTGTTCACTATTTCTCCACAATTTTTACTGTGGCGGATCTCCTAGTTATGGAGGAGGTGCTGGATAGTGTTCCCTGCCAGGGTTCTGACATTATGAACGACGTGCTTTGCGCGCCTTACTTCCTAGAGGAAGTGGAGAAAGCCTTACGTGAAATGCACCCCCATAAGGCCCCAGGATCGGATGGACTAAATCCTTTCTTCTTCCAAAAATTTTGGAATGTTCTGGGTGATGATGTGTCGGCTGCAGTTTTGGCTATCTTGGAGGATCATCCTATCCCACCTAGGATGAGCCACACATATGTCACACTTATACCCAAAAAACCAAAGCCCGAAGCCATCACTGATTATCGCCCAATCAGCCTCTGCAATGTTGCCTATAAGCTAGTTACAAACGTTATTACAAATCGGCCGAAGCCCATTTCTCCCGGACATTATATCGGATACCTAGGGTGCCTTTGTTCAGGGACGCCTTATCACAGACAATATCCTCGTTGCTTAAGAGGTTTTCCACTCCATGAGGTCAGATACGAGAGCCAATGGTACGGTGGCTATCAAATTTGATATGGCGAAAGCCTACGATCCAGTTGAATGGCCTTTCCTTTCCAACGTGATGCTTTGATTGGGATTCCGATGCTAGTGGGTGGACCTTGTTATGCGTTGTGTGAAATCTGCCTCGTTCTGTTTCCTTGTTAATGGGGCTCCTTGCAGCTATGTCATTCCGAATATGGGGCTTCGCCAAGGGACTCTTTGTCACCTTATCTTTTCTTATTTTGCTCAGAAGGCCTGTCGAGACTATTAAGAAGGGCGAATGTGTTGGGTGGTATAGTATAAGGGGTCACCGTATATGCCCATCGGCACAAAAAAATTTCACATTTGCTCTTTGCCAATGATACTATCATTTTTTGTGATGCTCAGGTTGATCAAGCTGTGACTGTTAAAGATATATTGCATAAATATGAAGTTGCGTCTGGCCAAAAGATAAATTTCGCAAAAACTGATGTATCCTTCAACAAAGGTGTCCGCCCTGTACGAAGAAATCAAATTACCCTGTGTTTGGATATTAGAGAGGTTCTCTCTCATGATAAGTATCTGGGCCTTCCTACGCATATTGGGAGATCTAAGAAGAAGCCCTTTCTATTTGTAGTCAACCGCATAAAAAAATGGATGAATGGATGGATGAAGAAATTGGCTTCCTGGGTCGGTAGGGAAGTGTTGATTAAAGCAGTTGCTCAAGCCATACGCCCACACCTACCTACGCTACAAGCGTCTTTTGATTCTCGTAGGACTTATGTCATTCCGTTCAAGCATCCATCATCCGGTTTTGGCGGGGTCACCAGCAGCAGGGGCATAAGATTAATTGGCTGGCAGGATCGAAGCTTTGCTTGAGCAAGGACGATGGAGGATTGGGCTTTCGGAATATGGAAGCCTTTAATGTGGCTATGCTTGCAAAGCAGTTTTGAGGCTTCTAAAGAATGGGTCATCTCTCATAGGGCGCTTGCTAAGAGCCAAATATTTCGCACAAGGCAACATCTTCGAAGCTAGTCTTGGACCAAGGCCGAGCTACACCTGGAGAAGTATTTTTGGTATCCGGGACACCATAGTGCGTGGCTCATGTTGGCTTGTTGAGAATGGAAGGTCGCTGAATGTTTGGGAGAGTCGATGGATACCGCGCCCAGTCTCGTTTAAAGTCATCTCACCAATGCCGCCGAGTTTGTCGGAGCTTAAGGTCTGTGATCTGATTGACTTCGATAATATGCGCTGGAAAGAGGCCATGATCCGAGAGTTATTTGTACGCTGTGACGCGGAGGTTGTCATGGGCATTCCCCTATGTGCTTCTTGGCCTAATGACACATTCGTGTGGCATTACAGTACGGATGGGGCCTTCTCGATTCAGTCAGCCTATCGTATGATTGTGCACATTGCCCATCAGTCGGTGGGTAGCTCGTCTCCCTCGGGCACGGAGATTTGGAGAACCATTTGGGCCCTTGACATCCCACCCCGTATCAAGATGTTCTGCTGGAGCGCTAGTAGGGTATCTTACCTTCAAATGGCAACTTGGCAAAACGAGTATCCTCTTTTAATATGGCGTGCACAATATGTGGCCACCGTGAAGAGTCAGACACCCATGCTGTACTAGAGTGCCCACTGGAGATTAGCATTTGGGAGGGCAGTGACCCACCTTTTGGGCTAAACGATTTAGATCTCTGAGGGATTGTCTTGGTTCGGCATGTACACAGATGGAGGGGGCCAGATTTGGAGAGTTCGTGGCTGTCCTTTGGGAGTGCCGGAACGTCAGAAATCGCTTTATTTTCAAGAGGACCGACCGGAACCTGGAATCTTTGAGCTCGAGAGCCATTCCTTTCGTTCGAACTTTTCGGGATTGATGAACCCATTTTTTACCACCTTTTTGCCCCCACTTATGCCTCACTTTCCGGCAGTTTTCAGCCAAAACATGGAAGTTTAATGCTTAATCGTACCTCATATTCTTTGAAAACCGTCTGATCAACTTGTTTTGTGGTTTTAGGAGGTTTGATTGGTTGAGATGCAGAAAACAAGTCAATTCAAGGCGAAACTAGAGCAAAAAGAAGGCAAAATGGAAAAAAGGGGGTGGCATGGGGGCGCCATGCCATGGCACCCTGACCGTGCCACCCCAGGAAGCCAAGATTGCGAAGCAGAGATGTGGCACGGTCACACCGTGCCATGTGGCACCACCGTGCCACTTTAATGAAGTGCGATTAGTCGCGCTGAAGGTTGTAATTTGAGTTAGTTTTTGTTTTCCTCTTTTGGCCGACGGTTTTGGCGATTTTTGGGGCGACGATTCTAGGGTTAGAATTTAGTTTTTACAATTCTTAAAAACACGGGTGGAAGATTTGAGGGGTTGAGTTTGCAATCAATTGTTCATCCAGCAGATTGAAATTCGCCATCCATTTTGACAGTTCAATTCGATATTAAACTAAAGTACGTTTCTCCTTTCTCTCTTAGTGTTTGGAGTGAAATTTGTTGTTTGCAAGCATGTCTACATTGCAATTTGATTGTTTGGTTGAGTCTAAGACAATGGTAGGCTAAAT
>JACYFF010031955.1:568497-629742 GCA_017589665.1 Selenicereus undatus | reverse complement strand
CAGGGCGGCGAACCCCAATCCGAGGCCTTAGTTAACATTAAATTTGTCAATTGTTTAGTAATCATTTCATCAACCATCTCAACGAAGAGATTCCCGCCTAACTTGAGTCGTAAAGGTTGCATTGGTGATTTGAACCGAGTTTCCTGTGGATTCGACCCGTACTTGCCGGTTGCTAACTACAGCTACACCGTGCACTTGCGGTAAAACTTCACAACAGGGATACTCAAGTCAAGGAGGCTATCCCTACGACGCTATTACCTGTGATGTGGAAACCGCCCATGCCCAGCACCGTAAAATTAAATTTTGATAAGGGAGGGAGGGGGGTGTTGGTGAAGATGGGTGGGGATGGGGGTTCGTTATTAGAGATGATAACGGAGATATATTGGTGGCGGGGTTGAAACAGGGAGCTGGTTTGGAGGAGCGCTAGTGGAGGAGGCGCGAGCTTGTCTGTTTGGGTTGCGATACGCTCGTGATACTGGTGTTCGTAATATTCTTGTGAAAATGGACTGCTTAATGCTCATTCAGAGATTCTCCAGAATACGCAACGCAAGTTCAATATACTACGGTTGGTTTTTTTGTTCAGGACATTCTTGTTGTTGTTTTCTCTTTTGATTTCTTTTCGTGGTCTTCTGTCAAGAGGGGCGGTAATAGGGTTGCACATGATCTTACCCACTTCCATCCCTATAGCTATACGGGCAGGTTGTGGGAGGGAGATGTCCTGAAAGGTATTGTCTCACGGGCATTGAACGATATGTACAAGTTCATTAACAAGTATAATACAACCCCCCCCCCCCTTGTTGATAAAAAAGAAAAGAAAAACACTGAAACACAGATGTTCACCTATAAAATTGGGTATCTATGATTTTAGTAAATTTAAAATAAATGTATATATGGCAGAAAACATCTTTTTCTATTCTAATAGCTCTGGCAACCAAACACTAGATGTAAGCAGCACACTTATAAGATAACTAAGGGCCCATGTTACAACAAATGCAACACGTAATTCAGACATCTTGAATCACATTATTGGAAATTAAGAAGGTCCTACTTAAGTGATACTAATAAAGACATGTTTTAGTTAAATCTTTTGAACAAGTTGATTTTTCTTGTTATAAATAATGATTTAAGACTAGAACGTACTTAATAAATAAAAAATCCGTTAGTATTAAAGAATGTCATATGTTTTAAGTATTAGATTTAAATAGTAATTTAGGTCACTTTCCAAGGGCGACCTTGCCTCACTTCCAAGTTCCAAGTTTGACCTAAGCATGTGCAAGGACTTGGAAGTTTTTGCCTATATTGTATCCAATTACGAGTTAACAGTTGTATAATGATGAATATGATTTCAATAAATCAGAAGCTTATAATTATAAATAGGGCAATTTTTTTTTGGGGGGGGGGGGGTTGAGCAAAATAGGGCAATTCATGGTGGGACTATTGGAAGAGAAACGTAGAGACAAATGATCAAATGTTGTGAAAGATTACTCACTACTAATCACAGTCTTCTTTGAAGATTAATCACAACTAATCATAGTACTTTTTTTTTATAATTGTCAATTTTTCAAACTAATCATAACACATTCTTGTTTGTTTACCTGATACCCTCTTATAAAGTCATAGGAATTGCATTACAGATGGCCTTAGTCCTTAATCTTTCAGTCTAGCTGGAACTTTCAATAGCTGATCCATGGAAAGAATAACAAAATGGGTCATCATGAAAATTGATCATTTGGGCCTCTTATAGGAAATTTAACAAATTGTGTCACAAAAGTGACTTCTGGGGGCTTGAGAAAAAGCTTCTTGGGTGTTGGGGTGGGGGGCATAGCAAGCTTGCCAACTGAATTGTACACAAATGAGCACCTCTAATCACAACTGGCCTGTTAGCTCAGTTGGTTAGAGCGTGGTGCTAATAACGCCAAGGTCGCAGGTTCGAGCCCTGCATGGGCCAGGTCTTTTTCACTCTTTTATACTTGTAAATATTTTTTTTGGGGCCCCCCCCCCCCCCCGAGTTTAAGTCTTTGTTTGAGTATGTACAGCAGGTCGGCCTATAGAAAATGCTGAGGAGGAATGTCACCATCCTTAGTTTTGCACCTAATGATCTCAAGCTTATCTTACAATTCTTATTAGTGGCGCTGCAATTAGATATAGAAAGATTGAAAGGGGGCTGATTGAAGAGTAAAAGTAGTATTGTATTCTTGTACCAATGAATTTACATATCAAAACAAACTTGATTCAAAACTAATACAAACTTGTAAACTACTACATATTTAATGTAGTAGCAACGTTCTAAGCTCGAGTCTTGAAAAACTTCCATATTTATATGGTTAAAATACAAGTGTTTAAAGCATATTAGAACATCATTATTTGACACTATTACTTGTATAAACCACCAATTTCAAAGGGGAAAGCATTCATTTCCGCATTGAAAAACTTCCATATTGAAAATTATGTCTTAGTAGCATAAATCACTAATTTTATAGAAATTGCCATGCCCACCAATTTCAAGGGGAAAAGAGAGAAATTCAAATAGGGATCTTGAATGGTTAAATAAAGATAGTTAGAAAAAGGCAATTTAAACTCCAAAAATGACAAGAGACAAAAACATGCAAGAGTGAAGAGAAAAAGAAAGCGACAAAGGAGAGGCTTAATTGGGCTAACGAGATGGGCTACCAAAAATAAAAGAAAAAATAAAAAATTTAAAAAAAAATGATAAAGCTGCCTATATTAAAGACTTTGGGGTTCGGGTGTTTGATAAATAATCTATACTATATATAAAAGTAATGTTGTAATGATGTGAAATTTCTTTGCATTCTCATTAATTAGATATTTCAAACCCTTAGATACATTCTCTCTCCTCATCACAACCATCGGATTGTTGAAAATAATTAATTTGTAATTTTCAAATCTATCACATAGTAATAATGGAAAAAATCATTAATAAGGAAATGATTGTAAGAAAGTATAACCTTATGAAATATAATTCTATAATTGTCGAAATGAGGATTGTGGAGTATGTTTTTCTAAAAGGAATGATTATGCAGTAATTAGTGATTATGAACATTATAAAAAAATATCATTTTTAAACCTTTTGAATTTATTATGTCTCCTTATCACCACGAGATTGTACAAAAAGATTAATCCCGGGAAGTATAATATCAGGAAGTATAATTCCATAATGGTGGGAAAAAAATCATTAACAACTAAGAAAATGATATTAGGAAAGCATAATCTCGGAAAGTATAATTCTGTAATGGTTGAAATAAAGACTATAGAGTGGTTATACCTTTAGTATTATTTTAAATAATAACGTCAAATCCCAATAAAGAATAATCTCATAATTATGGAAATATGAATTATGAAGTAGTTAGTAGCAAACAACTTTGAAAATTATGGATAAAAAATATATCATTCTTGAACCTTCAATAAATGTTATTCAATGATTTATCATGTATAAAATTCGATACACACTAAATATGATGTGAATACTTGCTAATTCTTTGTTGAAGGTACTCATTGTGAATCAAATTTATTTTAATAGAATATATTAAATAATAGCTGAATAAGCAAATGAATTATAAGCTCATCTTCATTTTCCATGCCCCAAATACCAAAAGCAATCTAAAATTAAGATCAATTCCATCAAAATAAAAACAAATTCATTTATTTCAATTAGTAGAATTGAATATCAAAGTAATCAAATTAGCAATGCAACATCGTGTATCTGGGGCGCGCCCCCCCCCCAAAAGAAATGAAATGTAGAAAATTACTATGAACAATTAGAATTCAAACTGGGATACTAACAACTATCATGAAAATCATTATTCCAATATAACTATATTACATTATGTCTTTCACGTTTAATATTTAAGTGAAAAAGGAAATCGAATGAAAAAATGCAACAAAAATAAACAAAAGTTAAATCAACTAAAATTTAAAAAAAAAAACAGGTACACATGGTGCAATTATAGGCTTCAATTATATCATTGTTAATCAAATAATTACTAAGAACTTAATTTTTACTGTAGGTACAAAAAGAGAAGGTGAATTCTGCGTCATTGGCGCCATAAATTAACATATCAACATGTCATTAAGCATGATTTTAGTTACATTTGGACTACCTGTAATCTCTATCGTACTTTACATCATATTTTTTACAGTCATCTGTTGTTTTAATTATTGAGTTTTAACGGTTGTGCATAAAATTGCTATCTACTTATATCTGTTAATAAATTTGAGTTTCTGTTGAACATTCCTATAGTATTCTCTCTCTCTCTCTCTTTATATATATATATATATATATATATATATATATATATATATATATATTTATACACACACACATATACACAAACACAAACTATCTACCGTAGTATGCACCGTGCAAAGCACGGGTCTAAACTAATTTTTTGAATAATTTTGTTAACTAAAAGGAATTTTTTAACTAAAATTAGTTGTTTGACTTAGTAAAAAAGCTCATTTAAATATTTGGTGAAATAACTTTTTGAAAGAGCTTTTTTGATTTAAAAACTAATTTGATTAGCTTTTTAAAATAAATTTTTGGAGAATTAACTTTTTATCTCATAATTTTATTAAAAACAGTTAATTTTACTAAATAATTTTTTTTAAATAATTAATTTAAATAGTTAATATAAATAACTAATTAAAACACTTAATAATTAATAATTAATATAAATATCTAATAATCAATTGTCAAATAGAACCTTCGTACTATCATATATACGCGTTTAAGCAACACAACAATATGAGCCTGTCGAAATCTCTGACCCGTTGTCTCTCTCTTCCCCCGCCCGCGCTGTCAGATTCTCTGTGCTTGACCATAATTATCATCATAATAATTTAAGTAAAGAGTGTTCTACTTTTCTACAAGCACTTTTCTTGTGTGTTCTCTTTTAATTTCCAATTTTAAAACAAATCCATCCTTTAAAAATATTGCCTAAATGAGTTATGATGGATCAGATACTTAGATATGGTTAAAAATAATTTTCGATGGGATTATCAATTTAATATACACAAAACAGTTATTATATCGTTCATCCGGTTGTACATCCACCAGTCCACTAAATTTCCGCCTGGCCCACTTGGAAACTGTTTTTTTTTTAAAAAAAAAAACAAAAACACCAAAACGCACAAAAAACCGTCTAATTCAAGCTTTAAAACCTACGAACTTCTCTCGTGCTCTCTCCACGACCTTCACATATTCTCAGTCCATTTCGCGAATTTTGCAGCAGTCCATCAACAATTCTAGCCAAAATCTCTTCCGTAAAGGTTGAAAGAAGAACTTCGATGTAAGTTTCACCAACAAACCCAATTTGTTTCATTTTTTAATACACTAACATTATCAATCGCATTTTAGGTTTTCAGTCAGCAAACAAAGTTTTTACTAATCGCATTTCTGCAGTCTTTTCAGATGGAACCTCAACATTCAGAAGCAAGAACCAAGAGGTCCAGAAATGATGAATCACTAAACTCTCAAGAAAGGTGTGTTACAAAAACGAAACCTAAAATTTCGTTATTAACTTGTATATTTCGATTTAGTGATTCATAGCTGCCTGTTGGTGAGTTATGAGGCATGTTGGTGAGTTATGAGGCCTGTTTAGTGAGTCTTTACTTTGTGTTAGTGACTTGAACAAATACATGGACTAGTGAGCCAAATCTTGATTTTAGTGAGCCATGACTACCTGTTGGTGAGCTATGGAGCCTATTAGTGAGCCATTACTTTGTATTAGTGACTTAAATAAATACCTGAACTAGTGAGCCAGATCTTGATTTTAGTGAGCCATGACTGCCTGTTTAGTGAGTCATTACTTTGTGTTAGTGACTCGAAGAAATGCATGAACTAGTGAGCCAGATCTTGATTTTATTGAGCCATGACTGCCTATTGGTGAGCTACGAAGCCTGTTTAGTGAGCCATTACTTTGTGTTAGTGACTTGAATAAATACATGCACTAGCTACTGAGTCAGATCTTGATTTTAGTGAGCCATGGCTGCCTGTTGGTGAGCTGTGAAGCCTATTTAGTGAGCCAATACTCTGTGTTAGTGACTTGAACAAATACATGCACTAGTGAGCCAGAACTTGTATTTTAGTGAGCCATGACTGCCTGTTGGTGAGCTATGAAGCATGTTTAGTAAGTCATTACTTTGTGTTAGTGACTTGAACAAATGTATGCACTAGTGAGCCAGAACTTGCATTTGAGTGAGTCATGGCTGCCTGTTGATGAGCTATAACTTCTAAGTAGTGAGCCATTACTTCAATTTAGGGAGATGATTATTATGTACCTTATTTTTTGCTAACACATCACTTCAATTTAGTGAGTTGTATCTTTTATACTCTAGTATTAACATTACATATAATCCTCTTTGACGGATAAAAAACAGAGACTTCAGCCACAAACCCTGAGAAAAAGATCACTGAGCCAATTACACTAGTGGAGGAAGCATCAAAATCACCTGTCTCAAGTACTACTACATACAAAACAAATTTGTCACTCCTAATATTAGTGAGCTAAATATATATCTTCAGTGAGCCAAGAACTATGTTTAGTGAGCACATGGCTGATTCGCTGATTCCAGTGAGCTAGATGTATTTCGCAGAGTGAGCTATATTACTGATAGTGACCTGAATGTTTTTTGTTACTGAGCAAACAAATACATATACTGAGCACACGGTTCATGATGGTGAGCTATTGTTTACCCGACATAATTCAACATTTATCGTGAGCAGACGCATGAATGTAGTGAGCGGAATGTTTTTTATTAGTGAGCAGACGCATACATATAGTGAGCAGAAGACTGATTATGGTGAGCTATTGTTTTTGGTTACTGAGCAAACAAATACATATAATCAGTCCATGCTGAAACGTAGTGAGCGGAATGTTTTTTATTAGTGAGCAGACGCATACATATAGTGAGCACAACACTGATTATGGTGAGCTATTGTTTTTTTTGTTACTAAGCAAACAAATGCATATAATCAGTCCATACTGAAACATGGTGAGTAGAATGTTTTTTATTAGTGGGCAGGCGCATACATATAGTGAGCACAAGATTGATTATGGTGAGCTATTTTCTCATATTACAGAAACCAATTTTTAAAAACAGAATCATGTATATTCAAAAATTAGAACAAATAAAACATTTTCCAAGAACTCCAGAACAACTAAAAAAAACACAATATCTTACATAATCAAACCGGAACAAAAAAAACACAGATCAAAAACCAATATCGAACCTTATGAACACTGCGCGTTTGATAAATCTTAATCATCAACTCTAAATTCCAGCCATGGAATAATTGCTGAAAACCACATAGACCGATCGAGCACTCTAAAAACAGAGAATTCAGCAAAAATGAAGACATTAGATGGCCAATTCGCGATTAATTTGAAATATGCGAACAACAAATTCAAAATCAGCAGTCACCAGTGAATTCAAATCAGAACATAACGATCAGACGCCTAAAATTCATTATATTGAGCAGCAATACACCATTGGTTTCTCGAAAACTAAACTCTATAACGTATGACCAGCAAATAGTTTCTCTCTCTTTTTAAAAAAAAAAAACTGTTAAAATATGTTAAAAACTGCCAAGTGGGACCGGGTGGACAACTGAGATGTCCACCTGGTTGTACGTAATAATTTACGTACACAAAACAATAACAATTGTAAATTTGCAGTATAATTTTATGTGTTAAAACTAAAACTAATAGCTAATGAAATCAGATTATGTAATCTCTTGATATTTATTGATTAGTTTGATACACTAGTAGCAGAAAATGAGTCAAATAAGATGAAATCATGGAAATCATTCGGATAAAATAATTAATTTAATACGTATTTTTAATGATAACTTCTAAAGATTTTACCACTAGAGCTAACTGATATCCATATTTAAATTTCTACATTAATATTATATGACCATGACACTTGCTTATAATAATCTTCATTATAATTTCGACAAAATTTAAGACGTGTGTATCAGTATTATCCTTCTCCTTTTTCCTCATTCCTGAATCCACATCAACATATAATTGGAAGATATAAATTATTATGAAGATATATTAAAGAAATTAATGAGCCAACTAAAAAGTAAGAAAATAAAATAAAAGAGGGGCTAAGCTGCATTTGAACACATAACATAAAGTTGGATCTTAGTGACTTTATATAAATTTAAAAAAGCAGGTCTAAGAATTGCTCGTGCTGAAATACTTTATTGGTTCAAGAATCAAAGGCTACTGCATTCAGCAATTATTCATGTCTCCTCCCCAAACCTCTTGCCTTGTTTGTTCAAATCTGTCAGCAAAATTAATTGATTTTATGCATCTCATTATGGCCACTAAAAAGGATTTTTTTTTTTGGGTGGGGGGAGGGGGGGGGGGGGGGCACAACTCAAGATCATGGGCAAAATAGAAAATAATAGAATTATTCAATGGAAATCTATGAAAGATATCTGACAGCATGGGGACATAACAAGATGTAGGTTTTTTCTTTTGACAGAAAAGTCACCGTTTATACTTGTTTTGCGTTTCCATGTAAAACTATTCAATAAGGCTTGTAGGCATTGACACATTGTAAAATGATAAATATCTTATTATAAAATACTTTTTAAATATCTTGTTTGATCTTAAATGTTATATGATGATATGTTAAATTTTTCAAAAAATTGTATGATGAATAGTAAAAGGATGACATAACGTATTAATTATAAAAAAAAAAACTATCTTTTTATCCATATCTTTTCACAATTAAAAAATTATGCGTATTCGTGGATGAGGTTGATCCAATTAGAGTGACTCTCTCTCTATATATATTTTTTTACAATGGTAAATGGTAAAGAGTGAAAGTTAGGCGTCTCTTCTCACAAGAGTACGCCCAACTAAATCATCAGCTAAGATTGTTCTAAGAGAAGGAGAAAAGCAACAATCTGAAGCGAGAGAAGAGTGATAGAGTGCCCGAATTTTGATAGCTAGTCTGCTGTCATATTCGCTTCTCGGAAGATGTGATTAATAATGAAATGAAATCTTTGGTTCAACCATGCGCGAACATCTTCAATAATATTGGATGTTTGCCATGGGATGTGGATGTTGCCTCGTAGTGCTTGAATCACAATTTGGTTGTCACCTTCAATGACAATTTTGTTGAATCTTGCTTGGACTGCTGAGCTGATTCTATCTCTAAGAGCTCTAGCCTCCGCCACAAGAATGCATGTCTATCCATAGTATGCTGCTCTTACTTTGAGTAGTTTTCCAGTCCAATCCCTTAATATGATTCCACCTGCTGCTGAGGAGTTTTTAATTGATCCGTCAAAATTAAGTTTGACGAATCCCGGGAGGAGGGGTTGCCGCCTCACAAGGTGCTCCTACTCGTTAATGAATCCGCATGCTGCTGAGGATTGACTTTATATATGCGTTGATGTCGCAGACAAACATTAGAGCTTTACCATTCATAGTTATATCTGATTGTTGGAAATTTAGTTATTTTGAATAATTTAACATGTTACCTTTAATCAAAGCAGGACGCTTAAGATGTGTCTTGTTATAAGACATATGTCATTGCTCTAATACATTATTCAGTAACATTTGTTTTAAGTTGTGAAAACTGTTTTAGTAGTGAATATTTATTTACTCTTAACAAATTTTTTTGGGTACAAAATACGGTCATAAATACTATTAATTCCTAATATATCTAAGTAATTAGGTGTTGACATATACTTGTTCAACTAAGTAGTTAATAAAATTCGATAAATCAAGTATTAAGATAAAATAATATGGATAGTTTATCAATATAAAATTAATAAATGACATAATTTCAAACCAACAAAATAAACACTACTTTTAAAAGATCAAAAGTTGGCCTTATTATGTTAGGATAGTACTTGAAATGTCATTAAAAAATTAGCCAGCATATGTACTTGTTAATGAATATATTACACATGTAATACTAATCACTTTGACCTTTTCATCATCCACCCTTGTCTTTTACTTCTCACGGTGCCCCCTCCTAACCCTAAACTATAATGATCTTTATACCTCTCGTGCAGAAGGTACATTGATAAATAGAATCAGGGTTGCAAGAAATATTGAACTAAAAAATTATAGGACTTATAAGACCGTCAATAGTAATCAATAAAAAATATTCAACATATCAAAATATTTATCCTCCAAATGTATGAACTTCAAAAACGGTTACCCACAAAGAATTGTACAATTAATAAGATCTTAGTCTAGTGATAAAGACTAAAGCAAAGCCTATATCATACACTCGAGTGTATGTACTCCCACATGACACGTAAGCCTATATGACAAATACACCCCAAAAAATATATATATAAAATATATATGAGAGCACATGCTTCTGGGTGTACATAATAATTTGCTCTCTTTGTGGCCCATGCAGACTCAAAAAAAATAAAGAATTATACAAATATCGGTGTTTATCCCTGGTAAAAGTAGATCAATTTAAGGGAACAACTAATAATGGTAAATTATTCTCATATTGTGTAATGTGTGCATTACTTGTCGTACTTACGGGTCATGATGCTTGGTTTTGGAATCCTCGCAATAGTTTGTAGCGGCATCCGATATTGAGTCCCCCCAGCCATCAGCCCAACAAACAACATAGGATTCTAAAAATACGAAGCCTTTTTGAAGTTTTTAATTTTGCCAAGCTCCATTAATAAATTGCAGAGTAGAACTGAATAAGCCCTCTGCTTTTCCTTTAATGCAGAGCAAGAAATTGGGTCAGAAATTTGCCATTTTGATAAGGAATTTGCCATTTTCTTGACAATTCAGGGAAAATAGGCAGACCCAATTGTCTGTCTGATTACAGGTTTGAAAAGGGTTCTTTTCTTGCCAGTTTTCCAAATTGCTTAAAATGATTCTCTCTCTCTCTCTCTCTCTCTTTCTCTCTCTGTGATTCATACCAATCAGTTGAATTTGCTTAAAAAGCTCTCGCTCTGTATAATAGTTGTGGGAGGAGCAAAGGAAAAGAGAGAAGGCAGCAAAAGCTGAAAGCTCTGTTTCCCACTTTTTCAATTCTTCTCTTTCAAGGCTGTATTGTGTATTGTATAAAAACCACCCACCACTTCTCTCTCTCTCTCTCTCTCTCCCCCCATTTGCTCAAATCAAAGGACCACACTCGCTCCTTTTACCCATTTTTCTTAATTGAAAACTCAACCACAGATTATTACCGGAAAAAGATCCAATCTTTGATTACGATAATGATGAAGACCCACCATCTTCTCAATTAGTTTCATCAGAAGCTTTCTGGGGTTGAAGAAATTGAACCGATTTTCTCTCTCTTGTTTTAGTATTCAGCAGCAGCCATGGATGCAACCTCAACCCCAGCAACAATAACACCCCCAGGAGGAGGAGGAGTGGTAGCAGGGCAGCCGCCGCCGATGATGGTGACGACCCAACAACCGGCGAACGCGGCTGGCGGCGGTCACGGCTCCGTGGGCGCCGTCATCGGAGTTGTGGCGGCGATTGCGGTGCTCGGAATCATCGCCGGCATGATTGGCAGGCTGTGCAGCGGCAGGACTATCATGGGTTACGGCGGCCATTTCGATGTTGAGAGCTGGGTGGAGACCAAATGCTCTTCTTGCGTCGACGGCCACGTTGGCCCTCCACCGCCACGCCGGCCGCCTATACTGGTGGGGCCGCCAGTTTGGGACAGCGGACCTGGCGGCCGAAGGGGTGGGGTGGCGGGAAATGGGACCACTCCGGCGCCTTTCCCAGCGACCAGAGTGCCAATGACAAGGGAGCTGAAAACAGAGGCGATGGTGGCGGCTGAGCAACAGCAGGAAGAGGATGAGGAGGAGGAGGAGAGAGAGTCTTCAGAGGAGGAGCAGCTCCGCCACCGCCACCGCCACAGTGGCCACAGCCACCGTGTGGAGGAAGAACAACGTGAACACCCTGAAATTCTTGAGAATCATCATCATTATCAACATCAATATCAACATCAACGTGATCAACATCATGACGACATAAGAAGAGCACCATCATGACAGCCAGCAGATTGATGGGTTTGGGCTTATCTGGGGTTGATTATTTTCCTTTTTCCTGAGAAAATTAGGGGGTAATTTCAGCAATTTTGTATCTGAGCAGTGCCAGTTTAGAGAATTAGTAAGGGGGTAGATACGTGTAATTAGATTACATGTTTTTGTTTAAGAAGAATATTAATGGGATGGTGATAACAGTGGGCAGATGCCAGTGCCAAAATTATTCTTTTCGTTTCTCGTGCGAGTTTTGTCTCCTCCCTCGCCACCCTGAAGGATGGTGGCCCTTAAGAGCATCCGCATTGGTGATCCAAAAGTTTGGATCACAAGTGGGGACCCACAACCTCCACATCATCTCACAAGCCAACTTTTTTTCTCTTCTCTACATCCTATGGATCACTAACTTGAATCACCAAATAAAATAATATTTTATAGACCCCACTACTATTATATTATTGGATTTTAGACTTTTAAATGCTTAGTTGACAAAAAAAAAGAGAGAGAGAATGTGTGGGGGGCGGATCATGGCCATGAGCTAGACCATGGGGCGAGCGAAGCGGATCACTGATGCATGGTATTGTTTGGACCGTGAGCCAAATTTTTGGCTAACGAGCCTTGCAATGCAGATGCTCTAAGAGCAAAAACAATGGTGAGTCAGTTTTTGGCTCATCAATTGAGTCTTATCACTGTTACATCAATAATTTCTTTAATATTTTGTCTTACAATTCTTACTCTCTGCAATGGTTGACTCATCACTTATCTTCATCAAATAAAATAATACCCATAAATTCACACCTCAACAAACAATTACTTTTTTAAAATCTAAACAAAAAAACAATATAACCTAATAAAAAACAAAAAAAAAAGATAAAAGGGGAAGGGGGAAGAGGGAAGGCTCACGGCAGGCAGCCGCTCGCTGGGCCGCTATCCCCCTCCTCCCGGCTGTAAGTGATGAAGCAAGATTTTGGCTCTCTTGCCCTCTTTTCTTGGCCCGTGAGGTATCTATTGTGAATGATCTAAGCAGCAGCAGCAGCTAGTGTTGAATTTGTTTGTCCCCACCCCCAATGGGTTTTGATTTGTACCAGAGAGCCGTTGTTTACTTTCAAATTTAACATCGTCAATACTAGTACTAGACTACTACTAGTAGTAGTACTATCTTTTGGTGAAGTCGGTGCCTCGTGACCAGTTCATGTGTGGTCGTACTGTTAGAAGAGGATTGCTTATCCTATCACCCTTCACAATTTGTTGAAAAGACATGCTACTTGCTGCGGTCAATAAGTCAGCTGTTTCTATTCTATATTGATAAGATATTAGCCAATGTTTTAATCAAGGAAGGGGAAATTAAGGCCTATGATTAGGTTCTTAATTTGCAGTCAAAATTTATACAGATAGTAGTCTTGTCAAAATTGTTTTTAATATTCCTATTGTAATTTTCGCATACCGCAATTAAAATTTTATATCTTACTATTAGCTTCTTCTCTGTTTACTTACACAAGACTAGGTATAATCTAATTTGTTTTTTTTTTTATAATAAAAAAGGTGTCAATCAAGACGAATGATAAGACCATCAATATTTACTCAAAAACATACGGCATGCAAATGTGAGTGAGCCTAGCAATTAAAACTGTGCTCAAACTGTTTCTAGATTATTGCGTCATACTAAGTGCAGGACTAGGATCCAAATCATCGATAAAGTTAAGGGGTCATGAAATTCTAGGTTATAAATTCAAGTTGAAACACGGATATCCAATTATATGCGACCCTACATCTAATAAACAGAGTGCGTAGACGCGCCAAAGTAGAAAAAGACATGAGGTAACAGTGCAAGAAAAGCTGATCTAGGAAGTTCTGTAAATAATTTCCGGATGTGAAGTGTAAACGCGTTGCAGTGCATGTACGAGTCAAATTAAGTGATAATCGACATTATTTAGCTAGAATGTCTTTTCTCCGACAAGTCTGTCTGCTATGGCACATCTTGCCGCCACTAGGATTAATTTTAATGCATTATCCTTTGCTGCTGGGACCGTACGTAGAGTATCCATTGGGGGCAAAGATTAACTAGCAACTAGAAAATACACTGAATCAAGTAGGCTTTCAAAATAGAGTACGGACCTGTAATACTTTCTGGTTTGACATTTCAAATTTCGGGCTTCAGATGCATGGAAGCATGACCATTCACACAATCTTAGCCCAGTTCTCCTTGCATCACACAAATGCACAGGAAGTTTAATCTAAGTGGCTGATGCAAAATTTCTGGTTGATTGAAAGTTGTATAAAGCAGATGTTTACAAAATCTTGCCTAAGTTGAACTATAAGTTGTAGTTATCAAGCCCTAGATCCCGCAATGCATCTGTGGCAGCATCTTTGCAATTCTCGTGGTTTTCTTTGGCCCTTCTGATCAGTTTCTCAATGTTATTTCCAAGCAAAATCTTTCTGCAAAACCAGTAGTTGAAGAATGAAGACAAAATACATTTTAAGCCCCTCGAACGACGATCCGATACCTCATGCAGTATAATTTTAAAAACTATAAAAATAAAAACGCTCACCTATTTTCAGGGTTTCTAACTACAAGATTCCTTATCATAAGACAGGCATTCCTCTGCAACTGTTGTGCGCCAGGGAACTTCTGCATGGCTTGGACTGCCAGATCTCCTGCTCCAGCTTCGATAGCACGGGACGCATGATCAGGGGATCTCAAGCACAACACGCTTATGATGTACATAACCTGTGTCACCATTTGACAGTTAATTACCGGTACACAATTCAGCCATCATGTCAGAACACGTATGAGATATTAGACCAAATCATATCAGGTGATTCCACGAAAGGAAGTTGACAAAATAAATGTCTCCTACATGATTTATCATTTGACCATTGGAACATACATTGCAAATTGTTCCATAATAGAGGCTTCTAACTATAAAGTCATGATTTTTAAGATTCTATGTACCTTATTTGTAAGAAAAATGGTTTCAAAGGGATGAAACTAGATGCTCATACACAATCAGCAAATCGTAAGTTTCCTAGATTCCATATAAGGCAATAATCTAAGACATAATATGAAAATCAACTGCAAGCCACCAAAAAATAATGAGTCATTCATCGTGAAAAGTTGGCACATTCCTTAATCCTTACCTCTTGCAATACAGAGGGGTCATCAGCAAATCTGGCTGAGAGTCTAATCAATCTGTCCATACCTCCTTTTTCCACTATTGTGCTCTTATTCTGATCACTCCCTGCCAACTAAAATGAAAGAACTCAGCGGATGCACTTGATAAATTCAACATGAAAGAGCCAAAGTTATGCGGTAATCATTATTGATGTTCAAAGATGAAAAATGACAGTAACATACTAACTATTAGCAGCCATGGTGGCTCCTAAGTCCTGACAAACCTAAGTCACCTTAACACTTAGTATCTATGTTGCTCAATGTGGAAAGAGGGGGGGGGGGGGTTAAAACCAATGAGGACTTCTTGAACAACTTGATCGTGAAGATGGAACCTGAGCATGATTCTTGCAAATATGAGAACAGTTGGGATTGTACAATTGTTAAGAGACCCAAAAGACATGATGTCAAGAACTAAGGATTTGACTTAGCATACCCAAAACCACTTGATGCTTCAAACAGGCAAATAGAGGGGGGAAAATGTTAAATGCAATTCAACCCCCCTCTCGAACTCCCTCCTGATACTCAATGCCTCTTTCCCTCAAACCACCCTCCAACTATGTCAGTGGCTTCTCACATTGCCCGGAACGATCTCAAGACAATCAATCAGATGAGCAATAAATACAAACCTTAGACAATAAAGAGCAACACGCTCGAGCTACAGTCTTGTTTCCTTGTTCACCACAATCATCAATACATCGGAGAACAACATCAACACCACCTTTATCAGCAACAGATCGGCAAATCTCATCCTGCAAACAACTGATCTCAATAAGAGAAAATAGGGCTAAGAGGACCAACCAAATGGATAATGCCGACATATAACATAAATCATACAATGTTGGCATATATGCCAAACACAGTGCTGGATAGCGACAAACCTTAATTTATAAAGTAAATAGTAATTTAGAAAGATAACCCCAACCCTACTTCTTACAAGGTAGGTAAGGATAAGCATACATGGAGTAGGAGCCTTGTGCCTAAAAGAGGAGAGAGATAGAGGCAGGAGGCAACCATCCCACTGCTACCCTCCAAACCACGGTTACCACATCAATGAAGGCCTCCAAGTCATGGTTGGAGTCCACGATTACAGTACGCTACTTGGGCAAGATCGTGAATGGAAAAAGGCATCTGAATACCATGTGGGAATGTAATTAGTGGTGAAAGCGGTTTCTCAAAACTAGTAAATTGCAATCCTGTTTATCCTTAAAATTAGTACTCATTTATGCACAAAAGATGTCTAATAGGAAGGTTGGGCTTTATGACCTTATCTTAGAAGCAATCGGCAAGCAACTTAAAACCGTTACAAGTACTTCAGAATTTTTTCATAACAATTTCATAATTCTCAGAGACATATTATGCCAAAAAAGGACTGAAGCATTCCACAGAAATCACAAAAAGGAATCCTGGCAGAAAGAGCTCAGTGGGTAAAAGACGCTAAAGAAATCCTAAAGGCGATTCTGGAAGGAAGGACTTCTGGGCTGAACAATGATTAAGAAAGGACTCTTCAGCTATGTGCCACAATTCTATGATTATTCTATGTTGGTCACCGACATTTTCATTTTTCCCAAAGCTGAAAGAGCCACCAATGGGTAAGGTTGCACCACTATGTTCATTAAACAAGGCAATACAGGAGGAACCCTTGTTTGTCGCACTAATGTTTGGTTTAACTGATCATGAAAGCCCAAATCCATGTTATCCAACCAGATAGTTAACCTTATTTCCACATCGTGTGCTTGTCAACAACAACAACAACAACTCCTCCCAGTGTGGGTTCCGCTTTCGCGGGGAGCATAGCGACCCGCCACATGAAGCCGTGCTCAAGGGCCCTTAGCCCCCTGGACATTGTGTGCTTGTCACAATTGTCAAAAATGCAAAAATCTAAGGGGAATAACTGAATAACAAATAGCACAGATGCGCTTTTGCAGAAGCGACCTTTGCACTCATATTCTTAAAAATGTATTCAACATAAGCATCCCTCTCCTAAACTGAGAACATTCATCAAAGCAATAAACTTACATTTACAGCAACAGCCTTCAAAGCAACACAAGCTGAAACTAGACTTGGTGAGGAAAGCCCCTCATGAAGGGAGTCCACAAGAGCTTCGGCAATTCCGATTTTTGCAAACTTACGAGCATAGCCAAAAACCTGCAATTGTGTACGTATATATACATTAAAAAGTATGAGAAAGGGTCAGTTCAAACAAATTATCATCCAAAAGGACCCAAATATACAGGTAACAAGCTCAGCTGAACAAGCCATTTGCCCAATAGTAGACTAGACAAATGACAGCAAATGTTTGGAACCCATTTTAAATAACCAGCTTAACAAAACATTTTCCATGACAATATGCTTTTGCTTTGGTGAACATTTTATACCTCCCTCTTCTGTCTAAAATTCTAAAACTTCCACAATGCTGATAGGAAGCACACAACATGAAATTTCATTGTGACAGAGCGTCAATTACTTGTGAAGCTGCAACACGGTTATCATCAGAAGACAGCAAAACGCGAATAGCATCGTACACATTGGCGATGTTGCTTTTATTGGGCCCGTTCAATATATTCAGGATGAGCTCGTCAACTTTCAAGTTGACAAATGACTCCTTGAGGATTTCATTACCAGTTGCAGCAGCAGCAATGACAGAGAAGCAAGCATTCAATAGCTCCAAATTCTGAGAATCTTGTCTCAGGATGCTTATGATGATACCTGGGCCACCGCACTTTTGAAATGTCTCGGCACTTTGAAGATCTGTTGGAGAAGAAACTGATGCCATAAGTAGCTGATCATAGATCTTAGATCAACAAAGCCGAAGACAGTCATAGACACTTCAGCAGCACATACATTTAAAATCAAAATCCAGGGATCATAGTAAGTTCTCATTCATGCACAGGTTATTCTCCTCCATTCCAAAATGAATACAGTACCTTCAAATCTGATATAGTATAGAAGCATTTTGAATTCCCTTTAGCGTCTAACAAATTAAGCAGGATAATACCAATCAATAACAAAATTTAAAAAAAAAAAAAAAACAAGCGAAGGATTGCAAATCATTAGCGGCAACAAGCAAAAAGATTGTACATTATAAGCAAGTAAGATTATTTCTAATCCTACATTTTACGAACAAGAATAAGTTAAATTAAGCGGAAGGGATCAAAGAAGCGGCAAAGAGATGGCTGACTTCGCATACCTCTTAGCAAAGCAGCCAATGCCTTAACAGCTGAAGCAATGACGTTATCTTTGCCGCATCCTGAAACCTTAGAAAAGATTGAAGCAACCAACTCAACTCCGCCGTTTCTGGCGGCAATCGCCGCATTGCCGGCGTTATCACCGCCGCAGAGATCGGTGAGCTTGTCGAGCAAGGCCGCTAACTCCGACAATTCTCTGTCATCGAGGCTTTTGGAGTCGGAACTGAAGTGCTTCAGGCCTTCGAGAGACTGCAGAACTGGATTGTCTTTGACGGAGGTCTCACCAGGAACACAGGTGATGATGCCTGCCGGAAATTGAGGGATCTGTGACGGTGAGAAGCGCAGAGAGATATGGAACAGCAAAAATGGAAGAATAAGAAACGGAGGAGAGAGAAAGCCAACCAGAGAGATCGACGCCTTGAAGAGTGAGAGTATCAATGGCGTCTTGGAGGGCTTCGGCGGGATCCATCCCTAAGTCCTCCATGTTTTCTCTCACCACTTCGTCGAATGCTTCTTGCGATATCGTCGTCTTCGGCGGAACTGGCCCCATCTCTCTCGCTCTCTCTCTCTCTCTCTCTCTTGTGGGGGTTGCAGAGCGGTGTGATTTGATGTGAGTGTCTCTCACTGTAAACACAGCTTCTGTATCTGAGCGGAGAAATTACGCCGATGACTGACTGAGTTTCGCACCTACTCTGGGTCTTCAGCTGTCAGTGGGCCGACGAGGTTTATATTATGGCCCATTTTTACCACAATGAATTAAAAGGGGAACAATAAAATTCTCACTCAAACAATCTAAGCTCACATTCAAGCGTCAAGAGAGATTCAAGTATTGATACAACAATGTAAGATATCAACACTTATATTCAATTTTGTAATAATATTTTTATTACTCGTATTTTTAGGTAAAAAAATTGTGCAATCGACTAACTAGCAAAGCTTAGTCTATGATTACATTCTACAGTAGTGTAGAATGAGGTCCCACATAAAAACCTTCTTTGTATTCTTTATAATTATAATTTAGAAAGAACCCTCGCGAAAAAAAATTACTTAGATTGTGTTCTCACCTTTCATATAAAAAAAACCCCAAAACAAGGAACTTTTCTTAGCACCACCAAGAAGTTGATCCCCCCCCCCCCCCAAAAAAAAAAACTGAATAATGGTTGGCATGAATGTGCGTTTGTACATTTATGCATTAATACATATGCCAATGTGCAATACAAGTTTGAAGCAGCATATAAGTGCATGGTATATACTATATAGAATAATTCTTCTTGAACTAAGATAAAACATTAGTAATGTGATCTTTCTGTCAACCTACGTAGTGTAAGAATAATTTAAACTAGCACAAACCTAAATATATAGAGTTGTTTGATAATCTGCATTTTGGGTTATCTTAACCACCTCTCTACAAAATGTAATTAACCAAAGCCTCTAGAAATGACATCATCTACATGTCACAATTGTGTCATTTGCTGAGGCAGAAGTGCTGTTTCCCTTAATGTTATTATTAATTACAATTTAAGAGTGTGAATAATGTTTGATAATTAAGCAAATTAGTCTGATTATTTTCAGTTTGGTTCCACAACGCCGCTGCCTTTGACTTTCTTAGGCTAAAAGGAAGGGGGCGCGCCCAGCGGGGGAGTCTATTGCATTTGAACTTTGTCAACCACATTTGGCAAATGCGCATTTTCTCTCATTTTTAGTTAATTGTAAGTATGAGAGGTAAAAAGGTCAAGCAGTTGACTTCTAGTTTTATTTTCTGCCATTTCACCAACCCAATATAGTTAAATTTCATTGATTGAAAAATTTATTCAATTATGAAAAATACTACGATTTGTTAGAATTGGATTATGGAATTTACGGGTTATATAGAAAAAATTAAAGTGACTACAAGAAGGGAGACAATGGCATGGGGCTCTAGAGAATAGAAATAGCCTCTTTCTTTTTGTTTTTTTTTTTGGGATTGAAATATATATAAATTAAGATATCCATAGATAGAAGGTCGAATTCATATCCTCTTTCTCAAAATTGAAACAATCCATGAATAAGATACAGTTGATATCTACATAATAATTATAATATTTCATTGTAAGAATTGGACATGTTTTATATGTCATATAGTTTCTGAATTTTAAATGCATGTAGTGTATGATGCATTTTTACAAGACTTTTAATTCGATTCAAGTTGATATACTTCTCTCAGTATCAAATTTTATTTAAATTTCCCTTAAACTCTTGACCCGTGCATTGAAATTCAACTAAAATATATTAAAACCGGTTCACAATTGATAAAATAATTGCATAAACTTATAGAAAGTCAGCAATTTCAACATCCAACTTTCAGTTAATAATCCATACAAGTGTGGATGGGAAATGAATTAGTGATTCTCCAAACACTCAAAACAGAAAAGTACGAACATAATTAAAAAGCGTAAAAATGTGTTGTCTTTAGACAAATTCTTTTGGCAGGTCTTTGGGATATCTCGGAATTCAATGAAAAATCCATTATTCTACATTTATCAGAGCCTACAATAACCCCTATATAAACCCCCAATTCCCACTAATTAAATCTCCTCATCACTTCATAGCATTCCTAAATCCTTCCATTTCCACACACTTTTAAATAACAGCAAACAAAAACATGGCCACGGGATCCTTTAACTCTTACACAACTGGCGTTGCCGTCATGGTAATCACCGTAGCATTGCTGTTGGCTTCCTCCTTGCAGGGAAGCATGGCTAGCTCGGACACGAGTATGATGCGGAAGATGAAGATGAAAATGAACCACAACATGACCAAAGATGGGTGGGGCTGGGGCTGGGGCGGTCCTCACTGGGGCCCCGGACCATGGCCCGGATACAACTCTTCTGATTGCCCATTCTCTCATAGAAACCGCACCCGTGGTCCTAGCCGCATTGTTGTTGGTGGCTCCAACAACTGGAATTTTGGCTTCAATTATACCGACTGGGCTCTTAAGAACGGTCCCTTCTACCTTAATGATGTCTTAGGTATGTACTAACGCCCCCCTTCTCCCCCTCCTTCAAGACAAGACATTTGGGTTACAGTTGAGTTAGTCTCTTAGAATCAATCCCTCGGCTTGTGCATTTGCTTATAGAAATACAGTTGTCCATATTTAAATTTCCCCATGATTTTGATCACCCAAAAATTAAATTCATTCAAGGAGTTGGCGCATGTGCATGTAAGCGTCATTTGAAATTGAGGATCGTAACAATATGACTATATATCTAACTTAAACAATATGTTACCATGCAGTGTTCAAGTACCAGCCACCAGTGAAGGGGTCACCAGGGCACAGCGTGTACTTGTTGCCGGATTTCTGGAGCTACCTGAAGTGTGACCTAAGCAGAGCCAAGCGAATCGCGAGTCCCACACAAGGAGGTGGTAAGGGGTTCGAGTTCAAGCTCACCAAGTGGCGACCCCATTACTTTGCTTGTGGAGAGCACAACGGCATCCATTGCAACCTGGGCATGATGAAGTTCTTTGTCATGCCCATTTTCCGCTACTAGAACTAAATTCATTACTCAAGCCAGGAACTTATAGAACTTCTCATGAATTTGATTTCATCATCGAATAACGAGCTTTAAAATGGGGAAGAAGCAGTGCAAATTAATGTGCAACCGTAATGCACACCTCTATTACTTTCAGGCTTTTTTTTTTCTACTTAGTTATTGAGTCTATAAATTTTTCTATGAGCCGTGTTATTTTTCTTCATTCTCCATCAAATTTTTATAGGTTTATTATGGATTATGAATTTTGGACTTGTAAGGTTTAAACAGTACAATGTACCTTTTCTTTTATGAAAATCATAGTAATAATAACAATGCCATATCTGTTCTAGAATTACATTTGTTTGATGCCTTAGATGTTTACCAAACTTTGCGCAAAATCCTGCTGTCTAAAAAAAAAAAGCCTACAATGGGCATAAACAAAACAAAATTTAAGCTTTTGAAATTTCATAGTCCAGTTAAGCCCAGCTTACATATAATTCGGTCAGAAACTGTAAGGGCTCAAGCCCAAAAACACCTGAACGGAAAAGAGCGGAGGTGAGGGAGGGCAGATCGGATTGGCGGCGGCGGCGATGAGTGTGTACGGCGGAGACAGCTGGGCGAAGGAGGCTCAACACCGGAAGAGGAGAGTTGATGAGCTTATGCTTGATGGCCTCCACGCCTCCTCTTTCAAGAAGCTCTCCAATGGCAAGTTCACCTGCCTTGTTTGCCCTCATCATCCTCTTCTCGATTCTTCTCTCATGCTCTCGGTATGGTTCTTCCCTCTCTCTCGAATTTGTTCCTATCAATTGCAGAATTTGTAGCTGTGATTGTCTCTGATTGCGTGAGATAGTCTACGGATTTTATGGTAGTTATTAGTGTGCTGTATTTAGGAATCGTAGGTTTGTGTTCTCATTGATGTTGATCCGTTGGTCATGGCCCATGGGTGAGTGCGCGACTTTATTGGATAGTAGCTCCTCTTTGATGCCTAGAACACAATGAATTCGTTAGACTGTTGTTTTCCCATGGCAATAGCTACCTCTATGTTAACCCCGCAATCGTGCTAGGAGTGACTGCGGGTTTCAATAGCATAAAGATAATGGAGCGGTGAATCCAGATATGGCAAGCAAACATGTAGTGGATTTTGCATTCTTGAGAACATGAAATTTGGAATCTTATTGAAGTTTATACTGCACACTTTGGCCTGAGATAGATTTGCTAACCTGTTCCGCGTGTTAGAAATCATACCTATTTCGATTTCTTGAAAGTGAATCATGCCTCCCAGTCACGACTAGATAGGGTCCGATGGGGTGGGACATGTGCAGCCTTACCCTGAATTGCTGCCCTTCAGGTGTGTTTTACATTGCATATTTCATTGAGTTGTACACCAATTGTACGATTTTCCTAAATTGGCTCTTTGCTTGTGTTATAAAAGGTTGTGGGCATCTCTGCCTTTTAAAACTCCGTTTATTCGCTGCATAGTTTTAATGTATTGGTTTATTTTGAGGATTTGATGACGGTGTCCTGCTGTATTTATTGAGTTTATGTGTTTTACCTGGTGCAATAAATGTGTGTTCAGCTGCTGCATTCTTAAGCTAGTGTTAACCATTAAGCAAATGCACTGCCAAAAATAATTTAGGTGTGATCTTTCAGATGCATAGTAAAGGGCAGCGCCACCATGCTGCACTATCTAGGCTAAAGGAAAAAGAATTACAGAAACAAGTAGAGATTAACAAGAGAGTGGCATTGTCTGATCATCCTACTACTTCTGCAATTCCAAGCAATCGCAGTCAAACATCAGGATCGGCAAGCAAGCCATTGATTGAACAGACAAGAAAGGCTACTTCTGAGATACTTCATCCAGCAAATGCAGCTCAGAGCATCCATCCAAGTCTCAGTTTGCAACCTAGTATGAAAACTGTCAGTGTCCATCATGCTTCAGGGCTAAACTGTGAGGTCAATTCTCATCATTCTGCTCAGACTAACTTGCCCGCACCTTCACCCCAAAGAGACTTCCGGGAGCGCCGAGAGATGGAACTGAAGTTCACTTGTGCTGGTTGGAAGCGTGATTGCCATGGGAAATGGTACCGAGATGAAAATGTGAGTTTCGATTCTGTATTTATTTGTACAAGATCATGTTTCCATTAGCTTAAAGATCAGCTTAGCTGTTAAGAGGGCTTTACCTTGATTTGCCTTGTTCTGCACAGTTCAACTCAACTGAATATCCTTTGAGAGAATATATTGGTGCTTAAATGGCTATTGATTGTTGGTCTCTAGTCGCCCTCCTTGCCATCTGAAAAATTGTTCTTTTCATGTGATGGTTTTGCTTGCAGGTTGAGTTTGATTCTGATGAGGAAGACCCAAACATTTGTCTTGCATGAAAGCTAGAGATACTGCCTAAATTACGATTGCTTTTGAAGTTTTGCTGTGCAACAACAATGTTGATACCCCCGAATCGTACTTATTAATCTGGTTACCTTTTGAAACTTAATGAAGATGAGGTAATGCAGGGTTTTGAGGATGTCGATTAGCTGCTTATCTGGTGTATATAAGCCTATTCTCTTCACCAATGCAATGATTTGATCTGCTCGATCTAGTGGTAGATTTCATCCATGCTGCATATGGATTCCAAGGATCTCGTAATTGCCCAAGCATGACAATACTGCGTTGATTCATCTTGATACAAATCGATCACCTGGGACCTAAGATTTCAGAGGTTGAGATTAGATTGTTCTTGCTTTAGAATCATCGCTAATTGCCTTTTCTCAGAACCCCCTCCCTTCGGACTGTGTCAGGGGTGGGATTATGCAGATCATGACCACCATGGTAGGGTCCATACTGAAGGGGAGAGATGTCAGTTGGAATTATCATTTATTTGATTGGATACTTGCAAGAAAACATCCTGAAATGGCTTTTCAGGGTGAACATTACAGGGCTGCAGGTCATATTTGTGCAATTTTATTTGCCTGTACTGTTCACTGAGAGCAACCCAGTTGTGATCATCAGTGGTAGCATTGCAACTGAGATTGATAACAATTCACAACATTGACAGATCTTGCTATTTTGTCTTGGTAGAGGATGCAACTGCAAAGCTCTGGCCTCCTGATTTCTCAAGATTTAGTAGGTGGTTATGTTGTTAAGGCGGATGTCATATGTAATACCATCATTGTGAGTCTTTAGAAAATTTAGATGTAGACAATCTTATTATGTAAAAGTTACCCAAGTAGATGTCATGTATTTTCCCTAAATGCACCTATAGACATTACCCAGGTAGATGTCTCATATCAAATGTATTATGGTTAACGCTATCATTTGGTTGGATAACCAGCGTCTATTGGGTTGGACTCTGGCAAGCTCAACTGCTGTAATCTTGATCTCAAAATGTAAGAGGTGGTTATGTTGTACTCTTGATTTGAATATATCATGTACGGAATGGATTTATTGTGCATTGTGCTTGTACATTGTTAAAGGTGTTCTGCAAAAGAGAATGGCACACTACTTTATGTTTATCACCACTAATTATTGTAGAACAGAGAATGAAGGATGAAAACTGTCAAGACAAGCATTCTGTTTTTGAGTTCAGAGTTGTAAGAATCTCATAGCTGCTAAAGCAATGAACATGAAATCCGCACATGAGCGCATGTGGAAAGTAATTCCCTCTTTAGATCCACCATGTGAACAAATGCTTAATCTAACAGAATCTTGTCCACTACCCTTCATCTGGACATTACACCTCATTTAATCCACATTAATAAAATCACACCAGAGCAAACTTAAAAAGAGAAAACTGATGCCTGAGAATAAAAATAAAAACCAAGAAAATCGAGTGTGAGGACTATTGCCTAAAAAAATCGTTACACTAACATTACATTCCAATTTCAGATTTTATCAGTAAAAATTTACACAAGCTACCCCTCAGCTGGCCTGTCCGTGTCTATTACTTTCACTCTCCTCACTTCTTTCCTTTCCTCGCCGAGGCTCTGGTCGCTGGTGACGCAGCGCCCCTCGCCGGAGCCTTCCTCGCTGGCGCCTTCTTAGCCGCAGCTGCCGGCTTCTTTGAAGGTGTAGAACGAGCGGCGGTCTTGGCTACCTTAGCCGGCTTCTCTTTCGGCTTGTCAGCGGCTTTCCTTTTAGGAGCAGCCTTCGGCTTCTCGGCGGCCTTAGCCTTAGGCGTCGGCTTAGCCTTCGTCTTAGCCGCTGGAGCCGCAGCCTTCGGCTTAGCCTTAGCCGCCGTTTTAGCAGCCGGCTTTGACTTCGTAGCATTCGCCTTGCCCTTTCCGGCTTCAGTTTTAGCCAGCGTGGCCACCTTCCTCGAGCGAACCCCAGCCTTTCCAGCTCGGGTAGTCTTGGCCGGCGCCGCCGCCTTCTTGGCCGGAGCAACGGCAGATGACTTGGCCTTTTTCGCCGGAGCAGGTTTTTTCCCTGACGTTGTCGCTTTCTTCAAGTGAACCCCAGGCTTTCCGGCTCTCGTAGCCTTCTTCGCCGGAGCAGTGGGGGAAGCCTGAGTCTTCTTGCCGGACTGTCGCGCCGGCGGGAGCTTGTAGGAGCCCTTCACCTTCACAAGCTTTTCAGCAGCCACGGATTTCTTCAGATTCAAAAGCAACAGCTTCCTGAATGTAGGTGGAAGCTGCTTGTACTTATCCTCGATGAACTTCTGGATCGCTTGTTGACTCGATCCATTTCTTTCTTTCAGCGTCGTAATCGCATCAGCAATCATCTGCATTATCAGCAAAACACATGCATCAATCAATCGCACTCAAATGCATATCAGTCACAAAACAACGAAATCGCAATCTCAAATTTCGGCATACTTCTTTTCTTACCTCAAAGTAAGGAGGATGAACCGACGGCTTCCTTGGACCTTTAGGCTTCCTGGATTTCGTCTCTTTCTTCTTCTTCTTCTCCGGCTTTTCGACATCGCCTGCAGGATTTTCCTCCGCCGCCGGAGCCGGCTCAGTTGCGACGACTGGTTCTTCAGTTGCCATCGACGGCAATCTAGGGTTAGGGCTTGAAATTGGAATAGAGAATCTGACCAAGGAGAGAGAAAGGGGGAGAATTATCGGTCGGATCCGTCAACTGGATTCCAATTGAAGTGAGAGAGATGTGTAAGAAATGGGACGATTTAAATAGTCACTGTTGTCTGCATATAATCTGGAAAGGCTGAATTTGATTGGTCCACAAGACCCTCACACGGATCACCCTGCCTTTTAAAGGACTTTGATTGAGGCCGTTGGATTACATGATATCGACGGTTGATGGTTGTTTTGGTTAAGTTAGCCTTAGGCATGAGGATTCCTTGGGAAGTGATGGTTGACTAGGTGGGAGAGCTGGGACTAGGAGTGTGTTTTTCACCTTGATTCCTTATGCAATATCTTTGTCTGCAAGTTCATGAAATTTCTTGAGTTTTGCCCAATTTTGTAACCCATTTAGTTAGCTTTCCATTGAATGTTCAAAGTCATTATATTACCAACATATTTGGGAGATATTTGATCTAGAATCATAATGGTCATATTTAGGGTTTGCTACGAATTCGGATAAGTCTTTTGAGATTTTATCAAAATAATCCCTGTTACTATATAGATTACAATACTACAAACGATAATACGCTAATATGAGAGGCTTTTGAATCAAGAATCTTAGAAATCGGCTTAGAATTCGAAATTAAATTATCCAGCAAAAAACCAATAAAGTTGAACACATGATCGATATGGAATAAAAGACTGCCTTAATATGGATTTGTTCAAATCGCAAGGTGTCATTGTAAAACCTTAAGATACTTCCTAACCTATAGTCCTATAGCAAATGTAAATGACTACTTAGAAGGAAATTGACAATCCAAAACATTTCTTATTAAATAAAAATACGCCCATACCTAATTAAGGTATATTACTTGCATATGTATGAATGTTGCAAGCTCTTTATTTTGTATAAACATCACGTTAATGTATTGTTAGGCCTGCTTTCCTATGTAGGGAGGGTGTGTGTGCAATCTTAAAACTCAATATCATATTCTAGTCCTAAAACCTACATGTTGGAAAAAGATCTACAACTCCTACAAAATAAGCACATGTTTATACCATTTATAGTTGTCATTTTCTTTTCAAAGTATCATCTTGTGGCTTTGTAGTAGATATTCGAGTAACATTATTAACAGGAAAAAACACAAATGACCTTCCCTAATTATGATATCATACTACATATCCGTCAGAATGAAATGAAACAACTATTTAGTTGTAAATAAGTGCTCCATATAACCAATACCTTTTTAATGCAACCATATAGCATTATATATAGCCTATACCTGGCTGGCTTATATATCATACCAACAGTAATAACTCATCTCAATATGAGCCCTGCTTTTTATTTGTTTGAAAATATTTAGATTTATGTAGTCTTACTCTCTGCAAACCTTGTACAAGTAGAGTAATCAATTTCAAAAGACTCACAAAAAACTTTCAAAAAACATTTTGTTGAGATGAACATTTTAAAATGTGCGACGTATGTATTATGAACTTTGATTTTTAATATTATCTACTTATATATGTAGCTCCAAGCCTCCAATATGTGAAATTATTTTATCATGTTATAAAGAAAACTTTTCATAACGGTGACACATCCATTGCCTGAATTCGTTATATTTCAATGCATATCATACATACAAGTATAACTTCACTTTACGGTTGCTATGTATATTCTAATTAATAACTAAATTCGAATTTTGATAGCCACACATAAACTAAAAGAATTTAGGGAATAACATATTAAGGAGTTGGATTTGAGACTAGCAATGCGATAAATTTTTTTATCACAGTTATAATAAAATTGCAAAATCTTGAGTAAAAAATATCGAATTAGTTAGATTGCATACTTAATAACCAAAGTTCAATAGAATAGCAATAGTAAGAATTGTGAAGTGACATATGCAAGGAACAGTTGATACACGTATTGTACATTAGCTAGGATAACTCATGTAGGAAAACTTGTTTTATAGAAAATTTTATGAAAAACCCCATTGAAAAATTTTCAATGATTGTCTATCCTTGTTTTAGTTTTTCTCTCAAGACGACACTGTAGTTTGACAAATATGAATAAAGAAAGTTCAAACACGGCATAACCACAAAAATCAATGATCTAAAAGCCAATTACACACTGTCATAAGATGCAAAGCAAAACACGTACGTCTACTTCCAACCTTACGTGAACATCGAACTCTGTACTCAAAAGTGATCGGCTAGGAAATCACCGGTGTGAAGCGATTTTATTCAAGGAATACATTTTTAGAAATACCAGGTTACTGTAAAAAAGAAAAAAAAAGGGGGCAGCTCGGTGCATAAACATTTTGCATTCTCGCAGGTTTCAGGGAAGGCCCCCACCCTAAAGGGTAATTGTAAGTAGTCTAGCCTGACTTTGTCAGTGGCTGATTTCAAGGTTCGAACCCGTGATCTTTTGGTCATACTAAAACAACCCTACTGTTGCTCCAAGACTCCCCTTCAAGTATTAGGTTATTGTAATTCTTCTAATAGCCACTGTCTCATCTCCGAAGACAGAAATACCAAGTTTTTTCTTTAAGTTCAAAGCTTCGTTCGTAAATTTAGTAGGGGTAGGCGAATCTTGATTTGACTTGGAAATCTTGCTACTACCCTTCTTACCTTTGTTGAAATATTTACGTCATTCACTTGTTTCATGGACTTGAAGATCTATTTCAAGAGGACCATCAAAAAGGTGAAAGGAACCATCAATCTCTTCATCTTCTTCCATAGAAGGTCCATAACTTCGTTCATGGGAGTGAACTTCCCAACATAAGTAGGGCGACTTTGAGCATTTTTCAAATGTTGAGTAATTGTCTTGCTATTGTCCAAGAGTGCCTCACATACATCTGTCTCACAGCAACATTAGCTACTTTTCAAGCTTCAAATTCCTTGTCGTTGGGGCAACCAAAAAGAGCTTGCTTATAAGGAGATGATATATCTTGATTGTGGGCGATTTTATTTATTTTTTTACTTCAACCCACTTTGAAATAGACTTCGATCTTTTGAGATGAAATGTTTTTCTTTCCACGTCGAGGCAGCAATCTTTTTTGAAATCCAGCCCAAGAAACTTGTATGTTATTACCACCAATAATTTACCATTCATATGTTCAATGGTTTTCATACTATCTTGAATGCCAAAAAATCAAATGAAACCATACTTTCTACCACTTTTTCACCTAAGTTTGTTCAAAATATATACATGCTTTCGCGGGGTCTGGGGAGATTCAGATGTAGACAATTATACCTTTACCAGCAATTCTGTCTCCTAGAGATGCTGATTCCAAGAGACCCACAAAAACCACATTTTGTGAAATCATTTTATAAAAGAAAGGTTTTGAGAAAACATTTTATTGGGGTCACCTCTCTAAAACTATTAAACAAATTTTTGAAGTTTACACTACTCAATTCCTTAGGCAAAATCATCAACAAAGATAGCAAAAACTTTACGACTGTTACCTAAATTCTTAGCAATAGGTTACCACACAGAAGGCCTATCCGAATTCATCACACTGTTGTTACGCTTCTGCCTAGCGGACTTGAATCAACGATGACAGATAGGAAACCGGAAAGGAGCCGAGGGTTGGTGCGAGGAGGCAGACAGGTGCATCATTGAACTACAAAAGAAACACCAAGGGCAAAACCAAGGTGGCTGGGCGATGGGCCACTGGCAAATAGAGAGGATTATGACAAGAAAATGCCAGAACACAACTGTCGCCCGGCCGATGCGAATCTAGCGGACATGGAATTAGGGTTTCAGGACCATTGTATGCGCACATTTCTTATCAGCCGTGTATCAGCGTGCATGGATCTTTCTTTAGTTTTCTTTTATATGATTTGTATGTTAAGATGAAACGTTTCTTCAAATTAAGTAGGTTTTGCTTCCATTATTGGTTCATTTATAGGATTACATACACACACATATACATATATATATATATAGGATTACATACACACACACACACATATATATATGTGTGTGTGTGTGTGTGTGTGTGTGTGTATGTATGTGTGTGTGTGTGTGTGTGTGTGTGTGTGTGTGTATATATATATATGTACGTATGTATGCGTGTATATATATATGTGTGTGTGTGTGTACATATATATATACATATACATATACATACATATATATTATATATATATGTGTGTGTGTGTGTGTGTGTGTGTGTGTGTGTGTATTTATATTTATAGATATGTGTGTATGTATGTATGTATATTTACACGTATATGTATATGTATATATATGTATATATGTACTAAAATAAAACAAACAATTCTAAAATTTTGACACATGTCGCTCTCACAAATTTTTTAAGATAATTAATATTTTTAAAAAATACAAGATAGTCAATTAGGTACGAAAGATTTTCTTTCCCCGGAAAAGGATTTTAGAAAGTTGATTATAATTTGGAATTTTTTTTTTTCCAATTTTTTTTCCAAAAAAAGAGACAATGTTAGTTTATATTATGTTCGTAACACTACTATCAATGTTACCAAAAATAACGCATTACATTGTAATAAAATAAATACACCAATTACGGATAATTTATTGTGTGCGTTTGATTTCCAATTTTTTCCCCAGAGTTGGCAACCAATATGTAGTACTACAAAGGCACATAGTCACATACACATATTTCACATCTAACTTACTATAAAAAAACACAATTATTGTTATTAAAAAATAATCAAAGATATTTGATTTTTATTATTATTATTTTTTCTATCACTTTGAATATAAATATAAATCCACTAATATTTTGCTTTGAAAATTATAAATATAAATATAAATATTAAATATTAGAGATTATAAATACAATAGGATCATGGTTGTGGATCCTATATATAAGCAATAAAATGCCACAAAAAAATCATCAATAAAATGTACCAAATTGCTTTCGATTTTTAGAGGAAAGGAGTTTAAGCGAAGAGCCCCAATGTAACACCCATGGTTAACTCCTAGCCTAATTTTATATCTAATTTTTTCAACTATAATTGTTGTTATTTAATTAATAGCAAATTTATGGCCATTATTTTTTTAACTATAGTAATTGCAATATTGTACTTTTTGGGCTACCATGCTTTCAAAATTATTATTAAAGTACAATATTACAATTACTATAAATATTTACTAATTTAATTATAATATATTCTAATACACTAGAATTTTTTACCTAATAAATTCTCATGACTTGCATCCCTTAATAACTATTTTAGCTAAAAGTTACAAATAATTTTGCAAAAAAAAAAATCTAAAAAAGTTGTGTATAAGGTTGTTGCTAAATGACTTATTATAATTTTTATAAACAATTCTACAATTGAAGATTTATTAGATTTTCCATGCATCGCATGAGTATAGAAATACTAGTTGAGAATTAAAACACATTAAAATGCACATGCATGTTATGGTAAGACGTAGCTAACTAAGACAAATTTCTGTTAATCATCTAATGTGAAGAACCTATATTGTGTAAGGAAATTACATTCTTTAAAACCATTTTGTACAAAAAAACTTAGCTATGATGATATAGTATAAAACAATGAGCCTAACTCGCTCCTTAATTAAGAATATATGTAGGCAAATCCATACAATCTTAATTGAACATCATAATGTGTGATACTTAGACACCTATAGATCCAAAGCAAATGTTAGCTAAAATATATCTATTTTTTCATGAGAAATATTAATTGATTATCTAGTACATTGCATATTATATTTTTAAGAAATTAGTTAAAAATGCAAAAAAAAACAAAAAAAGTGAAAAAGAGAGAAAAGAAACCAATCACATTGTGATAAATGTCATCAAAACAACTAATGTATTCAACTTTGTGCGTAATTGATAAATTGCAGGGTAGTGATATATATCTTGCTACAAGACACTCTTAAGTATCTTGCCTCATCATAATTAACATAATTTATAATTTAAAATTACAAAATTTTTAGTGATTACTCTTAATTATGAATTGCTAACCTTAAATATTCATCGGCTACGCCAATAAAATATTTAATGATGCCCTAAACGCATTAACTCTATCCACAAATACACATGATATGCGTATTTTAGAAATGTGATAAATTATAGATAAAAAGATAATTTTATATAATTTATAAGTTGTAATATATTTCTGCTATTAGATCTTACCATTTTTTTTTATTTTAAAAATATAATAGTATATTTTTCAAATTAAAATAAGACACATAAAAAATATATTGTAGCAAGACACTTTATTATTTTGCTAAATTGAATCCCCATAACCCGTTTTTAGATGGGTTAGCTACATTGTTGACACTTAAAGCATTGTACAACTCTTGTGCAGCGGCGTGATCTCCGACAACGCCGTTGAAATCGACGACAAGGCGGCACTGCCTCCTTCGCCACCCTTTACATGCCGGCGGGGGTGGGGGTTGGCCTTGGATCGCCGCCAAAGCATTCTACAATTGATATCCTTAACCGTTCGAATCGGGTCAGCTAGTCGAGGAAGAACGGCTCCTAATACGGCGCTATTATTCAGCGGTCCTTCGCCTGTGCCAAGCAAGGGTTTAGGAATTGAAGCGGGATGACTGGATGACAACCATAAAACGAGAAATGAATAGGCCCAAAATGATTGCCAGGGTGGGTTGTAACTTGTAATGCAATGCTGTCTCTGTCTGTTAAGATTCAGGAATCTGAGAAATGGGTTATTAGTGGGTCTGTCAAGAAGCACAGCCATGAACTTGGTCACGTTCACTGTCTTGATCAAACAGTGTTGTGGGATTAGTAATGTTGGGCTCCCTGAGGTTGACGCGGATTAATAAGCAGAAAGGGTGAATTCCAGCTCCCTATTGATTATCTAAAGCAAATGAGCTCAGAAAGCCCTGATTTTGTCTATGCAATTCTAGCTTATGATGTTCATTCCAGAGGTAATGTCTTCTGGTCTGTTGCTAGGGATAGGATGAATTATACTTGTTTTGGTGATATTGTTACATTTGCTGCTACTTTGAGTTTTAGGCCCAGTAAGTATAGGTTGCCCCTTTGCACCCTTGTCTGGTGTTAGTCATCATGGCCAGCCTATTTTGTTTCGCTGTGCCTTGTTGTTTAAGGAGTCGGGAGGGTCGTTTGAATGGTTGTTTGATACGTGGCTGACTGATATGTTGCGGAACCTCCAGTCTCCATTACTACTGATCACGATGCCACCATGTGGTCAGTGATCATGAAGGTTTTTCCTGACACACGCTGTCGGTTCTGCAATGTCCGATGTTCTTCTCTTCCGTATTTTGAATGAAGCGGGTTTCTACATGTGTGTGAAGTTGCCTGAATCAGTTGAAAAGTTCTCAGTATTGTTGATGTTGCTGCTAGATAGGTATAATATCAGGAATAATGTGTGGCTTCAGTCAATTTATTCTGCTCATAGGCAGTGGTTCCTGTGTATTTGAGGGATGCCTTTTTTGCTGAAATGTTCATTACTCTACGTAGTCGTAGTGATATTATTAACTTGTGCTTTGATGGGAATGTGAATGCTTCCTCACTTCCACTAGTCTTAATCGGTGCTTTGAACCTTATGAGAAGGCACCACACAGCTGCAATGAAGAACAAGTAAAAGCTGATTCTGATATCATGAATACCCTGCTCTTACAACCCCTTCTCCTATGGATAAACAAGCATCTCAGCTTAATACTCGGAAAAATTTTACTACATTTCCAGAGAAGTTGGCAGGATTTTGACTTTCATGGCTACAAAAATTGACGACAATGGGGAGTGTTATTACTTTCCAAGTGGCTAAATATGGGGAGGACTATAAAGCATTCTGTGTGGGATTCAATGTTTTGGAGATGAAAGCGACTTGCAGTTGCCAGATGTTCTAGTTTTCAGGCCCTCTTCGCGGACATGTGTTGGCCGTATTTCAAGTAATGAATGCTCTTACCCTCCCTCTCACATTACATTGTGAAGAGATGGACCAGAAATGCCAAGAGAAATGTTGTGTTAGATGACGAGTGTGGTAGCAGTGTATGTAAATATCTGGAGTCCCATACATTCAGTTATAATGCTCTTCGTCATGAGACCTTCAAATTTGCAGATGAAGGGGCTAATAGTTTAGAGACAAAGCAACAATTGCTAGTAGCTTTGCAGGAGTCTACGGAAAAGGCTTCCCTTGGTTTAAAGTGGAGAAAAGAAGTTCTATGAGAGGCAACCACCTTAGGGACTCAACTAAAGATGAATGTTCCAGGAGTAAGGCCCACTGCGATAATGGCGAGAGCTTCAATAATCAATTTGTCTGAGGTACATGGACTATTTTTTGTCCTGTTTGGTGTTGATATGGTTTTGGTACAGACTACTATATACTCTTCTTTTTGTCATATTTTATTTTATCAGCTGGTAGCTGGCTTGCTTCTATTACCAGTGGCTATTTTTCATGTTTGACAGCTTTGTCTTCGCTCCCTGGGAACATAGCCAGGAAATAGCTGTATATTGTCTGGTACTCGTGTAATTGGCATTTTCATGCTTTCCCTGGCAACCTCTTACCTGCTATATGGGGTTTTCAAAAAGCTTTAACCAGTTGCTTAAGCACATAGTTTTGATGTGTGTTATGAAGTTAGAGAGGAGGGGAAGTGGGCCTTCTGTAGCATATTGTTAGAGAATAGTTTTGATGTGTGTTATAAAGTTAGAGAGGAGGGGAAGTGGGCCTTCTGTAGCATATTGTTAGAGAGACAGTGCAGAGTTGTTATTCAGTGTGAATAAATGTGCTTGGGTGTGTTTCTTGTTCCTTTTTTTTTTGGTTTGATACGGATATTTGGGTGTTTTTTTTTTCCGCTGCTTATATTTTGTTTATCAAGTGAGATTGGCAGTTTGGTGAGTAATTTGAGGTCTATGTGAAACCAGGACCCATTTTGTTCCTAATTATGAAGGTTTCATGAAGTTTAATCATGAGTCGCTTAAATATTTGAGGATTCAATCGATGGTAAGAAGTGGATGCTTCTTGCTACTCTTACCTCTGGTTGGTTGGAATCAGAAAAATGCCATTCAACCAAGGCAAGTTTAGAGGTATCTTCCTAGCTTTGCCTGTGCATATTTGTAGTCTGAAAAGTAGTAAAATCGCTTGCAAATTGCAATGCTAGATTGCTCGGTCTTTATGGAGTCGGCCTTCAGTTGCTTGCATGCCCCTTGGGTCCTGGCTGCTTATCAGAAAATCAAGCTCTCTAGCAGGGAATTTCTGGGAGAGGACTCCCCGCCGGGGGGGAGGCGGGAGGGCAATTGAGATGATTCCTCAGACCTTATATTTGGTGATTAGCTGCCGAGTAGCAGGACAGCTGTTGAGGGTGACGGAATCCCTGTCCAAGTTATAACAGCTCCTCCCAAGCTGGACTAATTGTGTACTTTGGCAAAAGTGGATTTCTGTTTTTCCTGAATTATATTGTACTATCTGTTTTGTGGATAGCCTTTGTGATGGTTGTCATTAGCTTCTGCATTTGATGCCTTCTCCAACTCTGCTATTTTTACACACAAATATATTTTTATACTTAGCACACACATGCATACCCACTTCTCAGGCACTCATCTATCCAACAAAAAAGGCGACTAGCTAGAGTATTTTGTTGGTTGGATTATCAGCACATTTCACGAAAGCTAATAGCAATATAGCATCGCTGATGCTGTCAGATACTTGGTCAGACGCTAAGCTCTGTGCGTGCGTGTGTGTCTGTGTGTTTTGAAGGACTTTATCGACCAGAAAATCAGGGAACTGGGTGAGGAGATTGAATCTGATAATCGCGAGTGTGAAGCTTATCAAGCGAACTTGTTTTTGGTCCTGAAGGACATTGAGAATCATAAACAACAACTAGCAGTTTTAGTTGTCTTATTCCTTGGTAAATAAGTAAATTGGCAACTTCAGTCTTCATACAGATGGCAGAAACCTGATTCTTATGTGGATGAGAGAAGCTAAACAGCTCAGATGGTTCTACATTCAAAGGTATGCATGATATCTGAAATTCATGTTCTTGACGGACATTGATATATGCCATATTATCTCCTGCCGCCCTAGCATTTGAAGCCTTTCTCTTTCTGTTCCCAAATGGATGCTTCAAGGTCTCGCTCTTTTTTCTTCCTTCCCTCTTTCCTTTCTTTTCCCGTGGGTTTCTTGTGTGTATGATTGAAGGCAATGCTTCATTTGTCTCTCCTTATTTTTTTTTTATTTTTTTTATTTTTTTTTACAAAAGACCGTTACGCAATCCTGGAAAAAGTTACTGATGAATTTTTTTTTCCTTAATTTATTCTTTCAGTGTTTTTTTCTGTTTTCTTCTGTGAATATCAAAGTTATAAATATCGTACTGGTCATTGTATCGTTTTTTAAATAGAACGAGACATATCAGATTTATGTATCATTGTATCGGGCTCGTACTATTTTGAATTTCAAAGAAATAAAAAATTAAAGTACAAAAAATTTAAAACTTTAGTGTGCCGGGTGTTATTTGAGCCGAAAATATTAGTACGGCTAGATATTTGACGGTATAGAGCGTTGTTGACCAGTATTTGGCCGATACAATACAAGACAGTAGCTTGTACCGTTTCTTAACCAACACAGTACGTTTCAGCCAATACCGAACGATACAGTATGTATTTATAACATTGGTGGGTATACGAGGTAAGTTATTTTTGTTTTCAGGTCAATCTTTTTTTTTTAAATCACCAAAAGGAAGGATATTTTTTTCAAGGAAAATTAGAAGTCGACTCTTCATATTGTGTTTTTGGTATCAAGCGTGTGGCCCGGGTAAAACACGCCGACTTTCAAAGGGTTAAAAATACAATTTGGCAAAAAATCTTCATGCGATACCTCGTATTGGTGGACTGCCGTTGCCATACTCAGAAGTTTCCGTTAGCAGTTGTTCTGTTCAGTGTTCCTCTTCTTTCTTTGCAGAAACCCTAACAACTTGGAGGACTGTTCGAAGCTTTTTCACAGTAGGGTTAACTATTTGATAATTGTCACAGGTGCTTGATAATGTTTGAAACCTGAAAGAATCGGATCCATAGCCACCCGAATCCGCGACCCAAGCTGCCCTAGGGTTCAACTTTAGAAAACGGATTGTTGCTATAGCCTATGATTATTGTGTATCAATCTAGGTTCTGGGAGTTTTGCCTGATTTATATGTCCGGTCTTAATTAAACCCTGATTTGAATTCTTCGCGTTTACTCGTGGAGGGATTTGAGTTGAGCCATGCTGAGCGACTATGGCATAGACTTAACCAATCTGGCTGAGAAGGTACTCCCTCAAATTCAGTTTGCAGTTTGTTTGGTTGAAACAGTTACTATTTTGGGACACTCGTGCTTTCTTGCGAGTTTAATTTGTGTGTTAACCTTTTGGATTGGTTACAGGGTGAATTGGACCCATTAATTACAAGTGATGGGGATATTGATCATGTTATGCACATTTTGTGCAAGCGAAGAAAGAACAGCCCGTGCCTCCTAGGCAGGCCTGGCATCAGAGTTGCTTCGGTTGTCGAAGGTCTTGCCAAACGCATAGCTAATGGTTCCACTCCGATGATGTTCCGAGGAAAAAAGGTCAGCAAGATTCTAGGCTCACTCAAATCAAAACCTTCATTCAGATGATAATCACATTAGAGTTTACCCAAAGGAACTGAATAATTCGATGCTGTGCTAAAGTATCAAAACAGTTCTTCCTTTGATGAATACGCATTTTGTCGTATCCTGTTAGTTTTTTTTTTTTTTTAAAGGAAACTATTTTCTTTTTATGAATAGTTCTGTGTTGGTTGTAGAATGTAGACCACAATGTTGGAAATATAATCCTATGCGAAAATATTGCAGGTTATACAGCTGAAGAAGGGGAATCTGCTTGCTCATGGCGGATCGACCTCGACACACAAGTTTGGAGAAAGATTGGTGGCATTAATTGATGAATTGGAGAAAGCTGATGGGACATTCATTCTGTTTGTGGATGATTTGGGTCTTCTGGTGCGATTAGGTGGTATAGTTAATCAGGTAAATGTTAAAAGAACGTCTTCTTTTCCCATATTATGTTTGTTTGTTTCTTAAGACATCTATTCTCAGACTAACAACATAAAACTTCAGTGCATAGATGCCATAACACGTGACAAATATAAAAAACATATTGAGAGCAACTCAATTTTAAGAGATGATTTCCATCCGGTGGATCTGCCTGAGCATCCTACGGACGAGATGATCAGAATACTGAAAGTTTTAGTCGTAAGATATGAAGCTTACCACAATGTCAGATACGTGGATGAGGCTTTAACTGCCGCTGCTCAGCTATCAAGCCTGCATGCAGGGTTGGTCTCTCTCTGTCTCTCCCTCTCCAGTATTTCTTCTGTCAAAGTTTTCTGAAGTCTATTATTTCCTTCGCTGCAGCAATGGGTTCCTTATCGATAAGGCAATTGACATGATTGATGAAGCTGGAGCTCGTGTTTGGTCTTGAAATAATTGGTGCGTCAGCAGATAAGGGGGTGGTGACTAAACACCATATACAGCAGCTCATTCCTTCGGCAAGCACTGCTTGTCTAAACCCGGTTCCAAGAGGCAGTCAAAACAAGTCAAAACGACTACATGAAATGGAGGAAGCTCTTCGGAGACACGTTGTTGGACAAGAAGAGGTGGTTGAAGCAATAAGCCGGGCCCTCCTTCGTGCACGGGTTGGTATTAGGGACAGTAGGCGCCCAATTGCTAGCGTCTTCTTCACCGGCCCAACAGGTAGGTGGTTGTGTTGTATACCCCCCCCCCCCCAAAAAAAAGGGGGGACAAAAAGAGAATTTGTCCTCGTTTCATTTATCATGCAATGAGTAACAGTTTTAGCTTACATATTTTTCACTGACTCAATAGGTGTTGGCAAAACGGAAATAGCGAATGCAGCGGCTATCGAGTTTTTTGGGTCTATCAATTCAATGACGAGGCTGGATATGAGTGAGTACAAAGAGCAACATTCTGTTGCCAGGCTCTTTGGTCCACCTCCGGGCTATCGTTCATGTCTTGATGGAGGTCAACTAACCAATGCAGTCTTGCAGAAACCACAAACTGTCCTCCTCATAGATGAGATTTAGAAAGCTCATCAAGATGTCTATAACATATTCCTTCAGATTCTCGAAAATGGGAGATTGACTGATGGGAGAGGTGTCACGGTTGATTTTACCAACACCATCATTATATTTACATCAAACAGTGGCTACAAACTATTTAATACAACAAACAGCGGTGGCTCATGTGAGCTGAAACGGAGGGTTACGGAAGAACTGAAGAAGGTTTTTCGGCCTGAGCTGCTCAATCGACTGGATGATATTTTAGTGTTTCGACAACTGACCCAGGATGACATGGGGAAAATAGCGGAGATGATGCTCAACAAAGTTTGCCAAAGGGCAGACACTTTGAAATTGACTCTCAAGATTAGGGATAGCGTGAAGAACAAGCTGATAGAGGAGGGATACGATCCGGCCTTTGGGGCAAGGCCATTGAGAAGGTGCATTACAAGGGTGGTGGAGGATGCCTTGGCTCAGTGGGTTGCAGACGGGGACGTTAAAGAGGGCGACTCAGTAGTCATGGATATCGATACTCATGGCGATGTCATAAAGTATGTCACCTCACCACCACGTAGAGGTGCCAATACTCGTGGCGCTGTCACTTCTGGAAACAATACGGAAAAAATAAACAAGTCAAAGCAGAATAAGGCGGGAGCCGAAGCCAAGAAGACGAATGCAGGAGCCAAAGCCAGGCAGAATAACAGAAAGAGAGAGGCGAAAAAGCGTGCAGAACCTAAACAAGAACTGTTAAAAAAGATCAAATAGATGGTGTCAAAAAAAAAGCAGAGGTACGAGGGTTATTAGCAGCAGGGAATAGGAGCTCGTGCGAAGTAGATCAAACCCCTCATCTTCCCTAACTGTCGCGAAAGCAAGTAAGCAGCTTTCAATCTTACGCCCTTCATCCCAAAATTGTCGTACAAAGTGGTTCTAGGATAGCATTGTGCACTGGATCAAATGCCTGATCTTTCCTAGCACTTGGAAAGCAAGTCGATAGCTTACCATTAGTCAGTAATGATGGAATCGGAATTTGACAAGGGATGTCAATGTCTTACACTCTAGTGTTGATTGTATAGCTTGGCCTGAGCAGCATGTTGGTGGAAACAATAGTTAATGTTTAGTGCTCTTTTCTCTCATGGCGAGCTTTATTTTTTTGTTTAAAGGGTTTCCTCAATTTCCGTAATCATTCAATTTGATGCCTTTGAATTTCTTCCATTTTCAACGAGGATAATCGAAGAGCATTCAATTCATCTTCGCTATCAAGATGCTGGGCACGAATTGCCCCAAATGCCTTTTTGAGGAGGTCTACATACAGACGGGGCATATTGATTTGGTTCGACTCATTTAGTAAAAGAGTTAATTTTGTGTTAGCTTTGAAAATAACTCATATTTACTCAAAATTGAAAGATAACATGTTTTCATACTAAACGATCAAATTGTGTCAAGTTCAGGTCCAACTCGGTTTAGTTTGTGTCGGATTTTTGTTTCTCTCAGTAATTTCAGACCGAAGGTGGATTGTGTTATCGTTTCAGGTCAGACTTTTTCAACTCTGGGTTTATATATGTATCCCTCTCCTTTTTTGTCCTTGAGCGGGCTTTAGACTAGAATATCCTCATGAATGATGACTTTTTTTTGGATATATTTTTGATTTCATCATTTTATTAGAGTTGAATTATTATTAACCTATCTTATATTTAAGAAAAATAAGTGTCAAATCACTTGAATTTTATTTTCAATATTTTTAACTGCCAAACACGACTTGATGTCAGAACTTAGGACTACTTTGATGACTAATCCTCAATTTATCACAAAAATCTAGAAGGACTTGGAAATCTCGTGGGTGCACAGCTGTTTTGTTTATTTTGATACGTATTCATCTCAGCAGCCAAACCCAAACCCAAACCTTTGGAATTAAAATTCATCGAAATCCTCCCCCATGCCGACCCTTCCATAAAAGATGAAAAATAAAACAGCCACTAGTAGTATTATTCAAGTCGTTAATCACTATTATATAAATATTAACACGTGTTATTAGGAATGTTTTGCAAAAGGCCGGAAAAAAACAAGATCTGTGCTGACATTCCGACATATATTTTAAAGGGATTTCGTACGTGGAGCAGGTTGAATAGTTGACTACTTGTGTTTTAATTTTGATAGTGTTGAATAAAGTTCAAAGATAACGGCGAGCCCAACCAGTTTGGATCGTCCCATTCACAGCTATACCATTTAATGCCATACATATGTCAGTCTGGGTATGTCGGGTTAGTTGGTGTTACCGATGTATCCTACATTGATAATATAGATGTTCTTTTCTTCCTTCCTCCCCCGGCCTTCAAGAAAATAATGGCTATATTTAGTAAATAACTATTAACTGTTAATTATTTATTGAAAAATTATTTGATAAAATTAACTGTTTTTAATAAAGTTATGAGACAAAAAGTTAATTCTTTAAAGAACTCTTCCAAAAAGCTCATAAAATTAGCTTTTTCAAATTAACTTTTTGGACCTAAAAAACTTTTTCAAAAAGCTCTTTCACCAAACATCCAAATTAGCTTTTTTACTTGATAAAAAAAGCTCTTTTTGACCAAAAAGCTCTTTGCCAAACAAGACCAATGTATATGCTCATTCATATTTTATATAGATATACAAGGCATTGACTATGCAAAATTTGAGGTGAAATAATCTTGTTACTTGCATTATTTATTATTTTTGCGATTAGCAAGAGTCATTGTTTACTAAATTCAAATTTTTAATCGGAAAATTACGACAACTTAGTTATGCTTGCTTACAAAATATGAAAATTTATGCATCAATATTTATTTATTAAAATTGACGTCAGTCAGTTCAAATGATAAAGTCTTTGGAAGTTGTTGCTAAAGATCTGAGTTCAAATTTGGTCTACATCGACCTTTGCTTTTTATTCAAATTAAAAAATATTTGTTCACCAAAAGGCAATTAAGGTACACTGAGCTGCATGAAATTTTCTTTACCAAATTTGTCTGGAACATTATGGTTATCATGTTAAATATCATGCGGAAGCGGGAAATATCTATCCAGTAGGGAGCGGGGGGAGATGACGAAACATCAAAGCACATGTAATCACTGAAATGGGGGAATAATCATCATAGACGTAACAGGCGTCTGGCTGTAGACAAATAATTGCAGGTTTCATGATTAATTACTGTTAGTATTATGACATATGATGTTGAATTTTACAGTACCTAACACAAAGTTATCAATTTGTTGCAAAAAGCCTGTTAATTAGCTCCTTGAATTGAACTTTTTACCACCTTTTCTGTGTCATTTTTCCACTCCAACAACCAAAACCGAGAGGGTCAAAGGAAGGAAGCAAATCAAAATGATTACAATTCAATATCTTTTAATTTTGTGGACCTTCCCTTGCTCTTTATGGACATCAACATGCATTCCCTCCCCTATTTTTCCTTTTTTTATTCTTTTTCACTGTCAATGGGCATAAAGCTAGTTGAATTTTTGTAGCATGAGATTGCAGGTGGCATCTTCTGTGTCCTGCAACCCACTAAATTTGACATTGGCACCATCATAACAATAAAGATATACTTGATTGTCTTCCCTGTACACCTCCAAAGTAATTTAACGAATTATATGATATTGTTCAGAAATGATTACAACTTAGTCGGGCAGAAAGGGGCAAGAGAACGCGAAAAGAAATTCACTCATGCTTTTGATTCACCTGAAATTTAACCAAATTATTTACTGGGTAATTTCATGCCACTAATACTCATGCTGCTACTTGAGCCGAACCGCAACCAAATTTTTAGTTGGGTAACTTTAGTTCATACTACTGATGCATTTCCTATGATATCATGTTCATATCAAATTCAGAGTTCATTTCCTAAATGTGCTTTCGTTTTCTATGAAATAAGATTGTCCATATCATGTACAGTAGCACTAACAAGTGTAGGTTGTAGCTGGAACCAATGCAAATTTCAAGTGCTTCAAGATTGAAGATCCAACTACCACACGTTGCAATCTTCTTGTTCACATACAAGAGTTTTAGATTGGTCATTGGAGGTGGGGGCCAGGGGGTGAGATACATATAAAATCTGACCTGTGGAAGAAAATGAAATGGACCTACAATAATTGAATATTGCCTATACAATACACATGCATTCAAGAGGGGTATTTCATGAGAAATATCATCTTGAACATTTTGAAAGACCTAACTTTGTAAAGAGAATGATGCATGCATTCATGTTAACATATTCAAGAGAAGCATTTCATACTCTAAAAGAGATAAATTGATAGGCAAATGCATGTACAAGCTGCACTTGAAGCTAATACAATATGCCAACAATCATCAGTTGATCATATTTTCCACAGCACCAAAATGTTGGACACTGGCTATGAACTATGAAATGAAAGTCTGTCTAACAAAATTACAATAACTAACAAATGTATAGAACAAAGCAATCTTTGATTTAGAGCACTGAACAGCATAAAAAAATTTCATATGCTAAAATATATCCATGTCTCTCAGAGTAGAGTCTGAGATTATACTTATATGGAGGTCGGATTCACACTGAGTGTTGTTATTTGATCACGATGAAGGAGCAAACGCCCCAAAAGCCTTTTGAAGGGCAGGGTTGAAACCCAAGCAACCCAGAAGGCCACCATGCTTGTAGGGCAATGGAGTCTTCTTCTTCATCTCCTCTGAAACTGCCCGGTTCGCTGCGTAATGGAGCTCATGGGCTGATAGCCGCCCTCTCCGCCTCGAAACCGAGCCTTCTGCAGTTGAAGAAGTCGTTGATCGGAAGCTTCCTTCGTCTCCCTGACCTTTCTTCGTCCCCATTGAGAAGTACTTTTTCAGGGGATCCTTCCCTGACCCTGCTATGGCTGCTCTCCCATCTGAAGCGCTTCTGAACAGAAGGAAGTCCTTCAATCGCCATCTCTTCCCGGATTTTGAGGACGACCCGTTCAGGGTCGGGTTTGAAGATGATGATTGAGATGGGTCTTGTTGCAGGAGAGCGAATTCAGACACTCTGAGAGGAGAGAGAGAGCGACTCATGCCTTTGCTGCGACTGTTGGTTCTGGGATCTGTTGGGTTTTGGGATCGACCTCGATTTTGATCATCGAATCTGGGTTTCGGGGCAAGCTGGATTTCGAGTTGGGATTTCCTGGTGCTCTGAAGAGCGGCTTCAAATGGATCCCTGTTCAAGTTCTTCTTCCTCTGTTTCGGAGACAGGGCTTCTCTGAATTTGGACATGGGGGATTTTGGGGATTTGGGGGAGCCTCCGGAGATCATCACCGGCGGGGGCTTCAACGGCCGGATTTTTCCGCGTTCGAAGAGCTCGTCGGCGGAGGAGAGAGAAGGGCGGACCATCCCGTCGAGGTGGCCGCTGAAATCGAACTCAAAATCATTATCACCATCATCATCTTCGTCGACATCGTTGTTGTCTGTGTCGGTGGATGATTTGGGAACTCCAGGCTTGAACTCCCAGTCGAAAGGGACGACGGAGGAGGGAAAAGGGGGGCCCTCATCGGAGAGGAGAGATACGTGATCTCGATCAACGCCGGCGAAGAAGGAAGAGGAGGAGCGAGGGCTGGTGGGGGCACTGCAGAAGAACAAGTTGATAGGGCGTTGAGGGCTGGACGGTGCGCTTATGTACGGCGTTGAGCAGTTGCTGTTGTTCCAGTTTCTGCTTATGTCCAGCGGCGGAGGAGGCGACGGCGCCACCACTTTCGCCTCCATTTGTTTTCTTCTCGATCTCTCTCTACTTTTTTTTTTGGGGTTTGATGATGAGGGGGAGTACGTGTTGTTTATACTTTATATGAGAAGAGAGAGGGGGGGGGGAGAGGGGGAGAGGAAGGTGGGAGGATGGAGAGGTTGAAGACTGAAGAAGAAGATGAAGAAGAAGCAGAGAGAGAAGAATGACAGCAGGGATATGAAAATGAGGGATGAGACCAGACTGATTGGGGTTTTGGCAGCAACGAGCCGCCGTTGTGATAATACGTCCTAATTGTAGATTAGTAGTAGCAATAGATAATGTAATACCAATGGAATTGGCGGTACATGATTTGGACATTTTACGCCCTCCCACTCATACTATTATATGATTTAAATCTTGACTAAATTTGGTTTATGCTCCGTTTGTCTTTTTCAATATGTAAATCATAAATCTAACACATTTCCTTAGCATGAAAAGAATTAACCTTCACATTCCTTGTACAACTTAAACATCTTGTTATGTCTCATCCTATTGAATATTGATGATTGATTTCCCTTAATTTGATTTTCTTTTGAGATTTTCCCAAAGATTTTGGAAGTCTAAACTCGTTGATTTTCTCTTAATTTGATTTGTTTTTGAGCTTTTCCCCTACCCCAAAGGTTTTTGAAGTCTGAACTCATCGGATTCAGTGCTGAGTTCAAGGTGAAAAAAGTTTGAAGGTTAAGGTTGAAAAAAATATCCAAAAGCAATGGTTGGACAACATCAGCTTTCTTTCGAAAGAACTTTCGAAAGAAAGTTATGATTTTAGAATTGATATCATGTAATCTTCATAAAAGCTAACAATAATGGTAAGTTATCACAGTCCACAGACACTACAATCATGATAAGTTGTCCAACATATTTACCATACATATTATAGTCATGCTTAATTTCCTACAAGCCAAAGAAGAATTATATCATGGATGTCTATTCCGTTATTTTTTTCTTCCAATTTTTTTTAAAAAGAAATTGGTTTGATACGATAAATCACGTGGTTGCAGCTACTGTCTGCTTCATATGGCATTGCATGGATCGAAAAGTATACAGTCTTGTCACGTACTAGAAGTTGCAATCAAGCTGTGCAAACGAAGTTGCACTTTGCTTATTGAGCGACTACACCTGATCTGCCTTGTTTTGTTGCCCTATTTTTACTTTTGATGTCGGACAAGAATGAAGAAAAGGGATGTCCAAAACGGATACTACAGCTGCTTTGATTGGTCAGTCGGAAACTGCAACTAATAGGGTTGCAAAACTTGACTCATTTGTGAGATGGTTAGGTTTGGGTTCCACTTAAAAACTCTCAAGTAACGGGACTCTGACGAGGGCTTCTAGACGCCATTTGGCTCAAACAGTTGTAGTAGTTGTAAAGCTATCTTCTGCAGGCCAATTCACCCATTTTCCACGGGTGCCAAGGATGGACTTTTTTCCCTCATTGAGGACCTAACAGCGGAAGCAGAAAGAATGACGACAATGAAAGCGATGCCAAGAATGACGACAATTCACCCAAATCGCTACAAAGAGGGGTTGGCAGTTAAAGAGAGTCTGCTAAGCTCAACTAGACGATCCACCTACAGGGCAGAAAAGAATCAATCAATAAGCAAAGTCAGCTACAAAATCTGAACAAAATTTGCACAGGGATGAGATGAATAACACATCCCCCCAGCACGACAAATTGACAAACCCTGTAATGAGGAGGGGGGGGGGGGAATGAAAATCGAAAGAATTTGAACTATATATACACCTCACAAATAAAAGTGAAAAACCTACAATCTATAATCATCATGAAGGAAGTTCTCAAACTCAGTCCCATTAAGAGTTTTCTGGACATCATCCCAGTTTGCTACCTGTTCTGATAAGACCCCTTTGTGTATCTTCACTTGTCTGCTGGTTAAGTTCATCCTCGGTAACCAAAGAAAATCTTGAACATCTAGCAACTTCTGCATAAGTCGATACAAAGGAGCGGTAAGCTACGTTCGGTTTGACAAGCAAACATTAAGCCAAGAACCTCTATAGAGGGTGGGAGACATACGGTTCGGTTCTTCAATACATCTTCATAATAAAGAACTACGTGTCTCGTGCTATTGAAGCATTCCAAAGCTCCATTCATTGTTTTCTGCACTTGCTTCAGCTCACGTATCAAATTCGAGGAATTTATGACAGGTTTGTAGCTAGCCAGTATCTCAGCCTGAAGCACAAGAAGAAAAAACAGATCAATGTACAGAATCCAAGGTTGTATGAGGCAGTCAATGAAGGTGGAAGGGAAGTAGATGCAATCACACACCTCACGGGGTGAATGGACATGGGATTTATGTGTCCCGTTTAAGAGCTTAAAATCACGGTCATACGTGTTTGCAAGTATCGAAATCATCCGTCGAAGAAGATTTCTCCTAAATAAGAAAATAACAGAGACACCCTTGGCATTTAAATATTCAAGTATTTCTTCATGATGCTCAATTAATCCCTACACAATCAGATTGAAGAAGGTTAATGTGAACGGAATGACAAGGCAATGATATTTTGAAAGTTCACCAATTTGGAAAGACAGTTCGGGATATCAGGCATCTGAATATTTTATTCGCTACAAGAATCCCAAAACAATAGCAAGCAAACTAGGGGTGCTGTTCTCGTGGATACTAAACGTATGCAATGCTTCACAGGGTTAGTTTTCCCCACTGCTGACTTAACAGAGAACAATAGTATGTGCCCCTTAAGGGGTTGCCTAATGGGAGGGTGCTTCGTTTCCACAAGAAAGACCAAGGTTCGAGACTCGCTAGGCTGTGTGCTTGTATATATTTAGAGACTCATAGTATGCAATTTACTGTAGAACCATAGAACAAACCAAGCAGGGTATGAGAAGCATTTCGTAGTGAAGGTCCACAACCACAAACAATATTCAGCAAGTGCAATTGATAGAGACTCATAAACATACTCGGATTATAACAAGTTTCTTCAACTTGTGTGTTAGGGCACCATGAAGATAAATAGATTATGTGTCCTAGGTTCTGATAATCATTTGAAGAATATTGATATTTGGCAATTGAATTCACAAATGAGTGATATTTCTCTCTCTTGCTGTTCCAGCTTCCCTAGTCTCCTCTGATCCTCATCCCTTATTCTCTCTAATCCCTTCTCCTTCCCCGTTCTCTGTCAGTTTGGCATCAGAGCATTCTCATTCCCTATCAAGAAGTAAGCAACACAAATTCAGAGATGAACCATTGGATTGCCATGTAAGGAGTGTTTTATTTTCGGAACTGTCTAGCACAGTCAACCATTATGATAAGACATGAAAGGATACATAAATTGGAGGCCATAAATCTCGCAATGAGTTCCCCTGAGGCCTGAGCTCTCATTCAATTTGATAAGTGAATTCTAACCACAAAATTAATAACAACTACTAGTCCGAGTAAATACCAACCACAATATCAAATTACTCATGAATTATATATAAAACCAGCAACAACCATGAGTGCCTAACCACATGGAAAGTGAAGGGGAGAGAAGTAGACATTCAACTCAATAGAATTGATGGTTAAATGATTCAACCAAAATAAGATTATGCAATCAAGGAAAGTTCAGCTCTAATAAGGGCAAAAGTTATGAAAATAACGCCAAGTACATCCAGGTATCAAGAAGGGAAAGGTCTCTCATAACTAACGTCCTCCAAACTCAAAATAACTCATGTTGATTTGTATCCACTTCAGAATGATACAAAAAGTTCGCAGGATTCTCGTAATACTGCAGTTGCTTGGTTCACATGATCATTGTTCCAAGCATTTATCCAAAGTTCACGCCACTTGCAAATGTCTCAACCATACTAGACAAAGGATATATCATTTGGTAACTGACATGGAGTGCAGATGCACACAATAAAATCCTCTAGCACATGTAACCAGTTAGATCGCTCAGCACAATTGTTAATGAACCAGAAAATACAATATATGGAAAACGCTTACTTGGTTCAGCATCCATTTCAAGCCAACAGCAGCTGTGCATTCATTCTTCGAAGCACTGCTAAACCAATCTAAGTTGTAAAGCTTGTCAAGCGTCTCCAAAATTGTTGATGCATTAGCCCTCCTTACTTTGACAGAGAAGATCTCCCCATTAGAACTTACGTTCACATGACTGTTAGTAAAGTCTCGAACCACCCACTACCAGATCTTTGAGTCGACAATATGGCAAAATATCGCACTGGATTGCATGCACATTCTTCCCTAATAACACACAAATAAGGTGAACTGAACACACAGAGACCAGCATTCCTCTATAAAGAAGGAAATAGAACGGCATACCTATTATAGGTAATGGGTTTGGTGTAATGAACGTAAGGAACTTCTGACTCTTCGATTTCAGGTTTTGGGCATGGCTTGTCGGTGATGTGAACATTCATGAAGAATGTGACACTACCAACGCCAGCTTGCTTCAGCCCAATGAAACAGATGTAGATGCCACATAGCATGGCACACACTAAGACCACAAACCTCAACAAGAGGGGAGACCTTTTGGGCTCCGGTATGTCCTGCAAATACAGGACTACCGAGTATTAATTGATTGGGGAAAGATGATAATCAAACACGGGGAAAGAAAATAATCAAACACAATACAGGCTCGGTTATGACTTATGAACGATTTCCTTTTGGGGGGGGGGGGTGTAAAGACAGTGAAGATCCTTGGTTGCAGGGCCTTCACAGATCTTCCCAGCCTCTCCAAGAAAACCATTAACCAGTATTGAGACACATTGATTATGGACATGTTTGAGCTGCATAACACTTTACTAACAAAATGAATTACCCAAAAAGCTACATTACAATCCCAGAAAATGCAAATTGAGAACAGCAGGACAATGAGTGAGAATGTTGAAAATAGTAGAGACTAGGGAGAATAGATCCGGGAATCCTAGTCTTGGCTTAGGTGGGAAGCGGGTGAAGGGATTTTCAAACAATCATAAGTGATAAGCAGCCAAAACGAAAGAATAGCTGATAGGGAAGAAAACAAAAACAGAATATAATTATTTAATGGATTTAGCTACATAAGCATACAAATTAAAGTAACTACATAAGCATACTAATCAACATCATGATAAAGGCATTAGTAACTCGTAAGTGAGAAGAGGAAATGGGGAGAGAGAAAGCAAACCTTGCCGGAGGAGAAAGCAGAATCCTCCGGCATTGGATTGGAGGAGAATGTGATGAGCTTGAGGTTGACGAAGGAGAAGCAGGGAGCATCTCACACTCAGATTCCCTCCCTTTGTTTAAGCTGTAAAGAGAGAGAAAGTGGAGAGAGAAGACGAGGAGTAGCGAGTGCCGTGATGTATCCCAATTCTCAAGCAACGTTTTGGTCGGGCACTCCCATAATCAAGGCCTTCCTCGCGAGAAAACCCGAACGCTCCTTCTTCTTCTCTGTGCTCTGTCTCCTCTCCTCTCTCCCTTGTTTCTCGCTCCAGAGTACAGACTGCTCCGCAACGTGGGTGCGTGATGATCCAAGGCACAGTCAGTCAGGACATGGCGTCCAGCGCAGCCTTCTCGCGAAGACGCCACCTTACCTTACCCATCACCCCACCACCACTCCCCAATAGTATTCTTTTCATCTTAGATTATGTCACGTAAATTAGGGATGTTCATCGGTCCAGGATCGAACTGGACCGGACCGGATCGGCTGGACCGAGAACCAAAAATTTGTCAGACCTTGGACTGAGGACCGAACCAGTCTGGAGTTGGTCCCGGACCGGTCCTCAGGCAACACTGCGCCACAAACCTGTTGATTTCCAACACAATATCAAAATTCACAAATTTACAATCATCCCCTAAACCATAAATCCAACAAACACAGGAACCCTATCCAACAAACACACAAACAAATGAAAGAGAAAGAGGAGAGAAAGTCATTAACCAAATCAAATTCACAAAACCCTAGAACAAATTCACAAAATCGGAAAACCCTAGAAAAGCAAATTAAAACCCTAACTAACACAATCAACGAATCCAAGCATGAAGTTGAAGCTTACCTCCACTAACTGAACAAAGACCGAGAGAAGATCAGGATTTAGAAGTAGAAGAACAGCAGAAGACAGCAGATGAGCGCGACTGAGCGAGAAGAAGGCCAGAAACAGTCTGTCCAACAAGGTAGCAAGGAGCCAAGGAAGAAGGAGACGAGAAGGGAACCACCTCATTGCAGCTACCGCTAGCCAGCGAGCGCCGAGCACCGAGAACCGAGAAGGGTAGCAAAAGAGTAGGGAACGGAGGAGAAGGAGGAGGAGTAGAACTAGAAGCAGACTGTCCTCGAAGTCTCGAAAAGTTTTTGAGATTTAGCCAATTAGCAGGATTTTTTTTTAAAAAAAAAGAAAACCTGGTCGGTTCGATCCACAAGCCGGTCCACCCGGTCCAGGATCGGACTGGACCGAAGACCGAAAATAGGAAAGGAAAGGACCGATGATTGAACCGAAAAGCCTCGGTCCGGTCCGATCTAGTCATGGACCATTTAATGAATAGCCCTAACGTAAATTGTGTCACTGACTAAAACGTCTTCACTAATCTCATTCTAAACCCATGATACCAGACTTGAATTTCTCTTATTTTAATCTAATAAAATTCAAACACTGATTTCATTTAATCAAAATTATTCAAGAACCAACTCAACCAAAAATTTAAACTAGTGATTGAAGGTCTACCAATAAATTTTTGCTATAACAAAAATGCTCATTTACTCTTTCACTCAACGATTTTTCATACATATTTAATGTACTATTAGTTTTTTGTTTTTTTTTGGTTAGAAATAGACATATCATATGAGTTAACATATCATTTAAAATCTTGCACTGGAATTATTTATAATTTTGAGAGAGTTGTAAAACTGTGATGTGTTCTTTTTTAGCATTCCAAAATAAAGTTAATGAATTGTAGTTTTACTTGAAAATATATAATGGTTCTTTTTTTTTGAGATCCTAGTGTTTCTAATCTGATAGGAACTGGACCAAGTGGTTCACATCACATTGATCGAAATTTTAGGCTAAGGGCATGTTCTTTTCGTGGGTAGATTGGCGTGGGTAAAAGGGTGAAGTGGGTTGAAGTAGGTTGAGGTAGGTTTGGGATGAAGTAGGTTGAAGTGGATTGAATTTTTTTTATGTGATAAATCGAACCTGGTTGAAGTGGGTTGAAGTAATTAAAGTGCATTAAGGTTTGTATTTTGAAATTGACCCACGGAAAGAACAGGCCCTGATTGTTGAATATGGTGTGAGGGGCCCAGTAAAAGGCCCAAAAACAACCACCTAATTTTAATTTCTTGTTTTGTTTTTAGGTGGATAGGATAGGGGGGGGGTTACCAGTATGGCGTGCGGGGTGCATGGACCGTGATGTGATGCGCGCGACTTTGGCTAGTGTTGGGGTTGGACCTCTTGGCCTGAACTCCAGCTTAATTCAGCTAACAATTTCCCTTGATTCTAACTCTTAGATCCTATTTAGACTTTGAAAAATTTAATGAAAAGAAAATAATTTGAACAAGTTACTTTTTTTTCTTGTATTTGGTTTAGAAAAAATATTCTAACTCTTAGCTAATAATTTCCCTTGATTCCAACTCGTAATATTCTAACAAGCGCTGCATGATATTCTAAACTCGGATCATAAATGTGTTATATCCCATTTTGAACGGAAAACCCCTACTGAACATTAATTGTATACTTATATCTTACTAAAATTTGCTTACTTTCACCAAAAAATGAAAAGGGAGAAAATTATCTCTAGTTCCTCCATTGGATCATAAATGTGTTATGTCCCATTTTGAACGGAAAACCCCTACTGAAATAAGCGCAAAAATTACTGGATACACACACTGACACACATATGGCTGCTGATTTGTGGAGGAGTGAGATTTGTCGCAGTTTTTTGAATGAGAATAAGGACAATGCCCACCCAATAGGGGCAGTCCAGCTTGCGAAGCCCAACACATCGGCCCGTTTTTGTGGCACAAATCCAATGGCGCACTCTGCTGTCAATTGGGTAAAGTCTTCGAGTACAGGGTCGATCCCAAAGAAGCACCGGTGGCTTGTCTGCCTACTCAAACCAAACGGTCCAGTCTGCACTCTACCTAGACCGACCCCATCACCCTCGCCGTCAGAGTTCTCCACTTTTCTCTCGCTCTCTCATCCAATGTGCGATGAGATGAAACCTGCTATTGTAACTGTTACCCTTATCTTGTCCGCAATCGCTATTATTTTGCTCGAATTTGGTACGCAATACCAGCTCAAGCAGCAGCAGCCCAATCCTATTCCTCACTCTCTCTCCTCCCCTAAGCCTGCATCCATGGATTCCTCCGCCACCAACTCCGACTCCGATGTCCTCCACAGCTTCATCTTCTTCAACGTCCTCAAAGACGGCCGCATCAATTTCTTTTACCCGCCCACGCCGATCATCCCTCCCGCCGACGACCCTCTTACCCGCGTCAAGATCAAGGATGTCCAGATCTCCTCCGACGTCTCCGTCCGCGTCTTCCTCCCTCCGCTCTCCGCCGACGAGAAGCTTCCGGTGATGCTCTACGTTCACGGCGGCGCCTTCTGTATGCAGTCCGCCTTCAACGCCATCTACACAGCCTTCGTCACCGACCTCGCCGCCAGAGCTAGAATCATCGCCGTCTCCGTCGAGTACGGTCTCTTCCCCGCCCGTCCCATCCCCGCCTGCTACGACGATTCCTGGGAGGCTCTCCGCTGGATCGCCTCCCACTCAAACGGATCCGGGCCGGATCCCTGGCTCAACGAGCACGCCGATCTGAAACGCCTCTTTCTCACCGGAGACTCCGCCGGCGCCAACATCTGCCACACCCTGGCGAACCGGACGGCGTCGATCGGGCTACCCGGCGGCCTGAAGGTGGAGGGGATGATCATGATTCACCCCTACTTCGGGGAGAACGACAAGATGTGGATGTATATGTGTCCGACGAACGAGGGGCCGAGGGACCGGCGGATGAAGGCGGCGGCGGAAGATATGGCCCGGCTGGCGTGCCGGCGGATGGTGGTGATAGTGGCGGAGAAGGATACTTTGAGGGAGGCGGGGGTGCAGTACGTGGAGGAGCTGAGGAAGAGTGGGTGGAAGGGGACGGTGGAGTTGGTGGAGAACAAGGGGAGAGATCACTGCTTCTTTCTTGCTGATCATCGTGATCCCGAGGCTGTTGCTAATATGCGCCGGATGGTCAACTTCATCCACCATTCACAGTAGCTAGCACTAGGATTAGTACCACAATAAAGCTTTTATTTTTTCAAATCAAAATCAATAGCTATTTCGTAGTTCTCTTAATTTCTTGATTGGAATCTTTCGTATTACACTTTAAAGTTTGATGACGGTAGTATTAGCTGAAGTGCAATACTATCAAACCTTTAAAAAAAGAGTAAAAAGGATCTTTGATCTAAAGGGTGATTTGGGTCAGATCTAATGACCAAAATTTAACCTATTACTATTTTTATTTCAAACTGGGAAACATTAGACTCTGTAAGAAGGAGGTGCAAAGTACTGGCATTTTGTAGCTGCTAATGAGGCTCTGTTCTTTTCATAGGTAAATTGGAATGGATAAAATGATGAAATAAGTTGAGGTAGGTTGAAGTAGGTTAAGCTGGATTGAAGTAGGCTGAATTTTTTTATATGATAAATTGAACTTGGTTAAATTTATTGAAGTAAATTGAAGTAGGTTGAAGTATGTCGAAGTAGATTGAAGTGAATATTTTAAAATTGACCCACGAAAAAACAAAACCTAAGTCACTTGCTTGAACGTATGACCCACTAACTAATGACCCACTGACACAGCAAGTTTATAAGAACCGGCAACATGTTATTTTAGCATTAATAACTAGAGTAAGTGATAACTAGCGAGTACCAGACGGTATCTTTAATCTTAGGTGCAGTCCAATAACCCTTTTTTAGCAACACAATCAACCACATTTGATATTAGTAAAAATCAATATGATAACCTCATTTATATGTGACTTTGACGTTAATGACTGTGGTCAATAGTAAGTAAAACCATGGAGCAGATTTATGTTTAGGGGAGGGGTGTCCATGGCTAGCCCAAACAAAAATTCTAATAAGTTATCTTACAGGAGGTTATATTGATATAAATGAACACCCTAAAAATAGACCTAAAAGGTTATGTATAGTCTTTGAATATACCTAATCCACATACTTGTATTTCGAATGTTTTTAAAATATCAGAAGTATAGCTATAAATTTGAAATTTGAATAAAAAATAAACGAAATTAAATTAAATGCACTGAAACCCAAATCTTTCTCTCTCTCTCCCCTCCTTATCTCTCTTATCGTGGATTTTTTAGACTGTTAAGTTCATCTAATACTAATATCTTTAATTTTCTTTTATTATTATTGTTGATTTTTTTTTGAGACTGCTTAATTGCAATGTGTTCCTTGTGTAAAATTTTATTTAACCTGGCACTTGAACTTGATGATATTTCTTTCCTTCCGCGCCCCCCCCCCCTTTGGAGTGATAGATGGTGGAGCTTGCTTATTTGTAGTTTTATTCCATGTCTGACATGTTCTTTTTGTTTTTGTTTTATTACTCGGTGCAGATGATTTGTGTTATGTAACCAGGGACTTTAGTAAATCGTAGGTTGTTATAATATTTTATAATTTCGGCACAAGTTATGTATCAACTTTAAAATTTTGAAAAACTATAGAGAACAAAATGTGGATACACCTATGATAGTTTCCCCCCACCCCCTAGAGCAAAACGTGGGGATATTATTATTCCTTATCAATTTCTACCAGTGTAGAGATATGAGACGAAACGTTTGTTAAATAAAATAAGAAATAGAATATCTGTACAAATAGTCTACCATAGTATGTATTATATGATTTCATTTTTTTGGGTAGTGTATATTAATGATGACGTTAACAGATGGATACCCTTGTTTTAAATGTCTAGATTTGCCACTGAGCAGTTCGTGTATTAATGGGTGCAATCCAATATAGATACATGTAGTATTTGTGAAAATCAATGTGCCATGCAATGCGACTCATGAGAACGTATGGTATCACTATGGTGACTAGAAGTAATACGTGCAATAGCTGGGAGATGATGAAGAAGCAATCAAGATGGTAGGGTTAATTCAATAAGACCTTATTGATGAACTAAACAAATGATGAATGAAAGTAGTGTAACTGAACACCTTTTACTTATTAGTGTTGAGATATCCTGATATAATTTGCTATATTGTGCTTTACTGGGCTTGGAGTTCATTAAGTTGAATAATGAAGTGCTACTTTAATATGGCTGCCTAACATAATTTTCAGCTGATCTCCCCCCCCCCCCCCCAAAAAAAAGGGAAAAGAAAAAAGAATTAAAAAAAAGTGGGGAAGTGGAGAGTGAGCATTTTAGGAAGTGGGCTTTCAAAATTCAAAAAAAAGGGGGGAAAGTGGCGCGGAGAATCCCAGGAAAGTGGAAAGCTATCAACCCACTCGCCACTTGCTCCATATCTGTTGAAAGTGGAGACCGAGGAGAGCCCCCAACGGTCGACTCATCCATTCTCTCTGCTCTTTTCCCTTCCCTCATCAGTAAGTTCTCTCTCCTTCTCTCTCTCTCTCAATCAATCGATCAGCGATGGTGGTGGCAGCGGTGAACTACGAAGAATGCAGGAGGCAGCGATTGGAGGAGAACAAGAAGAGGATGGAGCAACTGAACCTCCATAAGCTTGCTCAGTCTCTCAAGGCTACTTCTTCCCCCTCCAAATCCCCCAAATCTTCCCCTGTAAGTCTACTCTAATCTCACTCGCCCTTCCCTTCTAACCCTAATCATAATAAACCCATTAGATGAATGAATAACACTTTGTAGTAATTAATCTGGTAAAAATGTTGATAGGTGAAGAAATTGAGGGGAAGATCAGATCAATTGCCTCTTACTCCACTTCGCAGGTCCAGCCGTATGGCTGATAAACCCCCTCCCAGTTACAAAGAGGTACAGTTCATTCACATTGGGTGCTGCGCTTGCCCTTTTCTTTTCTTTTTTTTGTTTAAGTAGTAATTTTTTGTCTGTTCTTTCCACAGTATGGTCTGGACATTTTGGGGGGAGGCAAAAGGTGAGTTCATTCATTCAAAGAGAAAGGCCAAGTCTTTATTTATTTAGAAGTGGTTTCTTTGCGGTTTACTTAATTACCGCATGCATATACCTTGGATTAATTGCTTTACTAGGACTTACTACAAGAGAAGGGATCTGTTGAATCGAGTCTACGCATCCGAAAAGGACAGGGTCTATGCCATTGAAAGAGCCGAAGAGCTCGAGGCTACTCTCGGCTCTGACCCCTGCTGTATCAAACCCATGCTTCAGTCCCATGTTACAGGCGGCTTTTGGCTGGTAAGTACTTTTATAGCACAAACTCCCCAAATTTTAAGCAAACCCCAGAGTTTGGCATGCAAAGTATAAAAAGGGCAGCCCGGTGCACAAGCATTCCGCGTTCACGCAGGGTCCGGGGAAGGGTCCAAGGGGTGTATTGTAGGCATGCCAAGTATCTGTGCCTATTATTCTCATCACTTATACTAGGTATGATTAGCAAGATAAACCTCAATAGCCAACAATCACTAGATATATATAAAGAAGGAATAAAAAAATACTACTTTGGCATGACTTTCTTCTCATTCAGCTGTACAAATCCTGGGAACTCAAGAAACTTTTTATTTTTTTGAGGGCTTTTCAACTGTCACTAACTCTTAGGTAACCAGCTGTGTTTAGTTTGGAATTTTGTTCTATGGTGTACAGTGATGGCTAGGTAAAACCCTTGTGAGAAAGATAACCTTGATGTTACAAAGATAAAGATGTAATGAGTGATGAATGAACCTATGACAGCACTGGCTGAAACTCTTTCTCCTGTTTTTTATGCACTTTCATGTGTGCAGAGTCTTCCTCTCCCATTTTGCAAGGATAACCTTCCAGACCATGATGAATGGGTGATTCTAGTTGATGAAGATGGAGGTGAATGGGAGACCAAGTATCTTGCAGTAAAGAATGGGCTTAGTGGGGGATGGCGAGGGTTTGCCATAGACCACGAGTTGGTTGATGGGGATTGCTTGATTTTTCAGCTTATCAAACCAAATACCTTGAAGGTAACAATTACACTGTGGCAATGTTATCCATGAACCACATGCAATTGTTTTTGCCTGATCAACCCCTGCTTTTTGTTGCAAAGACTGCCCACAGTATAAGTGTCCATCTTTTCTTGTTCATTAACCGCTACTTTAACACCTTGTATTACTTTGGTTTCTTCCACTGTTGGACTTGATTGATTTAACTTCTTTATTACTTGATATTGGGTATGGCTAGAAATCTAGACATGAATATGACCTCAAAAAGTAAAACTTAACTCTTTGTTCCAAGATTTTGAAGTCTTATATCTTTATTAGAAATTTAGAATGTCCAAGGCTCCAAGCGGCAAGTGTCATGCCCATATTTGCATGGCAAGTACTTAACATGAATGGTACCTTTTATTTCACTTTTATTTTGTAGATATATAGTTCCTATTTGCTCATATTTCGTCAATAAGTGAATAATTACATTTCATATGCTTTAACTCAGAAGCAAGCAAGAAACTAAAGTACACCTAGTTCATTAGTAACTTCACACCTTAAGCAGGTCCACATTATAAGAGTCAATTCCCCAGAAGAAGATGAAGAAGATGAAGAAGATGGTCAAGAAGAGAAGCATGATGCTGCTGAAGATGCAAAGGTAAAGCAGAAGAAACATGCCAACAAAAAAAAGAGCGGGTAATGTGTACTAGATTTCAGTTGTTAATTTCACACGCAATTTCCCCAAAACCGTAGGGAGGAAGCAGGGTATTGGTTTGGTTGGCTACTTCCATGTACAATCTGCTCATTTCTAGCCACCCTTTTGGTTTTCTGATTGAGCATTTTATCACATCATTGGGAAATTTATTATCTGCCATTCTTGTTCTATTCCTGAACTGCTTACCAGGTAACAATATAATTGAAAGTTAGCGTTGGATGCTCATGCACAGTGTCTTCAGTTCCATTTCCATGCACAGGTTGACTGCGACTATTAACATATAATTGAATGCTTTCTCAATATGTCTATGTCTCATATTCTTTGAACTTGGAAAGTTGACACGGTCTCTAGGATTTCTGTATATGACAAACGATTTGGAAAGTTGGTGCCAAAAATGGGAAGGTTGTGGAAATCCTATCAAGATACTTCCATAGTTTAAGAAGGATGGTTGGAATACGTATCAGGTAACTTGCAAAGTAATGCACAATTATGGGTTGCCAATTGCTTCATGCTATGTCTGGATATTGCGGAATATTGTTTAAGAAGGATGTTACCACTGTCAACCAATTATTGCCGTGGTTGTAGGTACTACATGGCTAATATTTTGAACAGATTTGTGCCTATGATTCGACGCATTTTAGAAGACTTGTCTATTAGACCTCCTTTTGCAACAGTAGTTGACTGCTCATCCCCTCAGAATGATATTAACCAGCAATAAAAAGAAATTGAGCTTCGGTCTCTTGAATATATGCAATCCTTTAGTAGTATTTTGCATTTTTTGAATGAAAACATTCTATCCTGAATTTCTGTTCCAGAACTTGTTTTGAATCACTGTTCAAAGATTTTCAGTTTCACTCTAAAACTTTTTTTGTGCTGAGTTTTTTTATTTATTTAGTCGTCTTGATTTATGTGTTATTATCATACTTTTGAATCTTGATGGCAGGTGAGGAAGCTGGTCATCTCACATCCGCTTCCAAATCTGATGCCTTTTCTTGAGACGGCAAGCATTGGCAGAACTAGCTTGTGAATATAACCTATGATCTATCTTGCATTTTGGTATTTTGGCAAAGATTCGCAAATCATATCCTGTTGGCTGATAGATAGACATGTATCTTGACATTGAGACTAAACTAGTTACTTGTAAGGTACAAGGAAATGACTTGTGGATTATTTTGCCAACGCCAGTGAAGCATGTCATTGTCTAATTTTCAATTCCTTTCTCGGCCCAATTGATTCTGGTGGTCGTAGGATGAGGAATGCTATGCATTGTGTGAGAAGGAGCAACAAAGGGTTTTTTGTTTACTTCTGAATTTTTCTTAACTGGAACATGAAAGGCTATAATGGGAGAGAATATAAAGAAAAAGCCATGTGCATAGTTACATATGGGAAATGTTGTTATGTTGGTGCCATAAAAGATTACAACTTTTACGAATGTTCGAACCATAAATATACATACTTAATGAGCTCAAATCCAATGTGTGTATTGTACTACTGTGTGGTGTGCTTGGTTAAGATACTTTGATTGTAATGTTACTGCACAGTTGCTTCTGTTTTATTTGATAAAGAATTTGATTAAGCAATCAGAACTAAAAAAACTTTGTTACATCAATCTTTACAACCAAAAAGAATGTAATGGTAGAAGTCCTTAGTATGATATAAATCAACTAGGATTAAAGATTAAGCTCCAAAAATATTTATACATACAACAAGCAAACTAGAAAGCTAAATAAATTAGCCACAACAACGGAATTCAGACCCATCCCATATCACAATTCACAGCAAACTAATATTGCAGGTCACAATCTCGATTCTCAAAAACAACGCC
>JACYFF010031955.1:530586-568397 GCA_017589665.1 Selenicereus undatus | reverse complement strand
AAACAGATGACCAGTTAGCAGTACAGCAATGTTCCAAGCAAATTGTTAAATTCCAATTGAACAAGACATTACTGGGGTTGTCAAAGAAGACTGGATTTGATCTTGAAGCCACCAAATCGTGCTTTCCACTTGCATGCTGAACTACCCTTTGGAGCTCTTGGCAGCCTCATGTCGGAATCCTCCTCTGAGACATCGTAGTCATCTATGAGGAGTTCATCTTTGAGCGTGTTGGTGCGCTTCATGTTTTTGAAAGCAGGGGAGAATATTGCGCCCTTGTTATTATTATTGTCCTTCCTTAAAGGAAGCAGTTTCCCATCAAGGAAGAGCTCATCTGCGGCTGAGTTGACAGTGCAATTAGCCACACTGAACTCGAAATCTCCAGCTGGTGCAGTGTCGACACCGCGGTGCAGATGCTGATCAATGAGGCCGATACCAGGTTTGTGTTGCTGGGCATCAGCAAAGCCATTTGAGAAAGAGATCCTCGGGCTCGTGAAGCTGCTTTGCTGCTGCTCTGAGCTCAAGAACTTTAAGCTACTGCAAGCCATGATATGTTTCTCCCCTTTTCCCCCTCTGAAGTGTTTATTCACAGAACTTAATCCCTAGTTATAAATGGGTCATAGAGCATGGTATATATCAGAGCTGGGTAATAGGTCGTCTCGGGTCGGGTTCGTGTTCGTGTCGAACTTAAACGGGTTGAGAATTCCTCAACCTGAACCTAACCCGTTTATTAAACGGGTTGAAAAATCTTGAGTCTTGACCTGTATCTATTTAATTTTTAAACGGGTTGATCCACTTAACCCGTTTAAGATAAACAGGTCAAGTTCAGTCGCTTAATTGACTATTTACGCATTTAATATTTTCAACTAATACGTAATTACAGTGTTAAAAATTAGGTTTACGTATCACATTAAATAATTACTCTTTGAAATTCCCCAGATTCATCATAATTCATAATTTCTAAAAATTTTTATATTCTTAATTATCAAATAAAAAGTAAATGGATAAATAAAAAATGAAAAAATGAGTTGACTTATTCAACTCATTTAATTAAACGGGTTAAATAGGTACTTTTTCGTGTCGAGAATCTCGACCTGAACCTAACCCATTTAATTAAACGGGTTGAACGTGTCAACCCATTTAATTAAACGGGTCGAAAATTTATACCTAAACCCACTTAACTTCGTGTCGGGTTCGGGTCGGTAATCGTATCGGGTTAGCTTTTCCCAACTCTAGTACTTATAGGGGTTTTGACATGGTTATAAGCTCAATGTGAGTAATTAATTATCACAGCATCCTATGATTAAGAAAGCATCTGAGTTGTTTACTCAATGATTCTTGATTAGTTATGTCCTGTTTAGAGTAAAATTTGCCTGTAATAGCGGTTTATTTCTCCCCTTGCTTGGGCATTCGCATGTTGTGGTAGATTCGTCATTTTATGCGTGTTTGCACCTCTTTCGAGTGAACCTCTTAAGTTCTTTGTTGGCCTCTTTTGCTTATTTCTAATTGTTCATATAAAGGTTTATTTCTAATTGACCTCGACATTGTTGGGAGCCACTTCATCGACAAGGTGACCAATCATGCATTGGCAAAGTTGGGGGGATGTGGGCTAACATGGTTACGATCCCCTTTTAAATAGCTAAAACTATTGGGATCATCGGGCAGGTTTCATGAGACTTCTGTACCATATTTAATATATTTTAAACAACATACAGCTCAGCGTAAAAAGAAGAAAATAAGAAATGACAGAATGTGTAATAGTACATAATTACTCTAGTATGGAGCAAATCAGAACAGAATAATATGTAAAATACTTAAGTTTACCATAAGAGTTGTATGTACATTAAATCTAATAAAATGCATTTTAGCAGAGAAAACAATGGACATCTAATATATTAACAATTGAAGTTTTAGGACATCTAATATATCAACAATTGAAGTTTTAAGTGCAAAATCAAGGACCCTGTTTGGCAAACAGCTGTTAACTGTTAGCCGTTTATATTAGCTGTTAGCTGTTTGTATTAGCTGTTTGAATTAGCTGTTTGTTGAAAAATTGTTTGGTAAAATTAGCTGTTTCTGACAAAGTTATGAGACAAAAAGCTAATTCTTCAAAAAGCTTTTCAAAAAAGCTTATGAAATTAGCTTTTTTAAATTAGTTTTTTGAACTCAAAAAACTCTTTTTAAAAGCTCTTTCACCAAACACCCAAATTAGCTTTTTCACTTGGTCAAAAAGCTAATTTTGGTAAAAAAAAACTCCTTAAAAATTTCTTTGCCAAACAGGTGGCATCAATATGGGAAAGTGGGCAGTCAACCAATTGCCTAAAAAGCATGTTCCACTTTGGAATTGAGATTAATTTAATCACAATTACCAATTAGATAAGATACAGGGAGGAATTTAATTACTGGCATTACAAACGACAATGTCTGAGGCTGGTCTCCCGCGTGGCTAGTAGATCTCGTCTCCATCTCCTTTTCATTAACCAGGGAAGAATAAACAGAAAAAATAAAATAAAAAAGGTTTACAGAAATCCCACCTTGGATCGTTTTCTTGTCTGGGTTCGTTGAACTTTGAGTGTTCATCCATATAAGTGCTTCTAGTCTAGCTGGTGTTGCATTGACTAATACTTTGACCGAGAACTAAAACGTGATTTTCCATTCATCTTCTCATCGTGCATTGTAGATGCACAGTTTGTTAAAAAAGTTTTGCTCAAAAAAAGTTTTTTCCAGCCACAATTGTTTTCCTTTCATTCCTCCATTTGTAGGTTAAGGAATTTGTCGAGCACCTGGCCTTAACTTGCCGTAAGCAGAAGCAAACAAGGACCAAAACAGGCATTTTGCATATGGTTCAGGTTTTCATCAGCAACTACACCAATGCTGACAGGGAAAAATTTTGTATACCGACTACCTCTCAATTTGAACCCGCCGTAGAAGTTATGCCAGTTCATCAGAAGTACTCAGTCTTCTTGCGATAAACGGATTATAAGCCCACAGCACCGTCGCCTACTCACCCTCTATACAAGGAAATGATCTTTTCGATGGGAGCTGGCCGTTGGGAGATTGCCTAGGCTTCCACGATGAATTTGTCATATCTCTCAAAGAACTTCTTATTGGTTTTGCACGAACAGCCTTGGATGACGCTACTGATGCCATCATAGACTTCCAATTCTGATTTTTCCTTGAATTTGGCTGGTTCAGACCTGAAAATGTGCTAGTCCCCTGTACATCTTGCATCTTTGGGCTCATGGATTCAATGGGAATCAGCTTACCCTCTATTTGGTTTGTAAAAACAAATGTAACCTGCATAGTGAGTTAAATCAAAATCAAAACTAGAAACTTGCTGCAAAGCATATCCTTTCGAACCACAAATTAATTGCGATGCTTTATGTTTCCAAGAATTGCATACATTGCAACTGTTGGCTTCATGGATTGCACATTGGCTATGTTCGTTTCATATTCTCCTACCGGAATTTTAGATGTCGATAAATTTTTATTTTATTTTTTGGGGGACAACCCTGAATTATCCAGGGCTCAAAAATGTCCAGAGTAGCTCTGAGTTTAAAGTAGCTCTCAAGTTGTTATTTCCAACTAGTATGAAAAGACTTGGAAAATATAGCAACACTGTTCGAAGGCAATCATTCAATTATCTAATGTAAGATCACGGCTATACAGGGAAAATAATCGCAAATGAGAAAAAGAATTGAGTAAATGTTTGATTGAGGTTACACAAAGGACGCAATTGCTCAAGCAGAGGCGGTTAAACCCATTATGCATTGTGCATTTCCCATTCAAAGACCTATACTGAAGGAGAAAGAAACTCCATCATGGGCATGGAAGCATCTCCAGAATTGAATTTACCTCATTACCAGCTGAGGCCTGAAATACAACATCAGGGACTGAAGTATGGGATGAATGGTGAGCCCAGTTAAGCAAATCCTCTTCAAGAGGAGTCCCCACCTTAAAACAAGTCCCCAGTATAATAGAAATCAGAGTCCATATAAAAATGTGATCTCAATCATCTCATCCAAATAAATGCCAGAAAACATACCTGTCTCTCTGAACCTTTTAACTTATGCAAGCATCCAGAAATTTCTGCAAACCCACCTATATCAGCATCTTGACTAGTTTGGCAGGTTTTACCGACTGATTCTACTCTGTTGAGCTCTATTGTGCTCTCACACCGGTCACTCTTTGTGGAATATTTTTTTCTACATCGGATGCAGTTCATCTTATCATGGATCTCAGATCTGTAGACATATAAAACTAAATGTAACATATGGCTGCAGCAATTGTAGACAATAATAATACGAAACTGCACAAGGCTGAGTTTCACAGATTGAATGTGCTCAGCAACAATGAGTTTTACACATGCAAACAGCCAAGGGAGAATTGAACCATAGTCTTCCCCAGTGAAAAGCAGACATCCTACTGATAGGCTACCCTTAAATGTGCGTTCTAGACATACTTTTAGGAGCAAGTTGAGGCACTGTTGGGTGGAATTCAAGAGAGAATAAATGTCTTCTCCCCTTGCTATGGATCATAGGTGCTGCTGCTTCAGAGCATCCGAAAAAATTAGCTTCAAACAGGATAGAAACAAATACCTCACGTCCGCCCGGTATGAGAACAGGTCACGTAGATCTTCTATAGAAAAAAAGTTCCCCTGAATAAAATAGTTGCCGTATTAACAACAGGAACAACTGCAAATTTAAATGAGATACGAGGCAATTAAACCAAAGTACCTTGTCACAAACAGTTTGCTCCTGCTGAATAACTTTCTGGAGTCCTTCTTTTGACATCTGACGCTGGTACATCTTCACATAATCACATTTAATTTTTAGACACCAAAAACTTCTTGCTATCTTCTAATTGGACAAAATGGTGGAGAACCAGATATCATCTCGCAGCAAAAACAAAACACTTCACCATGAGGTTTTGCTAGTCACATGCCCACATCATAGATCAGTCAAAATCACCTTTAGACATTTTAAACACCCAGCAAATCATATATGTGGTGATAGAAACACATTATATTGACTAATCAACATCTCGAAACTTTACAGACTGAAGAGTTAATTGAGTTATGTGTTCTAAAAACCTTCTCTTCAATGGTTCCAGTACTCAGAAATCTGTAGACGTATACTCTCTTCTTCTGCCCATCCCTCCAAACTCTTGCGGCAGCCTACAAGCGCAAGTAACGTCGGCACCACGCTCTGAACCAGAAAAGGTACTAAAAGACAAAATAGGAATATTTATTTGCGACGGGTTAACTACTTGTTTATCATTAGCAGGATTCCAATCAGGGTCAAACAAGACAAGACGATTTCCACCAATCAAATTCAGCCCGCAACCACCAGCCTTGCTGCTGAGGAGAAAAGCAAACTCATCCTGCAACAATTTATTTTAATTCTCGGGTAGACTGAAAGCTCCTGGCAGGATTACAGATTAGGCAAATATGACACCTTTGAAGGATCATTAAAGCGGTTGACCAGTTCTTGTCGTTTGCTGATGGATGTTGTCCCATCAAGCTTCAAATACGGGTATCGTCTTTCACGACAAAGTTGAGCAAAGAGGTCAAGTGTCTGAAACCAAAAGGGCACAAGTATGCACAGATTATATGCGTCTAGGGAAAGGAAGAACTGGGGGAAAGCAAATTAGACAATTAACATAAGAGATTCGACTATAACATTAAACATGAGAGCACTGCGTGAATACTCGACGATCAAGCAAGTTTGCATGCACAACAATCCTTGGATATCAGAAGTACTCCTCATAGTTGAGTTAACGTAATACTCGAGCAAAAAGAAATTACCTGTGTGTAGTTTGACACCAGGACTATTCTGTCATCTGTTTTTTGACGTAATTCAGACAGTAACCGTGCTAGTACATTCATCTTCCCAGATAATTCAACCCAAACGCCATCAGCACCAGTCCATGATCCAGATCTGAGAGTGCAATATGGATATCTATAATATCTGATGTCTAAAGACATTAAGCTTACCATTTATTGCATAATCTGGAGTTACCTTGGGGAGAAAAACTTTGAAGGGAAAAGGCGCAGGCAGTCCTCAAAGCCTGATATTCCTGAACTTCCATCTTTTATGGTATCATAAACGAGCTGGAGCAAAGGGATCTTGCTTAGAGAAAGACCAAAATAATTAGAAAATTGTGTATATGTGTGTTTTTTGGGGAGGGCTATTGCTCAGAAGAGTTGGCGATACACAAAATGAGAAGATGTTTGCATGAGTTCATGCCCATAAGTCTTTGCTTAAAAATTAGTCAGCGCTAGTTTTCATTTTGTGGTGACTGGTGGCTGATAAATTTATTATCGACAAGTGACACACTCAATGGACAATAACAATTGCGTGACCAGGTTTTTATTGAGAAACGTATCATATGGTAAACATTCCTTTCTTGTATGCAAAGTCTATATCCATAAAGTGCTATTTCCAATATAACGCAGCGGCTTTCTCAATCCAACACATCCTTTATCTGTCTTTACTCCTGAGAATTCCCTGCAACATACCTTGGGATGATTGCATAGCTTCTTGAGAGCCGTTATATATGCTAAGATTTTGGATTGTTTTGCGTCGTCTGTAATAACCCTTTTTACCTGAGGACAGTACCAGAACTGTTGACATTCAGGGTAGCATTAACTATATGATTCTACACTTGCATTGACCAGGAACAAGAGAGTACATTTTTGGACTGTATGAAATGATCATACAGCTCTGACTGCACAGGAGTTAGCTTGCAGCAAACTACTTCGACCATCTGTGACAACCAAGTACAAATCAAGATGGGAAATGCATTGGTGGCAGGCTGTTGAAGTAAGAATAAACACGGATACACATTTGAAACCAAAGACAAAGAATATCTGATGCATGCTTGCTGGACAAAGACACCTGCAGAGGGTTTTTTTTTGGGGGGGAGGGGGGGGACATTGCAGGCCTTCATAAAACTGAAAGCTAGGAGTGACATTGACAGTATGACAGGAAAACCTTTTCTTGATGACAAATTGCATTAGGTCCAACTTATTGGAGAAGTATGGTAGGAGCATACCTTCGGTGGTAGGTGATTGGATAACAATGCATTAGTCCTCCTCAGTATAAACTGCCATCACCACCAAAAAAAAAAAAAAAGAAGAAGAAGAAGACTCGGTCAGCATTAGGGGGAGAACAGCCCCCCCTCCCCCGGGTGCCAGCTTCGTTTTCATTTGGGACAATGTTTTTCGGCCCATCTTACAAGCAGTTGAGTATTCTCAGACACAGGAAGAGTGCCATATAGCTCTCTGAAACATGAATACACAGATACCAACAGCATGCTTTCATTGGGAAAATCTTACCTGATTTACTTTGGAGCTCAATTCTTCTGATCGTTCAAGACCAAGCCTTTTCTCTTCTTCTGTGGCTGTGGGTTCTCTTCCACGCACGATTGGCATCTGCCTTTTTGTAGATCACCACTCATAGTTGTCAGTTAGAGAAATTAAAGTCACATAGAAAACATGATCCCAGGCAAAATGTGCCATCTATTGGTGATTCAGATAGCTACTCCAGATAGGCAACAAAGAAATATATCATTGTAATTAGAGAACAGGAAACATGCAGCTACTTTACAAATATAACAAAATATGTCAGCTCTGCTTTAATAGTACCATGGGAAAACAAGAAGGCCTTTCCTCGAGAAAGTAGAAACCATGAGGATTTTATTATGATCACGACCCTACATCAGCAAATCAGCCATAATACAAACAACCCTGACCAGGATCTGCAGAGACCTAGACGTACACATGCTTACCTCCTGACAATTATTAGTGCACCAAGTCTCTGAAATGCTAAGCCAACCATACGGTTGTATTACACTGTTACACCTAAACAGTGAATACCGCTCAACTTCACAAAAAAGATCTAGTACTTATTGAAAAAATACAAAAAAAGATAGAGCTCAACTTTAATATTCAGTTATTACTTTAATGGAAACCTCACAATACCTATATTAGTCAAGCATTGAGGACTTTAAATTCAATTATATGACACCAAAAACTAAGGAAGTTCCATGACGAGTAAGTTCTAGACATTTTATACAGGATATGCTCAGCATACTTCTTGATGACATGTAAACGATGTGAACTCCCAAAGATGAGTAAGAAGGTGAAGCACACCTCATAGTACCGTCGAAAATGTGAGGCATCACCCAATATTCCTGGATTGGTGAAGTTGACCATTGCATAAAACTCTTCAAGATCATTCTGCATGTACAGTACAAAATTTATGAAGGGCAAAAAGGAAGGTGCCCAAAAGAAAGCCTGTACACAGATGGCTGAAGCCTGAAGTGAATTCAAGAGAATCTGTCACCTGCATTGGTGTACCGGACAGAAGGATGCGACGCTTGCATAATAGGGATGCCAATGCCTGCCCCAAACAGTGTTTATGAATCATCTCAGATGAAGAACCATGCGAAATAAGATGATTCACTATTGAAGGGCCAGTAAGACAGAGCAAGCTTCTGGATGTCCTCTTACCCTGTTTGTTCTTGTCCGGTCATTTTTCAGCCTGTGAGCCTCGTCACAAATAAGGAGGTCACAAGATCCCTTTTGGCTAAATTTTGAACAATGCATTCGAAAGGTTTCATATGAAATAATCAATACCTGGAGCAGTGTCACACAATTGTTGCATAATTAAAGCAGGTTAACCTATAATCTGATAACCAATCCATAATCAGCTCCAAATTAACCTGTGTTTTGCTCCATGGATTCGTGAAACAATCAATTGCAGAGATGACATCCTCTCGGCTGCCTTCACACAGGGCACTAAGCCGAATTCTATCCCCAACCCACTTTTTTATTTCTGCCGCCCAGTTGCTCACAAGACTGGTGGGAGTCACTATAATTGCTTTTTTAACCATTGGTTTCCCATCAAAGCCTTGGCGGAGAAGAGTATAAAGCAATGTAATTGACTGCAAAGTCTTCCCCAAACTACAAGAGATTTGCTGAACAATATCAGCAACTTTGAAGAATCAGAAAGGAGTATATGTCCAAGGCTAAAGTACAATGTTACCCCATGTCATCAGCCAAAATGCATCCGAAAATGTTGGCAGCACTATGTAATCCGGAGACACATTCAAACATAAACCGGACACCTTCCCTGCTCAGACATGACTTTAAACATTAGAGACAGTGAACACCCTAAAAGGAGTCTACGACTATTTTCAACAATCAGGCAAGCAAAATTAGAAACAAATCAAGATGAAATTAGAATGGGTTCCCAAATCTTCAGGAGTTCCTACTTAAAATTCAAGAGCAATCTCAACCATGCAAGACTTCACGTATGCTAACCATATAAATGTCCTTCATAGAAGATACCTAAAAGCATTCATGTCAGTGTACAATGTGTACCTCTGATGGGGTCGAAGGAAACGGACAAGCAAGGAATCAACCATTATTATAGGTGTCAACTCCGCACTTCCATCATTGCATCCTCGTTGCCACAAAACCAACGGCTCAATCCCTCGCGGCAAAGCTACATCTTCCTTCTCATCTTTCTTATCAGATGTGGGATTCAAGCTGTTCAGAGAAATCTTGAAAGGAGTTGTGAAGCCCCATGGGACAAATCGCCTACGAAGCGAAAGCCGCTGGTGTAGCTGGTCACGGCAATCATTGCTCCCCTTCAAGAAAGGTGGTTTGAAAGGCTTTCTTGCCACTGATATTCCATCTGACGCAGAAATAACTCGTCGAGCCAAGGGCTGCGGGCTTACAACTGAGTTTACACTATATAAAACACATGTTTCTTAGCGTTAATCCAAAGAGAAGTTACTTGAGCATCAGAATTTCACGTTCACTACATGAATTAATAAGACAGATTTTAGGTAATGCATGGAAGCAGCAATTATTCCACCGCAAATTTGAAATGTACGATAGCAAATACAAATAAGGTATAATTGAAAGAAGAAGCAGAAGTATAACACAAATCGAGGAAAATTGAGCTAACGATCGATAAATGGAAGGTGATGAGAAGATGAAGAATACCTTCTGCAGTTAAGATTCTGAGGCTTGCTATCGTCTTGAGAGGAAACATATTCGGCAACAATGGGGCCATGATCATTACATTTAAGATTCTCTACAATCGAGAAGTTTTCATCATCATCGTCTACGAATTCGACGCTTGAATCGGAGAGATCCGAAGCTGAAGAGAGCACTACAGCATCTTCTTCTTCTGCATCTTCCATTTCCACAAACTCGAAAGCCGTAACGAGAGCGAGAGAGTTGCAAGGCCAATGCGAGCAAACTAGCAGTCTCGGGTAAAATTCGCGGCAAATGTTGATTGATAAAAATAATGGAAATTTAAACGGAAAGGTCTGGACTTTGGGCCTCCAATGGGCAGAACCAATTGCCAATTTGCAGTTCTGCGGTAGCAACGGTACCACTTGGGCTCCCCCTCTCTCTCTCTTTTGTCGAGCTCCTCGACAAAATAGATGGTAGTTTCGTAATTGTAGACTTACTGATTATATATGCTATTATTTTTTAATATCCGTCTTCTATCTTCATGTCATTTTGTCAACCAAAAATAAAATAAAATAAAAATTTCTTCAAAGCATGTCATGTAACTGAAGTCTACAGACTCAGATCTACAATATAAGTCATATTAGCTAGTCCATTTTCAAAGAAGAAAAGAAAAGAAGGGATAGCACTGTGCTAATATTCATTTTAAAAAAATTCTATGCTAATGTTAATTCTACTTTATTATCATTTTTTCTTTTAAATGAATCATCACAATAACTTAAATATAATGCGGGCAAGTGAAATTAAAGTTGAGATCTAATCTACTCATAATTTTAATCTTAATTGCTAAACTAAGAATTCATTGGCTGATACAGTGATTTATATAAGATTGCTGCTGTCTATTCTATATTCTATGCGTCCTTGGACGGCTTCGTTAGAAATTACACACTCAAATTTAATAATCGTATATGGACAGAATCAATAACAGCATGAGTCAGCGCCTGTAGCTCAGTGGATAGAGCGTCTGTTTCCTAAGCAGAAAGTCGTAGGTTCGATCCCTACCTGGCGCGTTTTGCCTTTTGTTTTAACTTCGTACAACATGTTCCTCGCAAGTGACTATTGCCTGAGATTCTTTCCGTTACTCTGAAATAGGTAAGATGAACTTAAGCTTTATATCCAGAAAACTGGCCAACATGCATAATGAACGAAGCTTTACGCCCATATGTTGTTGGTTTTGTACGAATCAAAATCATGAACGAGTTTGGGTGAATTAGCGCATTTTAGCTCATATTATTTCACAACTTTTGCCTCATTCTTTAGAAAGTTTTCCTCAGATGCTGCTGTAAGTCATAAACAAAGTACACTGAGGTTTACAAATTTAAATCTCAACGCATTTGGCTAACATTTCAAACTTGAACTTCCAATACAACAGAGAAAGGAAAGTAGTTCCATATCACATTACTCATCAATAAAACAGCAGAGCAAGCAGAAAACAAACAAGAATGGTGTAATTCCCAACACATGACGTTATTTTAAGTGGTGAACAAAGCTACGATCTTCTAAATACAGCACACTCCACACCATTGTAATGAAATTGAAAGAAACATCAATCAACCCCCCCCCCCCCCAAAAAAAAAGGGGAAAAAAATATCTACATCTATGACCGGCAAACAAGGCAACTATAACAGCAACAGTGTTATTGCTTGCCAGACATACTGAATGAAGTGACTTTCATTGGGGTTGCCACCACAAGAGGAGCCTCGGGAGAGTTGCTAACAGCAAACTTCTCGTGCATGAAGCGGCTGTCCACTATGGACTCATCTTTCAGCACAATCTTGTAGCAGTAGCAGCTCTTCAGCCCTTGCTGATTCCGATAACATTCATGGGCGCTGTTCTTCACCTGCTGGAAGTTCCATATCACACTGAATTTCCCAACTGTCACAACTATGTGCCGCTCTTGTTTACCCTCCTCCGTGACCTGCAAAAAGAAAGCAGCAATTACTTCCCGCATCATCTTCCTTTTATATCTTTCTTTTTCCAATTTTTAGCTGACCCATTTGATGGGGAGCAAGCATGTATGCAAAAATGCCAATCAAACCACATAATAGGAGAGTGAACAACAAAGGCATCACCAGCAGGTAAGCTAATCATCAAGGAACTTCAGCAATAATGATCATCGAGTTCATAAACTAAGATTGCCGCAAATAATAAGAAATAAGAAAATAGAAGCAGAAGCCTTCCAGCTTCATCAGAAGAGGACTCTTCTGACTTCTGAGTGGAACAAGGGTCCCAACTCCCAACTGAGTCCAATACACCTTGAGAAAGGCAGTACATTTTACTGCTTGGCTAATCCACTGCTTGGGCAAGCGCATTGAGCGCCCAAAAACACACGACTCTTTGATCCTCTGATGCTTAAGCCATACACTATAATCTCAACAATTGCCTATGCATAACCATAAAAGACGTTCAAAAAGGTAGTTTACAACTCAATAAGTTTTTTTTTTTCCTTTTTTGAAATAATACGTCCCAGCAGTTTCAAGGGAGAGTGAAGTTGATGAAACAATTGTCACAATACTTTGCCCATGATGATGTGATTCATCTCAGACCTCTAGATATGGTTTCCCTCACATCCCACTTTATGGGGATTATAGCTATCTATGAGACATTCTGATCAGAAGGGCTTCCAACAGAATGTTTACAGCTTAAACACAGATTGCCTATGACAGCATTAATTTATGCCAAAAGCCTAGACTCGAAAATGGACATACCTCAGTTTGTTTAAAAAAAGGGGAAAAGATAACATGACACCTGTGGGTTATAAAATTTTCCATCGGAAACATTACAAGTACAACAACCAAACCAAAAGAAGAACAAGCTCAAAATGTCAACAATCTCTATAAAAACTGAAGGGGCTTCAGTGCTTTCCAACAAAATCAAAGGAATTGTTGAACAACTCCTTCAAGGGTACATAAGAGCTAGCACCAGCCATCATCTCCCACCCGACCGCCTAGTAGGAATTACAGCTTCAAGGACAAGCTAAACATCCCTCAAGAGCAAATAATATGTCCGCAGTCCGCCATTTGTTCAAGAAATTGCACTACAGACCACAATAGCTACCATATAACATCAAGGAAAAACATTCTTTTTCGTGCCCCGGGGGCGGGGTGCTTAACTTCCTAATTTGGTCTATCTTCATACCAATTCTAACATACTGAAAGAGAAAACAACCAAGCAATAAGAGAAGCAAACTTCAAATTCAACTTGATCCAAAATAGGGTACACACAAGATAACCTAAAATAAGTGCCATAACAAGATAAATGCCTCCACAATAGTTGCTTCCAAATCCAAGAACATAGACATTCACTGGGAGCTCCCTAACCTGATCATAATTAAAATCAAAGTAACCCACATACCAGACAGATGACAGAACGAATTGCAATGCATCCATATGAAGTGAACCCCAACATTATCATAAAGAAAATAAAGCAGAATATTCGAGGAATCAAGAAAATGCAGAGAGAACACTCTTAATAAAGCACCATAATAAAGACAGAATCAAATGTAAAGTGAAAAACCATTCATCTTACCCATGAAAATTGCCCGCCATGGAATTTGTTGTTTTCCCCAGCCATGTGAGCATCTAAAGGCGTCAGTTTCAGCAATCTTGGAGCTGGAATTTTATTCCCCATACGTCCACTGAATCCTGTTTTAGTCCTACCATCCTTGTCGGTAAACAAGGTGCAAATGAGGATCAAATATGTATCCGTGGTACCGATTACCCACTTGCCATCATAAGTAACATCAACATGGGTGATGGGGGAACCAAGACCTGGAAATGCAGTCTTAGCCTGTCTCATGGAAGTCTTAGAATACAGTCTTATCTTGCCATCAAGTGATCCAACAACTATAGAACCATCCCCTGTGGAGGCAAAACAATGGAAGTTGGTTCCCCTGGAGAATTGATGGCCCTGTGTCCAATGCAGCACAGGAGAGTTTGCCGAGGCAATGTTCTGCACCATTCCCCTGCGATCACGCATATCCCATTGGCAGAGCCTGTTGTCATCCAAACCCAAGAATGTCGACCCTGATGGATCCAGCTGAGCCCCTTTCGTGTCATTGGTGATATCTCTCATCGAAACATCAGTTCCATCCTTCTCGAACTTCCATTCCGTGACAATCTTGCCAGTCTCGATGTCGAGCTGATGAAGCCCAGAGGCATGAGGCTTCCCCTCTGACAATGGACTCATAAGCATCATATTAGTCTCTCCCCTCATTAAAATTCCCTTCTTTGGGGTAGAATAACTGGGGGAACTCTTAGAACCAGCATGATCAAATTTGACACAAACGCCTTTGCCATGAATCCCATGTTTAAAGTTCTTAACAACCTGAATGCTATCAGTCCCAACAAGGAAACTGTTGTCAAGGGCACCCAATGCCAAGCTCTGAATCCCAGTATTGGCAACCTCCTCGAACTCCTCAAGTAAGTCCTGATTTTTCCTCGGAGTGAACTCAGGGCTGCTCTTGAAATCTTCATCAGGGACCTCCCACACAGCGTCATCAGCAGCCTCAGGATTGAGCCACCCAATGAAGTCCTTCCCATAGACCTTGAGCTTGTTCTCCTCGGTAGCCTTGACCCCATGAACATTCTCGAAATGGCAGTCCTGGAACTCAGTAACAAACCGCCGATAATCCTCATCTTTGAAGAATTTCAAGGCCCAGACACCGTGGGAGACGAAATCAACACGGCGCTGATCCCCAAACATCTTCAATTGCAAATCGGACGAAACCCTAGCCCTAATCTTGGAGCCGATCCGCAATTCCCAGTGAGACCCATCTCCGTCTTGATCGTCGTCTCCATCATCCTTGACGAAGGCGTAGTGGGTGAGCTTGTCGGAGACGACCCATTTGGCGTTGGGGGTGTTGCCGCCGATGTGAAGGTAGAGCTTGACGGGATTCTTGAGATTGTCCGGAATAGGGGTCGATTTCTGCTGCTTGTTGTTTGAGGAGTATTTGAGCTTGAGAGCTTTGAGCCTCGCATCAACGTCGTCCAACGACGACGATGAAGAAGACGTGGGTCGCTCTTCGGAGGTGTCGTGAAATTCATCCTCAGCTTCGTCCTTCTCACTTTCTTCTTCTTCTTCGTAATCGTCGGAATCAGAGAGCTCTAGACCCTCTCGGCTTTGGGCACCTCCCATCGTTGAGCTTCGAGAGAGAGACAGAGAGGAGGATTCTGTTTCGAAATTTGAATGCAGGCAAACCCTACGACTAATTTCTACTTCTCCGTAGAACGTTGAGAGAGCGAGAGAAAATGAGGAGAGAGAAAGCGCAACGGGAACCAGCCTCCATTCTCCATGTATAATAATCCGACAAACAAAGAAAGCCGGTTGGGGGGTTGGCCTTGATGCAACGTCTGCGTTTCCTTGGCAGTTAAGGCAACAAGCTGGGCAAAGGAATTAAAATGGGATTTCGTGAGGTCAATTGCCACCACAAAAGTTTTCTTCCTAATTTTTTCAACAACCACAACACTACCTCTCATTCCAGATCTCATTTTTATGAGATCTAAAGAGATTCAAATATAGGTAATTTTACTTCTACCAACATCTTTGTCTATAGAAAAGCTGAATCCTTTCATCCTAATATTATCCTTTTTTGCCTTTTTTTTTTAACCCTACTACTACCTTATATGTGTACTAATTATGTGAACTGAACAACATAAGCTAACTTCTTGGTTTTTTTTTTTTTTTGTTAATGATTTTATGAAGCTGCCAATCTACACAATCCTCGAACAAAAGTTGGAAGGGTCGAGACTCAACATGAATGCATTTCAATTTCTAACGTATAGACCTTAGATAATGAAGTCCTGCAAAGGCAAAGACAAACGAAGACAGACGTACAGGTGCTTTTACTAAACAATACTTCTTCCCTGACTTTCCCTTGTGAACAAAGGTTGTGAAAGTGATAAAGCAGAGGAACACTTGTACAATTAACCGTCTTATATATACAATAAAAGTTCCATCTTGTATCGTATCTCTATTTGACATTTCACTTTTCTCTATTTGATGGATGCCTATTGAATAACATAATTCTGCAACTTTCTCCCATGGGCACTGTATATTGAAACAAAGCTTCTGTTTATGTAGATTTAGTCAGTATGTGAATCTTCCACCTAGTCGTCATCCTCTGAATCTGCATCATCAAAAGAACATCTTACTACAGATAGCTTAGGGGAAAAAAGTTCCCGCTTGATACCAGTGATAGGAGAGTGGACTTACCAGATCTTACATCGTCCCCTAGTTTTCCTCTATTTTTCAGCATTCTTGATATCATTAAGCATAAAAGAATTCCCCAATACACATGGAACACAAGCAGCGTCAGCAACATGGTGTTGAAGACATAGTATATAGACTTTCGATTATGCTCCGAATTATTCAAGTAATCACGGATGTCATAACTGCAAAATTTTGGAGATAAGCAGAATGAAAACTTTTTTAACCAGAGCGCTGAAATCATGATCATCTGTGTAAAGAACAAACCTGGAAGCTTTGATTACCCAGAATGGAAAGAATATTAGCCGTAGGACGAACCATGAGAGAGCAAATAGACCAAAAGATACACTTGATGCAAGCTCTTTCTCAGAATAATGGAAAACTTTAGCAGCTTCCATGAAAACATCACATGCATCATGTAGGGCTAAGATGACTGACCCAATCCTGAAAAAACTGTGCCAAGGAGGGGATCATCACTTCCAGAAAAAGTTGGGTACAGAATTCCCGCATTCAAAATGACTATAACCATTTCAATCAAAATTTAGAGATAAGCGAAATTGTAACTTCCTATGCAAAAATCACAATCCTAGATATATCACTCATAGAAACATACGACCTAGATCCACTAAATCACACTACAGTGGAGCAACGAAACCTCTGTCCCTCTTTCACAACAAACCATTAGTGATTCAACTTTGATCACTTATCAAGAGTGTTTCCTCAAATCAATTACTAATAGTAATGTCTAAGACTGACTCTCTTGAAAATTAGACTCAATGCATTTTTGACATATAGACAAACAGCTAACTATCTGGATTCCACATCACCCAGTATTAGGTGCTTCCTTCCACACTCCCCATATCAAAAATATCTGTACTAGAAGTTGAAGAAATAGGAACCATAACTGAAAAACTCTTTTTATTAATGATTTGGGCTTATTTGCAAATGATATATTTTAATGACTTGCTGGACATAATCGGGTAAAAACATGGATGAATAATATACCTTGTCATATATGAGTAGCCTATCAGAATAACTGTAATCACATGATGCGACATCATCACTACGAAATCTTTCCTTCGAGTTTCCCATGTAAGAAGCGCAACAATGCTGTAGAGGTAGAACCCACATTGGCATACGTAATAGAGTTTCAAAGGAAGCCTGTGGTAAACAATGAAGCAAGCACATCAGGCCAGTGCACGAAAGTTACCCAGTCATGGTATAACAATGACACAAACATAGATTGTTCCCAGCAAAAAGAAAAAGAGAACAATCAGCAAAGAAACAGGATATAAGCAGCCAATAAATGTCAGTGGCAGTTACAACCCTAATCAATCCCCCCCCCCCCCCCCCCCCCAAAAAAAAAAAGAAACTAGATTTCAGAAGCATAATTTGTGAATATTTCTTACCAAAGAAAACATAAATGAATGGAGGGCACTGTTCGCAAAATTTACAGGATGAAAACGAATTAAAGTGCACATCTCATAAGAAACAAGATATTAATCAGCCATGAAGCCCGACTTACTTGAGCTCTTGATTAGGCCATCCCCTAAAGTACTCCTTTGTGTCTGTAAACCATGGTTCATGATAAGCAATTTGAAGAATAAATGCTTCCCCAGCAGCATAGTAAGTTAGTTTCCACACTGACTCAGAACACTTGATGATTTTCGCCTGTGTCGCTTTGTTGAGCTTCAACGGAGCAGCTCCCTTCCTCAAAAGCCATGTGGCCAGACCCTGCAATGTCAAAAGTATCTCTCTTAGTTTCAATGCAGTCATGACTTTTGAGCGTGTAATATGTGCTAGAAAGCAATCCAAGACATTCCAGTAATCTCGGAGTAAACGTCCAAGAAGCAAACTAAACAATTATTACGTTGAAAAGAAATTCTAGCAGGTTTAAAGCTCGTTCCAGCAACAATGGAGCTAGTACTTGGTGATCAAATCTTAAGCAGAAAGGTAGTGATTAACAACAAACACAACTGCTGATTAATCAATTGTAATGACAGATTGGAATTTCAGATGATATATCCAAGAAAACAATGAATGCACTAAAATTCAAAAATCAAGAATGAGTAGCGAAGCCAATGGGAATTGGAGCTGGATTGCAAGGATGCTTACACGAAAGAGAAATTTATCCAAGAAGAATCTGGCAGCGCAGAAGAAGATGGCGAAGCAGAAAGCGACGACGATGAAATGCGAGGGTTCTGGACCGCCGCTAGAATTGAAGAAAGACTCCATGAACGCACCACAAACCTTAAATTTCTCCGTCAGGTGAAATTCCAGAGAAAATCAACGGGAAGAATCAAATAATAAATAGCGGCATGTTTGGTATGATTTGTAGACGATTGGGAAGCAACGGGGAAATGCGGTTTGCGGGAGAGGAGAGAGAAAGAGAGTAGAGATGAATTGAACGGAAGAAAGGGGTTTTTTTGTTGTTGTTTGGAATTTTTGGAGCAGTCGCTTCTGGCTGCCTTGCCGGGCTGTAAATTTCCAATTCATTCAACGTTAATCCTTTCTCTGCGGACTGCGGATGAGGGTCCGACACTAGGCGGGCCCCCTTGCAAAATTTTTGAAATCCAGAGGAAGCGCTTTTCAACGGGATGCAAAAGTGCAGAAAATAACAGTCAAATCAATGGAAGGCGGGTGTTCCCCCCCCCCCCCCCCTTTCTCGTTGTTCTTCATTTCTTTTGATACGGAATAATGTTAATGATTTCTACGGACTACAGCCTGTGGATCACTAATTTACTAATTCTCAGGTGAACTTATCTCCAATAAATATCATGGTAAGACAAATTCAATAACAATTGATATTTTAAGTCTTATAGTAACTAATAACTTTATATAAATTTTTAAATTATAAATGATTAATGATTTATTTGTGACTAAGAGTTATCCTATGTCAATCCAAACAGAGAGAGAAAGAGTGGGTATTGCTTTTTCCAAAAATATCAACGTTCTTCTTTTATTAGAATGGAAGGGGAATCAGGGGATGGTAGGAGCAAGATGTGACTGATCGAATTTTGCTATATGTACATATAATTTGAAAGAAACAGAAAAATTCCCTCACATAGAAGCCTCTTAACCAGAAAAACTCTACTCCTTGTTTCGCAATGTCTCCATTGCTTCACTCAACTTTTGCGTCTCGTATTTGGCCAAATCCTAAGAACTTTAAATTTGTTTTTGACATAAATACATTACATTCAATAGGAGACTAGTTATTTTGCGAATATGCCATTGAGAATTGCATATTTTCTTGTCTGCGTGATGTATGATATTTAATGAATGCTTTTCAGTCATTTCCCGTCTGGTATGAACCCTATTTTGCTTCTTTTTTTTTTTTTTTTTGGTTAATGCTGGTGAAACAAATTTTCGAGTCAAGATGATTCAGACTTCAGACATGGCCAACCAAATTTGGGTAAAAGTTAAATCGACCATCAGTAAGATCATCAAATAATTGAAATTCCCCAGAAACTGATCCGATAGTTAGCCGAAGGACTGGGAAATATCGAGCAGAGAATCATAGACATCCAATGTGAATTGTGAGCCAAATGGCTGATCCCTGTGTGTATTACCTGTTGGATCATCTGGCATTAAATACATACACAGAAAATATTGTACATCAACACCTCGTGTAAGAACTTCGATGCCTATTTGGGAAGTCTATTAGCTCTAAATTTTTTTGGCGCCTTTGTAGCCGCCACATGGTTCAGATCAGCAGAACAGGAGAGTGAAGAAGCAACAGGATCGAGCAAAATGCTGCATCAATATACCCTACGAGTACCAAACGTCTGCCGAGATTGGCACTCAAAAAAGGTTGTAAAAATGACACAGGTTTCACTAGACAAATATTACTTCCAACTTAGAACATGGGTTTCTTTCTATGTGATTCTTGAAGTCACTCTCTCCTTGAAACATGAAGCTGTGCAAAGCTTGTCTCTGCGTCAGGCCAAGTGGGTATATTCTGTATATTTTAAGCTCATCCCCTCCTCTTATGCTTTCGGGCCGTTCCGGTTTCCAAATGGGCACATGTCTCAACTCGTTAAACTTGTTCAGCACTGCTGCCTCCAAGGCTTCCATTGTCAGGTTGCTAGACCTATGCAGCAAAAGCAGTCATATGAATATTCACTCCTGCTCTTAACATAATTGCCTTCTTCGTTGAAGATAGGATGCGAACACCTCAAATCCATATTTAAAAACAAAACAGAAACGTATTAAGGGACCCAATTTAGTGGTAGAAATGCATCCAGTTTCTGAAGGATACCAAGGTGTAATATGTAACTCCCAACAGCTCCTAGTAGTTGGATTTAAGCCAGAAAAACCCTAGATTGGAAGGTAGATCAAATATTGCTAGGCAATCCTCCTCAATAGATTATAAGCCCCAAAGAAAACCAAAAAAAAAAAAAAGTAGTACTTCATTCTTTTTGAAGATGCTTTAGAATTATTATCAGCACATTATATATCTTGTGGGACAAGAGTCCCTATACCACCCACAAGCGAAAGTTGCCAGTGACTAGGTCTTTTTACCTGGATTAAAAACATTGGATCCTCTCTCAGATCAAACCTGATACAATCTTTAAAAGTCCAGCCTACATGTTTTGACAACTCTAGTGCCCCTTGTTCTCCATTTCCAGAACCAGCTAGAAACAGCTCTATGCCCCAGATCACAACCTCATCCCCTGATACTATTACCACATGAGCAGGGGATTTGGATCTGATGATGATACGACCATGACAATGGAGAACTTCTCTCATTGAACATGTCGTAAAACAACAGGCCTTATTTCTCGTTCTCGTTTTGCCTCTCACTTTTCGTTTCTTTTGGGGGGGGGGGGTTGAAGGTTATATCAGACAACAGTTCCGCTAAATAACTCCTCTATAATAGCAAAAGGCCAAAAATATAGGTTGAAGAGTTACCTTAGGAAAATAGACTCCATCTGAAATCTGCCTCTTTCCCTTACATAAATATGATAGATAGTTTCTGATCCGCGGGAACACTTGCAAGGACGCTTCTTAAATCCTGATCCTTTTTCTTCATCCTCACGGATTTTAGTTGCTAGATGAATACAAAGGCGGCAGGATGAGTGGACTGCAGCCATATCAACTAGGGCCTTGAAAGAATCGGATGGCCCCTCATATTTCCACCTAGCAACAAAATCCCAACTTTAAAAGATTTCGCATGATAGGATTAAGTCCAGCATTAAACCCAAAAAAGGGAACACAGTGTGCCAGTATGACTCAATTACATCTGAAACACATTATAAGAGATAAAACCCAGTCTATTACCTCAAAGACTGGTTGTATGCATCAGGATGTTCACCAAGATACTTCATTGTCTTAGCAACTGAATCAACATCCTTGAGCTCCTTTATATGCAGCACTGATCCGGGAGCCGGAGCAAAGTCCATAATGTTTGGAGCGCCAATAACAACAGGGATAGTCCCTACAGCAATTAGAGCACTCTAGTTATATCATGAAATAATAGTCATATATAGAAACTCCTGATTCTGCCATACAGGTCACACTGTTACCATCCTCTTAACAAGTCTTGTTTTGAAACAATGGTTCAGTGAAACTAAGAGGTGCAAAAAGTTCAATACTCTGCAAATAGAGAACATCATGTTTGAGTTTCCAGCTAGGTTCCTAAAACAGCGAAGCCTAACAGATCGCATAGAATCAGCTGCCATTAATAGCATTGAGAACCAAGGCAAGTAATCTTGCACTTGTTTTAGCAGCAGAGTTGCTGACAAATGCGTAGTGCAACTGTCACTGTGATCCAACTTAATTTTCACTTTAACTAAAAATCACAACCAAGTATTTTCACCAGATCTCCAAGTTTTACATAATCCACCTCTCACTTGAAACATGAATTGTAAGTCTGTAACTAGTGTGAATAATCCCAAAATGATCAGTCAAGTTGTCGAAAATATTTATCCAAGTATGCAAATACACTGTCTGACAACAGTTCGTACACAAGAATACATGGTTAATTACAAAATGATTTTTGATGCAAGGAAATCATTTCATTAGCAATTAACGAAATCAAGAAAAAGCACAAGGTGATCTGTTTTCAACACTTGACTTCAATTATTCCACAACTGAATGTGCAAATGATGCATCATCCATCCTTTTGAAAGAAACAAAGAGCAAAAAAGGATCAGCAGGTGCTGTCTGGAAGCTACTTCTTTTAAGAACCTGTAGATGCATTTAAGTAGGGAAACTATCCCCATCTTCCAACCCAAAAGGAAAGTATGGCATCAGCAGAGAATGACTAGGAAGTTTTAGGTGGAAGGCAAAGCTCCAAATATTAGTTGAACACGACGATTCTTCACAGTGGATTCAATTAGTGAGTTAAAATTTTGTTTAACTTGATTGATTTGATCTCTAACAGCAGATGATCAAAAGAAAGGAAGCTTCTCCAGTCTCCACAGTACTAAAAGTCTAAAACTAGAAGTAGATATCAAAAAGGAACCAAGGAATCTGTTAAGACAAAATGACAAATCAACAAATAGCGCCATCCACATGTGATCTGAGCTTTCTTACCAGCAACAAGGGACTGAAAAAATTTCTCTGTCACATAGTCCTCCTCATTTGAGTTCTCAAAGGCCAAGCTGAATTTGTAACGCTTCAAAGTCTCCACCTTATCAACTGAAACATTAATGGATATATTGAAAAAGGAACGTTCAGCAAAAACATTTTTAGCATCAAATGATATTAAAAGAAGAAGATGCTAAGCTTTGAACATTTTGGAACTCTTTTTTAGCAGTTGAAGCCTGTACAAAAGTATCCGTTCATTTGGGTGTGGCCATATGAAGAATCCCCTAGTCTAGTTTCAACTGTCAAAGAAAATTTTGATACAACCTAGGGTATTTGCCATTACTAGGAAAGAAAACTGGATACAAAATATGGAATAGCATCAGGAAGATTAAGATACCAGTGGAAAGTAGCAAATGACACAAGCACTTCGAAAAGAAAGCACCAAAAGAAATATATGTTCACTTACGGATACCTTGTCCATCTCGGTTTCGGTGACAACCACCATAAGAATCTAATTTTATCCCAGCCTTCTCAAGCGCTTCAAGAGCTTGCAAACGGAAATTGCGAGCACCACAATTGGAGATAAAGGCTGCTGCCAAAGCAGCCTCGGTTTTTGGTTGCACAGGTGCCATAATTTCATACTCAGCCCAAGAGAAATACCCGACAGGAACATCAGATGACAGACTAGTTGTCATAATTACATCATAACCCCTCCTGACACAGACAAACAACAAACATAACGAAATCGTCAAGAAGCAACCTACAAAATACACCATGGGCGTTCAGATTGATATCCGATAACATGAAGCTTCCTAGGTGCCCTCCTGGGTTAGAGCCATGAAATGGCTTGATCTGCTGATAAGGAATAGATATGCTTTCATACAGTAGACAATCTTGGCATGCTTCCAGAATAACATAGTTGATCTCCTAACATATCTGGCTCAATGCCCCCTCCGCCCTCAAACACACACCCACAGACCGGAAAGCGGGGGGGGGGGGGTTCAGAGCAAGAGATGAACAATTTTTATTTGCTTACTCGAACTACTCAACAGCCAGCCAGCTAGCACAGCATAATATCCACTTCCTAGTGAAGGAAAATTGCTCAGAACACATCTTCCTCCAAACTAAGAAACCATAAATTTCTCATATTCATCAGCCCATCATATCATCCATCTTTCATCAACCATGTTGAAGATATTAAAATGATACATTGTAAAAAAACTCCAACAAGCAAGAGCTACTATCCAAATTTACACAGAACCCATCAAGAAGTCGACAAATTGTGCTTACCCACCGTCTTGCGTTAGCAATATTGTTTTCAGCATAGTACTGAGATGATTCCATTGACCGAAGCACAGCAGCTACTCCGTGCTCTTGAGGCCAACCAAATGCTGCATCAGGTTTCCTACCAGGATTAAATCCAAATTTACACCCCACCGAGCAAGTATTCCACTCCTGAGAAGATTATCAAGAGAAGTCAGAAAAAGGAAAGATTGCCACAAAAGAATACATCTTTCTGAAGTTTACGCATCCTCTTAACAACCTATCGCCAATTTCTTTATTTTTATATATATGACATGTACCTTCGTGTTAGTTTGGGCTCTACATTTCAATTTTGAAAATTAAAGAGAACTTAAACCATTGTTCACAAGACCAGATTAGGGGTTTAGATATTTGGCCTTTTTGTTTTTCTCAAAATTGTAGGATTTCAATTAAGACATCTTAGAGTGTTGTAGAGATATTGAGGGTTGTTACATGCAGATGGCCAATGTTTTTCCACTGTTTTTATTTTGAACTCCCTTCCCCCCCCCCCCCCCCCAAAAAAAAAAAAAGCAGCAGCCAGACGGCCCTTCTGTCTTTTTGGTCTAAAGGGAGGTACAATGGAAATGTACACAAGCCAAAACCCAAGTCCCTAGCAGTGCCCCTAGAAGCTTTACCAACTAAATTAGCTAACCACTCATAGTTTCACACTCTAATTCAGTTATGCTAAACCAACTTTGATACAACATGGGTGTTGCGATACGCAATCTAGTATTTCCCCACTAAGAGAGGAAATATTATTGGAGGATTAGGATTAAGAGTAAAACTTTGTGAATAGTCAATTAGTTGATTGTTACACTTATTTATCAACAAGAAATAAGTATCCAAGTACAGATTTTGCAAGCATTATTTTCTAATTAAAAAAATAAATATATTTAGTGCCCTCTATGGAAAAATTCCAGACCCAGAACCAAAAGCAATAGGGCTGGATACATAGTAATTAAAATCATCTTCTACTTCTAAATTTGGCAAAATTTTGAATTCGCATAAAATTTAAATCATAAAGACAGAAAATTTCATTAAAATCGGGTGAAATATTTTGTCCAATAACCGGTTTATTTTGCAGGACAGTTCAGACAAGCGTAAATTGAGGTCAAAACAGTACAATAAGAAGCCGCAAAATTTAATATTGAGGAGAAATAAGGAAGCTAGCGTTAAAAAGAGTCGTAGACAAACCTGATCGCCTCCGGAGATCAAGACAGGATCCTTGTCGAAATCCCTAGAGTATACCACGGTATCTTCTTCCTCCAACCATCGCTCGCAAGTACCAACTTTCGGCACCGGAAAGGAGCTCGACGTCCGACGACGAGCAGATTCAGCATCGGCGCCGGAGGGCGAAGATCCGTGGAAGAGAGAGTCAGCCCAGGAGTTGACGAAGGCGGCATTCTCGGCCATGTCAAGACGACCCAGGAAAGCGATCTCGGCAATCACAACAAGAAGAATGAAAATGGGCATCAGATTCGCCCATTTCTTCCTGGAATTCTCGCCACCCAACCTCAAAGCCATCAAACTAATCCCCTTTTTAGTCTTTCTCTCTCTGGCCCTCCGCCCAGAGAGAAGAATAGTCTAGTCTAGGAGACGATGGACATGGAAGGTGGTGGGAGGGAGAGGAGCAGGTTGGGTTTGCTTTGGTGATGAGCAGAGAAGGTTGAATTTAGGTGAGGAATGAATGGGCAGTTCACTTTGCAGACCTGGAGTCAAAATTATAATGGAAGTCGTTGGCGGTTTCATGGGTCAACAGTTCATGGATTGGATTGTAGGGCTGGGGCGGGTTGGGTGTCCTGTTCTTTCTCTAGAGTTTAGGGATGAAGATTTTTTTGTTAAGTCTTGTATTTATTACATACGTTTTACATCGTGTTCTGTACTGTGCAAAGCCACTATATTAAGATTCCGTAAGGGTGGTTTTAACTCTGTCAACGTAAGAATCAAATAGCATGTGGTTAGCAAGATTTGGTAGCTTTTTAATAAATATTCAATTTTTTAGGTAATATTATTGTAATTGTTGTTTTATAGTTCCAGTGGTTATTAATAAATTTTGTTTATCTATATTACTTTTAATTCATACGTTTGTTTACTTTTCATGGATATATATTTCCTTCTTATCGTTATCTGTTCATTTTTATGAAGATTACTCTCTATTCCCCCTTATTTTCTCTCAAAACTGCAGACCGCCCTTCAACTCGGGGAAAATCTATTGATTTTATGTAACAGAAGTCATTTGAATTTCATTGAAGTCTTTTAAGTATTGTAATACATGCTATTGATTTAGGATTAACTCTATCCTAAATTCAAATGCTTTTAACTCTATATTAAATTCATCGTGTGATACCACAATTATTCAAAATGCTCCATAGTCCATACCAGCATACCCCCACATTCCATGTTTAGGAAACAAGCAATATGTAGCACGAATTAACTATAAGTTACGATCCACATTTGGACTAAATTGATCTAAGAAGTATTCATATTAACCATGTGCACTTGTGCAACACTTAATGAAGATAACGATGAGTAGCTCTGGCCAACTATGGGGGAGTGAATTGAGCTTAAGCATAGGGACTGAATTGAGTTATCAAATAATGACATAGTCACTATTCTTTAATCCGAATGTCAACGACAGTTGATCATTTGTTAGTTCATATGACGGAAGCAGTGAACAAGGTGCAGCTATGCATGATACTATCCACAAAGTATATAAACACTATTAGAGGTTGAAGATTGTAAAAAATGGTGTTATTTCTTTCAAAGACATAAGAGTCTAATCTCATACATTATTTTTAAGTAATAGTGATAAAAGTTTTATTAAAATTCACCTTAGGAAAAAAATAATTAACTAAAATAATAATCCTTGTTAGCAAAACTATGTTTTCAAAAATTGAACAGAAAAAGAAAAGAGAAGAGAAAAATAGAAGGGGAAAAAATAGTAAGTTAGGGAATCAACACGCAACATTTGAGTGATTCGGTGAAACAGCTTGCGTCTGACTTGTGCAACTGGGGATTTATCACTTTTCTGCCATTGTTAAAATTGGATAAGCAGTCCACGTCAAATTGGGGTCAGAATTAGAACTCTACTTGGTTGACAAATGAATTGATAGATGATCACATTCACAGGAAAGTGAGAGAGATTGAAATCGAAGAATGGCGAAGATGTTAGGGTTCATGCTAAGCAAAACATCAAGAGCAAATTCATCAAGTTTACGGCGTAAATCTGCGTCGATCCTTCAAAGACGAGAGATGTGTTTGGGAGTACTTCCCGACCACGTTGATCGATCTTCCGACGCTTTTACTCGCAACTCTGAGCTTATGCAAGATTTGCTGACCCAACTCCACTCTAACATCGCCAAGGTTCTTGCTGGTGGTGGCCCAGAAGCTGTCAAGAGAAACAGAAGCAGGAACAAGCTTCTTCCGAGAGAGAGAATTCAGCGTCTTATTGACCCGGGTTCTTCTTTCCTCGAACTTTCCCAGGTTATCTTTCTTCTATTTTTCCGTTTCTGGAATTTGTCTTGATTTTACAGTAGCCCTCCAAATTTCGATTTGAAGTGCGCATGAGCTTATTTTTTTCTCCAACAATTGATCGATTGAAGCACTGAGACTCTGCTATGTGAAATCCACCGCTGAAATTTCATTTTTAGTTGTATTGTTGTTCCACTAGTGTAAAATATTCAGCTGAAGGTTGTCTGGGATCATTGTACTTGGTTTTTTGTGGGTAAGGAAGATAAATCCTGACGGGTTCCACATTGGGTTGTCATTGTTGATGTTGCTAGTCTATTGGTTATGGTAGTAATATACATTGGGTCTTTCATCTGTATGCCTCCGCAAGATTAGGCCACAATGGAAGTCATTGAAGTTATACTCTTGCCCCAGGAGGGATTATGAATGAACTTAGCTGCTGAGGATGCTTCTCGTGTGTTCCTTGGCAAGGCCTTCGAATCATACCTTATGGAAGCTGTGATTGATCACATATGCGTCTACCTATTCAAATTGCTCATTGCACCTAAAATCGAATGAGTTTGTAATGATGCCGGGCTTGTCCGTCATCATATTTGATTATCCTTGATGATCAATTTCTTATATTTAGAGTCCCAATTTCCCAGCTTTCATTGGCACAAGTTTCATCTGTTGCTAGAAGGGTGTTTGTAAACTTTAAAACTTAGTTTCACCCAAAAAAAGGAAAAAAAGGAAAAAATGAATCCATTTTCGCTCTCTGAATTCAAATTGATCCTATTAGCTTGCAGGTCATGATCTCTATGAAAATCCCCTTCCATCTGGTGGAATAATCACAGGAATTGGACCTGTTCATGGGAGACTGTGTATGTTTGTGGCTAATGATCCAACGGTCAAGGGAGGTACTTATTACCCCATCACAGTGAAGAAGCATTTGAGGGCACAAGAAATTGCCTCCCAATGCAATCTACCATGCTTGTATCTTGTGGATAGCGGCGGTGCTTTCCTTCCAAAACAGGCTGAAGTCTTCCCTGACAAGGAGAATTTTGGCAGGATCTTTTATAATCAAGCCATTATGTCTGCTCAAGGCATACCTCAAATTGCATTGGTTCTAGGTTCTTGTACTGCCGGAGGTGCCTATATACCTGCTATGGCTGACGAGAGTGTCATGGTGAAAGGAAATGGAACGATATTTCTTGCCGGACCTCCACTAGTGAAGGTTAGCCATGAAACTTTGACATCCAGAAGCACTCTTATTTTCTCTTCCATAGTCGGCATGGTTCTTTTTAAACAAAGTCTCTTGATCTTCTTATTAAAAGTGCTGCAACTTCTACCATATTTTTTATGTTACAACTTGCCAGCATTAAGCAATGCCTCTAATGGATAAGTTGACGCAGGCTGCGACTGGCGAAGAAATCTCTGCAGAGGATTTGGGTGGTGCCAAAGTGCACTGCAAGATATCTGGTGTTTCCGATTATTTTGCTCAAGGTTATTGCTCGCCTACTAATTTACCGCTGTTAGTTTCATGTGAATTATTAGATGAAATTCTTGGCATGTCTCTTTTAACTTGGTGACAGCTTGCCTGCATCAGGCATTTCTCTGTCTCTCTTTTCGTTTTCTTCTTCTTCTTTTTGTTTTTTTTTTTTGTCTGGGGGAAGGGGGGGATAAAATGATGGAATTCTAATTAATTATCATGGCCTGATTGCATACTACCCATGATTTTAGAAAAAGCCTCATTTTTTAAACAACTGTGCCTGTCTCACATAGAAGATGAACCATGGCTTAAATGGTTGGCATCATTTGCCTGCTACGTTCAAAGTTGGAATTTGGAAATAACCTGCTTAGCTATTTCATGCCCCCTTTATGTGGTTCCTGCTGTATCTAGTCTGAAAGTAGAACTATTTCCCCAAGCAGGCTGAAACAGAATCTTCTGCGTGTTCATGCTAGACTGCAGCCTTTGAGTCCTTGTCAAAGAGAGAGCAAGGAATCTTGAAATATTGGGGATGATATTTTGCAGCATAATCATATAAGCCACTGTCATTACTTTTTCTCTTTTATGGAAGTTATCTTAAAGGGTAAGTGAGTTCAGTGAAACCAAATCATTTTAATCCCATATTTTACGTTGATGTTCCTTGCAGATGAACTACATGCACTAGCTACAGGAAGGAACATTGTTAAAAACTTGTATATGGCTGGACAAAAAGAAGCACCTGGTGTGATGCATTATGTTGCGGCAGAACATAAGGAACCTCTGTATGATGTGAATGAGCTTAGATATATTGCCTCGATAGATCTCAAGCAACAGTTTGATATTCGTTCTGTTATTGCTCGTATTGTTGATGGAAGTGAATTTGATGAATTCAAGAAATTATATGGCACCGTAAGGCATTTGAAATTTTGGATTACTTGAAGTCTGTCGCACAGAATGAAAGGTTATCTGCTTTCACTTTCCTGAAAATGTTTTTTTCTTTATTTTCTGCAGACTCTTGTGGCTGGCTTTGCAAGAATATATGGACAATCTGTTGGCATCTTGGGAAACAATGGGGTATTATTTAGTGAATCTGCTCTTAAAGGCGCGCATTTCATTGAACTCTGTACTCAACGGAACATTCCTTTGGTTTTTCTTCAGAACATAACTGGATTTATGGTACGTGAGCATCAATGTAAATGTAACTTCTGGAAGATAGTTGCTTTTCAGTTTATACCATCATAAAGAAATCTGAGGTTCCTGGCTACGGGTTCCCTGTATGCTGTCTACACCCCAAGTCCAAACAGATAAATTTGGTGAAGACTGGTTGGGCCATCTGTTTGGGCCATTGTTTCGATGACACAACATGTCATTGCTAGTTCTGAATGTTTGGGCCAGAACTCTGATTGACACACTCCCTTTAAAGACTTTTTCTTGCTACCGTAGTACTCAACGAAAAGGAAAAGTAGCTTAAATACTCAATATGTCCCTTGTTTGCTCTAATGAAGGAATTGTTTCTACCTTGTTTCTTGCCTGTATATCCAATTCAAATTGTAATTTAACCTGATGAATCCCTCCAGTGACATCTAGTTCTCTATACAGTGCCATTTACCCTCCATTTCCCCCTTCCACTAGCCTACTTACCATCCCTCTGTCTTTCTTCCTTTGAGTCTAGTACATTTTCCCTAATCATTTGTTCTCCCTTTCAGTGCTTGAGTTGTCTCTGGTGAAACTATTAAACTATAAATTGCTGGTCTTTTCTGTGGATGTTGGCCTACATATGTGCGCTTTGTGTTCAATACCCAAAGACAATGTATGATCTTGATTTGACGGTTTTCATCGAGCAGCTGATGACATTAAATCTGGGATATTTCCTGGTAGGTTGGTTCCAAAGCTGAGGCAAATGGTATAGCAAAATCTGGGGCAAAAATGGTGATGGCGGTTTCATGTGCTAAGGTCAGTTCTGCTACTTGGATATGGTCTACCTTTTTGTCTGTCTCTGTGCCCTATTTCCCTTCTCTCCCCTTCCCCGGATAGGTTCATTTCTTGATGTTGGTGTTACACTTTTGCACTAAACCCTGTCATAATCTACCAGTGTAAAGAATCAATCAGACATGGAAAATAATCAATCATTAATTGCGTTTTCAATACTCCAAGTTCTATATCCATGCCATTGAGGTAAATGTGTAATGTATTGGGCGGTTGGGCCCTTTGTCCTTTGCGTTGCCCCATCCTTCTATTGTTGTCTCAACCAGTCTACCCAGCACGGCAGCACCCCCCTCCCATAAAACCTCGGTTTCTTGCCTAGGCAAGATTTAGGCGATCAATGTAGCAGCCATAACCCCCCTGTCCAATCCAACTGTCAACAATCATCACGCATTGTTAACAAGGTCAAATAGGCCGTGGGGAGATCTAGATTTAAGCAACCTTACCCTTCGAGTCTTGCAAGCAGAGAAGTTGTTTTCGAGAAATCCTATCCCCGTAAACCCTTAGAAGAAATACTATAAACTCAGGTTCTTTACCATCCTCCTTTGGCTGATCATCCTTGCTTTAGTTCAAACTTTTGGGATGTGTGCTTGTTTTTCCTCTTCGATTTTTTTGGGTTTCTACTAACTCCTAATATATGGCACATGTTATCGTGGATCTAATCTTGGGAATTATGGTACCTACCAGGTCCTACCTTACCAGTTCCATGCCGACTTTATGTGGTGTATGTGCTGTACTGCCATGATTGCGGAAGCTAAATTTTGAAGAGGAATTTATAGTATGATTCTAGTTTGGCACGATTTATTCTTACGTAGCAGTTATGTAGCAGTGTTTGTTGGGAGAATTCAACTTGGATAAATTTTAATTATGACATCATCAATATGGAAGCTGTGTGGAGTTGATTTGTAATAGCATATATCATATATGTACAGTACACTTTCTGGAATGCATGTTGTCTAGAATTCTCCTGGTAATTTGTCTTCAAAATTCTTCCACCAATTTGGAAAAGAATTTCTGTTTTCATTCAAGCAATTTTTTCCCCTCCTTTGACCTCTGTTAGCCAGTATTCTCCTAACTCCTGTAAAATTATGAAGCTGAATTTCCCATCTTATCATTATGCTTTTTTTAAAGTTACAGTTGTTGGAGAATGTTTTCTACTTGGTTATTTTTGAAATGGTGTTAGGCACTTTGGATTTTGTATGAGCTTATTTAAACTTAGCGACCTGTTAGTTGGCTTTAATATTCCTAAAAGATGCCTGGAGGCAGGGCAGTTGATTAGTATATTGGTATTACAAGGTCGAAGTTTAGCAGAGTTCAGAAGGAAGTTTTGTTCTTCGTAAGAAGGAAGAGAGCAATTTTGTCCTACTATTACTGCATGTGTACATGAGCACATTGACTTTGGATTGTTGTTCTTCCTGGATCTTTTGTAAAATTTCACTTGCTGGTTCTGGTTGATGTTAGCACATCTTTCTGTAATATCGGTTGTGCCTCTTGCATGCATCAATTTACAAAAAGCAATACACTACTTATGTAAGATTTGCCTGATAGCCTCCCATAATTGATATGCAGTTACTGATGGGGGTAAAAAAACTTAACTAAAAAAGCAGACCGGATGACACAAATGAATTATATGAGTTCCTGAACATTTGCTTTCTGCAGGTCCCTAAAATCACTATTGTCGTTGGTGGAAGTTTTGGTGCTGGCAACTATGCTATGTGTGGACGTGCATACAGTCCCAATTTTATGTTCTTCTGGCCAAATGCGAGAATATCAGTAATGGGTGGAGCACAGGTGTAATTTCTTGCTTAGAGTTGTATTAATGGGTTTTTTGTTGATCTATGGAATCAGAGATAGTTTGTCCAGAAGGCAGCCGGTTAAATATTGAGACAAGCTGTTATTCTAGTTGCCTTTGATGTTTTAAAAAGACATTAATCACTTGGTTGGCAATGTCTAGGCTGCTGGTGTTCTAGCTGATGTGGAAAGGGGCAGCAAGAATAAGCGAGGAGTCCAGGTATTACAAATTTTTGTGGGGGTACAAGATGTGCTGATAACGTACCTTACCAAGCATTGCTGATTTGTTATGCTTAATCTGCTTTTGCATACATGGTGCAGTGGACAAGTGAAGAAGAGGCGGCATTCAAAGCAAAGGTTGAGGCGGCGTATGATAGAGAAGGTAGTCCTTATTATTCTACGGCTAGGCTTTGGGATGATGGCATTATTGATCCAGCAGATACTAGGAAAGTGATAGGTCTATGCATCTCTGCTTCTACGATGAATCGTGCCCCAGAAGAGACCAAGTTTGGTGTATTCAGAATGTAATGGAATGTGGCAACACAATGTTCCAATGTTATGTTGGGTTTTACAATTGAAAATGTAATTAGATAACCAGCAGGAAGGTTCCATCATCGTGAATCTTATGTGATGTAATAATCATCTTGTGATTAATAATACGCCCATCTTTTCTGTTGAAACGAGTTGAAATTTAATGGTTCATACGCAATTGAAAGTTTGGATGCAAGTTTTGTAAGAACTAATTGGGCGTTTTGAGTTTGCCTGCTTGATCGCTTCTGCGGGGTGGTTAGTGGGCTTCGTGGCTCGGCGAATCAATGGACTCCACTCCCCTAGCTTATGGAAATCTCGGTGGACTATCTAAGATTCATGGCTGTGGGCGCTATGTGGCGCATACCTCCCTTGAGTCAATCTTGGACAATTTTTTTAGCTTGGACTATCTTATTGCGCCTGTGTCGTGTCCAACATCTGCAAAGTTGAAAAAAATAAGTTTGGACTATTTTTCATTTTCAGATCCCGTGAAAGCGGGATCCACATTGGGAGTTTGTTGTTGTTGTTATTGTTGACTATTTTTCATTTGGATGGTACTAATTAAAACAAAATATCTCTTTAAACCTCCTCTGTTCTGTTTCTGTGGAGTGGTAGGTAATTAATGATTTTTAAATTTAGAGTCAATCCAAACTAGTCTCTTTGTAATTTTACAATTCAGGGGCAAGGCTTCTACATCAGGCTCCTACACAATTTGCCTGATGGCGGAATTTTTGGGGTATTGGATTTGGATTTGGATGTGTGTGTGTGTATGCTTTTGGAGGCCAGTAATAAGGGTGCTTGAAGTACAGTAACAAAGCCATAAATTTCGGAGGGGTGTCGAAAAATGACAACTGAATGAAATTTTAAAAAATGATTAATGAACGAAAATTATTATTAAGAAAACATTGAAAACATGTGATGAGCAAGGCTCAAACTTGCCCCCTCATGGCACCCTAGCAATACAACATGCACACTCCAGTCTTCAAGTAAGGCAATTTTCATGCCATTATTTGCCAATTTTTTTATTTATATTACACATAAATTTTTTTAATTTTTTCCATATAATAATTTTTTTTTTTAAGGGAGGAGGTGTTGTGTGACCCACTGTATCCACGTTGGATCCGTCCCTACTGAAGTATTACTGTACTAATAATAAATAGATGATCAAATGAGGATTCTATTTTGAGAGTGTTCCTGTCAGAGTGAGCCTATCAAAGTCATCAAAATAACAAAACCAAGTATAATAAGTGAAACTGAGCAACCTTGGAAAATTTCCCTTCCTTCTTATGTAATGTGGCCTTTTCAGGAGTAAGTTTGACAAATAACACCTTTACTAGGTGTTACTCGTCAAACTCCAAACTTTTTTTAAAAAAATAAATTAAAGAAAGCTGATTATTAGCAGCCATAAATGCTAAATGTGTACTTTTAGGACAACTCTTGGAAAAATGCCATTTAAAAAAAATATAATTTTTTATAAACAAAATAAATAATTATCTCAAATGATAAAGTTTTCTATATTTTTTTGTTAAAATAAAGTTACTATAGTTTATATAAGATTTATGCAGTTGGATCCATCCTTATTGTATTTGTACCTTATTATGCATTTCGAGAAAAAAAACAAAAAAAAAACCAAATTTGATTAACTCATATTATGAGTAATTCGCGTATAAGGCTCAACAGTTCTTGATTTTGATTTGCGTTTTTGTCCCGAATTATAGTATGAATTCTAAATACAGTATTATTTCCTTTTAATGCTGCTACTTTGCAATCAATTAATAACATATTTTGAAGGTGTCTTGCAGGATCTTGACAAGATTTGATGGAACGAGAGGAACCTTTCTTTAATTTCTTTGTCATATAATTTTTTTGGGTGATAAATATATGTATGGCTACAATACACTTCTTAAATAAATGTTTGTTTTAACTGAAATTAATATATTATTATATGATTGCAAATTATCAAATTTTCAATTGTTACATATAATTATGAGTTGTGACAATTTAGTATTCATCCGCTAAGCTGACAAGTATAAATAACACCATAGTCAACTCAACTCTATCTGTGAGGTTATTATATACACAATTTTATAATAGTAAAAATCTGTGGATAGAGAGGTGAACTAGCGAAATTTATAGGCGTTAATACTCTTGTAATATTCAATCATACCATGTTTAAATTTTGTACAAGATAATATAATTTCTAAGTCCAAATAAGACGATTAAGAAATGTCTTGTAGCAAGATATTTATCATTTGCATTTTCTTTTTCTTAGAACAAAAAGGAGTATTAGAATATGCTCTTTTCGTTGGGGAGGAACGTGTATGAAATAAGCAAGACTTGTATACAGCAGGAAAGAATAGAAAGGAATGGAAAGGAGCCCTTGATAATTTAACTTTTATAGGGCAGTCTTGGGGATTGGGAAGGATGGTGGTGTAGCAGTACTCCATAGAGCATAAGCTATATATGAAAGTGCAATGAAGAGGGAGATTACTTGGAAAGAAAGCTAAACCAACCCAGGCGACAGGCGTTGCTGTTGCGTTTGCTTTTGCTTTTGCTTCTGCTTTTGTGTGTTGGATAAAGATTTGTCTTGGTTTCAATTTACCTGCAATAATATGATTAGAGCCAATCATAGCCATAGCCATAGCCATTAGCCATTAGCCTACCCCCCTGGCTCAGACCCAGTGCCAATCTCAGCTTCTTCATTTGTTCACAATCACACACAATTTCATTATGGATCTTGATTAACTTTCTTTCTACCTGGGCTGTACAGTTCAGTTGGTTATACTATACGCGACACATATAGAGCGCTAAAATTAAAGCTGGAAATTAAGAGCTTATTTATTATAAACTAACACGTACGTGTAGTCGCCACCAACGGAGCTGCTACTACTCGTAAAACTATATATGTATTTGTCTTGTTTTAGTATTCTTGCCTCTCTGAAAATCATCTCATCAGAACCACGAGGGTGGGCTGGCTAATAGTAGTAATTGGCTAATAGTAGTAATCCTTACCTTTATTAGTTTCTAAAACGGTTTGCTTCGTCATCTCAATCTATTCATAAGATTTGATTGATTACACACAATTTTAAACTTGCTTCAATATTAATTTTTGAATTCTTTTCGTAAATACCAAGTCGCCTGAATCAACTTATACTATATTGATCGATAGTGATGCAAAATTTAATATAATCTTATCAATATATATTAATTTCTCCATATCATTTGCGCTATAATATTTAATTAATCTCAGCTGTTTTATTAATTTTTTTTTTGGAAGACACACTTTCTTAACTATTTAAGCCTAGTAATTAAAATAAAAATTTGCCACTCAAACTCGAATTTAATTCTCTTTTTGTTGTAAGCAAGCATGTCAAAAAGTATTGTTTTACAATGTTCACACATAGACAAAGATTTGCCCTTAATTATTCTTGACACATTCAACAAATATAAAGTATAAAACACAAGCCTTGAAGACGATCCTGGGATCATATTCATACACAGTCTTTGATTGGCAGGAAACCCACATACGTCAAGTTGCTGAATTTAAAAGTAGGAGGTTGGTTAATTAATTAAGAAGTATACATAACTTTCATGCCCGCATTAACAACGGTTAAGAGATTAGAGTTATGAAATGCCAATGGTGTCTGAAAAAATGTTGATAATTAAGCTTTTATAATTACGTCATTGCTGAGATTAGCTAGCTGTAGATGCATATATGTATTGTGTTTACGTACTGTGTAAATAGATTAATTAGTGAATTATATATATATGCCAATGAATTTAATATCCAGCTCGGTGTATGGGCCAGACATGCATGATTTAAAATTGTGTTATTCGTGATTTGCAAATATTGATTGACAGTGTGGAGAGAGAATATACGAAGGATTATTTTAGACCGATCGAGATCGATGAGAGGATTAGATTACGCGAGATTCTCGCTGCCCAAGTCTAACATATCAATACATGGATGAATTCCATTGTAAAAAAAAGTCTAGAATATTAGAACAAATGGATGAAAATCATAATCCGCTCCTCCTCCCTCGGAAAATCCTAACCTCCTTATGAAAAACACAAATCTTATTCTACTTCAATAAGGAGCTGTCATTAGTCATAATTACCAGTGGTAATTTAAGCCCCAATCTTTGTAGTTCTTAGAGTTTTATTTAGTTGTAAGGTATTTACTAATATTTTTGTCTGTTTTCAATGAAATTTATCACCAATTTGTGAGAGTTTGGTTGTTTTTTTTTATCACTATTAGTGTGCGTATGATTGTTCTCACCTCTAGTATGAGTTAGGTTGTTTTCACCGTTAGTGTGAGTTTCATGAGTCATTGCCTTTATGCAATTTATCGTAGATTTGGAAATGTAGAGTGAGTTTCTTGTCGAGTAGAATTTGAAAATTATTGTATTAGATCTACGTTTTCGATTAAAGAATGAGTCAACAATGAAATTTCATGTGGTTCTACTATGAACATTTTCCCTTCAAGTG
>JACYFF010031955.1:493958-520586 GCA_017589665.1 Selenicereus undatus | reverse complement strand
CCCCCCCTCTTGTGTTGTGTGCTCTCAAATCTAACAAGACCCCCACTGGGGGCGGTACTATGGTCTGCAGTAATGTCTAAAGAATATGTTTTTTTGAAGAATTTAAGGCTTCGGACCACGTGAAAGGATGGGGACTAGTCACTGGGGATGGCCAACCTGCATACATATATATATGGGTTTGTTATGTGAGTTTAAATTGTTGCTACATGTAATCATGAATGTATGTGAGGACCCTCCCCCCCGCGTGATCATTTTCATTAATTTACCATTCTTAGCATCGTCAATGTTCTATGTAGCTATAGGGTTGAGCATGATCGGTGTTGTGATTTTCCGCAAGTGTACGGTTAACGTTGTAGTACTTACGGGTATCGTCCTCAGGGACGGGCGTAACATTAGGTTGCTTAAATGTGCTAAACTATTTCACGATTACAAATTAAAAATTGAGTCATCGTATTCACAATTATAACCGAACCAAGCTGTTTGATTCATCAAAATAGAAACAAGCATTATGAAATAAACATTCTAGACATAAACAGAAGCAAAACAGAATTGGTGAATCAAACGAAGCAAGGCAAAGCCAACAATGGGCCAAAATTGAATCTGAGAACAAACTCAAGTATTATCACAGAACATTGAGGCCAAAATCGAATCTGATTAAATGAACAACAATTCCAGAACACCGCAAACCGAAATGAAGCAACTTCTCCAAACCAAAACTCAAGAAAAATCAAATCAAATTCAGAACAGGGGAGAAGGGGAAGAAGAAGAGCACGAATAAGGGGAGAAAACATCCAACAAAAACGAACAATTCATTGAACAATTCGAGTAGAATCCAAACACCAAACTTCATCTATGCGTGCAAATCGCAGGCTTCGAATCGAAATCGAAATCAAGCCACAAGAATTCGAAGTTGAACGCTAACTCCCAGAAAATTGAAAATCTCAAAATCTAAACATGAAATTAACTAAACAAAGCATTAACAACTTAAATTAAAACCTAGAAAACATATCTGAAATTGAAGAACCTGAACTTCGAACACGAACCCTAAACCCAGAAAATTGCAATCGAACTTTTAACACTGAATCGAAATTGAATTTTAACTAAAGCTGAAACTTAAACTAAACTAAACCTAAAACCTAAATTTCATACCCAGAATCGTGCCATTCACTTGATTTATACCGAGCCTTGGTCGGTTCTCACCCGTTGACGAAGCAAGCAACTCGAAGGGCTGGAGATGGTAACGGCTGCCATTAATGGAAATTGAAGGAGGCCAGAGCAATCGAACGGTTGAGGAAGAACACGAAGCGCCATGGAAGAGGGGGAAGAGAAGAGATGGGCATGGAGGTCTGGGTATCGGGGTTACAGGCTCGGGGTTCTGGGTTGGGGAACAGAGAAGACAGACGCGACGCGAGAGAGAGAAAGAAGGGGAGGGGGTTTATTTTGAGGCTGGACCGGGTTTGGGGAGTTGGGTATGTGAACCGGTTTTTTTTTCTTGAACCGATTCACTCAGTTTTTGGGCCGGTTCAGCGTAGTTTTGGACCGGTTTTTGACAATTTTGCCCGGTTCTACAATTCTCGACATTTTCCCCACTTTTCTACCATTTGTGGCCACTTATTCGAAATTATTCAAAACCTGCAAAATAAAATAAAACTAATTAAAAACGTTAAAAATACGATTAAAACGAATATAAACCAAGTGTAAAAGTACCCTAAAAATAACTCATTTTTGGCACGAACAATCGGGTATTCGGTTCATTTTTATGAAACTGGTTCCGGTTGGAACTAGGTCTAAAAATCTGAATTTGGTCTTAGTCCTGGTTGGAACTGGGTCCAAAATTTTTGAAACCGATCCTAGAACGGGTTGGGATGGGGTCTAGAACCGGGTATCCGATTCCTAATTCTGTCATATTTTGTTTTATTTCATTTCATTTAAATTTTTCGTTTGTAGTTGTCACTTTGTGAGAGAACCAATACATCCAACAAACTAGCTAATCGGTCATTCAAAATCAAATTTAATAGGATGGTAGCTAGACAATTACCATGTTTTAAAGTCTATTTGGTTAGCTAATAAATAGCATTTCATTTCATCCAAGCATAACAAAAATACCATCTTCTCATAGTATTGTACATTAACAAAAAGATTTAGCAATATCAATGAATTGTCGGAAATTATGGCGGTATCGGAAGAACAACACCTAATGTCAACAAGTAACCGGGTAATTTAGAATTTTTTTTTAAAAAAATAATTGGACCGGGTAATCTGATAACGGGTCCGGTTCCAGTTCCAAGTTTTCAGGACCTGGTTGCAACCAGTTCCAAGATTTCGGAACCAGTCACGGACCCAGTTCAACCGGGTCTGGGTCCAGGTCCGGAACCGGGTACCCAGTTTTTTCGTTCAGCCCTAGTTCTATGTATTACTTCTCTTTTTGATAAAAGTTAAGTTATTTATGCTAGGTAGTCTTCGTTCAGTTCTTCCTAAGGGCTTTATTTATATTATCCTCAACAAAAATAAAACGTATCGAAGAGAGCTTGACTTGCTTAGCCAACTGTTGCCATTTTCACATCCCCACCTCGGGTTCGATCAGGGAGACACGAGTTATGTGTCGTATACTTGTATGCATAAGACTTTGTGATTAGGTTTGGTTTCCGAGCTTCTTAAATGAGCTTTTGGGATCCCTTCCTCCCTAACCTGTTCTGAATTACTGGATACCCCTGAGATATAGTCCAATGCGCTAGGCCTACTTATCAAAAAAAGAAAACATAAAACATAGATTCTGACATCGAACCAAATTCCACACCATAGATGAAGAGGCATGCAACGCAGACGCAGATGTATCTTCAATAAGTGTTCGTATCTCACATGACTTAACGGATTTTTCGTTGAAGTACCCGAATGAGTATCTTGTTGTCACATTTGACATGAATATGGGTGAATCTTCGCTTTATTGCTGGTTTAATTCCATTTCTATGATCCATGCATGCATGGTATTAATTTACATCCGTGAACTTTTTTCTTTTTTGGTTGCAAAATTGTAGTTTTTTTTTTAAACAAAAATTTAGGTTCTTGTTTGGTATGACTTTTCTTTTTTTGATCTAAGGGTGTGTTTGGTAGCGGGAAAATAATTTTCTTAGAAAATAATTTTTCCGTTTTACGTCGTTTGGTAAAACAAGGTGCGGAAAATTATTTTTAGGATAAAATCATTTTACCCCATTTGAAGGAAATTGTTTTCCCTTGAAAAAGTAGGAAAAATGACTTTCCAAGCCCAATTTTTGTTTCCTAATTTTGTCTCTCATTCTATTTTCTTTTAATTGTGCCTAAAATCACTCTATTTTCACTCTCATTTTGTCTCTCATTCTTCCCCTCTTCTTCATGTTCATCATCTTCATCGATGACTTCCATCGTCAATATCTGGAATTATTTCTTGAGTTCTCTAACCTTGTTACCGTTGCCCTTTTGAGAACTTCGCAATATGAGACACCCATCATCTCCCCGTTCGCCATTTTCTTTAATTTGAATTTAATATCACTCAAAGTCAACTGCATAATCCTTGGGAATAGTGAAAAAATTAAGATTTATTATTGATGTTGACTCTCTCTTTTTCTGGGTTTATTACTGTGTATATTTCTTACTAATATTTTGGGTTCGATCTTGAAGAGGAGAGAGAAGCAGAATTCATTAGTTGAGTTGAGTCGGGTCAGAGCTGTGAGTAGAGGAGAGGGTTGATGGTAAAAAGAAATGAAGTGAGGGCGGGAGGGTTCACTATATCAAATAGCAAAAAAAGAAGTGAAAAAAAATGATTTTCTATTCTACCAAACAGCTGAAAATGTAAGTAGAAAATCATTTTTCTTGAGAAAATATTTTTCATGGAAAATAATTTTCTGGAAAAATGATTTTTTCCCCTACTAAACACACCATAAATGTGTGACAAATAGCATTATAACATGATGGAGGGATAACCAAGTTCAAGATTTTATATACTAAGAATCTTAAGTTTTAACTAAGTACTAAACTCCCAACCCAAAAAAAAAAGAAAAACTAATATTAAACTAAGATCTCATTGGTACAACTAGTACCTATCTTATAAGCCAACTTTTTTCTCACCTTGAATGTTAAGGTTAGACAAAATTAAATTTCAACCCCAAACCTCCTCTTAATGAAAAGGAAAACAAGTGGCTACGTTGTAATTAAAAATCACTGTTATTTACACTTTTGATGTTTTCAGTAGTATTCTCCCCTCCGCCGTAAATTGGGGGGGGGGGGGGAAGCGGTTACATCTTTTGAGATTTTTTGATGTTAGTAAGTTATACAATCTATACGATATAAGCATTTCCGCAGCCCTCTTGGCCACTTCATTAATTGGACAAGTTTTGAAAGAGATGTATAATGCAATGAGATGCTTACACCCAGAATTCATAAATATATGAATTCACTTTATGATCAGTCGCGTTTGGTCCGTCGTCAAGGAAAAAAAGAATATGAACATAATATCTAAAAGGTCTTGAAGTTATCAATCTCTCCATCCTAACAACTAACGCAAGTCAGAAAACAAACTCCAACATAAGAGGGGGTTGTATATAAAGATGGAGAAAGAGCAGGGGCTAAAACATGAATCATAGCATGAAAAAGGGTTCTATGTGCAGTTATATATATATATATATATAGATAAGACTGTCTACATTAGAATTTTTCAAACCCCATGAAAGTGGGACTAATATTGAGAGTTGTTGTCGTTATATCCTACTTCACAACTTCAATAAAAAATACAAAGTTAACCAACTTAAACCTATTTTAATCAACTTTGACCCATTTCAACTAATTATTTTAACAAACTTTTACCAATTATATAAAAAAATATATTAATTTTAACTTACTTCAATCTACTTTAATAAAAAAAATCAATTTTAAATAACTTCATTCATTTTCACACCCTTATTTTCTAATAAAAAAAAGAGGCCCTAAAAGCCTTGTTTGGTGGGAAGGGAACTGAGGAGAAGGGAAACAGTTGGAGGGGGCTGAATTTGGAGCCGGTAGAGTCACTGTGTGTAGCGTTTTGGGGGAAAGCCAAACATTCCCTTGGCAAACAAAACATTCATGAAGTTGGGGCACGAAAAGCCACACAATAATTAAGGAGAGAGAAGTGATGTTTCAACGTTCAACAGTGGAAACGGCATGGCCCGCTGATCCGAAACAAAAACGTAGCCGACTCTTGCATCGCATGATTTATGGGCCCCCTCTGTGAAGTCTTTCTTTCATGTCATTGTCTCATCTATCTAATCTATTCCACCCTCGTCTTGGGCCTTGGCTCCTAAAAACAACATCAACGTTTCTATTATATACCTACCAGTTCTTTTTATTGGTAAATATTAATTTATTAATTTTAATTAAGTTTAATTTTTTTTAACTTACTTTAATCTACTACAATGAATTTTAACAAAAAATTTTTTTAATGTTGATTTACTTCAACCAAATTTAACATAACCCACTTCAAAATACTAACTTCAACCTATCATATAAAAAAATGTACTAACTTTTTTCAACTTTAACCATTTTTAATAAGTTTCTCAATTCACTTGAACCCATTTCAACAAAAAGGTACCAACTTTAACCCATTTCAATTCACTTCAACCAATCTATACTAACTTCACCCATTTCCTACCTCATATTTCATAACGAAAAGAACAGGCCCATAGTCAAATATGTATATCTAATGATGTAGTGCGTTCTGGCCAAGAGTTTTTTTTTTTTTTTTTTTTGGGTTGAATACAGTCATAAACATAAGGGTGGATTTAAAATTTAAAACAAATTATTATTATTATTATTATTATTATTATTATTATTATTATTATATATGATGACATACTAATGTGAGTTTATAAATCGGGAGCTTCATATAAATATTTATATAAAAAATATAGCCCACTAATTTGCTTTTATTATTCTATACAATAGTGTTGAGCCAAACTTATAACTCTATACGACCAAATTACATTGTTTTATACACTTGTTTAAATTATGGCATCCGCTTCTAGTTATTTTATTATTGTTTTCTATTCTCGTTTCTTTTTTCGCTACTATGAAAATGAACGTTGTTGATTTGAATCCAACTTATTCTGCTTATATAACTAATTTGTTCGGATAAAATTCCCTCTCAAGACTGATGAACATGGCTCACAAGTCACACATGGAGTAGTCTTTAAGGGAATGCTTTATGACGTAAACGTTCCCTGTTTTTGCGCGCCTTCAAATTTTGTATAATTCTAACTACGTGCTTAATTACTGCAAAACCTGCTCGTGCTCTGATTGAGTGTTTGTTTGGAAAGCAACGACGAAGACGACGCCGTTCGCTACTGCACCATGGCCCTCGATCGGCCTCTCCTTCCTCCTCCGCCGTTCTTCCTCTTTTTATTTGTATCCATTTTATCAATGTCGAGAAGAAGAAGGAGAAGATGCATGCCAAAATTGAATACTCTATTAAGTATTAACTCCACGTTCTTCTCCACTATTTCTTGTTATCCAATGTCTTCCCATTTTTATTTTTTTTTTCTGATCTTACCGGATTCCAATTTCCTCTGATTTAGGTTCAATTTTCTAATCCAACTAAAGTAGACCTCCGATATTCTCTGCCCTAAAGAACAAACCCTAATTGAAGCACGCTATGAACAAACCCTAAAGTGATGGTGGGGCATGGCTAGAAAGCGTCTAGCGTCTGCCTGTGCACTTGTGCAGGTCCCATCCTGCTGCTGTTATTTTCAACTCCGAGATTTTCTTCTACGAATCAACGCACTTGACATGTTCGTTTAACTGATTGTGCTCAATTGGTCCAGGCATATGTATCTGGTGCTGATTTGGTTACAACTTACAAGGTCAATTATGATTCATGAATGTAGTAGATATGGGGAAAGCTCGCATCAAAATGGCATACAGTGTTTTGATTCTTACTGATGCTTGTCACAGTTGACAATAATGTGTCCACTGCAAATAAAGATACAGCTTTCGTGAAAGCAAAATATTGTTAAATATTTGATATTACCACCTACATTGTCATACACCCATGTTGATATATAACACCTTTAATGGTTGATAACTTCATTAACTGTGTTCGGGTTTGGACTATTATAACGTATAATTGGACGAACATGGTAAAGCTAAGCAAGCACTGATCCGTAGTTTTTAGTTTTATTTTTTGTTAAAGCAAGCACTTGACAGGGTTAATCAGTGGTGTTGTTTCGGGGATGAAGGTTATTAGTTTAACTACATTAAATGTTTTATGCTATATGTTTGAGAAACTTGACAAGAGAATTGCATGCACTACTTTTATTCTTAGCTATATCTAGTATGGCGTCGATCGAGACTGATAGATGGCAACTGCAAATTAAGGTGCATGATTACCGAAAATGGTATGGTGGAATGAAATTGCTATGCTCATCTGTGTTGCTATAGACCTATGTTGTTATGATAGGATATATAAACATTTTAGCATTTGGACTTTGGCAAAATTGGAGAAAGATCATAAATGGATTGGTGACTTTAGCTTCTATTTTATTCTTCTTTGATTGCAAGCCGTTCCACTGAAAGAAGAATGAATATTCTGTATGCCTTGATCTTCTTTAATTTATTGATTGCAAGCCATTCCACGGAATGTCTACTAATGACTCTATAACATCATCAGCAGGTAGTGGACGTGCCGGAGTGGTTATCGGGCATGACTAGAAATCATGTGGGCTCTGCCCGCGCAGGTTCGAATCCTGCCGTTCACGTTTCTGCGGGTTGGTTTTTGATGTTTTTCAATCTTGGGTGCGTGAAAATCGTCAGATTGGTTCTACAAATGTATGCTTTCTATTGCGAGCCCAAACAATGTTCAGCTGTTGTACGCATTTCCTTTCTTGTTTATTGTTTGGTTCAGTCCTCCTGTTTCTAGTTATATTGGTTGAGATGGGAAAAACTTGCTAGGGTTTTCATAATCACTTCACCTGCAGTTTGAATGATGTACATATTTCAGTGGAAAGTAGATGTGCCGGAGTGGTCTTTAGTCATAAGGCATGGCTAGAAACTTTGTCGACTCTGCCTGTGAGGGTTAAATCCTGCCATTCATGTTTTTTATGCTGCTGTAGGTTTTATGTACTTTGGTTACTATTTACAACTCAAAACGAACTGACTGGCCTGCGTTTGAAAGGTTCTGCCTTTATTTGTGTATTGATTCACCTAATTTGGTGAGTTGGACCAGTACTTGCCAGTCTTTGCCTCTTTGGTAGATAACGTGGTTGCCGCCACAGTTTCCAGTTTATATTGTTTGTTAAGTTCCTAATTTGTCTAGAGTGTAAACCTATGGTGTACAATGGAGAGTGTGCCAAGAAAAATTACAAAATGCTTAAGAATTAATGCCGGTGACAGCTTCGCTATGTGGCAATAGATTCCATTGTCATGCATGGGTGTGCTACTTAAGTGTCTACTCAACAAATTATTGCTTGATTACGTTACATATGCATAGCTGTAGCCTTGTAGGATACAGCTTACAAGTGTGGTGGTCAACCTGTGTGGAGGGAGTGTAGGGGACAGTCTGAAGTTAGAATAACACATTAACTATATGGTGTCTATCACTAGCTCAAGACATAAACTGCAATTTATGTGTAGGTCAAGACTACCGGATCTGCTGCCAACAAGAAGAGGCACCTTCAACCAGTTTGATGCTGCCTTCGAAAGGGCTACAGAAATCAGGCTGAGTGCATTTTTGCCCTTAATCAGTTAGTTTCGGGACTAATTAAAGCTTAAGCGTTATCGCTGATCTGATAATCCTAGCTGCCAGTACTGACTAACAATCTGGGACTTGGAAGGCCAACTATCACATCGTTAGGGCTGGTTTGCATGGATCTTCTTCAAAGCACACATTACAGTCGCAGCATACAACATTTAGACATCTGACGAGATTATGATCAAGCAAATCCCACTGATTTGTAGCATTTTTTGTGAAGGATATACACTTATACCTATACATATATGTGCCACTTCGCTGAGAGAACATTCGGAGAATTATGATAGTCTTGCTTGAGTTGTAAATAATACATTAACTATATGCTGATCATGTCAGTTGCTGCTTCTTTAGAACTGTCCAACATGTAGTGGACGTGCCGGAGTGGTTATCGGGCATGACTAGAAATCATGTGGGCTCTGCCCGCGCAGGTTCGAATCCTGCCGTTCACGGTTTTCAATTTTCGAATTTTATGATGCATCAGCAAGCACTTGACGTGGTCAACCAGTTCCATTAATTACAAGGTCTGTAATGTTGGAGATGTGGAAGGAACTGACACAAGAATGGCATTTATCGTATTATTCTTAGTTAAACATCTTCACTTGCTAGGTAACGTAGCCTTCGTCTTGATCTCCCGATTCGCTGCTAAAACTAAACCCACACTGGGTGCTATTGTTTTGTGTTGTGCTGCTTCACGGCTTGTGTACTGCAAATCATGCGTGCTTTTGGAACCCGACACAGTGAAAAGTACTTTGTATGCTCGTTTGTATTCATATAAGCCTATGTCACTGTATTAGATATTCAACCATTTTGTTATTTGGATAGCCAAAACCTCAAAAAGCAGAATGTGCATTCTGAATGGCTATATACTTCTGCCTGATTTATTACTAATTTAATTTATTTTCTAGCTCATCGGGTCAACCATGCTTATACGGCATTGCTTAACAGGCTGTGGACGTGCCAGAGTGGTTATCGGGCATGACTAGAAATCATGTGGGCTTTGCCCGCGCAGGTTCGAATCCTGCCGTTCACGGTTTGTGAATTTTGTTTGAACTTTGAAGGTGGAGAGGAGCCTGCGGCCTGGCAGAATTGACGAATTTGTAGTTTTCATCCGACATTTTCTCAAGGTATGACTCCCCGTAAACTAGGTGCGTGCTTCTCCTTGAGAAGGTATTGTTTCTGATGCAGGATACAATACTTGACTGAAAACACGTAACTGGCCGGAAGTAGCTGGTACGTTCTGAGTTATTCTCATGCAGAAGATAACGAGTTAAGTTCTGCCTGTTGAAGCATTTGACTTCACTGTTAGTGCTAATGCTTGGTGCATTATATGTTACTGATTCACAAGTTGTAGAAGAATTATCTGGCCGCCATGCCATTCAGTGGACGTGCCGGAGTGGTTATCGGGCATGACTAGAAATCATGTGGGCTTTGCCCGCGCAGGTTCGAATCCTGCCGTTCACGTTTTTTCATTGTTTGGCTTGCAGTCTTTAACTTGTTGCCTACATGCGGTAGAGTTAATTATCACCCTGTGACATTTCCACTTAGGTCTAATGACATTGCTTTTAGTTGGTGATTGTTCTGGTGAAGTCTTGCTGAGGTTACTTATTACTATCATGCTGATTACCTCAAACCTTGAATGATTCATATCCACAATCTTCCAACTACCTTCTCCCTTCCATATATGCTCATCTCATGTCCTTCAATCACATAGATGCTCTTTTCTTCACATGGGGCTATGTCATGTTCAATTCTGAGTTTTAGCTCATTCTTCTCCCTTTATTGCTGAGCAATGCTCAAAGAGGCATTCAGAAGATGTCAACTTGATAAATGTTATACAAACTTGCATCAGAATAAAACACTAGGACATGAAGGGATGGGAGTACGAGGTGTTTATGAATTTTGTTTAATTATGAAGCAAACTGGAGCTGAAAAATAATGAAAAACAGATAATCATCACTACTGTAATCCTGCTAGGCAGGCCCTTGTTTCTGACATCAGAACCATGTGCGCTGGTTAGAATAACGAGCCATTATCAGGCTTGCATTATAGTATTGTTTCAAACTTGCCAATTCATGTAGCATTTAATGTTGGCTGATCAAAGGAATCTTGACATTATTTTTCACTGATCAAAGAGTGTGATCAGCCTCGTGTAACTTCAATCAACCTAGAATTCATCACCTGCCATGCAGAAGTCAATGAAATATTTGTCTAATCGGACAAGGAATGACCGACTGTAAAATGTGCATCAGTTGATTCTCATGCAGTCATTTGTAAAATGTATCATGCGGCCGGTGACCCGCACGTACGGTTTTTAGGGGATGCCAATTGCGTCCTGAGAATGATTTACAGTTGTACTTAAGCTTTTCTAATCTTCCTTTTGAATTTTCATGTTTAGATCTTTAGCATGATGCAGACTGCTGAAGTTATGACAACGGTGCTGGGGGAAAAGGGAAAAAGATAATAGACTGCTCAAATTTTGGGGGAAGTTTTCTTTTGTACAATAGCATATACATTTTCATGTACATATAAGTTTCCATCTGTCTCCTCAAGTTTGCTGCCTGGCTCGTAAGCAAATCTAGGGTGCCAACTCTAACCTTCACCATCAGGAAGCTTGCCGTGCATGGTTGAATGTTTCATCGTCACTATGACAATTGTCATAAAATGCTAACCAAATGGAAGAATTTTTAGTTCAAAATCTAGATTTGAGCTTTTTTTAAATCATTTCTATTAGATGATCAAATTTCGATCAAACCTATTGAAGTTAATTTAGTAGCAAAATATTAACTGAATTGTTTTAGCAGCGAAAAACGTCAACGAAATTATCGTAATAGAGATTAATGTTAACCATGTGAAATAATTTTTGAACTGAAAATTTAAATTTGAGTTTCTTTTATTCTTTCGCATCGTATTGTTAAAACTATTAAAGCTGGATCTACCTCCTAAATTTCGGTGAGCCCCATCGTTACTCACATACTTGTAGTTTGAGTATTGGGCAATAAACAAATGTATAAATCCCCTACAACGTAGTAGTTGGCTAATGTTAGTTGTATGAATTTTATGAACTATTACGGAACTTCTTTTGGTGTTTTGGTTGGTGATTAATATAGTTTTGAGGAGACTTCGATGGTACGAGGTAAGTAATACTTGTTTGAGTAGTTGAGCTTGTTTCAATGATGAATAACTGTCTGTTAGTTTTCATAAATTCATTAGGGTCGAACCTGCTTAGATGAACTTAGACCACCAGGGATTAGGTTAAAGGCAATAATTATCATTCTTGCTTTGTTTTTAAGAAATCTATATCATTAACATCCAAGATCCAATTTCTCACTGGTCTGGTACTACTAGTGAGAATAAGACAGACAATGTAGTATTAGCACAGATTGGTTCAAATGATTTAGCACTTATTTTTCTTAAATAATCTCTACCTTTTATTGAGCCGATAATAACTCGACTCTAATGAAGTGAAATATATATAAAAAAATAGGCAATATAGTAATAATGAATGACATTGAAAATGAGGGCAAGCCCATCACGTATTTCAATGAGCATTTTATTGTGTTTGTTAGGGAGTTTGCTATAGGACTGGCCCACCTACTGATTGCCTCCCCTCTCTCTTTCCCTTTGCTTTCTCCCGCCTAGATCTGATCAAATTGAGGTTTTGATTGGATTAAGTGTCGGATTATAAGGGTTGATAAAGAGAATTTTTTTGACTCTAATCCTACTTGACCCTTATGCGGGTCGTCATATCCTTGACCTCGACCTTGATCTTGACCCTGCGGACACCCTCGGATCATCGAGTCAGACCCAACCCTTAAATCTTCTCGATATAGAAAATGAAACTTTTCGCTAAGTTTTCTTTTGTTGTAAAGTTTAACATTAAATATCATACAAAACAAAAGGCTAAACTATAATATAATGTTTCAATAAAATATATCGTAATTACAAAAATTTTAATATATAATTTAGTAATTAATTAAAATGATTAGTTTATTAAAACGACTACTCTGAACATCAAAGAGCGAGTGTTAGAAGGTTACAAACCAATGAAATTTGAAGGAGAGAGTCTAAGAGAAGACGAGAGAATAGAAAGCGTAAAAATTTTAAACAAATCAAAACCTAAAGTATCTCATTTTGATTTTAAATTTTACTTTTTTTAAAAAGTAAGGTCCAGCAGGTTAAGTCGGATGGTCAAATTCTCTACCAAAATTCAATCCTTATTATAGTCAAGTACTCTTAATTGGTTTGCAGGTCGTGCTTTTCTGGGATGTGACGGTAGCCAGCGTCCCGGATTTGTTGAGGTATGTCTCCGCTCCTTGTTTTTTTGCTCTCCGACCCCTTTTCTCCTCCTTGGTAAATTGGTTTGCAATTGTTTTCTCTTTAAACCTTTTTCAAAAATTGTTTTGTGGGTCTTAAGGAATCAACCTCTCTATGGGTAGGAATACCGGTAGATGTAGGATTGCCTACAGCTAAATCTCCCCAGACCTCGCGAAAACGGAACCTACACTGAAAGTTGTTGTTGTTGTTGACTCTTAATTTGAGAATCAAGACAGGTCGCAAACCAAAAAAATCAATCCGAACGGTCGTTTTTTAGGGTTGGAACGAAATGAATTGGATGGAGCCCGAACTGGTTGACCATGTCTACTCTCTCCCAATCACAAATGACTCGACCACCGATTAAAAGCATCTCACGTTTTGTTGTCATTAACATGTTATGGCGGTCCCTGCTCCGATGATTAGGCAGTTTGTACGAATAATGACGTTAAGCGTTACTTTACTATTACATCAGGTTCGTCCAGGGCTGCATCTGCATCAGATATTCTGTATGGCAGTTAAGAGGTCGGATCGCTTCACAACGGCCAACAACCCGTTTTGGGACGTTTTAGTTTTGAGGATTCCTAATTTTTTTTTAGTGCCGTCCATCAAGCCTTTCGGTTAAGGAGTCACATATGTTGACTATCACATGCTGGTCTTATTTCATCTACCTATCTAATCATGGATGCTTCATGCACTATTTTCATAGCTTCCACTCAAAATTTAGTATTAATGAGGTTGATTCGAACATTATTATCAGAGAAAATTTGGTATCATTCAAGAAAACAACTGAAATAAAATAAATTTAATAGTTGAGTTAAAGACTTTTAATAGTTTATATTACACTATAACCCTTTTCATCATAAGACATTTGTCCAACTCCCCGAGACTTTTAAAATAGGGCTAACCATTTATTAACGTCATTACTAATATACACAACTAAAAAAAAATCATATAATACATACTACTGTAGTCTATTTTGTATAGACATTTAATTTCATTTTTTTTTAACAAACATTCTGTTTGGTATTTCTACACTAGTGAAATTTGATATTTAATAATAATATATCTCATTTTTTTACTCAAAAAAGGAAGGAAAAAAAAAAACTCCAATAACCTTAGTAGCAAATCCTGATTTGGATCATCGATGTCTATCTAGTATCCAGTAGTCATTCATCACCATATAATATTATAGACAACTTATCCTGACTTTATCAGTAGCTGATTCTAAGGCTCAAACCTCTGACCTTTTGATCACACAGAGACAACATTACCGTTACTCCAAGGCTTATCTTCATAAAATGAAACTAGATTAATAAAATAAAAAAAAAACAAGGCGAAATGACAGAACTCAAAACAATAAGTTGAGTGCTCATTAACACCAAACTAATTACAAGTCCACAATTTAATACACATGACAAATTCCATTGCTCGACTCGATTGGCTCATTATGCTAAATACACTACCTCTCCGGCTCTCTCTCATGCATTTTATTAAACAATTTGTATAGAAAAAGTACAACACCACTCAAATTAAGATACTACAAGAGCACGATCTTATGTATAGCAAGGGCTGGTATACACAGTAGTTACAATTAGAACAATTTCTATTGGCACAACACGTAAGAAACTGAAAGGGAAAAAATTCAAAAAATTCCATTTGATGGAATGTCTCTGCACTCTGCTGTACAAAAAACAGATAAGAGAAAATGAAATCAATAAGAATGCAGGTTGTTTTAGATGAAGATGTCGGTTTGCTTGGATTGAGCTTTAAGGTCTTTCAGTTTCTTGAGAATGTTGGTGAAGTAATCCTGCAGATACTTCTCCAGTGTAACAATGTCTTTTGAATCCACGCCCAGAAGTTTATAGGTCTCATTCATCGGCACTGAGAATACAATATCGCTTGTAAGGACCTGAAAAGCTCCCAAATTAAATCAAGGACATCCATAAATCCTAGACACATTTTTGTGCAGGTTCTTTAGCCGAAAATAAGCAAGAACTTAAGTCACTCCCAGTCTTCATACATTTGAAGTCCAGCCAAAATAAAGGACAAATATTAAGAACTAAAAAAAATGCAGCAGAAAATATGGCTATTACCTCCGAAAAGGCCAATCTGTCGGCCACATCATTTGTCCACTGAAAAAATCGGGTCAGCTGACGTGTAAATCTTAGAATGGATACAGGGACTGTCGTCACATTAGCATCTTGTCCTGCTAGCCTCTCACACAAGGTTATCACCTAGAGACACCAAAGGACCTTTCAGTAGATTACAACAAGCTCTTTAGTCTCCATATGTCTAGGTAAAATAGGGTCTATTCAATATGTACACGACCCTTCAAGCAGACTGGGGGGTGGGGGCAAGGGAAAGGGAGGGGGTGGGGAATTGAGCTCAATTGTCCAGTACTGCAGATCTTTAAAAGATAAAGGATCTAAATGGTCATCAAGGCTTCTTTTTCATCAAGATCTCATGGGATAATTTTGGGGCCGAAATAAGCAAAATGGGATCAAACGAGTGAAGGGAACCTACCTGATCTCCTTGGTCCAAGAAGAAACCATCCAATTTCAAAACCAGGACAGAATAGACCTTTTTTATGTTTTCTATTAGGTGCAAATATCTAACAATGAAGGGGGAAAGCTTTCTCAAAGCAATGAAAAAATATTCATTTACCTCTTGAGTAGTCCATGCACGAGGTCCAGCAAATGTGAGGAGCTTCCCACCAAGTTTCTCGTTCCGTAATGCTATGAAAGTCAATCGAGCTATGTCCTGGGTAACAAAGAGAAATGTGCATTAATCAGAAACCGGGGGGGGGGGTTCAGTCTGTCTACGGAGGTCGATAAAATTAAGGCATCAACTTTTACATAATGACCTGAGTGTCCATATAAGCAATCCGTGTGGGAGCATCTGTTCCCCAGACAGACTTCTCTTCCAATATGGGCACCGCATACTGCCCAATGAGACCCTGGTATAGTGGTATGTGTCATCAACGTCACCACAGTTAGAGATGATGCTTTTTCAAGTGTTTATTTGCATGCAATCACTTGAGACGTCATCTACATGCTATATTGTCATGCACAAGATTAATAATATGAGAAAACCAGCCAATGCGTGAGGGATATATATACTATCATGTAAAAGATCTATAATATGAGAAACCAGCCGTTTCAAAATTATGGTTGATAGAAAACTTTGTACATCTGTGAATGCAAATACTAGTAAAGGGGAAAAAAAAAAACCCTTTCGACACTGCCTTTACCTGCATGAAACCGCATAACCTTATTGTAACATGGTTCAGTCCAGAATCTTGAAGAAATTTCTCAGTGCAATGCTTAATTTCCATCAGTGGCACTTCTGGATGCTTGTCACAGTTATGGATAGAAAAGAACACAAATTTTTGGATTCCCATTGCTTTTGCACATTGTATAAGAGCAACTTTGCCTTCCCAATCTACCTAAATTTAACAGGAAGGTTAGGGAATGTTAAATAGCCAGATGAAAGGATGCAGAAGAGACGGCTGATATGAAAAGATTGTACTGTTGATATGCAGAGTTCATAAGGTCAAACATTAGGACACAAGGTGTACAGCATTTAAGATATCCATTTCTCAGAACACATCAAACTAGATGACTCAGAAAAGTAAGTTGGCTGCTCCACACACAAGAATTTAGGCACAGGGAACTGAATGCTAAGCTGTGGAACTAACACCAGTAATGCACAGAAGAGTGTCAGACAAATAATTTTCATTCTCTACAAGCGATTAAAGACTCAAAGTAGGAGTTGGGGGTTCGTACAAAGACTAGTGCTTTCCTGAAGCTAAAGGCAAACTCCTACTACCCAAGACTAGTGCCTCCGATCTCAATAGTAGGTCCAAGGAGTTAAAGCTAAACTAGAGGACTCTTCCACAGTAAATACCAATTTCAAACATCCCCCGTGTATCTAAGCCAAAACTTAGAAGACTCCTTCTAAAAATAGAACTCAGAAGCTATACTCACTTAAAAATGAGACAACTCTAGGAGAAGACAGAGATTCTTATTAATTTCAACTACAGAATTATTGGTCAATGAAGCTAGACCAGACCGTTGCAGACCACAGGCCAGGTTTTACAAGCAAGAAAACCAAGAACCAGGAAGTTCTAACCTTGAGGTACAGGAAAGAATGTGACAAAGCTACCCTCTTCATGTTGCGAGGCATAAAACACGCCCAATAATTATTAGATTTTTATGAAAAGACAAAAATTCTGGGAAGCCATTTTCTGAGGCCTTTTTATTTAACATTAAGAGCTCATGTGACCAAATGCAGAGAAGTGAAAGATAGAGGGGATCATTCGATTCATTCTCTCAACAGTATGCAGCCTTCATTTCCTGTAGATGTAAGCAAAGCAAGCCACCACAAGCACCATAATTCAAACACATCCACTCCCCCCCCCCCCCTCCTTAAAAAGCGGAAAAAAAGGACATAAATGGTGGCCGGGTTTACAGGATTAGAAGCATGATTCTAGTGTATAAATAATAACCATGAGCATCTTTTTTTTTTTTTGGTAGAAGGAAGAACAACAAAGATCAATTAAAAATCCACAGACAATGCTTACTGTTTTTATAGGCTCTTCAGGACGTCCAGTGGCACAGTCAATGACTGTGTGAATCCCAACCAGTGTTGCTGGTATTGTCTCTGGTTTGCTTAGGTCTGCCTGTGCAAAGATAAATCTATCATCAGGGGCCATCGCAAACGCTAAACACTAACTCAAATAACTATAGAACAGACATATTATTCCACACATGCAAACAAAAAAGATTTTTGAAGAAAATATATTGTGCACAAGAAACACATGGAAGAGAAGTTTTTCTCCGGGAAGGAAGCTGCCTTCCTTCTGACGTTAACAAGACAGCAGAAAAATGCAGATTATCATAGCGAGGACTAGGGATGCATGATTCTTAAGAGTGAAGCCTAGCTATGAGTATGCTCCAAAGGGAGGAATGCAAGTGCTTTGTTTGAGAAGGGGAAAACAAACAAACAAACAAAGATATGAAGTGTATAGCTGACATTAACAACTGTTGCACCCCAGTCACGAAGGAAGTCAGCGGGAGCTGGTCGGGGCCTGACAAGACACCTTACATCATAGCCTTCATCGAGTGCCCGCCTTACTATCTGCCTTCCAAGAGTTCCCGTGGCACCAACAACTAGGATACTTGTTGGTCTAACTGGAGTACCCGGAGCATAATTGATGGATGCAGCTGGCTGGGCAGTGCATGTTACTAAGGGTCGCACATAAGACCTCCCTGAGAAAACAGAGAACAAATTCATAGCCACAGTAAGGCCAAGCCAAGCAACAGAGACTAGGGAACAAGCAATTAGGGACCATATGAACGAAACAAGTGAAATCTTAGGTTGCGTTCTGTTGGGAGAGCGATGGAAATTCCATGTGTCAGAGCGATGAACCCAGAACTCAGGACACAGCAGTGACATAGGTAGGGGGTCAGTTAGGGGTCAGTTGATCTATGAGTCCAAATTGACATTTCTGACAAGAAACATCTATATTTCTCACAGTTGAAATGAATTGTAAAACGATTGCATGCATAGAATAGAATGGTAGTGGGAATAAGACAGAGCAATCAATCAGTTTTCACAACTGGCAATTGGCTACGTTGAGAACAAGCGCTCTCCATTTCCCTCGTACCACACAAGTATGTGTAATTTGGAAGAATTAACAGATCGAAAATAGAATTAGATGGGCCGAAACTGAAACTAGTATATGTTGATGAATTGGAGTAAACATTATATTATAGGAAATTGAAAGTACATAATGAGCGAGGAATTGATAGAAAGTGAGATGGAGTACCTTTAGCGGAAAGAGAAGAAGAGGAATCAAAGAAGACAGGCTGAAGCTGGTTTGGTAGGACGAGATTGCGCTTCCACGACACAAGTTGTTGATGATGATGGCGGTGGGGCTCCGGTGAAGTGGCCACCTGCGCCGCTAGCCGTCCCGCCATTCTCTCTCCTCAATCCCAGTAGCAACTGCAAGGCTCAACTGCAAGGATGTCGGGAACATACAAGCGGGCCAAATGGAAATGGAACACACACTACATTCTGATCTCTCTGTTGCCACGTCCTCCATCCTCATTCCTCATCCCTCATCCTATTCATTCTTGAGTCTCAATTGAATTCACACCTTTATTATTAAATTTTGATAAATTAAAATTAGAGCATACCATATATGTGTGTCTATATATATACATACACACACACAGACATATATATATATATATATATATATATATATATATATATATATATATATATATATATATATTGTAAAAGTTAGGACACTCGGGTCACCTCACTGTTTGGGTCGGATCCATCCTCCACCCCATTCTATGCCTGACAAACAATAACCTGCATTTAATATTTCACAACCGAGTTTGAATTGAAGTCCAAATAGCTAGTCTGAAATAGAATAGAAATTCGAATTGATTGGAGCTTGTTCTCTTGATTAAGGTTATTTTTTTATAAGACAAGCTTACTGATCTAAATATCAAGCAATCTGAAATCAATTTAAGCCAAAAGCAGTCCAACCAAAGGCCATACGTAATTTAATTTTGTCAATTTGAATATGATTCAATTTGAAGTTAACCTGATTTAAAACCAAATTGAATAATCTATTTGTCAGACTTGGCCAATTCTTCTCTCAATCAATTAGATTCTGCTTCTTTTTCTTTCAAAAATCTGCATGCAAATTCAATTTTGTCTCTATGGACCCATGTCCAATAGTTGCCTTAAATGAAAAATTGATTTGCCTTAAAAAGTCTAATTTCTTTTCCCCGATTATTTGGTGGTGGGTAAAATCCAAGACAGATGCCATAAGGCACATAAACAAGATGGCCGTCACTAGCATAATCACAGGCTCACAGCTACAACAATAGAAAGAACCCTAAAAAAGTCTGATTGAACTGCTCATTCCTAGATACCACCATTAAAGATCAATATAAATAAAAATAAAGCAATCATTGATGGATTCCAAATTCCCTTTCATCTCTAAACTTCTTCCATCAGAACATTTACATGTTTTTTTCAAAAAATTACAAATCTTAAAAGACAAAATATATAGAAGAACAATCCAAATCCCTATATTTCTTTTGCTGTATTTTAGCTGATGATATAAGATGTACTCTGATATTGGCAAGCTTCATCATCAGTTGAATAGATTGTCTGCAGGGTCACAAAACTGTCGTCATTTACAGAAAACTGAAAATTCGAACCAGAAACTGCTTCTTGGCTAAGCGGAAAGGGGCCGCTATGTACAGCTTGAGTTAATGTCCCGCGTTTAAGGTAACTACATACGCGAACTCGGAGAATATTGATCAGGCCAAGAGTCTGGAAGATACCGAGAAGTTGCAGTTTCAATCAGTTAAATTTGAAAGAAAATCTTCCAGCTCCGGCTGATCAGATGTAACAGTAAGGCCAGGATCCTCGTTGCTCTCCTCATGCAATCCTTTTTCAAAGAGTGAATCTTCAGCCTTTGAGTCTTGTTCATCCTCAAAAATTTGGTAATCTTTCACGTCACCTGTATTGTAGTCTCTACTGTAATCCTGGAGGCCTGAGTCTCCTGTGGCCTTGACCAAGGAGCTTTCACATATGCAAGATGATGGATTTTCATGGAATGAACCCTTGCCGAGCTTCACCTCATTGGGTTCACCCATGAAACCAACCTGATGAGTCCTGACTCCTGAGGCAAATTCCTCCCAAGTCATGTTGTTCCAATTCAAGAACAGATGGTAGAGCTTTTTAGCATTTGGACGAATAGTTGGCTTGTGCCCATAATATCTCCTGCAACAAGGAAAATGTGTTTAGCTACTTGTTTTGAACTTGATTCTAGAAATTGAATAATATGATTCCACACCATCAGAAAGGAACAGGGACAACTAGTGGCGGATCCAGACATTTGGAATAGGAGTGTTCAAAAATTAACATCGTTACTAGTATACACTATTTTTTTTTTTTTAGGGGTGTCCATTAATCAATATTGTTACTAAATTAACCACTGTTTAAATAGAATTTATTTTTTTTTTGGGTAGGGGTGTCCATGGACACCCCTAACTATAACATGGATCCGCCCATGGGGACAACAACCACTATCCCAAATTCCCAATCTGAAAATTCTACCATAGTTGAAAAAAAAATTAACTATCATAGTTGAAATTGTTATAACCGTTGATGTAATTTATATAGATCTCAGCCGTTAATTAAAAAAAAATAACTCGCTATAGTTGGTCACCAACAGGTTCCCATTTACTGATTTCACACTCTCTCTCTCTTTTCGCCTCTATCCAGACTTCACCGACTTTTCCCCTTCTCTCTCCTTCCACTGTATTCATGGATGGTTCGTTGCTTCCCTCTTTACTATTTCTCTCTTTCCTTCCCCTCTGTCCTCACTGCAGTAGAGCATGGGAATTGTTGTGGGTGTGAAAAAGTTAACTGGTTCTCTTAAAAAGGTAACTAATTTGTTTAAATATTTCAACGGTTGGAATTCTGTAAATAAAATCAACGGTTGTTATTAATTTCAACTATAATAGTTGAAAAAAAAGTTAACCATGGTAGAATCATCGTTCCCAATCACTCCTACTGAGCAGGTTGGGCTTGAATTGCACAGAAAAAATAGGGACAACTCAACTAAGACATAAACAGTTTTAACTAAACAGCCGCCAAGCAACAAAGAGATGTCGTATAGATAGTACCTTCTTCCAGCTAAAATTCTGGCCATGTTTCCGTTGTTGTTGGTGACAAAGACATCACTTTCATCACAAACGATGAAATCCAAGGCAGCCATGCGAGCAGAATATGATGCAAATGGAGCCAGCTCCTCATGACTGGCTAGAGTATCCTTGGACTGAAAATTTGGGAAGAGAGCCCGAAGAGGGGCCAATGTCTCTTGGCCACCATAGATTTCGCCAGATGCCACATAAATATGTACATCACTGTTAAAGCCAAGTGCTCTCAGCAAAAGACCAACTTCCTCTGGAGTCAGCGGACATTTTCCCTGCCTCCTCTGCTTATCAGGGTTTCTTTTCTGTACGTAATTTCAGATTGATTTTTCAGGTACGTTTATTAATTCAAAGCTTAAGCAGTGAAAAATGCTCAAGAAAACTCACACTCAACGTCTTCCACCGCCTCCTGATGGCACCAAGTTCATTCCTTTCTTTCTCACCTCCTCCATAATCACATCCAGAGAATGCAAGCATATCAGGCTCAAATCTGTTACATTTAAGAGGCACATTTTTTCAACTTAGATTCCTTTACTCTTTTTCCTTTTTTCAGAAAGAACCTATTATATTAGTTCAGGGTGAATAAGCTATGTTCTATTAGCCATATACGCAATAAAGGTAATCCCCACAGAGAATTCAGTATCGGTGGCTAAAATCTGTTGCATAACATTCATTAAAGCAATCCAGCATTTTTTTACATCTTAGATTCCTTGAATCTCTTTCGTCTTTCTTTTAAAGGATGATCATTTTGCATCAGTTCAACCTGAACAAACAATGTCCTATTAGCTGTGCCATTTTTCTTTTTTGATTTTTTTTTTTGAGGTGGAGGGGGAATAATTCAGTGCTGAGCAAGTGATCGTGCTAACTGATCCCTAATGGCAATCAGGAGCCACATCATTATTGATCGCTTGTAACTATCTGTTTTAAACGGCCATTACCATCAGATTCATTGACTTGATAAAAAAACACAACAGGCTCAGATGCAACAAACTAAGCATTTTCCAGGAATTCACCTCAAATGCAGGGCAATAAAATGTTTGCTTCTCATCCTCATTCTGTCAACCATTTTTCTGCCCAGTTCAACAATCGGATCAGTGAACCTTAAAGCATGGTAGTTGACCCTACATCTAAGCTTTTGCAAGTCAGCATCCAATTTATTTGACAGCCTGTAATCAAATTTAGTCAGCTGAACGGCCTGCGGGGCAAACAAAAAGACAATTTGAGTGGGTAATCCGCATGGATGTAAGCAAAAATAGGAACTAAGCCAAGACAACCAACGGCAGCACAAAAAGACAAGAAAAAGCCGTGATGTTCTTCATAAGCAGAACAGATTTTCAGGTTACAAATGTACACTGATTTGATACCAGAGAACACAATTCTAACCACTAATTGGCCATTTCTGAAGTCTAAAGTACCATGTTGACCTATAGGTGACTAATCTGCTCTTAACCACCAAAGCTAACATAATAAGGGTCATGCTGTTTAATCTTGATGTATGTTCTTGAAATATGCCAAAATTTAAAAGCATTGCAGTGATAAAAGGTTGTGAGTTAGTATTTTAATAAGTAATAGTGCAACAAATTTGTAGTCCTCCAACATTTTCACTTTAGCAGCTACAGTTGTGCTAATATCAAATGGTGCTAATATCAAATGGTAAAGTTTCAAATCTATGCAGGGAAATTTTTCACGCAGAGGATTGCACATGGAATGCCACTCACATGCTTCTTATTGAGAAGAGGCAAAATCCGATCTTTGTAGTATTTTGGACTGGACTTCCTAGGAACACGAGTATGAACTGGAGTTACAACTTTTCCTCCGACTGTTGGAAGCGCTTTTAAGATTTTGACGTCATTTGATAGCAATGTTATGAACCAATCAACATCGAAAATGTCACCGAAGTCACTGCATCGCACAACCAAATTAGGCAGATAAAGATGCAAGACATATAGGCCATTTCTGTACACATTAAAGAACTATCATATAGACTGCTACTTGCTCAAAAATGCGTGTTCTAGACAAACCTAGCATCCTTCCAATAAGATTTCTGGTCCAGCATCGGGACAATAAGAGTAGCGTTCAAAATATAAGCTGCAACAACAGCATCTGTAATCTGTCTCGACAATAGGCATGAAAAACTTGCATCAGAAATTAGCAAAGTCAATCACAATCAAGAGGGAGAAAGCATGTCCGGAAGAGGAGTTGTGGTAAGATCAGAATCACTTACAACTATATTAATTGATAATATCCTATGTTATTTCCTAGCGTTGGGTCCATTGAGTTATTCCATGGCCAAGTTAAGCAACATTATCTGATGTACACCATCCCACATCATATTCAGAAGAGTTCAGCTTCGTCAAGATGTCAACAATGATTGATGAGCAAAGCATGTGTTTTGCAAACCCTTTTGGGGAAAGTAAAGGGAAGGTAAAAGCCTTTAAACTGGAGCTTTCTCACCCCTGACTATTATGGCATGTATTACCAATAGCGCTAAAAAAGGATGCATACCCCAGAATAGAATGGTTCCTCCCCCCCCAAAACTAAACCACTAAAGGTAGTCTGCAATGGCCTAAATCACAAAAACAACCAAAGAAAGAAGAATCAAAATACGACAAAACCAAATTAACGAGAAGCATTGGATATGAAAGAGAGGAGAACACGTATTTCCAATCTTGAGAACAGGTTTTCATGATGACCAAAAGAAAAATGGAGTAACTCCGTCAATAAGCAAATGTAACTCCTGTCACGCAGTCGCTTTTATCATCCAAATGAAGTACTGATTAGCCAATCAACACTGAAAGCTAACCGATAACAACCTGTCACACATTTTGCACTGATTCATATCGACCACATTAGCCAACTAAAGACTAGGACTAATTAAGAAGATGCTGAATTTACACACATTTTAGGCATCAATCAACCCGTACGTAGGACCTGCTTATCCAAGAGGGAAAGAATTCACTCACCCCTGTTCTTTGCTGGTTCAATCCCCCACTTGTTGAAATTAACACATACCGATCAGGGTGAGTTTTTACATCAGCACCTGCAAATCAAATTTTAAACGTATGAATTGGCAACTTGAAGCTGTTAACATCTCCCCCAGAAATATTTTTCAATTTGGAACATCCACAGTAGACAAATAGAAAAAAAAAGAAAAAGAAAAAAAGGACTCACCAAGAAACCCTTTGGTGGCGTTGCTGCAGCCGTAGTAGAATTCCGACGAACTCGTACTCCAAAGATCACGCCTCAGACTTACAGCTAGACTCTGTCATTTGTTTTTTCACCATTTTTAAAAAAAAAAAAGAAAAATCAAAGGAAAAAGAGAATGAAAAGAAGAGAGAAATAATGGGGTGAATATATATACCTTGGTATGGAGCGAGGTGGATAAGGGGCGGTGTTGGACTTGGAGGTGGTCAAAGATGGTAGGAGAGAGGAAGGCGAAGAGCAGGAGGAGAACAAGGAACACAAAAACAATGGGGATGAAACGGCGGTGGAGGCAGCGGAAGATGACGGCATTTTCAGCAGAGGAGAGAGAATGGCGGAAGAGAGAGCAAAAACAGAGCAACCACTTTTGCTGCTTGTATTTGTTTCTGTCGGTGGTGTTCCTCTGCAAGCTTCTCCCCCAGACCATCTCCGCCACCGCCGGCGACGATCGCAGCGGCGGCGTTGTTGGTTTCTGCTTGATTAATCAATTTCTGTTGGTGTTTTTGAGCTCTCTCTCTCTCTCTTGGTCTGTCCCTCTCTCTTAATTAACTGTGGAACCCAGAAGATGACAAATATGGAAATCAGCGCTGAAGGTCAGCCACACCCAGAGTGGATGCTGCTGCTATATACGTTGTTAGTTGGGTTGGTTTGTTGGGGGTGAAGGTGAGGGATTCCCTCCCGGCCTGTTTGTCTCTGCTGTGTGACACCCCGGATTTTCATTTTTCCTTTCTCTGTCCTACATCACCCCCACCCTCCCTGAAGAAACAAAACCGGGTTTCTTTCGTTCCACAATTCCACTACGGATAAACCCCTCTGAACACCTCATACTTACAAAAATATGGTTGAACGATATCTGAATTGATGCCGTTACTTCGATATTCATTAATTTCATTAGGCAAATTTGTGGGCATGACACTTCATGTCAAGAGGGCCAGGAAAGTGGCAATTCATTACCTTTCAAAGGTGAATTTCGGCAAGGAGGAGAATGTTATTCACTTGGATGTATGCCAAATCCAATACCTACCTTCTTTTGTGTAACCATGAATCATTTTAAAATTCATCAATCTCTCTATGTTTGTTTAACTTATTTACCATTATATAAAAGAATATAAACTTGTTCACCATATTCAAACAAGAAATTGTAATTACTTTATTTCAAATTATATACACAGGCATATTAAATTAGATAAGTGAGGATTTATTCTTTTCAACTTATCATAAGTAACTTATTGTTAATCAATGCAGTTGCATGTAGATCGATATTGATCACTGATCAGAAAATTCTTTAACTGAAATAAGATCGATAATAAAATTTATCAACCTATTAGAAAAACTTAACTATTAGAATCTTCAAATTGTTTATCTCAGCTTTTAGACCTGAAAATTTCATCTATTCTATATAAAAATGTTTTTAACGATGTTCATTTTTAATTTTGTTCATCCCCTATGCTTCATCTAATTTCTTTTTCTGTCCCCGAAAACATGGTTCAAAATATAATTCATATTTCTTTAGGCACTGTATTGGTTCAACACCCTTAATTGAACATATTTCGTTATAGTGTAATCAGGCAAATTATTAGGTACACCCGAGAGTACATGCTCTCACATTTGATT
>JACYFF010031955.1:445722-483958 GCA_017589665.1 Selenicereus undatus | reverse complement strand
AAATGAGTAATGCGATTACGTTACTCCTACTAGTATGCTTATGCTGCGAACTATGTATCATCGACTAGTTTAATTTACAGAAACAAAATTGAAAAGATTATAAATATTTTTGGGTGAAATAAATTTGTTGCAAGTGGCGGATTGATGGTACGTGTCACTGGAAGGAAGAGCCACGCTTTGAGAGAAGCAATGCGAATTTTCACAAAGGAAGGCTCCCGCAGGGTCCAGGCAGGCCGAACCCGATGGGCGATGGTGGAAGTGGGCCACGGGGAAAGAAAAAGTTCCAGAATAGAATATTAAAGTATATATAAATGAAAAAAAGAAACGAAAATGGGGTCGTCCTCCTCTGCCTGTTTTTCTTCTTCGACTTGCCCTTCTCCTTCATCTGCGCCGAGGTTAAAAGGTATGAGCGGAGCCGGAGCCTGCCCTGCAAATTGTCGTTGTTTTTCCATTCATTTGATCTACTATTGTACTTACTGTCTGTCTTCCATGGTGACTTTTCTTTATTCTTTATGGCTTCTGGGTGTTCCGAATCCTTGCTTTCTTAAGTTTTTCTCCAATCCCTTTTCTACACAACATTTTGCTTTGATTATTCTGTATAACACGCAGTATTCAATGCCCTGTGTTTCGCTTCTGTTTCTAAGTAACCTTAAACTTTTGATTGAGTTGCTCCTCCTCTTTTCTTTTTTCGGCTTGTGGTTTTGGTTTCGGGGGTTGAATTGAATTCTACTGAATTATGTTGAACTGCGCATAAGTAGTTTTCATAAGTTGAAGGGAATGTGACCGCAATCGAAGAGGGAAAGTGGAAAAGATTGAGTCTATCTCGCAGTCACAAGATTGAGCGTCAGACCCACTTCCTGTAAGTTAACGCACCGTAGTTTTAGGCTTAGCCATATCCTTCCTCTGTGCTTTGTTGCTGGCTGATGTCGGCAGCGCTTTGCGGTTTGTTGTTGTTTGTTGATTTTTCTTACCTTCTCTTCTTTCTACATGGTTCAACAAAGAGATATGGCCCGGAATTGTTTCTAGATTGTGATTCCTTATGCATTATTTTCCTTTGTCATAAAATCTATCTACCAGAATTTTATGGGCTGAGGAGAACCAATATAAAACGATGAAATCTGTACAACTTTCTGCTGGAGATATGGCCACTGGATTGACCAGCACTAGTACAAGATGGAGCCTGTTCAAGAGAACCACTGCCTTAAAGTCTTTAGGGCGACCATGTGGAGCTTCTTATGTACCTTCACCTCGTAAGGGTTGCCACAATGCAATTCGACACTGTCATTTGTCTGCTAACAGGGAAGATTTGTCTGTAAATGCTGCTACTTGCTGTAGAAAACCATTTCAGTATGTTCCACATAATCGAGTCAGTTCAGATTGCAGCGTTGAGCCTTGTGATGCGGAGGAGGAGCCTCTTTATTTGGAGGGGGGGATTACTTTCGACACGGATAACAGAATTGACGGTTTAAGGTTTGCAATTCTATAGTACTTTCAATCTGTCACTAATAACGTAAAGCAATTACATGCCTTCAAAAGTTTTGCTTGATCGTACCAGCACCTGACTGCAATGCCTAGTTCATTGCTGCCCCATTTGGCCTCAATACCTTGTGAAGTATCCAAGATGTTATGTACTCATGTATGGGTTGTAATATTCTATCGACTGTATGTTGTGGATTCTTGTTGCGAATGGCAACTTTGATCGTCTGTTCCTGCTGATATTGGGTTTCATTTTGAGGTTCTTCAAATATTTTCGTGGTTGCTTCTATATTGAGAATTAGAAGGTTGGAAATGCTTGTTAAGTTTTGGAGTTGTTTCATCATCTTGCAGTGAGCCAATACCCGCGTTCCAAGACCAATCACCTTCTCACAATGTTAAACGTGAGCTTGTGATGCTTTCTTTGCCGGCAATTGCTAGCCAAGCCATTGATCCCTTAGCGCAGCTGATGGAGACAGCTTATATTGGCAGATTAGGTTAAAATGCCTGTCTTCATTCCATAATTTTACGCTTCTTTGAATTCGAGCATTTAATCTTTTTGAAGTTCCTCAATGTTTTCCTGAATCTGGATACAAGCCTATTACAATTCTGCGTGCAGGACCTGTGGAATTGGGAGCAGCTGGTGTTTCTATATCAATCTTCAATATTGTTTCTAAACTATTCAATATGCCACTTCTAAGTGTTGCTACATCATTTGTAGCTGAAGATTTAGCTAAGTCGTCTTTGGGTAAGATATCGTGATTGTAGCTCCTTCCATTTCTTCATGGTTGAATTTGTCGCTCTATTCATTATTTTGGCGCAAATTTGCATATCTAATACAGCGTCACTTTGTAGGTCACAGAGAGAGTACTAATGGTAAACCTTGTGAAGCTTCTAAAAGAAAGCAATTATCATCAGTCTCTACTGCATTGCTGCTCGCCACAGGGATAGGCTTCATTGAGGCTTTAGCATTATTTTTGGGATCCGGACCTTTCCTGAGTCTGATGGGCATCCCACTAGTAAGTCTCATATGTGTCCAACTTTCTTTTTCTGCGTAAATGACATATAACTCACTGCTCATTCATTCAATGAGTGAAACAAATCCCCCCCCCCCTGGCAGAAGATTCTCATGGATTGTTTTAGCTGGATTCTTCTTAGGATGCCCCTGTCAATCTTTAGCTATTCTGCTGCTTAGTGGTGAATTATCTGTTTCCCCCCCCCCCCCCACCTTTCATCTAAACGTAAGATTATCTTGTATCTAAATGACTTAATCTCTAAGCTCAACTGCCTTGCAGGATTCTCCTATGCGAGCTCCAGCCCAGAGATTTCTGTCCCTCAGAGCTCTTGGTGCCCCTGCTGTTGTACTTTCTCTGGCTCTCCAGGGTGTTCTGAGGGGCTTTAAGGATACAAAGACCCCTGTCTTCTGCTTAGGTATGTTATAGTTTTTATTTTCAAAGTTTCTTTTTATTTCTTGCCTTTTGATGTTGGCTGGTCGTTTAGCCAGAATTTTTTGTTTTTGGATTCTCTTCTCTCTTCTTTGGCTTCTTTAGTGTGGTGTTTTCTAGTTTTTTCTTTCTGGTTTGCTCTCTGTGGATGCGGTTTGTGGTCCTTTTTTGGGTTTGTGTACTCTGATTGAAATTCTTTGTTGTGTGGCCTCTTTATGCAGGGGTGGCCAATGTTGCAGCTGTTTTCCTGTTTCCGTTTTTGATAAATTACCTTCAAATGGGTGTGGCTGGAGCAGCGATTGCCACTGTTGTCTCACAGTATGTGACATCTTTACTGATTTTGTCCCCCCCCCTTTTGTCCTGTATCAATTTCTGATGCCTTTTACTTTCCTTGTACCTTAGATATCTTGGTAGTTTCTTGATGTTATGGCATCTTAGCAAGAGAGCAGTGTTGTTACCTCCAAAGCTGGGAGATCTGCGTTTTGGTGCCTATTTGAAGTCTGGTATGTTCTGGCTCCTTTTTTTATAAACTGGTAAGTTGGCCCACCCAAAGGGCCCCCTTTGTGGGTGGGGGAGCAGGTATACAATCACCGGACTGTGCTCAATGGAAACCTAACCCCAATCTGGCCTGTTTCTTCTTGCATAATATTCCCTAATGTGGACAATGCACTCACCCTAGGAGAACCTAGGGCTCCCTCGTTGGAAGGAGGAGCAGATACCATCTCCTCTAAGGGAGCCTGGTAGATGTTCTAGGTCATATTTATTGGACATGAACGCCTTTTGTCTAATATTTTATGTTACGCAACTTTATAGTGTCCCCATTCTTCATCCCACTGTTGGAGTATGAAAGTGCGTATTGTCTCACATTGATAAAAAATACAAATAATATGAAAGTGGGTATTGTCCCATGTTGATAAAATTGAAGGGTTTGAGCATGTATATAAGCTTATAAGTTACTCCATCCATTGCCAATTGGTTTTTGGTTGGAACCTCATTTGAGCTTATATGCATGACTCGTTTGTTAATTGCCCAATTAATATAAAAATTTAACATGGTATCAGAGTAAGGCTGTTTGATCTTGATTTGCCACCGTCTCCGTTTGAGTAGAATTGTGTGCATGTATTGGGTCTTGTTAGTAGCTCACACGTGAGGGGACGTGTTGGAGTATAAAAATGGGTATTGTTCCACATTGATAAAAAATACAAAGAATATGAAAGTGGATGTTGTTCTACATTGATAAAATTGAAGGGTCTAAGCATGTATATAAGCTTGTGAGTTACTCCACCTACTGCGGATTGGTTTTGGGTTATAACCTCATTTGAGTTTATATGCATGACTCATTTGTTAATTGCCCAATTAATGTAAAAATTTAACACCCACATTTTGCATTTATTGTTCTATCTGTGGGCTGAGGATGTGGCAACCCGTTCAATGTCATCTTAAACAGTGGCCATTTTTCATGACTGCATCAGTGCCTTGAACAGTGACAGGAGATATTTGAAGCATTGACATTTAATGTAAGTTTTTTGGTTTCCATGCTTTGCCTGCACTTTGTGGATGTTTAGGTGGATTTCTCATAGGAAGAACATTGGCTGTTCTGGTGACTATGACGATTGGGACCTCAATGGCTGCCCGTCAGGGTCCTGTTGCTATGGCTGCCCATCAGATCTGCTTGCAAGTTTGGTTGGCTGTGTCTCTCCTGACTGATGCTTTGGCTGTATCCGCTCAGGTATACTTTTCTCCATCAGTAGCTTCTAGCATTCCAAATCTGCGTCACGTGTTATTCTTCATCTTTATTTGCAAGGAGAAAATGAAGCCATAAATAGAGAATGAAATGCAAGTAGAAAGGTGTTACTGTACATGATCCAGTGTAATGATCGTACAGGTTCAGATCACCTATGCCCATATTTTGAGACATGCTATGATTTAAGTTCAAGGTGGTAGTCCTGAGGGGGATGTTCCCTCCAAATTTGAGCATCTGAGCTTTTCCTTCTGACTTGAATTTCTGTTATTCAGGCTTTGGTTGCTAGTTCTTTGTCAAGAGGTGACTACAGTACAGTGAAAGAGCTCACTAACTTTGTTTTAAAGGTTTGCTATGATTTCATTTCTTTCTTTGCTGTCCAATAAGGCATGCTCACTGCTTGTGTTTCATAGCGATTGTCCTACGTAAGTTGAAAATTAGGAAGAATTTAAAAGGGAAAACAACGCCAACTACATTGAGGCAGTGCATCAAATGCACAAGGTGGAAATGCATATTTTGGACGATCAAAATCATTTGAACAGGCAAATATAGGAATTCTGAGCATTTTGAACAGAGGGAGTATTTCTACACCAAAATAGTTGATTCAAGAGCCAAATATCATTGAGATCAAATGTTTCATTCCTAAGTAGGAGTTGACCTGAAGGCTGATATCATCAAGATTTATATAAACTTCTGCTAGTAACGGATGAGATAATCACAATGGGCCAAACCTAGACCTAGCCAAATTGACCTGAAATTTGAAACCCAAACTGAACTGACTAATTCCATACCTGACCCAACACCTGAAACAGCTGACCGGAAACCGAAATTGACCTGACCTGACCGATATCCCCGCCCCCCAAAACCTACTTTTCTTTACCAAATAAGTTTGTTGGACCAAAGATTGAGTGACCTGAAGTCAATTCGAGCCAAAAATGACCCGACTTGAAACCGAAATTGAACCCAATCTAGTTGAGCAAACATGACCTTATCCGAAGTTAACCGACCTGTGACCGAACCAACCAATCCGTTTGCTAGGTCTATCCAAACCTAGAAAGTGTAGGATAATCCTTTTATTCTTCTTCTTTTTCCCCCTTTTTTTTGGTTGTGTGTGACATCTTGGTTTTTAACTATATGCATCTTCTGGATGTTTCCTTGACCTTGGGCTAAATTCTTTCTTTCTTTCTTTCCCCTCCTCCAGATTGGAATACTGATGGGTGGTGCCTTGGCTGCAATTTTGGGTTCATCTTTTTGTTCTTTAGCAAACTTGTTCACGCGGGATGCTGGTGTATTACAAATTGTAAAAACCGGCACTTTGGTAAGGCTCAATTGCTTGTGCTGCTTATAGTTGTTTTCAGATCACGTCCTTGAAATAATTTCTTGTGAACAGTTTGTGAGTGCAAGTCAACCAATTAATGCATTGGCTTTCATCTTTGACGGTCTTCATTATGGTGCTTCAGATTTCCCGTATGCTGCTTGTTCCATGGTAAGTTGCTCTAATTTCCAGAAGTTCAAAAGTGTACTGTGGTTCATGTTTCTACTGGGTTTGATCAATGTCAAATATATATGCAGATGTTGGTGGGGGCAATATCCTCTGCAGTTCTTCTGTATGCTCCTACCGTCATGGGTCTCCCTGGTGTTTGGTTTGGCTTGACCCTCTTTATGGCTTTGCGTACTGGTGCTGGATATTTCAGGTGCATCTTGTATCAACATTTTTCTCCTATCCATTTTTCCTCTTCTTATCTCCTTCCCTCCCTCCCTCGACTTTACCCTAGATGATGGCTGGGTCCCCGAATAGTGCTGCCTTTGTGCCTCGCCACCCAAAGGAAGAGTCCTGATGCTTGGTTGTAACCTGTAATATAAAAGCCTGCTTTCGATCTTCTAAACTTGGGGCTTTGGCTGCTTTGCTTTGCAAAGATGGTTTAAAAACACAATGGAGATTGTAAGTGATCATGTTGATGCTATTAACTGAACTGAAAACTAGACCAATCGGATGCTACAAATGTCATCCTTGGGTTAGGGAACTGGTATTCATGATCATTTAATATATTCTTTGCTGATAACATGGTATTTTGGAACATTCAGAGTACTATCAAAGAAGGGTCCATGGTGGTTTCTGCATACAGACTCAGTGCGACCTGTGGTACGTGTTTCATTTGAATCGGTGCATTTTTGCTTTAGTTAGTCAATATTCTGATCAAGACATAAAATTAGGGCACCCATTAGGGTGGACACTAAACGTTGGCGTTGGAATTCTCCGTTTTTAGAAGCAGCTCATCCAGGTATTTGCCAGTGTCTTTCTCACACGCAGTTGGTGGTTTTGTCAATTAATCTGGAAGCTGCTTCCTCTCTCTCTCTCTCTCTGACTGTATGTTTCAGCAGTTGAGGTGATGAGATCTGACAGTCAACAAGCCACCCAGCCGGTGGAGTCAGAGTAGGTGGGCAACGGCAGAACTTGGAGGCGTCGTCAAGTTTAACCCTTAATTCACCGCCAATGACAAGTTTTTGTTTTCCCATTTTTTTACTGTAGAAAAAATGTAGTAGCGGCAGATTATCTTGTTGGGTGAGTTTGGTTGTTTGTAGATAAACATAGATAGCCTTGTTCAATTGTAGGGAATGATTAGAATTTGCAACAGTTGTAGTATACATTTAATTAGTTTGGGCTTTGTTCTTTTTGTTGTTAAATTTACTTTTATCAATTTTTACCAACTCTTACCAATTTTTATCAACTCTTATTAATTTTGATCAACTTCTATTAACTCTTGAAAAAGAAAATTGCAAATTCTTTTTAATTGTAACCAATCTTTCGTAATTCTAATTAACTTCTACCAACTCTTACTGTCTCTTTTCAAAATTTCACAATTTGTAAATTGTCTTGTGAAAATTAATTATTTTTTCAACCATGAAAACACTCTTTGATTATTTTTTTGGTTTGTGTATTGAGATAGGGCAAATTTGAAATTGTGATTTTGTATTTGTTTATAAATATGAATTTAATAACGTCATTTGTCCGTAAGATAAAGGTATCAATATTTATGCAATTTTGAAAGGCTTATAGCAATACATTTTGAAAAGTAAGCGGTACAAACATTCAAATACGTATCACTTCCAACTTTGTAAATGTTTAATGTAAAAATTATACGTATAAAAAGTCCACCAATTGTTACATTAAAAAATAATTAATTAATTAAAATTTGTTAACGTATAAATATTTACAATAACGACTATGAAATTGTTAAAACAAATATAGCCTATAAATTTACTAAATTTTAGTTAGTTTTTAAATTATGAGAAATATTATGCCAAAAACTAAACCAAAAAAAAAAAAACTTTCAGTTCTTACCAATTTTTACTAACTTGTACTAATTTTTTCTAATATTTCTCAATATTAACCAACTCTTATCAATTATTCTAAAATATTATCAGTTTCTTTCAGCTCTTAACCATTTCTACCAATTTTTACTACTTTATTCATTTACCAATTTATATTTACCAGCCGAAAGAACAAGATTGTATTTTATTTTTTGTTTTTTTAGTTAAAGATGATTTTTTGTGTAGTTTGACATTACATAGTGATCACTCTCCGGGTTATTGATATTATTGTTAATAATATTAACGAATGTAACTATGTAAATGTCACATCTCATCTAGCTTTTAATGTCTGATCAAGAATGGCGTTTGACTTGAAATTAAAGACACAACTAATTTTGCCTCCAACTGGTTTGATCCTTTATCTAAATGTCTAAATAAAAAACAAATTGCACGAAAGCTTAAGGAGTTGCTGTGGTGTAGTGGTTATCACGTCAGTCTTACACACTGAAGGTCCCCAGTTCGATCCTGGGCAGCAACATCTGGTATATCTCCCCATTCTTTTTTCTTTCTTTCTGCATTATTATATTTTTTCAATCTGTTGATTCCAACTTTGTTGTTTCAGCTTCGATCACTTCTCCAATTGAATCAGTTCAACACTGTTTGTGCAAGGCAGAGCATTTTAACTAACTTGAGTTTCTTTTCCCCTCACTACAAAAGCTTGATCTCCATCCTTGAATATTGCAAGGGCCAGGTTATCCTCAACCATTGTCATTAGCGATGAACGTGTACATCTTCCAATCTGTGAGGGAATGAAAAGTACATCTCAATTGATGTATAAAATTTAACACCACAAATGCATGACAGTTCTACATAACAGTGAATGATATTACCTTTTTCCTCCTTGAAATTTGGTAGCAGTAATGATGATGCTGATGCTGATGATGAGTTGGGGAGGACGAAGAAGAAGCAGCATCACTCACATCCTTTTCTATCATTGTACAATTATCATTTCATCAAATCGCTAATTTTGCAGTACACATTTTCTACAAACCTTGCTAATTGAACCACTATCAACTAATGGCTAAGATACAATCTATCAGCTACTAAAACATCTATTAGCTACTTCAACAACTAATTTTACCGAACAAGGGTCGAAGTGAGTTTATCCAACACTGTTAATTGTTATAGATTATAAAGGACCATTCCTAGTTGAGTATCCTCTAGTATCTTGGTTCAAGCTTCTCTAAATATATATAATTAACTTAATTGAGTAATTTAACTAACTAGTCTTTCCTTATACTGTATCAAAAGAAACTAGTATGTTCGTATCTGGTAGGCAACAAATAATGTCATATTAATTATGCCCTTGAACCATAGTTTGTGCTGCATGCTGATAATACAAAATCCCATTGTGATCCATTGTATTTGCACCTCAACGTTTTTGGGTAAGGGTACTTATATATTATTCCTAATTTTTGAATAAAGATCATATAATGGAAGGAAGAATTAAAAGGTAAAAGTATCAAAACAGATATCCTAGTAAATACTTTTACGTTAGGGAATTACATATGTATCATTCTCCATCCATCGTCTTGAAAAACCCATTAATTAAAGGAGCGTACAGGTGAAGTACAGAATCAAGAAGAAAAATGAGGCCCTTGTTTAAGCTGATGATGATGGCTATTACAATGGCGGTGGCGATCAGATTAGGAGACGCGAAGTTGAGGTTCAAGGGCATAAAATACCATGTGATAATAATGGACTGGATGTCAGGGGAGATGGTGAATGCCCATTGCTGGTGCACCATCTGCGAGAAGGACCTGAAGGAGACAGTGGCCATCTATGGCAACATGACTTGGGATTTCAGGACCCAGATTGGCTTCGACACCGACTACGAGTGCGATCTCCGCATATCAAATGGCCACATTCACTTCTTTGCCTTCCGGGAGGATCCAGACTTCCTTGACAACGGCTGTGGGGGCAGGCATTGCATCTGGAATGCCACTTACGATGGTCTCTTCTTGTTTAACATCCCCACCCAGAAGTTCTTTCTCAAGGCCAAGTGGGGCCCTAAACTTCTCAATTGATTCATTATATTATCAGCTTAGTTTCTTTGCATTCCATTTCTAGGATGTTGCTGGGAATTATTTTGATCAATAAACAGTTGAATGATTCGCATTGACATTCGTTCAATCATCCTCTACACAGGACGGCTACCTTCAAGCCAAGGACTGTCACTTTTGATCAATAGGAAAACAAAGGAGAAACAATACTCGTCCACGTCCAACCACATGCGTCACCACCGGCCCGATTCCATCCCCCGGGATCACCGTCAATGCCCGTGCCGCCACTCCCCGGGCCTCCTGTCGGCATGTACAAGCTAAGACCCATTAATTAATTAATTAATTATAACTATAAACGTGCCAATGTTACGATTGAAATATAATTTTGTTCCAGATTAATTGATTCTTATGTTTGCGTTTAGTGAGGGCAGCGAATGAAAGACAAAACAGAGTAAGCGGTCGTAGGGAGGGAAGCTTTACCAAATCTGCATGCGCTTATTGTGATTAAGGCTATTAGGCTTTGAAGTCCAGGGCTCAACCCACAAACACCCAAAAAATCCACTAATTGCCCACCTTAGCTTGTAATGCTCCCAAATTTTCATTACTTACCTAACTTATGTCCTAATGTATATCCTCCGTGCATACTTATATATATATATATATATATATATATATATATATGTATGTATGTATGTATGTATATAAGAGAAAGAGGAGAAGAAGAAGGGAGAAGGAAGAATATAGGTGAGTAATTCTTACTTCTTCTAAATCTAAAATTGATTAAGGGAAGCATAATTAGATAGTTTATGCTTGAATTTGAAAAAATAATTGAAGGTCGAGGTAATGAACTCGATGCGGTTAGGGTTTAATATATTAGAAACTTAATTTCACTTCTTAGGAACCCGGCCATCTCTAAAGCTTTCATATCTAGTTCTGATTGTTGGTTTGTAGACGTTGTGAATTTGATATTTATGCTATGGAATTTGATTGTATATTCACTGAGTTATAGGTGTAGCTTGAAATTTGGATTAGAAGAGCAAAAGTGGGGAAGAATATATCTGAATTTTCAGGCTTCTCATGATTTTCGACGACTATTTTAATTTATGCGAATTATCGCGTTGTCCAAAAATTCTAAAAATTTTATTTTAGGTTACCTGTAATATTTTGCAATTTTATATTATTTTTTAAAATTTTGGATGTGTATTTTATAAGTTATAAAGTTTTGATCAAAACTGCCCTGTTAAGTGCATAATTTCAGCAATTGTTTTACTTTTTGGGAGTTACGGGTTTCGTTAAAAATTATGAAAATTTTACCGTAGGTTTTTCATAGTATTTGGAAATTTAGAGTAAATTTTCAAGAATTCAGGATGTTTATTTTCTGAATTGTAAATTTTTGAGTTTAATTATCACATTTTTAGTAATTTTGCCTAATATTTGAGTTTCTAGGAATTATTGGCTTAGATAAAAATTATGAAAATTTTTCTGTAGATTCTCTATGTTATTTTTCAATATCCTGTAAAGTTTCATGAATGATGGATGCGTGTACTCTGACTTTTGAATTTTTGAGTGAAATTGTTCTTTTTAGTGTAATTATAGGTTGTTTTATGCATAAAATGTAGATTGATCACATAGGCGATGATTCTGAGAATTAAAAACAGTAAGATATTTTCATGGTGTATTGAAAATTTGAGAAAATTATTTTCGGTGAGATTATACCTTGATTTGACAAAGTTTTTAACTTTTTATGTAAAATATTAATGTAAGCTTCTTAAAAACTACTAGAATGATAATATGAATTATATAATCTCATTAAGTTATGTTTTTATGGGGGAAAGAGGTTCATGCCTTACCTAGAACTATTGCATTGCATTGTAGAGATATGATCATAGTAGTGACTGGCATTACATTGAGGCTGCCTAGTGGTAGAAGTTCTAACCAAATATATGAGATATGAATGTCGGTCTTATGTGTTATGTTAGCCATGTGGGTCTCTAGTGAACAAAGTTTTGATCCAAACTAATTAGGATAGGAATCTGACTTTGGACTTTATGTTTTGTGGGCAATTCGAGTCCCGAAGAGAGGGGGTGTCTGGTCGATACTATATGAATTAGTTACCGCTGATATATCGGGATATGTTTGTTTCTCTTATATTGTGATGGTGCTTTGTGTGGCTCATGGGTTGATTTTCCCAAAATTAATAACTTTAGTTTGACTAAGAGTATATGATATCTTATAAATTTGAATTTGAAGTTGGAAATAGAAGAATATTAAGGTATTTTTGATATGGTGATTGATTTACGTGTATATTATTTGATTATGACGAGTATGTAAAAGATTGTAAGAAATATGCAGTTATGTATGTGAAAATCGTGGTTATAACCGAACCATTAGTGGAGCTCGGTGGACTCTGCTTTCTCTTGGACTCAAAGCTAGGTGGACTTTGCTTTCTTTTGGACTCGAATGAGGACTAGGAGTCCAAGGGGCATGGTTAATTTTTTTTTTTCACAAGGGTAAATAAAACAGGGGAACGTTAGGCGCCTCTTCTCACAAGAGTACACCCAACTACATCAGCTGCCAGAATAGCCTTAAGAGAAGGAGAAAAACACATATTTGAGGAATAGGACGCTGTAATTGATTGTCCAAATTTGGAAAGCCAATCAACTGCCATATTTGCTTCCCTAAAAATGTGCGTGAAGATTAACTGAATACCTTGAGTGTGCCATATACGTATATCGTTAATGATATTCGATATTTGCCAAGAGGCATGGTTAATTGGTATGAGACAACCATAGCTAGTTAGTGAATAAACTAACGGTGGAGTGTGTTTAGGGACTCAAGTGGAAACAGGGGTCCCTAAATCGTACCTATAGGACATGTATGGTTGAGCTAGTCTAATCGTCCATCTTATATCGTATAGGTGTGTTTGTGAAGTTTGAAGAGCACAAGTTGCATAATAGATATGAAATGTTTGATTTTATCTTTTTAGCATGATCATGATCTGATATCACCTTCCATATGTTATATGTTATGTTTAAGGGTGTGTAAAACCGGTTAACCAGAGTTTTGGTTAACCGGTTTTTCGGTTCAAAAGAATTCTGAACTGTAACTGAATCGAAAATTTTGGTTAATCAAAAATTTCGGTTCGTCCAAAACCCAAACCGTAACCGAACCGAAAAAATCAATTAATCGGTTTTCGGTTACCAATTAACCGTCCACAAATAATAAAAAACGTATACTTTCTTACCTAAATTTTTCATTTTTTTTATGTTTAAATTTTTATTATAAAAACTAAACTTTGGTTACCATTTATAAATAATAAAAAAATTGCACTTTCTCACCTAAAGTTTTTACTTTTCACGTATAATTTTTTTAAAAAACAAAATTATTTTTATACTTTCTTACCTAATTTTTTTATTTTTTTATGTTTAAATTTTTATTATAAAAATTAAACTTTGATTACCATTTATAAATAATAAAAAAAGTGCACTTTGCTACCCAAACTTTTTACTTTTTAAGTATAATTTTTTAAAAAACAAAATTATTTTCGGTTAACCCAGTTAATCGAGTTTTCAAATCATTCGAACCGTAACCAATCCGAAAACTTAATTGTTTCAATTCAGTTAACCGAACCAGTTTTTTTGAAAATTTTGTCCGATTAATCGGTTTTTTGGTTTGACTTTTTCGGTTTTCGATTTTGGGTTTTTTGCGACACCCCTAGTTATGTTCTGATCCTATGTGATACATATATCACATGATTATACGTTAATCTGATAATGTGCAAAGTGAAATGACGGACAAGCTCAAGGTTATTTTGTTGGGCGTCGGGAGCCTATGATTTCACCAGTTTTAGGTTTTTAAAAGCTAAAAGGCGCTACAGGAGAACCTAAAAAAACTATCCGTTAAATATCGTTTGGAGAGCGAAGTTGGGAAGACAGACCCTTGTTACATGCTTATGTTATAGTCTGTGTTTATCAATCATAGATGTGGGTGTATTTTGTTTACAAAAATGGAACGTTATTATAGAGATTGTTTGAGTATGAATATGAATGCATATTTTAGAACTGTCCTGCCTGACTCTATTTGGACTTTGTTATGGCCTTCGGCTGTTCTCATATATTAACAGGCCCATTAAAATTAAAAAGTTTAGATAGCCGTGTTGGGGCGTTACAGAGCCCAGCTCCTTTCCCAGCGTCATTGCGGCTACCAACCCTTGGGGAATTGATCATCTAGAAGACACTCCGGACTGACACTGTTCAACCATAAACGCAGCATGTCCGGTAGTGTTGAACGAGAAACGAGAGAGTGTGCGTCTGAAAAGCAAGCATGGCAGCAGCATCAGCACCACCGTCCTTGCTGTTGTTGAAGAACCGATACTGGATTCTAAGGCATGGCAAAAGTATCCCCAACGAGAAAGGCATCATTGTTTCCTCTATGGTATTAAGTATTTCCGTGTTCAAATTCTACCTTGTCATTTTCATCACTTGAAATAGAAATCAATTTGGACCTGCGACACTTGTGGTCTCAATTGGTAGCCACTACAGTAGTTATTTTATCAATTATTCTCTAACTGACCATGATTTAGTGATCTCACATTGCTCGATCTATGTGGGATTTTGTTTCATTTTCTTAGTTAGTTCATGTGACGATCCTTTTGATGTTGCCGAACAGGAAAATGGGACACTTCCCCAGTATGAATTGGCCCCGGAAGGTGTCAAACAAGCCCAGTTAGCCGGGGACAAATTCAAAAAGGTACCACTGCATACCACTACCATTACTATTCTCCCCCAAATCTTCCTCCTTTGTTATACAAGTCTTTACCGGTTGTTTATAGTTGGACAGTTTGTTTGAATTTGATGTTGTGCAATTCATGCTTGAATATACAGCATGGTTCAAAATTTATAGTTGTGGCGTCACCATGGCCCTCTGAGATTTTGAATCAATAGAGATAGATAATCTTTCTTTTATGCGTCATAGCAATTATCTAAACAAGATATTCATTCATTCATTCATTCAGGAAAGGATTCATGGTATCCTCGTTACGAAAATTAGTAGTGTCGGTATGATGTGCTGTTTTTGAGTTTCCGCTGTAAGTTGTGTACGGATTTTGTAACCAGAATAAGCATGTGCTTTTTTCAATTTGATTATCAAGTGCTGCTCATGAAGTAATGTCCCTAGTTGGGGCAATGTCATTGTCTCAATTCCATGATGTGGTATTTGTCCCGCACTCATGTATATCTTACCAGCAGGAACTCGAGGATGCTAATATACCCTTGGAAAAAGTCCGTATTTGTTATTCACCGTTTACCAGAACAGCTCACACAGCTAGAGTCGTCGCATCTGTTTTAGGTCTTCCCTTTGAAGGTGATCAATGCAAGGTAACCTCTTTCACTGTCAAGACCAGCTGAGCAGACAAATTAAATTTTGATGTCATCAAGGGTTTGAATGCATCAACATTGACCATCCATTGTAGAATATAATAAATTTTTAATAAGGTTTGGAGCCTTCATGCATGATAATTTACCATGGACAAGCATGTAAAGACGAAAAGAGAAATGGTTTAACCTAATTTATTCGTAGACACTAGTGAGACAGGAAGAGTAAAGTGATGGTTGTGCTCTTCTTGTAGCTAGAGGTTTGAATGGGTCAAACTTTTATTCTTCCATCCTAATCATGTGGAAACTAGTTTGGTTTGCATAGATCCCTGAAGAACTAATTTATTTGTTTAGGTTTCAATAGGGGGATCTGACATGCCTGCTTTATATCTAAGCAAACGGCTATATAACATCATTTCGGCCATTGGTTATTAAATTGAAGGATGAAGCAGAGCCAGAGTAGGTAATAGATATGGGTGCTCATGGTTCATGTGTTGTAACTTCCCGTAAAATGCGAACCTACAGCAGGCTTGGTTTCTTTTCGGTTTTATACCATGTTCCACTTGAATGTGATGAGATTTCAAGGAAGATAACAAAAGGTGAACATCCTTCTTGTCTTATTGCTGACTTTTAGATTGATCAATGTGTTTAGCAGGTCAAATTTACTTCTTTGTTAATAAGCAGGAGCTATAATGTTTCAGTTTATGCCCTCTTTTATCTACTAAGGTCATTAAAATATTGAAGCAGGTGGCAGATGATCTGCGAGAACGTTATTTTGGCCCATCATATGAGCTTGAATCACATGATCGAGTAAGTCCCCCCTATAGCATTTTTCCATGTTAATCAGATATGCAATCTGAACGAGTGAAACTAGAATTCTGAAAGAAACTAACAGTTGATTCTCTAGAACAGAAGAAAAGGTTTTGGTTGAAAATTGGAAGACAACAAAATCACAGAGAGCCAATATACCATGGATAAGAAGCACATACAGTCAATATTTGAACTAGCTAGCACACCTTATGATTGGAAGCTTTGATGGAGCTTTATGAAATTATGGTGCATCTCTCGATGTTGTTGTCTAAAAGCCAACAACCACTATCAACATTTAGGCGGTGACGGTGTAGAATAAGTAATTGTTTTGGCTTAGGGGGAAATAATTTGTGAAATAATCTAATTACTAGCCATTCTTTTTTTATTTCAGTTTGATTCTTATTGCTACTGCCTACTAGTATGCAGAGATATGGGCCCTAGATGAGAAAAATCCATTTGAATGCCCCAAAGGTGGAGAAAGTGCTGCTGATGTTGTTTCGCGACTAGCAAGGGCCATCGAACAAATGGAGGACAACTTTGAAGGGTACAGTTTGTCTTTGAATATTTTGTTGTTGTCCTTGCCACATTTTATTTATGTTCTGGGATCATATTCTTTGTATTTATTGCAAGTTGATTGGCTTTGCAGTTTTTCCTAGTTTGTAGATCTCTGATCATAATCTTTTTTTTTTTTTGTTTACATTTCAAGAACTTCTAGAATGAGGATGTTACTTATAGTGTTGTCTCGTATCAAAAGGTTAAAATAGATTGCTTGATATTAAATGCTTTAGAAATCATCTACAAAAGGTTCAAAAATAGATGGTTTGTCTCCCGAACATGAACATCCATTCTCGCATGGGTAGAAGAATCATATTTGACTGGAAACACCAATGACAGTATAGCATAGCTATTGCGATAGCTAATAGCTGTAGATAGTAGGCCTGCGAGCAAGGAGAGGTGGAATAGTTAGTGTCTTTTGGGTTGAAGGGCGACAATATGCTTTGCTTTCTAACTCAATGGGGAATGATAGATTTATAGCCTACACGCTGGGGTTTACTCTGCATGGTTGTTGGTCTGTAACATCAGCATCAGTGTTTCTTTAATTGGGCAACATGTGGCGTTTCACTCACAAAAGGATTGGAGATTTTAAAATATGTGTCATAATACACTAATGTTTTTTGAAGTCGACAGATATTCTCTTTTTTCAATTCCTTTTCTTCTTTCCCCGGGGGGGAGAGGGAGGTGGCTAGAGGGGGGAGGTGTGTACTAGAACTCATGAAAGAGGAGCCTTCTTCTGGAACATTGGAAATGGTGAATCATATGGAAACATTCATGTGAGTGCATCATAGTTTTTGTTTTGGTGCTTGCTTCTGCATTAGTTGTGCTAAGATATTGCTTGATTAGCTATTTGGCACTGTTTAACTAGTCTTGCTAAACTTTTTGTCTAGTTCCTGTATCTTTCTTTAACTCTATCTCTGATGTTGGTGACATACATCAATTACTTGGCATTAAATCAATTAAAACTAAAACTTGGACTCTTTTTTTTGGGGGGGGGGGGGCCCGCAGATGTGCAATCTTGGTCGTTAGCCATGGTGATCCGCTGCAATTGTTACAGACAGTATTCCATGCTGGTAAAGAGCAAGAGGCGTTCAATCGCAATGGTTTCACATCAACAATAGAAGCTGTTAAAGTTCCGTCCGTCCTGTCAAAGCATCGGCAATTTGGATTAGACACTGGTGAGCTACGAGCAGTAGCGTGAAATTCGTACTTTTCTATATATTAGGACTTTTCAATAGCCTCTCAATTGTATTCTTGCAGTTGATGATTCTTGGAGCAGAATTAGACCTTATTAGGAGAGAATCAGCCTTTAATAATTTGTACTAGGTACTCTTGACCTTGATTTTGCATCAATCTGCTTTGTATTTTGACATGTGAATTAGGAGTGAAACTCATCATATTTCTGTGATCCCAAATAAATTGCATGTGAGAATCACTCGCCACAATTCAGAAACCACATTTTTGCCCATGCCCTTGTGTGTGGAAGTCGTACGAAGTTTACTCCGTTCCTTTTGTTGTAAAATTTCTTTCATTGATTGGTTGTCCCTAAAATGAGACGATAGTTTTTGTGAATGCCCTGATGTACACATTGGTAAATCGCTCTTTGAGCACTTTTGGTATACCAGATGCTAATTAATGGGTGCCTGGGGTCTGAGATACCTGAGAAATGATTGAAGCCCATGTCCGAGTTTTTCTTAATTATATTTCCTGGTGGTATGAGAGAAAGTTGAGTGATGGACAGCCCATTTCTTATCCGCCCATTCTGTGTTATTCTTCACATCAACTCACCCATGAACCCCGCTCCTCCTTCCCAAAGGAGCATTGTACCAGAGACATCCTTGTCAAAGCTCCCCAAGCAAAAATCCCAAGCTCAGAAGTTTTCCGATCAATTGGCGAACCCAATATTGCCAAAGGTTTATGAGCCCATAGTCCTCAAATGGCCCATGCATAAGCGGAGCTACATTGGTGCAAGGGTGGTCAATTGACACCCCAGATTTTTAGGAGAAAAAAAAATTAAATATAGATATTCTGGCAAAAAGTGAAACAGTTATATATATTATTTCATGTATTTATGTGATGAGGAAGAAGCAGTCGCCGGATGGTTGGGTGGTCCTTGCTGTGGGTCTTTTTGCACAATTGGTCGCAAGTTTAAATCTCCCTTTGAGCGAGTTGCTTGTTTTTTTTTTTTTGAATCTGCCGTAGTTCATTAACGAAATATACACACCCGCAGAAGTAATAGAAGCGTCAAGTCTTACTCGAAGTCGAAGGCAACGCTCCTTCACCTTCACCTTGCCACCTTTCTTCTTTACCCAAAGCCCAGAACCCCATCACCCTTCAACCTTTCTCTGCCGGTCTGCCCACGCCGGAATCCGGCCAGCCACGGCCACCGCAGCACGCCACTGACGCCAGCACCAAAGTTCAGCAACCTCCTTCAGTCCTCCTTCTCATAATTTTAGTTTCGAGGTGAATTCAAGAAATCCCTAATTTTTGTTCCTAATTTTGTTAGTTTGTGAATAATTTTGTTTATTTTACTAATTTTAGTTAGATTCATGTCAAATAATTGATTGATTTAGTGATTTACTCATGATTCATGAATTGAAAAATGAAATTTTTTACCCAATTGTCTTCTTGGTTGAAGATTTAAAGTTAGACTAATTTTGTTTGTTATTGCTTGCTTGTTTATGTTTAATTTACTGTTGTTACTTATTTTGAGATTGATCTTTTTAAAAATCTGTCGAACGACGATATTATGCTTTACTTTCAAAGTATGAGATCTCGTCGAGGACCATTTTTTAAATGTATTAGTTGCGCATTTCATTTTTAGAACTATTAAAGTTTATATTATATATATTATTAATTTCGACACCCCTTGCTTTGAATCCTGGCTCCACCCCTGGGCCCATGCCATTAGTGCCTGAAATGCTTGAGTCGCCCAAACGCCCACGATACATGAGTTGACTAAGCGTAGCTCACCGTGGCGTGTTTAATGTTCCAATCCTATCTACTAAACCTTGAACTGTTGCTTAACCTCTTACGCGGCACCTGCTTGCATTGCACTGCATGCGTGAGTTCAGTTGTGCATAAGTCTCATTATTTTAGTACTTGAACATCAAAATGTGTTATGAATTGTAATCTTTAAAGTTCAATATAACGAACTCATTGTCAAGTTTAATAAACGAGAAATTTTAGGGGAATATAGTCTTTGAATGTTATTACAACGAATAGACATACCACAAAAATGCAGTCTAGTACTATGGAAATGGTAGAAATCAGGAGTTGTCAACTAACTAGGCTTTGTGTCAAAGCTTAGATATCTTGCCCTTTCGTCCACTACAGGCCCAAATCATATGTTATCCTCAATACTACCCATGCAATGCATGGATAATCTTTAGGTATTTTAAAATTTTTAAGTGTTAAACATGACTATTATTAATGCAAATTATAATTAGGCATAGTAAAATATATAGTGATAGCCTAATAGAAAACTTATGACAATCGAACGATCGTATTATATATTTTTTTTACATACAAACCAATCACTCTGAATAATATGGTAGTAAAAGCAAACTAAAAGTCATAGAACTTGTTAATAGTATCATTATTTTATAATCTTTAGTATTAGATTTGATGAACAAAATTTTAAAAGTTGAGTTAGTACATGTTAGAAGTTACCAACATTTATTAGCTTGCCAAATAAAATTAAATAATGTTTAAAATTTTATGTCATAGCTATCTTTGATCATTGCATAATATATGAGTTAGTCATGCAAAAATTAAATTTCAAACATTATTGATATTTTTTTTTATATACTAATGACAGTGAGAATTGTATTTCCTTTATATTTCTTTTTGTGACCTTTTTCTAGGTACATTAGTAAAGTATAACATATAATGAAGGCTTTTCATCAAATTTTAATTGCTAATTGTAATACCTTCCAATTTGCTGCTATTTAATATTTTTTAATATTATTAGTATGTAATAATAATTTTGGTGGAGAAAAAATAAAATATATTCAACTATGTATTAACTGTGCTAACCTAAATATGATTTTAATTATTTTAAACGAAATATTTATTACTATAGTAAACTATTTAGGGTTGACAGTAACTTACGAGTTCATAAACCTTGAAAATTTTGAGGTGTATGTATGGAATTATCTTTAGGGTGTGTTTGGTAGGAGGGAAAATCATTTTCTTAAAAAATCATTTTCCATGAAAAATATTTTCCTAAGAAAAATGATTTTTCACTTACATTTTCAGCCGCTTGGTAGAATGGAAAACCATTTTCTTTCCACTTCATTTTTTGCTATTTGATATAATGAAAACCCCCCAACCCTCACTTCATTTCTTTTTACCATCAATCCGCTCCCCTGCTCACTACTCTGACCCAACCAACGAATTCTATTTCTCTCTCCTCTTCAAAATCAAATCCGAAACATCAGCAAGAAATATACCTGATAATAAACCCAACAAAAGAAAGAGTCAACATCAATGATTTCAATTTTTTCACTATTCTGATGGATTACCTAGTAGAATTTGAGCGATATTAAATCCAGATTAAAGAAAATAGCGAAAGGGGAGACAATGGGTATCTCAAGTTTATAAGTTCTTGAAAAAGACAACAGTAACAAGGTTAGAGAACTCAATAAGAAATTGCAGAAATTAATGACGGAAATCATCTATGAAAATTATGAAGATGAAGAAGAGGGGAAGAATAAGAGACAGAATGAAAGTGAAAATAACGTTATTCTAAACACAATTAAAAGAAAATAGAATGAGAAGTAAAATTGGACAACGAAAATTTGGCCTCGAAAATCAATTTCCCTATTTTTTCAAGAGAAAACATTTTCCTTCACATGAGGTATAATGGTTTTCCCTCGAAAATGATTTTTCCCTCCTTCTTTTACCAAACAATGTACAATGAGAAAATCACTTATAGGAAAATGATTTCCCCCCATACCAAACACACCCTTAGTGTATACGTGTGTGTGTGTGTCTACATATAGATAGATAGATAGATAGATAGAGAGATAGGGAGGGGGGGAGATTCGTCTGTTGACGACACAAAAATAATATATGTATATATGGGGAGAGAGAGAGAGAGAGAGAGAGAGGTCTTGTTAATAATTGTGCGTATCAAATTGAAAGTTGGTTTTAAACCAATTATATTTGATTGACATGGTTCATTTGTTTCCTACTTCCTATAGCACCATATGTCCTATAATTCTCCCTTCCTTGAAAGCTTTTCAAATGGCGCCCTTTAGTCAAATAAATATGTTAGAATCAACTACTTGATAATACAAGATTTAGTGTACAATATCGCACACTTTATGTTACGCGAAAATACACTCAAAACTCATGTAGTATTTAAACATGTATCCGTATGGTACAATTGTAGTTAATTCGGGTGAGATAGCTTTAGTGTAGAAGGGTATAAAACAAGTTCAATGACATAAGTGGCTTTGTGTTTCCTAGTCGTAACACCAATTCTTGGCACTGTTTGATTAGCAAGAAGTTAGCTTGATTTTTTAGACTATTGGTTTCATCTTGTTTGTAATGGATAGCTTGACAAATGACAATCTACATACATTATTATGTTTCAAAATATACCGTAGTTTCAGACCATTTTAAAACCCAGTAACAAGGCTAGGACCTCAACGTTTGTTCATGAGCGAATATCAAATTCCGATTACACCATTGTTGTCCGCATGGCTTGATTTACCATGCAAACCTACACCAATATTGATCTTGAACTAATCAATGAAGGGCATTATCCAAAACAATTTAACCTCTAGTTTTGGCATATGAACAAGTGACTTAAATACGGCCCAAAAAAAAAAGAACATATACTTAGCCCTTTTCCTGTCACACAACTTTTAGGGCGTATGAATGAAATCATGGGCCCATAACTAATATCTCATTGCTTGGTTCAATTATCTCGTGGAATCAAACATATTCAATTCGCCAAAAAATGTATATATGCAACTGCAAGTTGTTTTCTTCTTGTTCTCAGTGCTTCATGGAAAACCATGCCTCATTTCTTAACATACTATAAGAGCATTTTCAGTGGGAGTTTCGAATTTTGAAACTCTGGCTTGCCACGTCAGTAAAAGTTTTACAATTTTGGAATTTGCATTCCATAACCTCTACAACCTATGAAACTCAATTTTAATCATCCAATAAAAATATTTGTCATTGATCCACCTTATAACACACAACCTATTTTTTAAATCATTTAAAAATTATAAAAAAAAGAAAAAGCAATAAAAAAATAGTTTAAAGGGCTAAATAGTGACCTGTGTGGAGACACACACAGGCGTACTCCCTCACATGTCACACGTGTTTTAAGGTGGCTGGTGAGGCAAAATTGGCACGCAGCAGACACGCGGTCCCCACCCTTTGCCTCGCTTGTCTGTGGCTACTAGTGCTCTAACTTGTATATTTTTACTTGTTTATTGTTAGCCAATTTTTATGAAGTATTTGACTATTTGAAGAGCCACATGTCAAAACTCCATCAAATCGAACAAAAACCCTGAAATCAAATTCGCCAAAAATGATTCAAATTTAACGAGAACGGGTCACGAATAAGGAAAGCTAAGGCTCTGTTTGGTCCTTAGAAAATTTGATGAAAAGAAAAGTTGAAAGAAAAAAAATGTGAAGGAAAAAAAAGTAGGGAGAAAATGAGTTTTTTTCTCTTGTTTGGATTGAGGAAAAAATATAAGAATTTCGATAAAAATTTGAATGTTGACGAGTTACTTCAATCATATTGATGTCATCTAAGTGATGTGAGATTGGAGGAGGTTGAGAATTTTCCTCAAACTTTCCTCACAATTTTATGAGGAAAATTTTATCACTTGTTTCTAACGAATTTTCCACCTAACTTTCCTCCATATTTTTTTTCTTTGTGATTTTCTCTAAGTCAAACACAAGAAAAAAAGTGACTTTCTCAAATTTTTTTCTTTCCACCAAATTTTTCAAAGTCCAAACAAAGCCTAAAGGAATAAGAAGATTGAAAAAAGGGGGAAATTAGGGAAAGGAGAAGACCGGAAATAGGGGGGGAAGGAATAAAAAGTTCGAAAATAGGTGGCAAATGGGCCAAAAATGACACATATCTGGACCACCCGCTTCCTCATTCTCGCCCTATATCAGGCAATCGCTAGTATTTGAAAATCTTTTATGGTTCAAATACGATAGAAGCAATTGTTGTACAATATTTTTCCTTAATATGTTTTATTGATGGTACCTAATATTATTTTCTTTTTGCATATTTGTCAAATAATATTGGTTATGGCATTAATATGAGGGACTAACTTTTTTTTTTGGTATATACAAAAATTTATTAATTATTAAAAAAAAACATGATAATTACATGTGTCAAATAAATAAATGAATTTATTTCGTGCGTATGTGTGTACATATATATGGAGGGAGAGACACTATAAGAGAGAGATGTTTTTGCTAACACCGGAAGACAGTTAGATAGGAGACTTGAACCATTTGGAAAGTGGAGGAAGTCAAATCCCTCGATCTTTCAGAATGTTCATACTCATTGAAAGGCTAACAAAGCATATTAACTATTTTTTAAACTGAGTCAAATAACTAAGTTTTTTTTTTTTAAAAAAAGCTTTTTAATAAAAAAAGCTCCCTTAAATGCTATTAGCCAAACACCGCCTAAATGCTCAATGTTAATAATCACCTTCATCGATGACAATTGAAATAGGACAACCCTCTCTTAAAAAGGGTGGAATAATCAACCCAGAGTTTATCTCTTTCCCAATTATATGACATGTATGCATACAATTCGGGCCATTGAGCCCAACATAAGGGTTTCAACTACTCTCCCTTGTACTCGTTCCTGCTCTCCCTCCTCTGTGTTTTCTCTCCCGTTGATGCTTAAAAATGTTCCAAAATTTTCACAACTGTTAACTTGTCGAACCAGGTGTTTGTTTTCCTTTGGTCGTCAATTATCATCTCTCTTTTTTCCCTTTTTTCTGCCCTCCATGTTACATAGGGTTTGCTTTAATTTTATTGTTATGGATTTGGTTTTATCTGCTGTTGGATAATTTCACCATGTCAAGTAAATCTACCTTTTGTTAAGATTTTATGCCAAATTGCAATGTTGGCAAATGTTCATTTTCTTACATCAAACTCTCTATATTCTATGAGTTTTATTACCAAAAATCGAGTGAAATATCCACAAATCACAATCATAAGAATTTAAAGTGGTGGTAGACTTAATGCCCACATTAATTTTAGTTTTCTCTTACTTATGCTTTCATTGCATCATAATTCGTTTCAATCCATCCAATTGTTGGAAATTTAGATTGCGGCTAGCATCTATTGAACTAATCCATTGAGTGACGTCCCAATGACCTGTAAATCATGGGCGAAGCCATGATTCAAAGTAAGGAAAGACGAGATTAATAATACACATAACATAAACTTTAATAATTCTAAAAATGAAGTGCTGAAATCTCTATATTCTCAATCAAGAAAGGGAAAGGCAAAACTTAGTTTTTTAATTGATGAGTAAATCTCTAAATTAACCACTTATTCAACACAAAATCAATAAAAAATAGTAAACTAAACATAAACAAGGAAGTAATTAAAAATAAAATTAGCCAAACTTTAAATCTTCAACCAATAAGACAATTAGGTTAAAATCCTAACTTTTCAATTCATGAATCACGAGTAATTAACTAAGTTAATCAATTATTTAACATGAATCTAGCTAAAATCAGTAAAATAAACACAATTATTTGCAAAATAACAAAATTAAAAACAAAAATTGAGATTTTTTGGGAGTTATCTCAAATTGAGATTTGGGACTTAGGAGGAAATGTGAAGAGTAGAGGCAGCAGCACTAGTGGCGGCGCATTGGGCAGAAAGTGAGAGAGAGAGAGTGCGTGGGACTGGTAAGTGCGGCTGCGTGAGTGTTTGAGTGAGCCAGTGAGGGGCCGAGAGCAAATCCAACAGAGTGTTCGTGAGACAAACATGAGGAGAGAGAAGAGGAGTGGGGGAGGGAAGTAGTTGCAATAGATGGCTCACAGCTCATACCTCAGGAGTCGGCTTGCTGCCATGAGCAGGCTCACGGGCCAAATTTTTTTCTTTTTAATTGTTTTGTCACTTTTTAAAATATTTTAAATTGGTTTTAGATTATTTTTTAAATTTTAAAAATAAAATTGTGTAATGTAGGGTGGGTCCATGGGTTTTGTTTTATTTGATGAGTCTTCAACTTGAGATAGTGGGGATTGAGGCAAAAAATTGGAGAGAAGGTTGATGTGGTAGTGGTATGACCCCACCAGTGAACCAAAAAATCGGCTTACCATCGGGTGTGCTTTGAAGACGAAAGTAGAGAGTCTGGACAAGCAGAGAGTCGAGATGACTGAGAACAAAATAAGAGAATGAAAGAGCAGAACTCGGGGGGAAAAAAAACATAGAAGGAGGATTGCGAAATGAGAGTTTAACATGTGACATCTAAAATGAGTAAGGAGCAACTGACCATCCTACCAAACATATATTTGCTAAATATACGTGAGCTAATTAATATATATCTATTTGTTTCATCCACAAAAATATCTCATATTTATTCTCCCCCAAAAAGCCGGGGGTTCAATTGGCCCCCTTGCCCCAATGTGGCTCCACCCTTGTTGTAAATTGTAATTATTTTTTATTGATTTTGTTTGTCTAAGATGATTTTGGGTATTGGGATTGTAATAATTGTATGTATTGTTGAGTAGTTTGTTTCCATGAGTATTGTATTAATATGTCAAAGTATAAAAACCCATCTACATTGGTATTAATCTTGTATAATTATTGACATTTTTGTTACGAAAGAGCGCAACACCTCAGATAAAGCATTGAATCCCGGGAGAAATATAAAATGATTATTACTACTCCTTGCAAGATTCATTTGTTCTAGTTTAGTAGTTAGCCTGGATCGTCTATGACAAAATTTACTTTAGGTCACTATGGTCGTACCAATTTCCAATAATTCGGAAAATTCCAAGACTTTAGGAGATTTTGATTTTTTTTTTAACTCGTTCCATTTTTTTCATAAAAGACAAATCTTTTTTTGGATAAGTACTTTTCATTCAAAGAATGCAATAAAATTTTATCTCTCTAATTTTCTCATTGTTTTCTTGGCAAAGAATCCAAAGCAATATTAATTAGACGGAAACTACCAAATGTAAATTTGATTGTGAAGTTCTTCCTCGTCAAAATTGACATCATTTTGGCAACATTCTTAATTCATGATTCATTAAATAGTTGTCGCTATACAAAATTGTAGTAAAAGTTATAGATATTTTTTTATCTCACCATGGATGGATTCATTGGGGGGGGGGGGGGCCACCACCCCCCAAAAAAAAAACATTTGAGGGGGGAAGGTTGATTAACTGTTGCATTACACATTCGTACATATATATACACATACATTCACCCCCCCACATACACACACGTGCTCGAGCGCGCGCACACACACACACACATATGTTTTGTAAATGGAGAAAATCTATAACAGTAGAGCTCTATCTTTTATTGGGCTAATAGTAGCTTAACGCTAGTGAAATGGATGATAAAATACCAAAAAAAAAGCGTGCACGTATATATATATGTGTATATATATATTTATATATACATGTGTGTATATATATATATATATATATATATATATATATATATATATATATTGTAAGAAAGTTAAGTAGCAAAAAAAATAAGCAGTCTTTTTTTTAAAAGGATTCTATCCAATACATGATAGGAAAAAGGTTTTTATACAACACTGCATTTCACACACACAATCATAAAATACAATATAAATGATAATCAAACTTGGCCAATTAGTCAGGTGTGCAATTCTCTGGGGTGAAAATATAATGTAAAGAGTTTCATGATTGCAAGGTAATATTGCGTTTGAGAAATTAAGAAACTGTGTTGTATGTTGTGCTCAGGTCTGGATGTTTATTTATTTATTTATTTGTTTTCACAACCTCGATTACTCCCTTTTTAGTTCTGGCGACCCAGGCCGAGGCATGACCGCCTTACTATAGACTAAAAAAAAAAAAAAAACCCTCAAGCAAAAGTGAGCCAGGCCCTAGACCTCCGCCCCCTTCTCTCTCCCTCTCCATTCACTCTCAACGCCCGCACCGCTACCGCGCCTCCGTCCTGACCTCCGACGCCAACCACCAAGGCGTTGGCTTCGACCCGTCCCCAGTCCAGATCCGTGACTGTAAGTTTGGTCCTTCGGTTTGTTGTTTAGTACTTTCAATTTGTGGAGCAATCTGCTTTTAGTAGTTTAATTTGCCAATTTCCAGGGTAGAGTAATTTAATTTCCGAGTTTAATCTAATTGTTGGTTGGATGATGATTGAGTACTTGGATTTGAGTTTAAGTTATGAAATATTGACCGTATATATGAAATTGAGGATGGATGGACCATTTATATGACATTGAGGTTAGATGGTTGATTGAATATTTTAGTTTGAGTTTGGTTAGAGGGTGATTGAATATTTTAGTTTGAGTTTGGTGTAATTTGTGAGTTTAATCCAATTTCAATTCTAGGTGCTAAAATTGTGTATACGAAATTGAAATTGAAATTGAATTTGAAAGTTTCACAAGACACTAGTCATAAATGCTTAGATATTTCAAACAGAAAGCTATGAATCATCATTTCCTTCAAGTTCTAGATCCGAAAATGCATAGATACGGGCCCTCTTTGAGGGCAGTTAGATTAGATGTAATGTAATAGGTATGCGATTTCATTTCATGACTTTGTTAAATTTGATATCGTGTGTGCTATTATTCCGACCCCCCTTTCTTAAAATCTTGGATCCACCCCTGGCTATGCTAACCTGCTTTATATGTCTGGCGTGGTGTTGTTGTTGCTTGATCTGCAGTGGGTGATTCCCAAAATCATGGTAGCTTCTTCCTTCTTCCTCGTTTCGACTGAGCAGAGCCATAAATGCAATCTGGCCTTGTTCTCAACTAAGAGGCGGAGAATATCAGCTTCTGGTAGCATAGATTCAGCATCATGTTTGGAGACTGACAATTATGACGATGATAGCTCTTGTATACTAGCAACTTCTGGGGCATGCTTACCATCTAACGGGTATTAAATTCTTGCTTGTCTCCAGATGGCATGTAGCCTGTGATTATTTCTTTTTTGAGCTACTTGAATTCTTTTGTTTTGGGGGGTTGTTTAATAATTAGAGTTTTAGCCCTTTTGTCTCCAGAAAGAAGGTTAATGAAATTTAAGAAATGCACAAATTTGGTATCATCTTTGATTGTGGTTGGATATATTGGGAATGCGAAATGATGAGGTCACTGACTTAAATTTTTGAATCAGTGTATTATGTTGCTGCATAAGAAGTGTGGCTTTGGCAGTCTGGGTTTTTGCTTAATGCAGGAACAGTGCAATTCATTTTCGAATGGAAGAAGTGTAAAAGAAGCTAGTAATTTGATGCTCCATCTCTTTGCAGGTTGTCATCTTGCAGTGACTTCGAAGCGGGAAATGCAACACATTCTTGCTTAGAGATGGCTTGCCGCATGAATGGCAATGCAGACACTGCTTCTCACACCACTGGTGCTGGGGGGATTTCCCATTCGGACAACGGCTATGGATCATCAGGTTTTGTTTCTGGATGGATGTACATTAATGAACAAGGTCAGATGTGTGGTCCATATATTCAGGAGCAGTTGTTTGAGGGTCTGGCTTCGGGTTTTCTGCCACGTGAGCTTCCAGTTTATCCTGTTATTAATGGGGCATTAATGAACCCGGTGCCACTAAAGTTCTTCAAACAGTATCCTGACCATGTTTCCACCGGATTTGCATATTCAGCTGGAGTTATGTTTAATGGGCCTGCCACCACGGACTGCCTTGTGGGGCCCATTCAGGATGCCACTACAAAATCTGCATCAGTTTCACTAACTTCTGATCAACAGTCTTATGTTCAGCCGACTACATGCATTTCTGTTGTGACGGCTTCAGAGCCAGTGTTGGCTTCAAGCACCCAGTTTCGTCAGCAGGTGTTACATCGATTTCAGTTAGTTCAGTTTATTTGATCTTTAGGTGCCTGTTCTGGTGTTTGCTTTGCAATGTGATTTAGTTACATGCATTTGCTTCCTTTCCAGTTCCACTATGTCTTCATCTATGGAGAATAATCTTGATTAATACATGTGTCTCTTGCTTTTAAGCCCCTTGCATGGGAGGAAAAATGCTGGCTGTACCAGGATGGTTATGGAAGAAACAATGGGCCGCTTTCTCTTTCTGAACTTTACTATTGGCACCAATTTGGTTATCTGCATGATTCAGTCATGGTAAGCAAACCCATGTTCTGTGAAGTAAATACATGTGAGCATGTGCCATATCAGTTACAGTTTGGTTTGGGTGTCATTTGTTTCTGATAGGGCGAAATCTATGTGGCGTCTTATTCCTTTTATGTACGATTTTGACTGATTCTGTATTTGGACATAAGTTCAGCTGCAATCCCCCTGGGTTTAGTGAGCTTATGATGCATTCACCTCCTCTGCTGACTTTTTTCTTCAATTTTAGCGATTGGTTGGCCCCGCTGCAGGATAAGCTTCCAGAGCTAAAAACAGAAATCTTGCCAAACATCCATTTTTTCGAAGTTCAAAACAGTTTGTCAAAAAGATTTTTGTCTTCCAACTGCCCTAGAAATAGATGTACTAAATTGCTGTTTCGTTTACCCCTTTCGTGAATACTCTCACTTTTCTCCAAAGTTGGATTTGTCCCATATAGAGTTGGCTAATAGGTCATGTCGGGTCGGGTTTGTGTTCGTGTTGAACTTAAACTGGTTGAGAATTCATCGACCTGAACCTAACCCGTTTATTAAACGGGTTGAAAAATCTTAACCTGTTCCCATTTAATTTTTAAACGGGTTGACCCGCTTAACCCATTTAAGATGAACAGGTCAAGTTCAATCGCTTAATTAACTATTTACGCATTAAGCATTTTCAATTAATATGTAATTATAGTGTTAAAATTTAAGTTTACATATCACATTAAATAATTACTCTTTAAAATTCCCCTGATTCATCATAATTCACAATTTAAAAAAAAAATTATATTCTTAATTATCTAATAAAAAGTAAATGGATAAATAATGAATAGAAAAATGAGTTGACTTATTTAACTCATTTAATTAAACGGGTTAAATGGGTACTTTTTCGTGTCGAGAATCTCGACCTGACCCTAACCTATTTAATTAAACGGGTTGAATGTGTCAACCAATTTAATTAAATGGGTCGAAAATTTATACCCAAACCCACTTAACTTCATGTCGGTTTCGGGTCGGTAATCGTGTCGGGTCAGCTTTTTCCAACTCTAGTCCCATATATTGACTGATGATGAAATCATCATCCATTACCTCCATTGTTTGGTGTATTAGATCTCTTTTCTCCAACGTTGGACAGTCCACATTATTTTGGGTTTCCACGAAACACATAGCATTTAGATATACTTAGCATACCCTCTTCTATCTCACTTTCTTATTTATGGGGGCTTTATAAAGATATGTTAATCTCCGTAATTGTGCCCTTGTAATTCAAATATTGGTCTTGATTCTTTTGTGGCTTGGCGACTTTTAATTTGTTTTCCACATAATGCTTGTGGCCATCTTGTCTGTAAACGTCAAAGAGACATAAAAGGTTCCCCCCCTTTTCTCCTGCTCTCTCTATAGACTTTCAGGTTTTGTTTGTTTTTGTTGGGATTGGGGGACGGAGGTTGGCGAGGAGTTGTTCTATCCCTCTTCAAATGATGTGGTAGCTCAACTTGAGTTAGTTTTTACTCCTGATCCCCCCTTGTTTTGCTGTGCGGTGCAATTTTATTTTAATGGATGCAGTGCATGTTTTTTACCGGCAAAATAAAACAAGAAAGGTGTTAGATAGTTGGGTTAAGCACATGCATTACGTAATTAATGAAACTGAGGAGTATGCACAAGTAAATGAGATGGAGTAGTAGTTTTGCAAAAGTTAGTCTGAGCAACTGAATTTTTGAGGAATGCCTATGTTATAAATTAGGCCACACTCTAAATTTTTTTTAAAAGAAACTTCTGGAGAAACTATTGTTCATTGGAAACAAAAACTATTTTGCGGTAACAAGGCGAAGAGGCCTCTTACTCATGTTTCCTTTTGTGTGCGTTCTTTGGACTACAGATTCATCATGCTGAAAATAAGTTTACTCCGTTTACTCTTGCATCTTTGATCAATGAGTGGAGAAGAGAGAATTCTATCTCTGCTGCTTTATCGGACTTGAAGGATACTTCTAGTCTCTTTGACTTTATATCTGGAGTCTCCGGAGAAATTGGCTCCCAGTTGCATGATGGCATCATGAAAGCTGCTCGTCGATTTTTATTAGACGAGATCATTGGCAATGTCATTGTGGATTTTGTTGCGATGAAGAAGGTTCAGAAACAACGGAAGAATGAGCATGCAACTGAGAATCTTAAAGCTTGTGCTCTTGATGGTGAAAAGGTACCATCTTTATATGGTCTCTCTTACCCGCTCCCCTTTGCTCCCTCTCTCTCTCATTTTGTTTTTCTTGTTTTTTACAAAAATGCATTCCATGTGGTGTTATTGTTGTTCTGCTTTGCCTTTTTTAAATGACAATTTTGATTTTTTTTTTTTGTACTTCCTAGGCCAAATTCAGCGTTGGGGAAAGGAATGATTCTGCCTCTCAGGCTGCATCTGATGCCCGCTATGATGCTTCAGCTCCCACATGTTCTGCTAACGAATTTTTTGAGGAGCCGTCCATGTGTAGGAAAATGAAAACCATTGGAGCTATTGAGAATTTCAGGGCAGCAAATATAGTGATTAGTCATGTGCTTTTTGATCAGTGTATGGAGGTGTTGTGGAATGCTGTCTTTTATGATCCTATAGCAAACTATACACTTATCTGGAGGAAAAGTAGGCGCTGGTCTCACAGTAATATTGGAAAAACAGCTCTAGAGGTAAAAACCCGTGCTTTATACTACATCTTTCTGCTTAAAATTAGTGAAGTGGTGATCTTTTGTTCTGCTGAGAAAATTTCATTATAGTGAATTTATTATTTTGTTGATCTCTTATTCTGGCTTTGCAGGGAGAGCCAGGAACTTTTGTTGAAGAGCCTGATTTTCCACCTGGATTTCAACCAAGGGCACAAGAGTCTCTTTCATGTCGTCCATTGTTGATGTTACAGTCTCATTTCAGTGAAGACAAGTCATCCAAGCCCCGAACAGCGGTAAATGCTCCAATGTATAATGGTGACCAAAACGAGGTTATGGGCGGAGTAGAGAAGGATCTCTTTCTTGCTGCAAAGGCATCGTTGGATAGTTTCCTGATAACTGTTATTGAAGAAGAAGTTTATGCACTAATAAAGCGTGTAAAGGATGATGCACCAAATGAGGTAGTGTTAGGACTTGATGGGAATGTCAATTTTATTGTCAAGCGTATCTGCATCCTTCCTTCCAAATTAAAGTGCACTGTACTGAGGAATTTTTCTTGTCCTGTAGGTTGCTACGAACACTTGTGACCAATTTTGTGATGAGACTGATCCTGCTACTTCTGGAGAACACACTGCCTGGGAAATGGCCCAAGGAGTAGACCCTGGAGGCTACCGCCTTGATGATTCTCAGTCCCCTATGGACGGAGTAAAATCATCTCATGAGCTTGATGTATCTCCAAACATACATTCACTGTATAGCTTCCTGGAAAGTGGTTTTGAGAGATTGGGTAAACCAACTAGCACTGTGATTGATGATCAAAGAACTGGTGAGCCAGCCGCCCCTGGACTTGAGGATTTCAAGATTGACCTGCCTGTCCAGGATCATTACTTGTGCTTGGCTGATCATTCTCAAATTCCTAATGAGGTCTTGAGATTTCCGGATCTAGCTGCTGCATCTGTGTATGAAAAGTCTTCTGACTTCATTGGAAGTGCTTTCAAGAGATTGGGAACACCTGTGTGTGGTGCAATTGACGATCAAAGAACTGACGAACCGCCTCCACCTGGTTCTGAGAATTACATAAACACAGTTGTGTTGTCCACCACCTGTAAGTTTCGGCAATCAGGTTTAAGCAAGGGCATTCCTAAGAGAAGGAAGTTTGTGATCCTGGCTATGTTTCGACAAAAGCTTCATGATGTTGTGCTCGGGGAGTGGAAATCATCTTTTGATGATGATATTCTTTTTCAGTCATTGGTTTCCTGGTGTAACATGAAGCAGCAGTCTAATCCTGTTCAGGTAGACCTCCCTCCCCCGTTTGGCCTTTTCTTTATGATATTGCTGTGCTCAATGGCCGTCATTGGTAGGCCTTGCAATCTTCTCTGATTTGAGCAAGTGGAGGTTGTCCAGGATATTACTTTCGGGCCCCTCCCCGCATTTATGCTTTCTTTCATTTTCTCATTTTCTTTGGGGGAATCGTGAGTTCTTCATGCATATCCTTCAGGTGGAACCAGCTACAGAAAGTGAAGGGTTGCTCAAGTTGTCTTCTGCTATGGAGCCTGAGCTTGACAATCTTGTGGAAAGATCTAAGAGTTGCCACAGCTCGGGACCATCAGAAGTATCGGTTGTTGATATGTTTACCTATTCCCGCAAGAAGAAAGGGCCCAAGAATTCTGGAGCTGAACCAGATTCGCCAACTTTAGTGGATATGATAATACGTCGGCAATCCTTAAAAAAATTTGGAAAACAGAAAAGTTCCAGAAATGCATCTTGCTCGGGAGCTTCTGGTGTTTTGAAGTTGAAGCATAAGGCAAACGGATCAAGTTGTAAGCCAACAGAATCAACTGTTGGAGCTTCTGTGGACGGAGGCACTGTTAAAAGGAAATTAACTGAGGATTGTCTGACAAACAGGAATTTGACGACTAAAAAATTACATAGGGTAACAGGGGCTTTCCAAGGTATGCATTCTGTTCTCCAGAGTGCCAGGATGTTGTTACATTTGGAGAGTGCTTACTAATGAGCTATTGTTGATCCCATTCTTCATCAGATAAGGGTCTTGTTAGTAATGTCAAATCTGGAGTAGCAAAGGTTTCAGCTTTGGAGGCGAATTCTAATCATATGGAAGACTTGAGCGGCAGCAACATCTGTGATGTTTCTAACCAGCACAGTCTTGCTGCTGATCAATTCCAAAACTTGCAAAAATGTAAGTAAAATGTTTTTTTGGAATGCTTGTGGGAGTGGGAGCTATGCTATCTCAGGGGGCACTTGTAGCTTATTATTAAGTAGAATATGAAGAACTAGTCATTGCACTTCAAGTTAAGCCCATATATGTTTCATCTGCTATCCTTCGGGTTTTTTTTGTTGTTTTTTTGGGGGGGGGGGGTTGTAATTTTTCAGTGGATCTCATTTAGAGACTGTTCGAACCTCTACGTTTTAACTTCTCAAATAACTTTGTACTGTTCTGTCTCTGTAGCATCTAAGAAATTGAAGCTGAAAAGGAAGCATCTGATGGACGAGTCATCCTCACTTGCATCAAATGCTCGGCTTATGAATTCAGATGCGAAGCAAACTGCCAGCAAAAAGATTGCAAAGATGAGCATCCAGTCGATTAAGTCAAGAGTGTTGAGCTCTTGCCCTGTATCTGTTGGATGTGCTCGATCTTCCATAAATGGATGGGAATGGCATAACTGGTCTTTGAAAGCAAGGCCTGCAGAAAGAGCTCGTGTCAGGGGAACTCGAGTGACTACTGTGCATCATTTTAGTTCTGAGATTAACGTGTCGCAATTATCACATGTTAAAGGAATATCTGCAAGAACCAATCGAGTTAAGATGCGGAACCTTCTTGCTGCAGCGGAGGGTGCGGAGCTGTTGAAGGCTTCTCAATTGAAAGTAAAATTTGAACTTTTGTATTTCCATGGAGTCTCCTGTACCCCCTCCTTCCCCCATTTCCCTGATCCTTTTATTTGTGGTTTTAATGCAGGCAAGGAAAAAGCGTTTACGGTTCCAGCGGAGTAAGATCCACGATTGGGGTCTTGTTGCACTGGAGCCAATTGAAGCAGATGATTTTGTCATTGAATATGTTGGTGAACTAATTCGTCCTCGGGTACCTGAGATCTGTGCAACCTTTGCACTTTACTATTCTTGATGATTAATTGTTCCATCCCAATTAATCTCTTCCTTCCACCTGTAGTATTTAGCATTTGGTTCTTGTGCATATGCAAGAACTTCAAGTGTTTTCCCAAACTGAATTCCTGTAGAAACAGAAGACTTTCTCCTCTGTGACTGGTCATCTTTTCTTTTCAACTTAACTTTGGGGAGTAGTAGACTAGTTGGTTTTATTTTTCATATTTTGATTGACCAGATCTCTGATATGGGGGAATATTAATATCGTTTTTGGTTTGTGCAGATCTCTGATATAAGGGAGCGTCAATATGAGAAAATGGGTATTGGCAGCAGTTACCTTTTCAGATTGGATGATGGTTATGTGGTGAGTAAATGTGATTTTCAGCGACTTCAGATTTTGTGCCTGCGAGCACAGTGTTATTGCCATTTGCCAGTAGTTTTCCAAGCTGCATGACCTTCATTCTCATTTTAGGCAGCCCGTGAAGGCCCTTTTCCAAAAAACATGAACTGGGCTGGATAATATCACTGATACAGGACCATAATCCCTGGACTTAATGGGGCAGAACGTTCCTTTTGTGCATTTCAGATTCAGTTGCTCATTGACAGTTGATTTATTTTCTTAGTTCTGATCTTGAAGAGACAGCTTAGTCTCTGACATGTGTTTGTATACAGTAATTCAGTTAAGATTTAAGAAGCCACAGATGATTTCTTAGTTTTGGAAGATATTTCCTTTGGTTGAGCGAATGCTTCTTCTGTCTATCTGCCAGCTTATGGTTTCATATGACAGTTCACTGCGAAACGTTAATTGTTGTTCCTTCTCTTACGGCCAGCCTACTTTCCAGTAGCGTACTTACTCGAGCTGAAAATTGATTCTGTCCTGAAATTCTGTGGTCTGATGATTGATGATTGTCACATTCCACCCTAAATGGGAAGATGAATTGCATGGATGCCTTGCCACGTGTAACTTGATGAAATGCGCTTCTGAGCAAAACTGGGCTGTGGCCTCTATGTGGTTGGCCTTTTTGCTGTTCAGATACTTATATTTCAAAGCATCCAAGCTTTTTAACAAATTATGTAGGAGAAAGGGGGGTGGGGGTTGGCGTGTGTCCTGTGTGGTGTGACCGTGTGCGAAAGATATTTGGAAAAAGATTTTCCTCGGGAATCAGAGTTAGTGTCTGATTTTTGCCTTGAGAGTAGATGTGTACAAGTGAGTTGGGTGCCCTCTTGGGAAGTTCTTGTTGCATCCCTTTTTTTGCTACCTAAAAGAGCCTCTGGAACACAAGTTCTTGATCTTGTGTTCCTTGCTACTCTTCAGCATATGTTCTCCAGAGATTACCATGATATTCATGGGATGGAAGGCCCATGATGTATGAGTTCTTGACCTTGTGCTGTAACCACCGTTTGTTCTGTGGTTCTATGGTGTCGAAGAACATGCTTGTTCTACCCTTTCTTGAGTGTTGTTGTGAGTTACTACTAGGAAGTTTAAAATGATTCAGCTGCTGCTGATGTTAAAATGTTTTTGTAGTGATATGCATGAATAAAAGGCATTCATGTTTAATGTTTTTAATTTATTATTTGTGATATGGTTGCAGGTTGATGCAACAAAACGTGGTGGGATTGCTAGATTCATAAACCATTCTTGTGAGGTAATTCTCTGACTTGTGTGAAAGCAATTAAAGATTACTCTACTACAGAAATTTACTGCAATTTTTTTTGTCTTTTTCCTTTTTCTGAACAGCCTAATTGCTACACCAAAATTGTAAGTGTTGAGGGCCAAAAGAGGATATTCATCTATGCAAAACGGCACATAACTGCTGGTGAAGAGATAACCTATAATTACAAGTTTCCCTTGGAGGAGAAAAAGATCCCATGCAATTGCGGCTCTAAAAGGTGAGTTTAGACAGAAAATGTAGTGGACATGATAATGATAGTATCTTTCACATTTGGATTCTAAGTTTTGGCATGCATTACTTGAGTTTTGTGCTTAACGGCTGTAGCTGATGAGCTTTGAATCTTTGATAGTGATTGGTGTACCATCTCCTACTTCACTATGTTGGTTAGTTGGATTGGTTAGGTTCTCTAAATATCATTCGTGATGAATGTCAGACTTAACATTAGATTGGCACCATGATGCTCGCTAAGTTGTCCTTTTAGGGGTTGTTGCTGGTATTTAGCAATTTGCAGGAAGTTGCGGACTGCATATAATAGATTGTTTCCCGTTCTTTGTATTTTCCAATTTTTATGCACCTCTTATATTGTACTGTTCGGCTTTGGCACTAATTTCCATCCCCTATTTCTCCAGATGTCGCGGTTCAATGAACTGAGGAAGAATTCGAGGTCCACTATTGCAGGTGCATTGTTAATTATCAGCTTTGTCCATCCTCGAAATCATATTAATTGCCCCCCCCC
>JACYFF010031955.1:402970-445712 GCA_017589665.1 Selenicereus undatus | reverse complement strand
CCCCCCCCCTCGCGCAGGGGCAGTCTCTTTGGGTGTACTTTGATGCATCCTTGTCTTTTGAATTAAGGAGCAACTTTGTCCAGCTGTGCCTATACATGAAAATAAATTATGAGCCAAATTTAACCCGCTTTTTGTTTCTCCACATATCAAGGTCATGCAACCTTCTAATTATGTTTGATGGATTCATTCCATTGACTACATACTTCTCTAGTGTTGTGAAAGTACGAATGACTAGTTCTTGCTCTCTTCCAAAATCAACTGTTGAACATTTGTGAAAGAAGCCTAACCTAGTGACCCTTGATATTATGTCATGGACTGAGTGGAACTGCTCGTATCATTAGCGCCTTTTGTGGGGATCGTGGTTCTCCTTCTCTGTCTGTCTGTACCCTCCAGCAGTCAAGGGAACTAGAAAGTGCTTGGCATGAGTTGCTAAACTTGTCTGTTGTTGCTAACTTGCAATAGGCGTTTGTTGGTTAGAGCATGGACGTCTGTTGTCGCTAGCTAGTTCTTGGACCAAGTTTGAACATTTGTGATGGACGTTATTGACGGAAGCCTGGAAGTCTGGAACATTGATTTCAATGAGGACCAGCATCAGATTCCAAATTGTTTGCATTAAATCTTTTCTAGTTGGGTGTCATTACCTATTTGTGCTATTTCCCCCCCTTTTTTTATTGATCTCTCGATTTACTGGATGCGTAATTTAAAAAAATTATTATTAAGAAAGGCAACAAAGGCGGTACTGATGTTGGCAGGGAAAGGAAATAAGGATTTTTTAATTATGCTCTCAATATATTAGGTTTGGCAAATAATTGTATTTTGATATTTTCAATTGTATTTTCGTATTTTATTTTAGGGGTATTTTTTAGAATAGCATATTGAAGCATATGAGTCATATTAGGATCAGGACGGTAGGTCCTAGATATATTAGGATACTAGAATATTTTGCTTTTCTTGTCAGCTGTTTTTAGGTTATTAACAAATGCACTACAAGGGGCGTAAAGGAATGAGAATTGTGGCTACAAATCAAGACGCTAGCCAAACTTAATAAATGCCCTTATTTTACTTGGCTTCTTTTCAGAGTTGACTTTTGTATAAAATTGGGTGTTTAGTATTGGAGTGCATCTCCATGAATTTGTTATCTGAGCCAGGTTCTAAGCCGACTAAATGCTGTCCTTTGGGATTGATTGTGATTTCTAGTCACCTTCATCAACAATGGCGTAGTTGTCATAAAGCAACTTGTACCAATCTCCACCCATATTTGTGCCAAATTAGATGCCAATTATGGAATTCTTTGTTTATTAGGTGACAATATGCTTGGGCTTCTTGTCCACTTATGGAATTTTAGGCCCTTATCAAACTTACTAATTTAGGGTTCCACAGAGCAGCATATCTATGTTTCCATGACTCCTTGACTAGAGCACACTTGGGGTTCCTGTCCAGTACATTACTCGGTTAGTTTTGAATTGGGAGATGGCAGCGATGAGCACGTTTTGTTGATGGAATATCATCAGTTCACAGTTTACACGTGAGCAAAAGATTCATCCAAGTGATCAAAAAGTCATTTCACAGATCTGCTCCTAGGTTTTGGAGAAGCATTGCTAGGAACGAGAAAAGGAAAAGAGCAAGAAGCTTGATCTTCCTATGGAGAATCAACGCCACAATTAGAGGTTGTTATTGAAGATTCTAAACCTAATGACACTCATGACGAAGTAAAAGATAGTTTACTTTCTGAAGGTTACTGCTTCCGAAGTCCAGGTTGATGTTCTGATTGATGTTGTTCAGGAGGACTCCAACACAGATCTTGGAGATGGAGATGTATTGGAGGTGGAACCACCACTTGTTAGCCTCCAAGAAAAGGAGCTTGAGTTTCTTAAGAAGTCTAGTCTATTGTAAAGGACATGAATTCTGAAGATTCGTTTAATGCTTTAATGGATCACTTCAAGCATATATTTTTGGAGTCCTCTGAATCCAAAGCCATAATCTTCACCCCTTTCCTCGAACTAAGTCGGATGTCGGCTACACCTGCATCGTCAATTCCAAGTTCTTGATTGTCCTTTTCTTTGCAACACGTGGTTGCTTTTTTTTCTTTTTTTCTTTTTTTTAAGAGGGGAAGAATGATACGGTTGGTAGGGAAGGGAAACAAGAATTTTATTATTTATGGCATCAATGTATTAGGTTTTAGCAATAATTGTATTCCTATATTTTTACATGTATTTTCAGAGTTTACTTTAGCGGTATTTTTTTTAGGATAGTATACAAGCCATATTAGTATTAGTAGTATTCTAGTCATATTATGACACTAGAATATTTTCCTTATCTTGTTAGCTGTTTTTCAGCTATTAATACTCCTATTTTACTTGTTTTATTTTCAGTGTTAATTATGGAATAAAGTTGAGTGTTTAGTTTTGGAGTGGATACCCAATAGGTGCATTATAAGCAAAAAGATGAGTAAGAAACAAAAAATATTAAAGAGTCTCGAAATGACAAGGGGCACTCATAATGAAGTCCTGTCATTCTATTTTGATTTTCTTTATTTGCGCCGTCAACATAAATTTGGGCTTTCTGGGTTTAACCTAATTAATTCAAATAGAAAATGGGTAAAATGTCCCATAAAACGAGCTTTATGTTGAATCTTAGAATTCTGCGTAGTCTTGGCGGGGAAGTCATTACTCGTTACAGTGCGCCCTGGCAATCAAGATGGTTATGAGCCAATGAGAAACATCAACTATCGTATATTCATGACATTATCACCTCTATATCAAGATGCATGATTATGATTGAACAACTGCCGAAACATGTTTGTCTGTATGTCTGTCTGTCTGTCTGTGAGAAACCTGTGTTAATAATTTATATTTTTTCAGGATATGAGTTGCTGTGTATGATGCCATTTTATGACTTGATTATGAGGATGATTTATCTCGGCATGAACCAGACGAAGAGCTGTCGATTCATGTGCCTTTTTCTAGATAGTCTCTCAATTGCAGATGAGTTTCTACCCTTGTAAACTGTAACGAGTTTATTATCTTGTTGACATACAGTTTTTTGGCACTCTCTATTGATTTCCCCCCAGTTTTTTTGTACAGAGACAGCCTAGTTATCTCAGTACACAATGATAGTAATAATACTAATTATTTTCACTTGATTTGCAGTTGCATTTTCGATTTATTCAATGTGGCTCCCCCCTCCCCCTGGGGGATTATTGTTAGCATTGAATTGAGACAATCCAGGATTCGGATGATGCAATGCATGACCTTTCATTTTTTCAATGAAGTTGCATGTCCCTGGTCCCCTCCAAAAACGAAAAAGACCCAACATTTGAGGGATTCTTGTGGAATTCTTCAGTCGAAGCTGTAGATGACACAAAATAAAGATTAAGTTTATGGTTTTAGTATTTATAAGTATGGGTTCTTTTCTCCTTTTTTGGTTTTATTTCCTTCTTTTGGGGGGGGGGGGGGTTGTGCATTTGGGTATTGGTCTTTGGATAGAGGTTGCTCTGTCAATGCCCTTTAGGATGGTTACTGCTGCTTTTGGCCTGAGTTCTTTGTTCTAGCGCGCATGTATAGTTTTGATCTTTTATTTTTTTCCGCAGAGGGTGGAGGCGTCTGCCTACTATGTATTCCTTGGAAATGGAGGATTTGTCTGGATTAATTTTAGACAGGAACTTTCTTAAAAACAGCTGTGGGTAGATGTAGGAAGTTGAAGATGAATCTGCTTTCTTTACTGCAGTGGAATAGCAAGACTAATGACATTGCAGTTGGGATTTTAGAAACCTAGATACCAGGTATTGGGGAACCTCGCATTAGTGCTATGTGGTAAACATCTTACAGGCATTGGTTTGGGTCTCCCCCAACACATTTTGACAAAGTTGGTGGTGCTCAATTAGTATCCCAATATGCAGCCCAATCATGGTTATAAACATTTTATCTATTTATTTACAGCATTGAGCAGATTACCACATCTTTGATTATGTCTCCTCTTATGCTTAGGCATTGGCATTTCTGTATAGGGTCATGATACATAATTGTAGGAAAAGCATGTTGGAACTTGGGTTTTTCTCCATTCCTAAAGTTTTGGGTGAGCTGATGAGAATGGAGTTGTATTTTTTGACCTTTGTTTTGATAGGGTATGTTTAGGCTCTTGGGTGGTATAGTGGTCAGGTGTCATCTATTGAAGCGGGTGTTTTATATGGCTTGTTGGTTAAATTTTAGGGCCTGGTAATATTAAATCCTTAGTTCAATTCTGCCCTCCCTCTTTGTACTGTAATTTTATTCGACCGTCCTTTGTGGCCCATAGGAAGGGGGTGTCCAATTTTTTTTTTTTACAAAAACCAATGCTTCTGAAGACTGGGGGAGTTGGGAAGTGAATGACCAATGGTTTCTAGCGCTTTGGATTATCTGGATAATTGATCACTATATAGACATGTGGTTCCATAGTTGCTGCATGCTAGCTAATTTAGGCATGTGGTGCGTACATCTAATTTAGGCATGTAGACGTAGACTGAGATCATCGTTCATGGGCTGTCCAGGATGAGTTGACTGAATTGGTTTGGTTTGTCCAGTGTGACTGCCTTCTGTTCTCTGTTTACGAGGTTGAAGTGCAGCAGATTGGGCACAAAAGTTGCATGCTTTTTTCTCCTGATTTCATTTAGTGTTGCATTCTCCTACAACGTAAGATTGTCAAACTCTAGATTATGGTGGTAACTCTGGTTCTTCTGGGTGATTTGAGATGGACAAATGACATTTGTGTTCAATGTCATGCTTGCTACTTGTTAGTCCGAGCAGCTTTTGTGGAGTTTCAATTGGCTCATGTCTTGGTCTTAAATATGATGGAATTTATAGTCTTATGCCTCTTGAGGCGTCTCTCTTATTTGGTATTATAATATATTTTGTGCAGGAATTTGCATGACTGTTCCAATGGACTCTATTGCTGGGGCTGGTTCTTGTATTCCTTGTGGTATGTGATCTCTTAGCCCCCCCTCCCGAATCCTTCTCCCCAAAACTACGCTGATCTTTTTCTAGCTCCTTGCCAAACTGTTATTTGCCCAATTGAAAGAGCAGACGTGTCACTGGCTTAACGGTTTTGATGCTGTAACCCTGGTATTTTAATGGGCAGATTTTGGCGTGAAATCTTAATTGGTTCCCCTGTACCCAATTTTGGGGCATGGCTCGTGGTCCTACATTCTTAGACCAAAAACTTGTAAAATCTCTGAAAGCTTGGCGAGGTTGATGCATGGACATATATATTGCCCATGCTGCACGCGCAACAGAGTCCGAGTATAATTTCTCTAGGAGCTATAATTCTCATGAAAAAAAAAGAGGATGGAAGGACACCTATGAAATCACACACAAATAGAATTACGACATCGTAAACGGTGAAGGCAAGTAGGCAACACAACAGCGCAACTGTAATTAGCTGATGCGTATATTTGTACTAATTTGATGGCTGAGTGGCTTAAGCCGTCTATACAAGTGGGAAATATGGAAAAGACTAATTATATTTATCAAGGTTTTTAGAGCTAATATGAAATGTCACACTTATGTGGTCAATCAGCATCTCAGGCACTGAACTAAAAAAAAAAAAAAAAGCTTTCAGTGAATTAAACAAGTCCAGCGCTTGGTGATTGTAAAACTTAAAATCAAATTTAGGTTGATCTTACGTGCGGAAACCAGGGTTTGTGGCATAGTGAGTAATTGCAAATTTTCTGTTACGGACATGGTGAGCTGCAGCAGGAGGAGGTTAGCTAGGTGATCTTTAATTTCATGTGCTTCGGTCGCTATTTCTTTAACGTGCAATGCTGATATTTGAGTTTCGTTTAGTCTTGGTTGGAAGTAGCTTAACTTTTGTTAGGTTGCCTTTCTTGTTCCAAAGCGCCTTTGCCTCTTTAGTAATGTTTTTTGCCTGACGCAACCCTCTAGGCCTCCTCGATTAAAATGCCTAGTTGTACCTGAACAAAATATACCTAAAATTTGTGATCCTTACGTCCCACATTGGAATCATATATCTGGATAGATGTGGAAGGAAGCCCCTTGACAATTTGATTGCAATGGGCATTTGATTTTTTTTTCTTTTTTTTGGGGGGGGGGGGGGGTTATATTTACGGTGATTCGGAAAGTGGGGGAGAAAGTAAGCATTGATCCGGTACGAAGATAGTGGCTGATTTCATCGGGGTCGAATTATTTGTGGTCAGAAAATTTGCACTTTAAAAGCGTAGTGCTTCAATAAAAAGGTGGTAGTGTTGAAAGCTCGTGCTAATTTCCTGTTCCGCTGCCCCTTTTTAATAAAAAAAAAAGCCTCAATTGAGGTAACAATACCAAAAAAAAAAAACCCAAGGAAAAGAATCAGCGCGCGTCAATAGGATGAGAATGTGGAAATGAGAGAGATGGGGGGAGTTTTACTGCTGTGCTTTTGTTTAATCTACCAGCCTTAACTCAAAATGGAAGAGTGAAAGGATTGAAACAGCTCTATTATTTGGTAATGAAGTAAAGCTGCTTTTTAATCCTTTGGTTGCTGGTTCGAATCCGGCAGGCTGGTGCCTCGCCTAGATTATGTGTTCATTTGTTCTTGTGTTTGTGTGTCTTTTGTTTCTTTTCATCCTACACAAATCCTTTTAACTAGAGGCGAGATTCTATTAACTTAACCTACCACCTTCTCTGAAGTGATGCCATTGCAAAATAAAGATGATTATGATCCCTAATAACAATGAATATCTTGCGATTCGACATGAGCTAGGTTCTTAAGCAGCGAATGGTTTGGGAGCATAGGTGGATTTATGTGTATGGTTGTGGTGTTTATGGACAACCCTAATGAAAAAAAATTCTAATAAATTTTTTTTCTAATAAGTTATATTTTGAAGGGGGAGATTGGTATATATGGGCATTTTTAAAATAGGTAATTTAATAGATAGACACTCCTGTTCTATGTATTCAGATCCATCACTGCCGGGAGACCAAGAGCAAATCATCAGGGATTTTTGTTTATGTTTATGTTTATGCTCTTAATTACATTGGAAAATCTCACACCATGGATTCCCCATTGTATAATTTTCATGGAGGTAATTTATTACAGGCGGTATAGGTCCTGGGAGCCACATAAGCCACAGGGAGTGGGAGGATGGTGTAACTGCGTAAGAAGGGGGTAGATGGACTTGAGCCTGAAGCACGTGCAATTATAAAAGTTGTATGTTGCTGGGAATTTCTCACTGAGCAGGGGCGCAACTATTTAGTAGCCCCTTCCATTTTATTATAAAACTTGTATGCAACACTGCGTAAGTGTTATTCAAGCATAGCGGCCAAATTTCAATACCTCAAATCCTTATCCACAGCTGTGTTTAAAGAAGCGTGTTCGGGGCGCTCCTAGGCTCACAAAAGTTTGCACTTGCTCACACTGTTACTCCTTGTAAGTGGTCAAGCTTGGCCCATTCTCTAAGCCCATAGAAGCCCACGCCTTTTTGTGCTTCTGATCGAGATTGAAAGCTATCCAAGTTTGCACTTTATGGAAAAAGATCATACGAGAGTGTGAAAAGGGAACACACATTATAGAAAAACACAAATACCATTAGATTGACATTTACCTTGGCTATATTATTTGATTTGTATAGAAACCCTTATCTAATTGCATCTAATTGCTTCGAGTATAGATTAAACAGAAGACCCCTAATGTAGAAACCCTAACTTTTGGAGAGAGTGTTGGGCTGCTGTTGAAGACTTGTACAATGTTCTAATAAAGATATAGTTGATTGATCTTTTCTCATATTTTTCAGCGGTTGATCTACTCTGGTCTCTTCTTCTCTCTAAACGGGAAATATGGTGTCGCTGCTAATATGGAAAGAATGATTAAAGAATATACTTCATTTCTATTCTAATATGTTTCGTCCAATATTGTTTCCTTTCTTTTCTTCTCCCCTTCGTAAAATGTCTTTAGAATTGATGAACCCAATATAAGATACTATAAGATAGTCTGATGTAATGTTTAATCACTTGTTTAATACTATCATCTAACTTGTTTGTCAAATTATAGTTTAGAAATGATTTTAAAGTATTTTTGAGCAAAAGTGGGCCTCATGTTCAAAAAGTTCACGCCTTCGCCTCGAAACCAGCGCCATAAGCCCCGGAACCCTTTGCACTTTTGTGTGCCTCGAGCTTTTCTAATCTAAAATCCACATACTCGAAAACAAGAGTATAGGACACACCTTCAGTTCTAATTGAGGAATCTCAGGTTAGGACATTATTAATGCTTTGAAGAGAGTCCAAAAATTTTAACCTAGTGTGCACAAAAAACTAATCGAAAAAGTTAAAACGCTATTATAGCATGATTTTAACTTCAATTTATCCTCAAACAATTCTCTTGAAAGTTACATGCATCACAAACGAAAATTCTGTAGAAGCTATGAATAATATTGGCTAATCTGCATAGAAGGAAAGTGTTTGTGCTAGGGATTCTTCTCTTTGTTTGATGTGATTGTTTTCCAGTCTCATCAAAATTGTAAACCAAGAACGATATATATATATATATATACACACACACACACATTTTATTCATCCTAATTTGAAAAAGGGGTTCTCGTGTTTCATATTGTTTTGGGTTTGTACATTTGCCAAAAACAAAAAAAATACTGTCATTGGACAAATCAGCTTCCCCATCCTCCACCTTGGGATCTTTTTTGACCCTTTTTGGAATTTTGAAATGCATAACTTTTAAATAGTCTTCATCTCAAGCAGCTTACTCAAGTTATCCTCGAATCAGAAATAATCATGTGACATAAGGGTGTGGTTTTTTTCGACTTATCATAAATACTTATTATTAGCATTGGTGATGATCAATAAAGATCAACACCAATCAGTACTTATTGGCACTATGTCATATTTCCTACTCATAATTTCATCCTTCATCAGCACTGATCAACACTTATCGATACTGGTGAGTAATAAATTACTCATAATAAGTTGAAAAAAAAAAGGCTCTAACAACTTACAACACCACTTAAGAAATATGTTCAAACATTATAGTCCAGTCTGTCATCCTATTTCCTTCTCCAAAAGTACAAGGTTGCATAACTTATTCAAATTATCACATGAGATAGTGCATTTCTTGAGCTACACTCGAGATTTGCCAAATTGAATTGATGTTTCCTTATGAATGAGTATCTTGTTGCTTTGTGATGAATATGGGTGAACCTAGCTTCCAACATCGTTTGGAGGGCAATGCACATCATCAATGCCTCTACTATCAAGACTGATGCTGCTTGCCGATTGCATGCTCTTCCTTGAATGAGTCTTTCATCCCAACTCTTTATGATGAAACAATGTTGCAATATTATTGAAAATTTTGAATCCAACAAAATTGATTTTGACCAATTGGCAAAGATGGTCAACAACAAGTAGTCCCAATATGATTCTACTTTCGTGGGATCTAAGACAACCTTACCATGCAACCACAAGTTCAAGCAAAGAGAATATATGGCAAAAATTATCAGTAATGTGTGTGTGTGTGTGTATATATATACACACACACATGGATTCCCCTCCAAATTTGAATTATTAGGTTGTGATTTATTTCATAGCGTTGCAAATCTAAAGATAAGAAAATAAATCGAAGAACAAATGATAAATTTGCTATTTGCGAACACTTTTTCATGTTTTAACTGCTTGATTTTGGCAGTCGAATTGGTTGAACGAGGCTTTTAAAGTGATGTTTTCATTCCCTTATGCTCCGTTTGATCCTTAGGGTGTGTTTGGTATGGGGAAAAATCATTTTTTCCGAAAATCATTTTCTATGAAAAATATTTTCCTAAGAAAAATGATTTTTCACTTACATTTTCAGCTGTTTGGTAAAATGGAAAATCATTTTCTTTCCACTTCATTTTTTGCTATTTGATAGACTGAACCCTCCGTCCTCACTTCATTTCTTTTTACCATCAACCTCATTCTCTGCTCACTACTCTGACCCGATCCAACAAATGAATTCTATTTTTCTCTCCTCTTCAAAATCAAACTCAAAACATCAGTAGGAAATATACCTAGTAACAAACCTAACAAAAGAGAGAGCCAACATTAATGAATCTCAATTTTTTCACTATTTCCAATGATTACCCACTTGACTTTGAGTGACATTAAATCAAGATTAAAGAAAATGACGAACGGAGAGACGATGTGTGTCTCAGATTGCGAAGTTCTTCAAAAGGGCAACTGTAACATGATCGGAGAACCCAAGAAATTATTACAGAGATTAACAATGGAAATCATGGATGAACATGATGAAAATGAAGAAGAGGGGAAGAATGAAAGACAAAATGAGAATGAAAATAGAGTGATTCTAGATACAATTAAAAGAAATTAGAACAAGAGACAAAATTGGGCAACGAAAATTGGGCTTGAAAAATCGTTTTTCCTACTTTTTCAAGGGAAAACAATTTCCTTCAAATGTGGTAAAATGGTTTCCCCCTTCTTGTTTTACCAAACGTTATAAAATGGGAAAATTATTTTTCAAAAAAATCATTTTTCCCCCTACCAAACACACCCTTAAAAAAAATTGGTAGAAAGAAAAGTTGAAGGAAACAAAATGTGAAGGAAAAAAAAGTAGGGAGAGAAAACGAGTTTTTTCTCTTGTTTGGATTGAAGAAAAAATACAAGAATTTGAATGAGAAATTTGAATATTGATGAACTACTTGAATCATGTTGATGTCATCTAAGCAATGTGAGGTTAAAAGAGGTTGGAAAGTTTCCTCAAACTTTCCTCACAATTTTATAAGGAAAATTTTCTTACTTGTTTTTAACAAATTTCCACCTAACTTTTTTCATATTTTGTTATTTGTAATTTTCTCTAAACCAAACACAAGAAAAAAATAATTTTTTCAAATGTTTTTTCTTTCCACCAAATTTTTCAAGGTTCAAACGGAGTCTTAATGATCACACTGTTTCTTTCCTTTCATTGGTTAGTGATTACATCAAATGTGAATGGATCAGGTACAAGTTCAGCATGTCACCAGGAATCATACATTCATATCAAGGCACTTGGGTTCGCTCAACATTTCGATCATGTTCGTCCTATGCTCATAGGTTTGTGCGTGTGAGTATGCCCATCGACAAAAGAGGGGGAGGAGGGGGTTCTTGCAAAAGCTTTTTTTCAAGTCTATTGCAGTTGATCCGTCTATTTATAAGAGTAAGGTTACTCACATTTAAATTTTTTCAGACCCCATTTAAATTGATTTCTATTATGTTTTTGTAATGTTACTATTTGATTTTAAAATAAAGTAGCAAAAGAATAAAATGAAAATTTAAAAATAAAAAATAAAGAGAATTTTGAAGTAACTACGCTTTGGCTAGTAATGGTTCTGATGGTTGAAGGGTGAAGGACTGAGGGGGCTTCCTTCGAAAGTATGCCATGAAGACGTTTGTTTTGTTGATGGTTTTATAGCCTACAACTTTCACGGGATGGACGACAAGCTTTGCCTTTTGTGTCGTTGGGTTTGGCATCTTGCTTCTCCTATTTTGGCTAAACGCGGTGTTTTCCTTGGGCTAGTTTTGGATATTGATCTCTTGCGCTCTTGGTGGCGCGATGACTTTCGATAGAGTAGTTTTCTTTACAGAGGAAGTAACTCTTTTTTAAGGGAAGATTATCATATTTTGTTAATTTGGGTTGATGTGGATTTCTTAGTTTATTAACTTTTTTGCACATAAAAGGCTGCCTGCTGCTCTCTCTTTGTAGCATTTAATTGCAATAACTGTCGTATTATTCTCTTACTTCTTTTAAGCATATTAATAACTAAAAAAATGGTGTATGAAAGATTAAAAATTGTAATACTAATATAAGCCATGTAAGTTGAGATCCAAAACTCAAATCTAAATACTTTTTTTTTGCCAATCAAATTTAAATCATAACGTCATTTAATTATATTTAAGATATATTTATAAATTTGTAAATGTGTTATCGCAGGTGATAAACGCTAAGTTGATAAAGAATTTTGATTTCTAAAATTGACTTCTAATCTAATCTCACGTACAAATTTCTATTTAAAAATTCGTGCACGTCAATTATCAAAGGCGATTCCTGTATATATGATGATGGGATTGGGATTGTTTTCTCCGTCTTCCCTCTGCAGTGAATAAAATTATTACTAGTACCAAAAACCCAAACCCAAACGTTGTCTGAGGCTCATCTGATCCTCCAATTTCATCGATGGAGAACTCAGCGATTCTCAGGCAGTGGTTCGATCGAGTTGACTCGGACAAAACCGGCAGCATTACAGCTCCTCAGCTTAGGGTTGCTTTTCTCCCACTTTCTTTAATCTTCCTCGTATTTCGCTTCCCTAATCCCCAAAATTCCTGAACATTTTTCTATTTTGCATCTTGATTGGATGTGATCAGAGCGCACTCGCCGTCGGAAACCTCGATTTCCCGCTTTCTATTGTTCAGCAGATGATCAGGTTTTCACCCCCCCCCCCCTTCTCATTTTGCTTTCCAACTTTGAAATTCTGCGTTTACCCTGTTTTGTCTCGTTCAATTTCCAGGATGTATGATTTTGATAAGAATGGGACCATGAGCTTTGGAGGTAACTTGTTTTCTGCTGTATTTTGTACTGTTAGGTTTGCCTTTGGCGGGTTATTGATCAGCTACACTGTTCATCTGCATCCCATGTTATTTCCCCTGCGATTGTGAACTCGTCTGATATGCTCTAATGTCATGTGTTCTTGCAGAATTTGTAGCCCTCACCAGATTTCTTATAAAGGTCAGTGCTTTGTGTTATGTCCCTTTAAAATTGGGAATGCCCACTTAACTCTTAATTTTGTGCCTTTGCAAGTGTACCAGCAACTACAATACCTGCTCTGAATAATACAAGGAAAAGAACAGTTTGGCTTCTTAGATCATGATATAGGCCCTGAGTGTATGGTTCTCTTTTCTGTATTGCAAGTTGATCGGTTCTGTTCATTTTCTCATTCATCATCTCTGCAGGCTCAACAAGCTTTCGCGGAGCTAGAGAGGTAATTTGTTCTCACATTCAAAGTAGATTTTAATAATTTCTTCACTCAAAGTGAATTATGTTAGAATGACAACCTATCAGATACTTTCAATTATGACTTTCAACATGTCTCACAGACATGCTTTTTGGAAGCTTAACGATAAAACCCTGGAGAGAGGGGGTTGGGATTTGTATGTTTTGGAGGGAGAGGGGTGGCCCTGTCTGCGTAGGTTTTCCTTGGATGTTTATGCTTTAGCAGTATTCAGTATTAGTTGTTTTGGCGGCATGCAGGGGTAAGGCTGCCTTCATCTGGTATTCTGGTTATCTTAGCACCTACTTAGACCGATCCACACTTGCTCTTCTAAATGTGGATGATGTGCTGTAACATCTCTTAATGGCACCTTTTGGTTGGGGGGGGGGGGGGAGTATAGCAGGTTCTTTGAATCTTTAAATAGATGGCTTAAGACTTTGGCTGCTTTAGAAAATTTTCGTGCGTAATCTGGTCTCTAGTTTTTAACCTGCATCCTCCTTCTCTTCTTCCGAAATCAAACTGCAAGGTGAAAAAATTGCTTATTACTTCTACTCATCCGTAGCTGGCTTTTTTTTTTTAATTGATTTTTCGATCATCACTCATCCTTTTCCAGCCTCACTTTCTTCTTCCTCTCATGCACCAGCTGGACAAAAATTGTAAGTGCTCAAATTTTAAGATTTTGCTGGTTATAGGTTGCTCATTTTGGTAGGGGCTGGGAGCAGTTTACGGTTTAAGACTAAAGCCTCTGTGTGCCATGTATAGTGCTGTCTTTCTGCGTATAAGTTTCAAAGTATGACCTTTTCTGTTCTTTAATTCTTCCCAATTATTCTTTACAATGCCTTCTGTTGCATGTTTTTAGCATTTTTCCTGTCCTTCATTGGCTGGATGCTCAGTGGACCTATGTCTTGTAGCTTGGGACCAATATATGAGCTGCTTTTGTCAATGCCGTAGCCTCTCTCATTCCGTATTTTCATCGAGATATGTGGGACTTGAAACTTCTTTTTAATAAAAATTTGTCACAGGGATCGAGGATACCTAGGCCACGATGAAGTTTATAAGGTAGTAAATCATACCAAGTGGTTGTTTATAATCTATATATTCAAATGCAATTTGAGTATGTGTTGATGTTGGTGCTTCAATTGTTTGTATCAGGCACTAGTGAAGTTGGGATTCACTCTTGATACGCCTGCCTTTTACACTGTCTGTGAGGTAATTCTATCTCATCGTGTTAGGTTCTATGGGAGGCAAGGACTCAGAAAATACTTTCTACTGAAGATCAATCCTCTTGGCTTTCGTTAAGAATGGTTTTTTTGCTAGCTTTGAATCACCAATTGATGTCCTGAACTCCTGATACACAATAGTACTGATTGCTTAGCATGGCAAGACACATGGATTCTAGGTACTCACCAGGTCATCCCAAAAACACTTGTGGGTCGTTAGTTTCTTATGATCATAGTAACCTCAAGCTGCGAAATTTCCTCCAACCTAAGGATGTGGTTGGAGGTGCGAAATAATTTTCAAAAAAAATGATTTTCTAAATTTCCCGTCTTTCATAAAGTAGGAAAGATTATAGTTTGTTTGGATATATTTTCCTCTGCTGGAGGTTTTTCTCTTTTCTTTTTTTTTGGTGGATGGTTGGTGTTAGGTTGTTGAGTCTGAGAATTGTCTGGCATCATGCATGTCGTTGTATCCGGAACCTTCATGCTCATTGTGGCTGCTAGGCCACAAAGGCGCTGATGATGTGTTCTCCTGTGAGATTCAACTATGACCTATTGCCGTTGTTACTCAGATTTGGCCATAACCATATTAAAGTGTCACGACATGGGGTGCCGTATCAAACTCGGGAACTGTCTGAAAAAATTTTGTTTTTAGCCTGAAATAAAGGTTGAATGTCTGTGTCCATTTCTAAGTGTCTAGCATGTGACCTAGGTACTTCAGATGAAGTGAAGAGTCCTAGTGAATTAGCATATCACCAGCAGGGTGTTGATTTGCTCATCACAATGTGGTTCTGGCCCTGGATCAAGACGCAATGGTCAATCTTTCTGGTGTTCGTTCCTCTGACTCCATCACCTGTTGTTGATTTTGTGTTAAAGAATCCTCAAGTCAGATGGAAAGTATGGGGGCAGGGACAGAGGAACTCTATGGTTTCTCTTCAGTCTCAGCGGAGAGGGTCACAGGGATGGCTATGAGAGGGTCGAGGCCTGAGGCAATAGAAAGGTTGAGTTGGGAGTTGGGACCCAGCAAAGTGAAATTAGTAACCATTTCCAAGTTCAAAACAAATGAGGGTGTCAATTATAAATTAAGTTTTTTCTGGAAATGATTCACTTGCATGCCAAAGTGCTCCTGTTTTTAATGTAGAATTGAGGCGAAAGTCATCTTGCGAATTGGAAATAGGTATAGGTGAAACTTTAAACACAAAAAAAAAAGTCCTTGCTAGACTGACGCTCAATGATTGCATTAACCTGGCCTTCAGTAACTTGTAGTCCTATGTTTCTATTCTTTCTCAGAGCTTCGATCAAGACAAAACTGGGAAGTTCCAGCTGGATGATTTCATATCTTTGTGCATATTTCTGCAATCGGCTCGGTAAGTAAATCCTGGAGTTTCTGATTAAACCTGGTTCATCTTCGATTTGTCTTATATTCACTTGCATTGTTGTTGCTTTCAATATATTAAATGCAAACTAGACCATTACCTTGAAGTCCCATACTTGGGCCAGGAGGGATTTTTCTTTTTTTGTTTTGGGGGGGAGGGTGTTTACTCCATTTCATATGCCTATACTTTTGAGAATTGTCTCTTGGAACAATGGGGAAATAATAAAGATAACTCTTCTATATAAACTTGATCATTTGATGTTATAGAAATTCTCTTTATTTCCACATTGTATGTTGCACATTTGCACCAAATGAGAATATCCTTTGTTTTTTGCGGTGGCGGTGTGTTTTTTTTGGGGGGGGGGGGGGGAAGTGTTGTTCTTCCAGATATATAACATACAACTTTACCCCTGTAATTGAATTTTACATAGGTGGTTTGAATTGCATTCTGTGTCGGAAAAGCATCAGCTTCATACTCCATAACAGAAGTTGGAGACAGTGGAGCAAGACATGTTGCCCTAATCCACTAATTACATTTCGCTTATTGTGTATTAACTGCTCTATCCTTGGTTAATTTCAGCAATCTTTTCAACTCCTTTGATACAGCCAAGCAAGGCAGAGTGACCCTTGATTTGAACCAATTCATTTACTGCAGTAAGTGTGCTTTTTTGTTTTTTGTTTTTTTTTTTTGTGGGGGCTTTTGGTGAATTCTTTATTGAATGTTGATCCAAACAGGAGCTCTTTTTTCACAGGAAAAATAGGAAAAAGAGCATAGTTTTATAACATCCCAATTGATTTTGTTTTTGCCAAACCTAAATGCTAGATGTAGCGGAGGTAATCGAACAGACTTAGATTATCCTGGCTTTGGGACAGTTATACCTCTGAAATCGAAAGGAGGTGCTTAGAAGCTTTCATTCTTGTTACTCAGAGTAATCAGGACCTTTCTGATTCCCTTTCCTCCTTGTGTGATTCTTTTTTTTTTTTTTGGTTGTTTGGGGTGAAACTAGCTATCCATCATCTTCTTGTTGTCTTCTTCGATTGACTTGTTCAATTTTATGCCAAATGTTCCGAATATTGAGATAATTGTATCATCTTTTTGGCCATGACAGCTGCAAACTGTAGAATATGAGGTCATTGGAGTCTGGTCAGGCAGGACACGATCCATGGCGTCTCGATGTTGGTTTTGGGGGAGTTAAGACTGGTAAGAGGCTGTGAGATTCTTATACATGTACGCGAAGCAGCAGCAGTTCATTGTATTAAGTATCCTCCGTTGATTGATAGTGTACAATTTTTTCCCAGGATGTATTCTATGTATTGCCTCCTTTCCATTGACATGTCGTGCCATTAGAGTGGAGTAAATTCATCGCGCACAAATAAATTTTTGTTATGGTTTTTATCCAGCAGTTTTGTTTACATTTTTACTGTGGCAGTAGATTAGAAGTTGTGATTACCACAGCAAACACTTTAGTAATTTTCACGAAGTATGCACTTCAAAAAGTTTCAACGGCATGAACTTTGAAGATATTACAGTATTATTAAAGAGCAGCAATAATTCTCCCCCCTTAGAAACCGTGTTTATTCGCAAGTCCTAACATGAGCCAAATCCAGTTTGATAATCTTGTTCTAGTTCTTTTCTTATCGTACTCTATCTCTGTTACAGTTCGAAATGCCAATCTTTTCCTATCTCCTCCTCCTCCTCCTTATGGGTATAGTGCATCTATGCTTTTCTCCTGATGTGTCCAAATCACCTGAGTATCATTCGACATCTTATCCTTTACTGGTTTCCAATTACACATAATGCATGTAACTGATAAGCTCGATAATTAAATATAAAGTTTTGTATGCTAAAATAGAAAAAAGGTCATTGGACGCGAATATTAAATTTTGCAGGTATTGAACGGAAATCATTCGAACTTCAAAAACTCCAAAATCCAAATCCTCCGAATTACAAAAGTGTTTATTTTTAATAAGTCAGAGATTACTTTAAATTGTATTTTTCATAATTTTGATGCTGCCTTAATTTTTTTCTTTCTTCTTCTTTAAAGAAAACGTGTTAATAGTGAGATAGATGTGTAGGTGGGCACGTGTGTGTTTGGACTTTGGAGCTAAAAGTGAGTGAATGAGAATGCGTTAAGTGGGCATGAATTGACATTAGACCCAAAAAAGTAGGCGTGCCTTGCCTTTGCCTAAAAGAAAAAGGATAATGGTGATCAGACAAACCAGGCAAATTATTATTATACCTACATTTAATTTATATATATTTTTTGGGGATATTTTTATCATGTATTTATTTTTTAATATATAAGTATTTATGTATTACATAGAGTGCATACTCTCGATAGTAGATATATGTTTTGAACAAGCCACGAACATCCAACTCAGATTGACTATCATCTCATGTATTGTTGGATTTTAAATAGTCCAAAATTCTATTTATCATATTTTTGTGATGTAATTGGCTCAATTAAATATTTCATCCACTTGTCTTGTCCTATTTTGGTGCTGCAATTCACGTGACTTTTGACCCATTATGTATCCAAGTCCATTTCTTCAGAATTTTGGGCTCCAGAGAGGACCGCATATAGTCCGTGGCTTGGCCCATGGTCCATAGCAAGCGAATCTTTTAGGATGCTTTGGTTTTTCAATTATTAATCGCCGCATTAGACCTGATTCATTGCATGACTTCAGGGACTGCAAGCTATGGCTTTCTTTATGGGGTATTATAGTGGATGTTTCAAGAGGATAAGTTCAATACATGTATGCATCATAATCATGCCTTTTATGAGCCTTTATTTGGGTGAATAATGACTCGATTTTTAGTTTTCTTCTCTTTAATATGAGAATTACATTCCTAGCTCTCTATAAATTGAGCATTTTGTATGAGCATTTGGTGTAGCATTGTCCCACTACATGCGGCGTTGTGTGGTGCGGTGTTTTGTAGGCATTTGGTTGGCATTTTGTGACATTTGAAGGCATGTTGCTTTCATGACCATTGTCAAGCGTTTGTGAGTTAAATTTTGCCTCTTCTATTCCACATTTTCTTGAGGAAGAATTTGAAAGTATTTATCCATTTGATCTTGTTGTCAGTTTAAGATCTTTACATCTTTTAGTGTTGATCTCTTTTGACTCACGTTTGAGATCATTTTGTACTCAATCATATCATAGTGGATGTTGTATTGTCTTATCGCCCGCGATTTTTTGCCAATTTGAATTTTCACATAAAAATTTAGTTTGTCTCGTATAATACTTATCTTGCTTTAATATTCTCTAATATTCTCTAATATTTACATCCTTATATTATCGTGCATATCACTGCACTCAATTTATTATTATTATTTTTCATAATATATATGTACAAATATAATTGTACATGGTATGCCGATTGAAGCTTAGAAATTAATCTTGGAAAGCCACTTGTGAACGTATGCGAATGCCAACTTCTTCCTCATATAAACTTAAAAGCCGTAACGCAACGCAAGCAGAGACAGACCCACCAACCCTTCCCACTATAATTAATTTGCCGCTTTTACAATTTCGATTTAAATTTTTTGCTGTTTGCGTTTGTGGTCTTTCATTCCTCTTCAGGCGGCCGGGCCTCCTTTTTTGATTTGGTTATTATTTTGATTACGACGACTTGGATACGATAAGATGATACAGCTACAAGTCTGCGACTTTAATTTCTCCGCGTTATAATTTAAACTCTACGTGTACATGTCTACATCTGATGATTTTCGTTCTTAAGATCACAAAAACAAATGCATACAGCAGATTCATATAGGTGAACGACATACTTGTCCCATCAGTATCACCCGAGTTCAAATTTAATTAAAAGGAAAACTCTTCATTATAATTTCTTTGAGAGTAAAGAGAAGTGGGTTTGGGCTTAGACTTGCATGATTTCCCCTGTTCCCTTGGATCGATTGACCCATTAAGTATTCTCTGAGAAAGAGGCTGGTGGGTGGCTCAATTTACCCACCCCCCAAAAAAAGTGTACAACCTGCCAATACTTATGTTTGATCTTTGCACAATGTCCTCTCGTTTGCATTTTTGTTCTAAAGTAGCATCAGTTGTTTTGATTTAAAGGGACTCATGTATTACCGTTGACTCGGTCTATGGTGAAGAAAATAATTAATTTCTTACACTATCGCGACGACAACAATTGAAAAGTAATTTGGAGCTATAGCAAGGATTGAAGCCATCTAATACAATGCAATCATCAATGGTGAATAGATTTTCATACAAATTATAAAACAACATTAAATAATCCTTATAACAGAAATTCAGATGTAGTAGTTCAACATATCCATAAATCGAATTAAGGGGGCTTGTATGTTTGTTCATATGTTTCCCTTTCGGCATGCTATATTATTTCTATATTGAGCATGCTCTTTTCGACTTATCTCAAATACTTATCATCAGTATTCAATGACTTTCAGCAATTCAGCAATGTTAAGTGCTTGTTAACAATACCTAATTATATTTTTTCAACCATTCAGCATGTTTCAGTAATAAGCACCAACAAATACTCTTCATAAATTGAAAGACACATATTCGACCTTAAACCACAATGGACAAGAAGCTAATAGAACCATGTTTTTTTGGGGGGAGGGGGGGGGGAATGTAGAGTGAAATGTGAAAATAAAAGCCCATTTAAGATCCACACACAAATAAAAATGTGGTGGGAGGAAAACTTTTGCGGCAGGGAAGTTAAAAAAAGTTATGACATATACTCCACAATGGAAGTGAACAAGGGCAACAAGACAGAATGAAAGCTGGCCACTTTAATTTGTGGTTCCAATCATATCATATCATACCATTGATTCTCCTAATTATGCCAACCCAACACCACCCCACTTAAGTACTGATGAGTCAATGCCCATGGCTTATGCACTAATTTTCGTCATTATTAATCCTAGGCCTAGCTGTATCTTTAACTTGATGGAACCTACTAGATCTTCGGCTTCCTCTCTATATATTGCCCTTCTCCCCCTCTCCACTTTGCATGCTTCCTCAAAGATTAATAATATTGCAAATCAATCAAGTCATCACAAAAATTCCCATATATAGCGACGTTACTTGAATTCAATTTTTTGGACACCATATATACCTCTAGCTAGCTTGGAGATGACCCATCCCAAGCTAGTTGGAGCTACGTTGCTCGTCCTACTGCTTGTGCAGCTGTGCGATTCTGCCAGGATCCCTAGGGGTTTTGAAGGCGGCGGTGGCGGGGGTGGTGGAGGTGGCCGCGGAGGAGGAGGCAGTGGTAATTGGGGTTTAGGGGGCGGCTACGGATCTGGATATGGGTCCGGATATGGCTCCGGCTATGGGGGTGCAAGGGGAGGAGGATACGGTAGTGGTGGAGGTGGGGGAGGAGGGGGTGGATCAGGGGGAGGCTTTGGCGGTTCGGGCTCTGGATATGGGTCTGGATATGGCTCAGGGTATGGCTCAGGTGGAGGTCTAGGCGGCGGTGGAGGTGGTGGTGGTGGCCATGGAGGTGGAGGTGGTGGAGGCAGCGGCTTAGGTGGCTCGGGCTATGGAAGTGGTAGTGGATCAGGATATGGAAGCGGTAGAGGTGGTAGCGGCGGTGGAGGTGGTGGAGGGGGAGGTGGCGGCGGCGGCGGTGGCAGTGGTGGATTTGGTCACTTTTATGGGCATGGCTCAGGCTCAGGGTCTGGTTATGGAGGCGGTTATGGTGATGGAGATGCCTACTCACCATGAACACGCGCACAACGTAACCCATACGTGCATGTGACATATATATTGTACTCCATTTACAGTGTCATGTCTCCTATCTTTCGTTTCTAATTTTATGAATAAATCTTCACGCATGCATCCGACCAAGGCCTTGTCTCGTACTCCTACCTTAGCATGGGCTTATATATAGAATATAATATATGTATTTTAGCGTGTCATGTATCTATCTATAAAAATTCAGCTTTTATATATTTTCATTTGGATCACATGCATGCTGAAGCCCGTGTTCAGACGCCATTAATTATTCGTCTTCTAAACATGGCAATGCTCTGTAGATAATCAAGCCAGTCTCCAATTCAGGGGCGACATCATCAAAGATACATCCTTGCTGAACGAAAATGTGCCTCTTCTATGTATTCTTAATTAAGAGTAGACGTCCCTCTAGTATTGCTTAAATCTTTTTTTTTCTTTTTTTCAAACATTTGTATGTAGGTAAAACTCATTTAAAAACTCATATCCCACAAGGACACTTTAGATGATTGAAATTGAAAATTAACAAGCTTAGAAAATTCCCGCACACTTCTAGTACGTGGGAATTATATTGAACCATAGTTATAATTAATATCATATTGGATTGTAGATGTCAACCGAAATGCACGTAGTGGTGAAAAAATAGTGTAAGTCACAATCCGATTTTCTATAGGTCGACAGTGCTCTTTATTGGATGGCAGCGAAATGTATCGATCGAGTGATATGGCCGCTCCTACCAAATACTACCTGGTAAAAAAATTAACTAAAATTGATTTTTTTAATACTTGTAAAATTTGTTTATTTTTACAATTTAAAACACTATAAGCTAATGTAATGTACAATATTCAAATTCGTTATATTCATTCAAGTGGGAAAAAAAAAGTACAATGGGCCAATAGTACTCCGTTTATGACTTTAATTTGAGTCCATACTCACACGTCCTCCTTCAAAAATGAGTCCATTTTCACTAAACTCCTTTGATAGTTCCTCTGTTACTCAATTATATTCAAGATGATTAAAACAAAAACCATTATATTTTCTTTTTAAATATTTCAAAGCATAATCATGGGTATTTTTAATCTAAGAGAGAGGGCGAAAAAAAAAACCAACGATGTTTCTTCAATCTTAATTACTAATAGTGTCAATCTTAGGATCCGTTCTTTTCATTGGCAAATCAATATATATATCTTCTTTTTTCAATCCTTGTTAATTTTTACCAATTCTTATCAATTTCAACCCATTATTCAAAAAAAATTTCAATTTTTCTCAATCCTCATCAATCATTTTTTCCTTTCATTTCCACCCCTAAGGGAAAAAATTTCTAACTAGCTACTACTAATCTTTCTCAAATTTTCCCAATCTTTCCTAATCCTTCCCAAATAAATATTAAAAAAATAAAAACCGGTCTACCAACTCTTATTAATCCTACCTGATTTAGGAAAAAAAAACACCTATCATCTTTTGGGCCTGGCCCAGAAGGTGTTCGCATATGCCTACTCACGAGGTCGCATCCCCAAAAGGCCCGAAACGCAACCTTTGGGGCCTTTCCCCAGGCCCACTCGCTACAGGACCGGAGGCTCATGCTGTCAGCTACAGTAAGATCACTCTTTTACCCCTCTCACAAACAGGTTATAAATAGTGACATATTCCCCTTGGAAAAGGGGCTGGAAAAAGGGGGGAAGAATTTACTCTGTATACTGTTCACACTCTCTAGAACATCGGACTGACTTGACCGTCGGAGAGGCGTCCCCCGGACCACACTCCGGGGCAGGCCTTTTTTGCAGGTCGGAGGAGGAGAAAACCGGGGCCGTGTTGATCGCCAGCTAGCGGGTAAACCCGTTCTTTCGCCCCACGTCATCAACTCAATCACGAGACAGATTCCTGGCGGAATCACTACCTTTTCACAAATGAACTCTACTAATCCAACTTTTTTCATTCCTGTTCATTTGCTAATTCATATTTCCGAACATGCCCTTAATACTGTTAATTGGCACATAGACATTACTTCTTTTATTGTGGCAAGTCGTGTTTTGTCCTCTTTTTTTTTTTGGAGTGAAAACGTGATTGTTCATAAATTATGAAGGGATAGCATTGAGCTACCAAAAGACTCAATAGACCTTGGGCATTTGCCTATTCACACCTGTTCAAACCCTGAAGGAACCTGTGTGGCTAAATAGTGAGCCGCTGTAATTTTAGACGATGTTTGTCCTAATTTATTCTTAATTATTCCTCTACAAAGTAAAAATGGCTTTAAAATAATAATTTGGTTGGACGTCCGTATCTCTTGCTTCGATGTATGTTGGCTCGACATGAAGTTTGTTAGCTTTACTCGTGTCGGTATGGAAAATTAGGGAGTATCATTTGCAAGTGGATATAATAGGTTGTCTTCAATCTATACTTTTAGGTCGTATTCGGCAACAATATTTAGGTAATAGTTAGTATTTTGATTAGGATTGTGTTCGACAATAGTATTTTGGATAGCGTTTAGTGTTTTGATCGGGTCAATACACTAATTAGTTAATTTTTGGTATTCAGTAAACTAGCATTTCAAGTGACGCTTAACATTTTAAGAAGCATTTTTGAAAAGCTAATAATATTAACATTTGACATATAAAAGTAGCGACTCATATTTTTTACACAAAAAACATCCTTTAAAAATTTTATTTGTAGAAATTATCTATATCCTTTTATGTCAATTTACATTAATCCGCTAATATAAAGGTAACTTTACCAAACACATTACTTTCAACCGCTAATCTAAATAGCTATCCACTAACAGCTAGATTAGAAACGTTATCCGCTATCTAAACAGCTATCTGCTACCTAAACATCTAATTTTACCGAACAGGGAATTGGAGGTAATATGATACTTTGCTATGCCTTTTGTTGAACTCACACTATTAATATTTTTATTTTTAGTGGAAAATGATAAGTAATATAACAATTAATCACACAACTATTCACTTACGGGTATGCATAGAACTAAGGGTTCAAATCAAATTTGGGTTGGACAAATAAAAAAAGTTGAAATTTGAATAAGCAATTAATGTCGAATACCATATTTTTTCGGATCGGACAATTCAGACAATGTTAAATTCGAATCAAAATTGGATTTGGACAATGAAAATATGAAACGTATTGCGTTCAAATTTACAGACGAAAAATTCATGACTGTACCCATTTTTCGGGTCATATAAATTTTTGCTAGTGCTAGTTTTTCTCATGTTGTCCTCAATGTGAATTGAAAGAAACAAAAGAGACGGAATAGATATCCATAAAACAAAAGAAGAAATAGTAAAGCCAAACCTGGCCAACCAATCTACAACTCGATTTACTTTTCTGAAAGCGTGTTGTATAAAAACTCAAGTGCATGTAAGAGCTGAGATAAATTTTTGCGCCTTCAATTGGAGTGTGGACCTCTCATGGTACCTACAGTTCACCTTTCAAGGGTTCGATGAGGATCTGATTATCCTCTTCAAGAACATTAGTCTGCTTGAACTCCTGCACACACATCATTATGCATAGTTGTTACTTTTCCCACTAATACTGAGACTACTCCGAGATTGGTGGATCTGCCTAAAGGAGTCTGCCATCTTAACTTTGAATGACAATACCTCATATTGCTTAAGATAAAATTTTATTTTGGATCCATCAAAACTGATTTTGCTGAATCCACTTCATAATTTGACCCAATTGATGAAAAAGTTCAATTGATGAAAAATGGGGGCTTCAGCCATGGATTAGAATGGTGATGGAATGAGGTGAAAATGCACACCATCTAATCACTAATGCACCTATATACTGTGTCAATGACTAGACATTATTAAATTGAGGGGCGGGATTAGGATGAGTGTTGAGTCATGAGGATTGACAAATAAGATTTTTTTTACTTTAATCCTATCTGACCCTTGTGCGGGTCGATAACTTGGCATATCATCGATCCTAATCCTGACCCTACAGGTACTATTGGGTCATCGAGTTAGATCCGATTCTTAAACTTTTGTTATATTAAATATAACAATTTTTACTAAATTTCATTTTCATCATAAAGTTCAACACTAAACATCGTATTATATGAAATTTTAAATGATTATAGTAAGTTCCAATGAAAAGTATCACAATTATGAACATTCTCATGCGTAATATATAATAGCAAGTTCACTAAAAGTACAACTTCAAACATCATATAGAGGGCATCATAGGGTTGAGAGTTAGTGAGCTTCGCAGAGGGAAAGTGAAGGGAGACCAAGAGGAGACGAGAAAGTTGAAAGTCAAAATACTTTGAATAAATAAAAACCAAAGTATTTTGTTTTAATTTAAAATTATTTTTTAAATGAGGTCAACATGTGGGATTAGATGACCTCTACCCAAATTTAATATTTGTCATAGTTGAATACTCTCAATTATAGGTTGGGGATGGTCGAGGCAAAAAAAAAAACCCACAACCCCAACTCTGACAGTCATTTTTGAAGTCGGTTCGGGTCAAATCGAGTGGGATCGCAGCCCGTTGATCAAGTACAATTGTGTCACACGGACGATTGTATGTGGGAGGGTGAAACTCAAAAATATCCCTGACTATTGATGACATATAGAAGTTGTCAAATTTCCATTTCTTATTAATTGAAGTCATGTAAAGAAAGAATGAAATTGAGTTGCCTCATCTTATTTCTAGTTCATCTACAAACTTGTAACTCCAGTGATGAAATTTGAATGAAACGAAATTTCGTTATATATATTTTTTAGTTTGAATCATGATGATATTGCATATTTTTTAAAATTTAATCTATAATAATTTATTGAGCAATTTTTATTTATTTTTAAATCATGAAAAAATTAATATTTTTTCTTTACGGATTTTGTCCCACAATGACATCGACATGGTTGCGAGTTGATGTTGCAACCATTTTTAACAATAATTCTTTGAGAAATCGGCTCGCCTAAAACTAACTAATTACTGTGTTATATTACTTTTTAAAAATTATTATTAAAAACTTTTTCACGTCTTATTAAAAAAAAAAAAACGAAATCCCCGCTTCTGAAACCCCTGTGTTATATCGTAGATCCTTTTCCCCCCTTTGATGTCATCTCTTGGTTCTGTTTTAATTTTTTCAGAAGCGGCGCAAGAAATTCTGTGTCTACAATTGCAAGTTTAGTGTGTTGTTCAGGGCTAGGGTTTTTGAAGGATCGGGAATTCTCGAGAGGAGACATGGGAGCAGCGGAGACTGAGGTTGCGGCCGGTGAAGAGGTCGCCGTTAACATCAGGTGCTCCAACGGCTCCAAGTTCACCGTGAGGACCTCCCTTGACTCCACTGTCAGCGCTTTCAAGCTTCTGGTGGCTCAGAACTGCGATGTCCCTGCCCAGGACCAGAGAATGATCTATAAAGGCCGGATCTTAAAGGACGATCAAACCCTACACAGCTATGGTATGTTCATCTCTGCCTTTTCTTTCCTTTTTTTCTTTTTACTCGCATTGGAGTCAATTCTCCTGCCACGAAGATTGTTAAGCCGACAATGCTCCTGCCTTGAAGATTGTTAATTCTGAAATCCTAATTCTCTCGGATGTTATTGGTGGTTTCAAGATGAAATTATGCTAAGAGTAAACGGCACTTGTCAGTTCTGCCAATTAAGTGATCAGTTGCTACAGCATTTTCCAATTGTTCATATTTCTTTTTTGTACCCCTATTCATGATAGAGTGAATTAGAGTTTTATCTGTGATTTCTTCAGCGATACAGCCTGCAGTTTCCGTTGTCCCTCTCTGATTAGCTTCGCTGTCAGTTCATGATTCTATTTCTGATGCAAAGATGTAACTTTGCTTTTCCTTTCTTCTTGCCCCCCCGCCCTGGGAAACGTATTCAAGTACATGGATATGCATGGGTAACTTGATGGAATTCATTATGATATTCACTTGAGGGCATGATTAATTAACTGAGTCCGGATAGTCTGTTCAACTATGATAACTTTTTGGATTTTGAGACCCAATGGTAACAATATCCTTAATGGCCCAAAGTTTCCATTCCTCCGTGAAAGGTCGAGAGCTATAAGTTGTGCTCAAACTATGAATTTCCCTATGTTCTTATCTTTACAGAGCAGGGTAAAATCTGTACTTGCACTGTGTTGTAGGGGATTAGGTGGTTGTACTTTTGTTTGGCATTGGCAGCTTAAGCCAAAAATAGTTTGAGGTCCACAGTGGTGGGAATTTCTGATTCTGCTTTTGATTTATTTCAAGAGAAGGGCTACCATTTATCTGGGTGTGTTAATGTGCAACTTTTCAAGTTCTTAGAAAAGCAATTTAAAGCTGGTATTCTGACTTTGAGTGAGTATTCTGGGAATTATACTGTGGCTTTCCGGAGATAATTGATAGATTATATTTACTTGATTTCATCAATTTTCAATTTAACTAGATTGGTTTGTCTGCGAGTTCTTTGAACAACAAGAATTTAAATAGGTTTTAATATTAAATAAAAGTTCTCTGTAAATTTAGGTTTTGAATCTGGATGTTATCCAAATTTGACTATATTTATGACTGGATTTCACATCCCTTCTACTGTCACATTTATTCCTATCCTGCTTAGTTTCTCTTCAAACTCCTGAAGGCTTTCTTTTGCTGCTTTGGTCCACCTCTTCTCTTGATGTCAATGAAATTCGTCCAACTTGTTTGATGTCTATTATTTATGAGCTTTGCTTAGCATTTGTTCCTTCTCAACTCAGACTTGTGCATTCGAAAATTGAGAATGAAGAAAAGATATATTAAGAAAAAGATTTCTCGAAAAAAATCATCACTCGGTCTCTTTTGCCTCTTGAAGTTTCTTGCTTGGACTATCAAGTTCATGGTGCTTGTATAGGGAAGTTGAGGAGCATATGGATTTGGTGGAGCTGGAACATTTTACTTCATGATCTTGCTGTCGAAGTCCACATGTTTCATAGATTCTTTGGTACTACTTTATAATTTACATTATTATTCAAAAAAAGAAATTTGGTTTGGCTTTGTGTTTGCGATATCCTGGGAAGGGTTTTACTCCTATTTTAGTGGCAATCATTTCTAAAAGCCTTTGATATAGAGGCGTTTTCTTTGTCGGCAGATCCTTGTTTTTAAGTCTTATGGTCTATTAAACACTTTGTAGTTGACAAGAAATAAATATTATGTGATTTACCATCAAGGATGTCCTCAAGTTATTTTCTTGGTTTTCTGTAGCACATATTTGTGGTTTCTTATTCAGTTTCATTGTCGTAGTCCCCCCCTCCGCCCAAATTGCCATAATGTTATTGTTATTCTGGTTGCTTGTAGCAGAAATCAGGACGGGTTGGTATTATGAAAAAAACTAGTTTTTGTCATCTCCCCATTAATTTTACTGGTGCGGCTGTGCCAAAATGCAGAAAGGAGAACCCCCCCCCCCAAAACGCTGCATTTTTGCACGAATTTATCAGAGGGGGAGCAGTGTGTCATGCCAGGTTTTCTTTGGTTGGTTCAGTTGAATTTCCTTGGCTACATGAATATCATGTTGTACACATATTCATATGCGTTGTTACTATAGTTCCTTTTGAGTTGCGCTCTTGTTGTGGAATATTAAGCATTGCTTCCTTATTTTATTATCGGAGTATTGTGTGGGGTTATTATGCCTTCTGTTTTAAAAAGATTCTTCTGTATGTGTTTTTGTGCTTTTCCAGACAACACATGAGCCATTAGCTTTTATAAATACAAATTGGTGAATACTGAAGACAAATCTTATGAATTTAATGAAGCCATTGACCCCCCTCTTATCCTTTAATCTTGAAGGGTTGCAAGCAGATCAGACCGTTCACATGGTTCGTGGTTTTGCTCCATCTCAAACCACCACCTTATCAGGTACTACAAGTTCTGGCACTGCTGTCGCTTCTCCTGCTGCTGCAAGTGCTGCTGTGCCCACAGAAAATGTGGGCTTGGGCAGTGCCAGTCTTGGGGCATCATTATTTACCGGGCTTGGTGGTCTGGGTGGGACTGGTGGTTCTGCCTTGCTTGGAGCTGGATTGCCGGATTTTGAACAGATGCAGCAGCAACTAACGCAGAACCCGAATATAATGAGAGAAATAATGAACATGCCTGCTATTCAGAGTCTGATGAACAATCCAGACCTTATGCGAAACTTGATTATGAACAATCCTCAAATGCGTGAGATAATTGATCGGAATCCAGAGCTTGCCCATATACTCAATGACCCTAGCATTCTCAGGCAAACTTTGGAAACTGCAAGGCATCCAGAGCTTATGCGTGAAATGATGCGGAACACTGACCGAGCAATGAGCAACATAGAATCGTCCCCGGAAGGGTTCAATATGCTTAGGCGCATGTATGAAAATGTACAGGAACCATTTCTGAATGCGACAACAATGGCTGGGGATGCAAATGATATGAACTCAAATCCATTTTCTGCTCTTTTGGGAAATCAGGTTGCTGCTGGTGGTCTGCAGAGGGATGGGTCCAACAACCCATCAACAACTGGATCTGAATCTGCTGCTCCAAATACTAATCCGCTTCCCAACCCTTGGAGCAGTGCTACGGGTAAGTTTGTCTGTTTTGGTTTTCCTGTGATCCATGCATTGTTTGGCAATCCAGTTCCTTTCCTCTTGCTACTGGTACGTACTTTGCTCTTGGTGATTTCCCATGTTTTCTTGATAGACCATGAGAAGGTCCAGTTCATTTTCCAGTCTGTGGCTATTGAGATGTACTCTTTTCCTGTCCTGTATCTACACTGAAAGGGAGAGCAAATCAAGAATGGATTTTGATGAAAATTTATTCCAAAGAGACATTCGTTCTTATTACAATCCATGAACTTTGGCTTGTGGTGCACATTGGGATGTTGATACTTGAACTTGCATTATCAAATTATAATTGTATTCTTGTTCATTTCCAATTCTAGGAGGTGCCCAAACAAATAGTGCTTCCAGGAATATTCCATCAGGTGATACAGGGGCATTGCCTTTCGGTGGTTCAAGTAGCCTTCCTGAGTTAGATCGCATGTTTGGTGGAGTTCCAGATGCTTCGATGATGACTCAGTTATTGCAAAATCCAGCAGTTTCACAGATGATGCAAAGCCTCCTCTCTAACCCACAATATATGAATCAGGTACTTGGAATGAGTAATTGGTTGAAGAATGGATGCCTTAGTGAATCGGATTCCTAACTGTTATTCGTGGAATTCAGATTTTTGATTTGAGTCCACAGCTGCGTGCTTTGTCTGATTCTAACCCTCAACTTCGAGAACTGATGCAAAATCCTGAACTTCTTCGTCAGTTGGCCTCTCCTGAGATGACGCAGGTACTCGTGTTGAGTGGCTTAGCTTATACTCTACTGCTGTCTTGGTGTGTGCTAAGTGAGCTGTGAGCTACTATGATTATCAATAGGCTTTGGATTGCACTGTCTCCCTGTGGAGGAGTTGCATACCGCCCTCCCTGCTATTCCAGAAGAAAATTGTGGTTTTCGTCTGCTTGGCATACGGAATCTTGGGATGGCAGCTGTGTGCCTTGCTTGGTGTTGTGTTTCACGTAATTTGGTTCCTTAACAATAAAATTGCTCTGCTTTACTTTTCCCCCATTTTGGGAGATTGGCAGATTTTGACCTTCTTTCCATATGTTGGTTAACTATCTAACATTTGGATTACATGTGGTTTTTACTTTGCTCATCTCTCTGCTTGGAAAGTGTTATCTTAGTTTTGCTGGACTGTGGAACGGTATCAATGTTAAGGCTGCATACATCTTGACCTCCCGGCTTCACTGGGATCCATGTTTGGCTTCTTGTGGTGGCTGTTTTCTGGAGTGACTTGTTGCATTTCTTCACGGCCTTTTCGTTCCTCCTTTTGCGCCCTTTTAGTTTAGTCTTTCTTTTTTGTTATTTTGATTTGAACTATACCTTTTTTTTTCCTTTGCAGCAAATGTTGACTTTACAACAGTCGCTTCTCTCTGCACTAAACCGTCCTCAGTCAAACCAGTGAGTGGAAGTATTTTGCTTATTTGTCTGGAGAAAAAGAAGTTGCCTATTCTTAAGGGCTTTGCACCTATTATTCTCCTTTTTAGCCTTTGCTTTGATCCAGTAAAGTCATTTTGATCTATAATGTTCATTTGACTGGACATGGAAGTCAGAAACTCATTTGTATCCGCAGGCATGTCAGCCCATCTCTTGGTTACCCAATATAGATTTATGTTATAATTAGCTGCTTGTTTAATTTGGTGCTTCATGCAATGTATCAAATCTGATTTGTTGGTACCATAATCATACTTTGGATGTTGTGAACTATGCTGTTCCTCTAAGAGAATCATTTTGGGGGGGGGGGGGGTAAGGGTTTCTTGTTACATCAAGGTAGTGTTAATCAATTTCATTGTGTCCATCACAGTCTACTAAGAGATTTATGGCGTCTCTGTTTATTCTCTCCTTTGAAGTGGACTAGGCTTATGGTTTTTCTAATCTGATATCCATTGGAAGTGTTATATTGAATTTGGTCCACATTGAGGTTTGTTCACAGATCTTGCCAATTAGGTAATTAGTCATTAAGTCGTGCTTGATATTTGATACAGAGGCATGCTAGCAAAGCTGCAGAAATGCTTTTCCTTTTTGCCTAATCTTGAACCTGAATGTATTCCCAGCCACCTTTTGTACTTCTGATTTGTCTCTCATCTCCTCTACGTTCATTGTTTTCCCCATGCAAAATGTTCCGTTGAGAGATTCGTGTACATTTATGAATGTGGATTGGTCAGGGTGAATTCTCTTACGGTGATAGCATGTCCTCCTCGTACTTTGGACTGTAAATGTATGTTTTTATGGATTCTACTTTCTAGTCCACATTGGCAGATCTGTCCTAGCATGTCCTGCTGCTATTTTTGTATTTACTTGGCTCTTCATTTGGAGGCAATATAGCAACATTTGACATGTATGTGTATATATGTATATAACAATTTGCCCATGATGTCTTTGCCGTGCTGTAGGGATCCATCACGGACTGCTGGTGCTGCCGGTAATTGATGGTTTATCCTTGTGAATTGTAATATTTACTCTGGTGTTGTTGGAATTGAGGTTCCATGATGCTTGATTCAACCTGCAGGAACCACAAGCACCTTGGGGCTGGAAATGTTGATGAATATGTTTGGTGGCCTTGGAGCTGGTGGTTTAACCACTCGAGAGAACCCAAACGGTGCTGATTTCACCTTATTCCAAGTATGAATAAACTAAGCCTGCCAAATGTCATCTTTAATTGACAATGCACAATTTTGTACTGCAGTACTGCCGGAAGAACTGTATGCAGCTCAATTGTCGCAGCTTCAAGAAATGGGTTTTTTTGACACACAAGAGAACATAAGGGCTCTCCAAGCTACCCGTGGCAATGTCCATGCTGCAGTGGAGCGACTTTTGGGTAATATGGGCTAGTGAGTTTTGAGATAACTCCTACCCCCCCCCCTCTGAAGGCATGTTTTCTTGTGGACTTCGTAGGATGGCTCTATTCAGAAAGACATGCCTGGATTCTGGGAATACATTTTGGGCGTGTGAATATGGCTTAAAAAAACAAAAATAGATACCTTACAATTGTGATAGAGTTGGGACTTCTTGATACAAGGCTCATACGCCCCCCCCCCCCACCCAAAAAAAAAGGAAAAAACAAAATCAGACTCTTCCCTATTTCTCCCCCCACCCAGAGGGTCATGTACATACACTATTTTCATGGGAGTATTATATTCTGGGCAATGTTTGATTTTTGTGTGTTTTTCTCCCCTCCTTTCTGGACACATAATCAGGATTCAGAATCTCAGATGCCTCTAAACATGGAGGTTGTCACATTGCGGAAGTTTCGTGTGATTGTTGATTTTAGCTTGTATGTATGATGAATCATAACTCCAAATTCTGGTGGCTGGAACTCGCGTGACTTCCGGAGGGATGTTTTGTGTTCATCATGTCTGGCTTGCATCTCATCTGATTTCACCCTTTGCTTTTTGTTTGATCAAGCTTGGTTTTTGATATTAAAGCGTGTGAACTGAAGCTAGGAATGCACTGGATTCTTTTTGGTGCGATGGTAGGAGTCTGATGTTGGGGTGAGAGTGTTCTCTAATTTATCAAGTGAAGCAGCTGACGCCGTAGAAGTGTAGAACTGCAGTGTTATTGGATTACTCGCTGATGGGCAATGCATATGGCGGGGTTTGTGAATTGACCATCAGTCTTCTTGTTGAGTTGAGTGGCTTGGCTTCTGAAAGGGAGCTTGTCTGTAAAGAGTAAAAATAGAGCTTCATAGAGACAACTTGAGCATAACTTGAGTTGAGGGTGAGGAAAAGCAAATTAGCGGTCCGCGTTGTTGCTTTTTTAATTTTCCGATGCGTAGAAACCCAAAAAAAAAAAGAAAGAAAGTAGAGAGAGAGAGATTCAACGCATGGGAAATATTTACACTGGCAGAGGGAAAATTCGTATTTAAATTCGTCTGTGTTCTTTTTCTCTTTTTTTTAAAAAGAAAAAATAGAAGCACTATCGATTTCTTTGTCGTGAATTCGAGCCTTCAAACTTCGATTTCGCGCTGTGAGATGTTGCATTGGCTCTCTCTGTGAGTACCAACTGCCAACTGCCAACTGCCAAGTCCTAAATTCTTAGTTCAGTCATGGCATGGGCGTAGTTAAATTATTTACAGTTTTTGGTTTAATAAACATAGTCCATCCAATGTTAAGAGCGTGCGTCTCCTTCGATTGGTATTGCTGTCTTTTATTTTTTCTGGAGGGCTTTACCATTTGTGTAATGTAAGTATAGAACTTATTGATGTTTGAGGAGTTCTATAATTTGTCTAGTATAAGGCCCTGTTATTTTCGTTGGAAAATCAACCCAACGCACACTCACCCACTCTTTCCCCCCTCTTCCTACTCCTTTCCATACTTAAAAAAAAATACCACCTGTTTTTACACTCACTTACTCTTTCGCACACCTACATAAAACAACCATTTCTCATATTCTGAAAATTTTGATAATTTACGTAATTGTGTATACGAATAATCTAATAGCAATTATGAGCAGTTTTAATTTTTCGGATGTTATGGAACGATTTTATTTTTTTGTTTTTCAATATTTTTTACTTTTTATTTTTATTTTTTTATTTTTTTGTATTTTTGTATTTTTGTATTTTTGTATTTTTAGTTTTTTAAATTTTTTAAATTTTTCGTATTTTTTATTTTTAAAATTTTAAATTTTAAATTTTTTTATTTTTTTGTATTTATTTTTTAATTTTTTATTTTGTTGTATTTATTTTTTATTTTTTTTCCAGAAAAACGACCAACAAAAAATTCCAAAAAAATAAAGAATAAAAAAATAAATACAAAAAAATAAGAAAATAATAAATAAATACAAAAAAATAACATAATTAAAACTAAAAAAATTTAAAAAATTTAAGAAAAAAATTTAAAAAATTTAAAAATTAAAAAATTTAAAAATACAAAAAATTAAAAAATAAAAAATAAAAAATAAAAAATAAAAAACAAATTTAAAAAATATAAAAAATTTAAAATTTAAAATTTAAAAGTAAAAACTAAAAATAAAAAATAAAAAATAAAAAATAAAAAATAAAAAATTTAAAATTAAAAAATTAAAAAATTAAAAATTAAAAACTAAAAAAAAACAAAAAAAAAAAAGAACAAAAAAGAATAAACAAAAATAAAAAAATTTCATCATCATTAATTACTATCACAATAAAATTATTACATTATAAAATAAAAAAATATTAATAATCAATACTTCAACTTCATTAAACTTTTACCCATACTCACCTATTCATTTGCACACTTTACCACAGTCAATTATCCCACACCCCTTATTTTCCATTGAAAATAACAGGGCCTAAGTATCAATATTTCTGCTTTATTAGTATTAGTATAATTGGAGAAGAATATTAAAGAGGTAATTTTTTTTAAATCAATGAAATTTTGGGTTGGAAAGCTTATAAATTTGCAGAAGATTGCTGCAAAATTAAAATTCTATAAGTTGCAGGTCTTTGAAGCTCAACAATGATGACATGGCTAACTCAAAGTAATGATAATGTGGAAAAAGTTTGAGAGATAAATGCTTGTTTTTTAATAATTGGTAAATTGAAATAAGAAATGAATTGGAGTAAGAATGCACCAAAAAGTAAAGTAAATTAATCATAATATATCGGTATATTTTTAATATGTTCTTTGTTACTAAAAATAAGGTTTTTGAGATTAAGTTTAACTGAAAATTTTTCATTTTGTTAGAGTGATAATTATATTAATGTATTGTATTAATTTTACATGACGTTTTTGAGCTGGGGAAAAAAAACAAACAAACAGTAACATCATACTTTTCCTCAGAAAAATTGGTGATCTTTTAGGACGCCGGAAAATCAAAATTTGATGCCATAAATGGTTAAATAGAGTAATAAATGAACTAAGAGCTTGATATTGAAATCATCCAGCCTGAGCCTTTTCTGGAAGAAAGAGCCCAAAAATCGCTTCGGTTCCGAGGGTCACCCACTCCGTTTGTCTCCCTCTCGCTCTCCGATCTGATTGTGAGGGCTTTCAGTCCTCAGGTCCCTCTCTCTCTCTCTCTCTCTCTCTCGCCCCCTCCCCACCCTTGATTTGGAAACTTCACTCTCTGTTTTTTGATTGATTTATTGGTATTAATCTACTCATGTTTGCTGCCGTTTTCTTGAATTGATTTATGCCGGATTTCTAAGCATAGCCAGTTGATTTTGCTTTGTTGATTTTGCTTTAATGACTTTCCCGGGTGCTCTTGGAAGACGTATTTCCCTTTTGGTCGGAGCTTCGTGTGAACTGTGAATGTCTCTCATGGTTTTTGTTTCTTTTTTTTTTCTTTCTTTTTTTTAAGTGGACTGCTTTAAGCTAACTTGTGTTCCAGTTGATGGGTTGAGGCAATTACTAAATCGTGGGGTGTTTTTGTTTTTTTGTTTTTTGGGGATTTTGGGCTGTCCTCGGGTAAGCTATGGATGAGTGAACTCCTTTGAATGGTATGCTTTTCCAAATCATTTTAGACCTGCATTTGATATTGTTTTCCTCATCATTTTAGACAATTCGGCTCTGTTCAATATCATCGAACTCATGCTCTAGTATGTGTGAACGAGGTGAATTAGTAGATATGAAGTATGAAAATGTTTTATTCTTTTGGCGGGCAAGGGGTGGTGTACGGGTTGGTGGAAGTGCATAGGATTGGCTTCATCCTTCTATTTTAAATTTTTTGCAATTTTGATTGCCCAAACTAAGGTTTCCAGTGGATTTTCGGGAATTGATAGAGCCTGACTTGGATGAACTCTCTGCTGAAGATGGGAAGACTGGAGTGGAGGGCTGCCTTGATAGGGGAAAAGTATAGACGTGGAGTGATGGGGCTTGAGACCCTGTCCATTTTCTGAAATTGTCATTCCTGTTAGCCCCTCAAATTTTAGCAATGTCTGGCATAAATTTTAGGAAGCTTTGAAGAAAGGCTGTATAACGGAGGACATAATTTTGCTATACTAATTAGAAGCCAGTTGTTTTCAGTTAACACAAAAGAAGAGCTGGACGGTGTGGGTGAAGTAATTTCCAACATGATTGTTAAATAAGTAAATTTGACATTGTGTGTTTGTGCTCGTTCCTCAGCTAGTATGGTCTCTAGGTCAGGGTTGTTTGGTTCATTCAATGGACTTAATGTCCAAGCTTACCTTTTTTGGTTAGCTAGTTTGTGCATGGTTGGATTATAGTTGAAAGTGGAGTAGAGGATTAAGCAAATTGAACTCATTTTCTTTTTCCAGGTTTTTGCTGAGATATGAGCTTCTAAAATGCCCTACTGTGGATGTGTCCCTGTGTAAATTTAGGTTGGGATACCTTGAAGTGATTTGCAACTTCTGATTTGTTGGAAGTTGAAAGTTAATGTCTTTGCCAAAGTACGAAGTCGATGCTGAGTCAGTGGCTTTTGTATTTCAAAATTTGGGTTCAGTGCCCTATTTATGCTGGAGTTATGTTTGTTTTTGAAACTTATCCTGTCCATTTTTCTTTTGTTTAATTGGGACATGTTCGACTTTTGTGTTTCCAACTGATTGGTCATTTGACTGCACTCTTTAGAATGGTTTAATAAGTGCCAAAGTAGAAATGATTTTATGTTGTAATGAATTTTTTTGTTGTATTTCGTACAATATTGCTGCATTAACTTCACTGACCTTGGTTACTTTTGGCTGTAAAATTGCTTATGATGTTAACCCCCCCCCCCCGGCAGCAAAAGGGGGGGAGGGGGTTTCCTTGCAAGTTTTTTATTAAGCATGGTACAATTATGCTGTACAAATCAAGATATTTATACAACACATAGATTGTATATATGTTGAATATTCTTTTCTTGTTAGGCTGTATTGCAATACCAAGAAATTATTCTATGTGATATTGATGTGGTTTATTGTCATGTATTTACTGTCAACTTCCCATAGCAGGCTTGTCCTTTTGTGGATTGAGCTGCTTGTGACACCTTTACATGAGTTAAAGCACTCGAAATGGCACAGCAAAGATTTGACTCAAAAGCTGAATTGGGGCCAGGTAATGGTGAAGCAGGCTTGTCGAGTCAGGATAAACAACTTCTTGTGACGGTTAAAAAAACACCTCTTAGAGATCTGCAAAGTGAGAGTAACATTGTAGCACGAAAGGTCTCCAGTAATCCTCTTATTCTGAAAGAAGCGGTTATCGCAGAGGTGATGAAGGTTTCTGGCACAAAACGACCTTCCCCTGAGGCCCCAATAAGTGTTTCTCACCAGCAACCTTCTAGCAGTAATGGTGGAAATGGTCATCTTGTTTATGTACGCAGAAAATCTGAAGCTGATGCTGGTAAAAACAGTAACAATGAGGTTGTGGCTGACAATGCTAATTCTCCTCAGCCAAGGCAGCTTAACCTTCAAGAAGATGAGCACCAACCAAAATCTTTGATTCAAGAGTCTTCAATGCAATGTTTACCTGCATATGCACCAATTCCCGCAACCTCTCTGACAAGTATTCCTTCCACGAAACCATCTCTTCCGCCTTCTCTTGGAACTTTGAAAGACAAGACAATTTCTGAAGAAGCCCGAAATCAGTCAGTACAATCTGGTGTCCCTTCCTCACTCCCATCTAGAGTTAACAAGAAAAACTGGGAGGAACGTTATCTTCAACTTCAGATGTTCCTGAAGACGTTGGACCAATCAAGTTTGGAGGATCATTTTGAAAGTACGTTGGTCTGATATAATCATTTCATATTGCTTTGCTGCTATTAGCTTAAACCCCATTTGGTTGGCGGATTTAACCTTTTTCTGGTTTTATCAGTGCTTAGGTCTTTTTCAGCGGTTGAACTTAGTAGACATGCTGTTGAACTGGAAAAGCGAGCAATCCAGCTTTCTCTGGAACAAGGTAACACACATTCTGTTTGTGCAGTGTACATATCTTTTTTGCGAGCTGGTGTTACACATAGCATACTGCTTTTGATTTCTTGTCAAAAATTCTAAGATGTTAAAACAGTGGTGATGGCCTTCAATAATGGTGTTTAGATTCAGTGAGAAATCTTTTCCTGTCTTTGGCTTATGTAGTTATTGGGGATCTATGCCTATATTAATCAGACTTGACTATGAGTGTCTCACATGGGTATATGTCCTGGTTTCTGATTCGCCATATTTGGTAACTTCCTCATTTTCTACCCTCAAATAAAGTGTCAAGTGTCCATACCTGTGTTAAAGTGTTGAATATCTGGTTGGTCTGTGTTACTTGTGTGAAAGTGAAACATTTGAGTGACAGGTTTATGTAATGATCAGAGTCTGCAACAATATCAAGCACTTGGGGGATCTACTTAAGCATGTTACTTGCATGTTGATTTCCAGCATTGTACTTGCATGTCAAAAGAGCATCCCTCATGTTAATTCGTAGATTTGCTACAATTTTAGTTGCCGTACCTGTGAGGGCATAATACATGGGGTGTCTTGGGCAAAGGCAATATGTTGTGTTGCGATCAATGCACGCATATCTCATATTGTTTATAGGTTCAGCACTTCAGCTGGATATGTCCACACCTTTACTATTGTAACGGGAACTAAATTACCAAATGCCTAGGTGACAAAGTCGTGTTAAGGTCTCCAATTCAATTTGTTACTGGTTAATGTTTCCATTATGGAGAAATTGTTTTCGGTGTAAATGGCACAGATTTTAAACAAAAAATTGGTGTGGAATATCCTCTTTTCTATGAAAATGATTTAGAGTGCCCAGTCAGTAGAGAATACAAAATGAGGTACCTCATGCTTTGTTGAAATGATATTAAGTTATCGAAGGACATTATTGCCTTTAGTTAAACATGATAATTTAAAAAATTTAATTAACAAAATTCTAAAATTTAAAAATTACTCTCAGCTACCCAGCCTAAAGAAGCTTCCTCAGCCTGCGGTAAACAGCCCTCCTAGGCCACCTGCGGAATGCTGGTCAACGTGTTTTGCCATCCATTAGCTATCCCATCAATGCCTCATGAAGTCCTCAATTGCCTTCCACTGGCTCTTCTCTCTCCTTAGAAACGTAACCGCCATTCTCCCTGCCATCCTTCCGCCCACAACTGCTGCTGGAGCCATTAATGTGTTTGCCTCTAATTAAATGTGTGACATGGGTGAATAGGGGTGAGCAAAAATGCCAGGTACTTGGTTTACCACCCAAACTGGCCTTGTCTATAGTTCCAAAAATTGGGACGCAATTGCAAGATGCCTGGTACCAAGTCCTGCTAATTTGGGCCTGAAACTGGACATGTTAGCCAATTCCAGTTCAGGTTTCTTTTTTTTTTAAAAAATTAACCACTAAATAGAAAATAGAAAAGCTAAAAACCTAGATGATGTAGGACGCTTTGAGAGTAATTCTCGCACCAAGAAGCTTACACACAAATAAAGAACACTCACGAATAAGTCTCACATTCAATTTAATTTCATTCAAGTTTGCTTAGCTAATGCATAACAAAGGATCTTAAATATAGAAAAGACCTAAAGTATTAAAGAAACAAATAGGTAACCTAATCAAAGAGATACTACTCACTAGCCAAAAAAGATAAACGAAAAGATAGTATTCATAGGAGAAAAACTATGAAAATAATAAAATATCAAAATACTTCACCTATGCCAATATTAAGATATACCCATATTTTCTTATTTCCCTTTATCCTTATCCTGCGTCATTTTCCTTTGGTTGGAATAAACTCATCCTCGAGTTTTGCACAAGGGTAGAATGAAGAAAACCAAGCAAGAAATGAATTCACTTCTTCGCACATATGAGGAAATTGGAATTCGTGTAGCTTGTCCCTGAAAAGTAGAAATGCAATCAGCGTATGTAGCTTATTACCAATACTCTTTTACTCATAACCTGAGTAGTAGATGAGGGAGTACCCATAGCTTGATTCCGAGAGAATATGAAAATAAGAAACTCCATCTAGAAGTCATCTGCTTCATCAAGGATAACACGAGGGTAAACTTTATATGTGCAAGCAATAGAGGAGAATGAGAATGATCTTCTTTAATTGATGCTAAAAGATGGTGGGAAATATCCACGACAAGAACATCACATTTAAGATCTAACAACATAACATAAGAGTGTACTCTAGCCATACTCTCATGTATGCAAAGCCTTTTACGAAAGGGTTTGCTTGCACTATTAGGTAGGTCCTCAAAAGATGACATGATGACCTGGAAAGCTTTCTTTATAGGTTCATTTTCAAATTGGTGCCGTAATACGAATGGGCTCACAGAGGCACGAAGCAAGAGAAATTTTGACATCATGATCTGCTTGATTTGTAAACACTTCCGAGGTCAAAACTCCCTTTATAGGTACTAGTACATCTTGTATGGATGTTGAAGGGTTCTAGTATGCTTGAGACAGAAGACTTCGAGCTTTATCCAACAACCTGGTAAGATCTTTGCAAAATGATGGGAGAGCTAGCAATTGAGTACCAACTTTCAAAAATTTACTTGAAAGTTCTCGCTTCAATAACCATGTTGGTTTGAGCGTCACCATGGTAAACAAATCAGCAAAATGAACCTGAAGACCTCTAAGCAGTTCATGAGTAATTATCAGCAAGAGCACCACGTCAAGTAGCGTGTTGCGGCACTAAATAGCAGCAGGCGATCAGACACAGCATTTGAGAAGAATTCCGGTGGCAGGGTGGCTGGTGGCGACGGGAAAACATGAGCAAAAGAATTTCGGCCCTTTGTCAATAGGTGAAGATGTGAAACCTTTCAATTACAAGCAGAATAATAATTCGCAGATTAGGGTTTTGCCAATGATGGGGCTGTCAATTGAAGGACGAAGCAAAGCGATTTCTTTTGATTGATTAAAGGCTTTCAAGCCAAATGGAGTGGGCAGTGGGGGTCTAAGTCAATTTCAGCTGAATTTGATGGATCTGAGGCGGATTTAGGGTTCGAAAATTGGGGAAGTTTGCGGACTAAGCTTTTGGGAATTGTTGAACGATCAATTGAACCAAGTTTTCATGTGATTCACCTCAATTCATCTGTGGTTTTTGGACGAAATTCTATGGACAATCAAGGGGTAAATTCAACTTCGGTGGATTGTGATGGATGGAGGGTGAATTTGAGAAGCTAGGGTTGCGAAAATTGGGGATTTTGCTTATTAGTTAGCGAAATTGGGAATTAGGGTTCTGGAGATGGGTGGTTGTCCAGCTACGGCTGGGTGACGGTTGACCGGAGGTGGGTGGTTGATGGGTGGTGTCGGTGGATGGCCGACGGTTGTGGTGGCGGAAGAATAATTCTCAAATTCAATTCAATTTCATTAAGTCTGCTTGGCTAATACATAACAAAGGAGCTTAAATAGAGAAAAGACCTAAAACATTGAGAAAACAAATAGATCACCTAATCAAGGAGATATTATTCCCTAGCTTAAAAAGACAAATGAAAAGATAATATTCCTAAAAGATAAACGACGAAGATAATCAAATATCAAAATACTTCACATATGCTAATATTAAGATATATCCATGTCTTCTTATTTCTCCTTTATCCGTATCCTGCATCGCCGGAGCTATAATCCAAATCCACGGCATCACTTATTCTTCATAGCCTTTTGTTCATCAATTCACCTCCTCCTGGCTGGCTTTGCTCTCCACCGTTAGTGTGACCTTCTTATGAGGCCTCTGTACTGAGTCCTTCTCTTTATATGTGATTAGTGCTGGGGTCTTTGTCTGTTCTTTTGAGGATTTCTTAGAGAGATTTGCATTTTTTTCTTTTTTATTCCTTGGTCATCTGCAAGTTGTTTCAATTGTTCCTGTTTACTTGCAATTAAAGTTTTTCAATCCAATAATGGAGCTTGGTGGCCTCACAAGGGTGGTAGATTTGAAGCTTCTGGTAATTGTAATGGAGGCTTCACTTTTTTTGTTTCAGGCTCATCCACTTCCTTTTTTTTTTTTGTTTGATAAGGGTGACGCGCACATACACGCACACACACACACACACACAC
>JACYFF010031955.1:323285-392970 GCA_017589665.1 Selenicereus undatus | reverse complement strand
CTACAAGCTCTTCTTTGTTTCACCATTTGGGACTTAGAAGTGCATCAGCTTGCTTTGTGCATGATCGCCGAGTTCTTGACTTTCAGAGGGCATGCTCTGAGCATCACCAATTGAGAGGCCAAGGCGGAATTGTAGGCAAAGCATTTGAGACCAACCAACCATGCTTTGCAACCGGTGCCACTGAATACAACAAGGTTGATTACCCCCTTTCCCACCATGCGAAAATGTTTGGTCTCCATGCCGCAGTAGCAATACAGCTCTGTAGCATTTATAATGCATCTATAGATTATGTCTTGGAGTTCTACTTACCACCAGATTTCCAGGAAATAGGATTGATGGCAATCAATATCGACAGTGATGCAGCGACATTGCCGGAGTATGCAGTTCATCACAGTGAAGGGTCTTGAGCAGCAGACCTTGTGTCCTGGAAAACTGAGTGGAGGAAATGAGGGAAAGCTGGAGTTCTCAAATTCACAAAAGAATCAGCAAGCAGAGAATTTCTGGTTTTCAAACATGATGAACCCTAAGAGAAAGGGTAAAGAACCGGTTGTTTAATTGGAAGTCGGGGATGAGGAGCCCACCGAAGAGTTCAAGCTAACAACTCAATGGAGCAAGAGCCAGCTAGAATCACAACTTGGACGGGTCCTTTCTGACAAGCAGCAATCGGGGTCAAAAAGTACAGTTGAGGGCACCTGTGGTTCGACATCAGTAGGCCAACTCCCTCTAGGTACTGGTGGAAAAAGGAGGACCAAGGCTCAGAACCCAATGGGCTTGCAAGTGCTTAGGCACTATTTTGCTGGCAGTCTAAAGGATGCTGCAAGAAGCATAGGAGGTAATATCCTGATCCACTTGTTTTGTCATGAAATTTCTCCATTCTGAAGCAATTCTTCTTTTACTTTGGGGAGGGCATGGGGTTCATTCTGCAAAGTTGGTTCTGAAGCAATTCTATAATGAAAAGGGCGATTACTATTCCTGAACATCTTTGATAAGTTCAAATGAGAAGAAACAACACTTTTGCTTTAAAGTATGGCCTCTCTTAGAATGAAAGGAATCACCGCCACTATTTGCCTCATTTCCTGAAAAATGCTTAATTTGATTGTTCTTGTTGTTACCTAGCACTAAATTAATTGACGACAATGTTTAAACAATCTTTTGGCTGACATGGGAATTCTTGTTTTTTCTACCAGCTGAGTTGTCAGGTACGATGGTCTAACCATGGTCCAATTTGGAGGAAGGGTTGAGTAATGAGTACAGTTGAACAATCACCCCCCCCCCCACCCTCCCAAAAAAAAGAAAAAAGGAAAACCAAAGCGGAATTCTTGGAGTAGTTTCACAACTAAGGACGACAATCATATCTGAATTCGAGGCGCATCTAATCCAATATGAGGTAAAATAATTTGATTCGGACCCGAGAAAATTTTTTTTGAGTCCGAGTTCAAAAACATAATTCAAATTGGAGTCGGTTCCGGATCGGATTCGGAGGAAAGATAACATCCGATCCGATTTTTCAATCCAATCCGACTATTTTGTGAAGTAATTAAAATTCAAATCTAAAGCTTTACAAATCTAAAATCCAACCTCCAATTTTAAACCTAAATTTCTAACACCCACCCAAATTAGTTGGCTAGTCGACACACACACACACACTCGCTCTCTCTCCCCCCCTCCCTCTCTCTCTCTTTGTGTATTTTGCACTCTTAGCGTCCCTCCAATGCCGACTAGACAATTGATAGGTGCGCAAAATAAGTTCAAATGAAAAAAATAGTACAAAATTATTGTTGTGAAAAGAAATTAATTCGTATTGGATTAAATCCGACTCCGATCTGCTCCAAGTCGGACTGGATTCGGAGGTCCCATCCGATCCGTTGGATTGAATACGGGTTGGATTTTTGGATCAAAAACTTATTCAAATTCGGATGTTTCAACATTCTATCCGAATCCGATCCGTTGTCATCCCTATTCACAACCCCTAAATGTATTACTGAGTATCTTGGGCTTCTCCCTTTCCCGCCCTTTGCTCCGCTACTCTGAAAAAGGATATGCAGGCAACACGGAATCAGTACATGGCCTTCTAGAAGGATTAAGAAGGTGGATCATTCCCTCAGGAAACTTCAGCTGGTGATTGACTCTGTCCAAGTCCAAGGCGCCCTCAAATTGTCCTTTTTCTACTCAAATTTTCTAGCATTGAACCTGAATGATCAACCAAAACAGCGGCTAACTCAAACTGAAGGCAACATCTTCAGTTCAGGAGCCACAACTTCCAACTTCCCCTCCACTTCATCCAGCCATACCTCTACTTCTAGTCGCCGCTTCTCTGAGTGGGATAAAAGCATCATCCCCATTTACAAACACTGCTTCAGGCAGCAAGGATGCTTTCCGAGCAGGAGATCTTTGGGGGGGCCCTCAAGAGGGCACATGCTGAAGCCGGGGTACGAGCAGTACTGAATAAGAGAGAAGCTAACCAGCTTCCAGAAAGATCTCAGAGCAATAAATGTTCGGCTGATCGTTCTTCTGTGGAGACTCGACCCCATTTGACAATAAGGAAAAATTGGCCTGTGGGAGAGGGAGGTGCCTTCAAAGCTAAAGCCGCATTTGGAGAAGAGAAAGTCCGTCTGACCATCTGACCAAACATGGGTTTCCAAGCCTTGCCACAAGAGCTTGCAATGGGATCTGAAGTGGAAGACTTGAGCAAAACAGGCATCACGAATCTGGATGACGACAAGGAATGGGTCCTCTTAACATGCGATGCAGATTTAAAGGAATGTATAGACATACACAAATCATCTAGGAGCCACACAACACAGTCAAGCTTGCGCCGTCCACTACCCCAAGCTTGGGTGGCTCCGTTCGCAGCAGCACTTTATCCTGAGTTCAGGTCAGACTAATGGCCTTTTTGATACTGTAGCAGCTTGGCATCCTCATACGCATGTACACTACTGAGTCTCTGCTCTCTTTTACCTATAATTACCAAGATATGAGTTCTTTTTCCTCCCAAGAACGGCAAGACTGGGAAGTTTCTTGCCAATGATGAATGGGTAAGTTTGGTCTTTGAGCAAAAAATGTTCATTCTTTAGTACTTTTGTTGATTTTCGTCACCCTTTGTAGTTCACATAGTACAATCAGAAAAGGAAGCAAAAGATATCGCCTACAACGCTGATAGTCTCATTGCAAATATTCAGATGAATGTTGACTGCGGAAAACATGATAAGTTCTGCACTGTATGCCAACAGTTCAGGAGGAAATACGTGCAGCGTGAGGTTGAATGTTGTAGCCATAACAGGATTTCATTTTTGCAGGACTTATTAGGAGCTTCGCAGATCACTTGCTTATATGATAGATGACGTAGAACGTACACATTTGAATGTTTGATCAAGGTTACTCGTCTTCTTTGGCACCCTCATTTTGCGTCCCTCCATAGCCCGATTCCTAATCCTTAGGGGAGGATGAATTGGACAAGCTTCACGGGTTCTTGATTTTACTTCATATGTATGCACATATGTCCTTTTATTTTACTACATATGTTGAACAAGGCTTGATTATTTTGGTTTTCGTGTATCATCACGATTCAAAGTGGACTTTTCTCAATCATTTCATATATTGAATAGTATATCAAGCTGAGGTTACTTACATGCTTTTGAGTTCCAATAAATATATATATTTTTTAAATTCTGGTAGCAAGGCCCGTGTCAATTTCCCATATGGTAGAACCTCATTTTCGAGAGATGGCATGTACAGGGTCCAAACTGAGGCTTGTTTCACCAGGAAATGAGGCAGTTCGTTATAAAGCAGCAAATCTAAAATCTGAAAGAGCATGTAGCTTGAACTTGTTAGAAATCAACGTTTATTATGTCAGCAAAGGATTGAAAACTAGTAACCATAACTACACAGATGCATAGTTTACATCATATATTTGTGGGTGTCAACTAACTCAACTGGTAAAATCTCTGAGAGTTGTCACCAAAGACCTGGTTTGGAATATCAATTAAATTGGCCTCTATGCCTCATTTGCACAACAAAAAATTTTAAAAAATTTGCATGCATTTTAAATGATGATAATCAGTTCAGGCATTGAAGAACCTCACTCGAAACTGCAGCCAGATCTCAAGGGTATATGAGAAGTTCTGTGGGTGCTACTCAATGGTGAAGCTATAGGCTCTCGTAGAAAGTGATATAACTTGAACTACCATGGGAAGAAAAGGGCAGCGAAAGAAAGAAAATTGTGAGTTACTAGATTACTTTAAGTTTCTTGTCCTCTATTTTCCAGGGTTTGTTGCTTACATCCAAATCTCACTGAATGCACCTTTGGGGAAATCTGCTCAAGAGTGTTGCGGCGGTGTTGTAACTATAAACACATATTGTGCTAGGCTTAATAAAATTTTCAGTGATTCTTGTACAAATGAGGAGGGAAGAAACTTGATCTACCCACTCCTTTGCAACTGGTAAATGCAGCCTGAAATCTTGCAATAGCCTACATAGCTGCACAAACATAGCTGGGCTGGGAACTCCTAATCCAAATAAGATCATCATGGCTACCCACTTATCAGAAAGGAGAATCCTGAAACGCAAATGAGAGAGGCACTTAACACATACTCAAAATCAGGAACACAGACAGTAGAAGAATATGTCACATACCTCTGACAGCATAAAATAATTCCCATCTGGAAACACTACTTGCACTTAACGCAAGGATATAAGATTTGATTTTAGCTATTTCTTATTTCACAAATGAAGGTCAGTCCGAAATATCCGCAATTGCGCAGCCACTATCAAGAGCATCATAAATGCAGTAATCATCTTCACAACCATGTCCTGAACTTCAGCCATGGCATTCATCCATGGAATCTAACGTATTCCAATTTGTAAAACAAGAAATCAGCCTGCATCCTCCCAGAAGTCACTTATGTCTTTCTTGAGGGAATGCAAGTGTAATACGCTTCCTTGACCCCATCCATTTTGTACCCGTTTAAGGGCTTTTAGTGCTATTGTGCTGCCATCATCTCTGTTACAAAAGTGAGAAGAAAACATATGCAATCAGTCAACTTATACAACAAAACTGATAATCTACTTACGCAGCAAATGTGTCTTATCGATGATGGTGTCAAACTGAGTTGCATGTGAATACACAAAATGTGTCCAATACTCCAATTTCAAACTACTGAAAGTAGTATAACATGCTGTTCAAAAAGTGCGAAATGGAAGACTGAGCTTGGTAGACCAGATATGACAACGATCTATGTCCTTCTCTGACAGGTAGTTGGATACGAGATAAATGTACACGATTTGTCCCATCAGGGTTGCCGAGAAAAACCCTACCCCGAAGGAGATGAAGTGTAATTGGCATGGACAACTAGGATCCTTTCAATAGGAGACCCGTAATCATGATAACATGAACTCTCTCCAGGAATAAATTCATATGTCACTAATGGTCCCTTTGAAAACTCAATAATCGCCAACCAGAAGCCAAAACAATGGGGTCACTAAGTACATTTTAATCAAAGAGAACCGAACCAACATTGATTTCATGTCATGCATATTTACCTCAGAAAAAGATGACAGGAGGGATGATCCATGATTCAAAGCGCAATAGCCAGCAATGCAGGGATGCAATGGCACGGAGATACAGCAAAAGAAATGAGAAAGAAAATTGAAAACTGAGAAGGCACAAGTCCTGGTACCTGTGTACTATATTTTTCCATTCACTTTGACCTTTTTTCTTCAGCTTTACATGATTCCTTCCTTCGTTACTGTGCCAAACTTTGTTCGCGACACCTCCCTCAGATGACATGTTCAACATCTTCTCAGTGAATTCATCTGCTTCACGCTTCTTCCCCATTTCGCATAAGGCATCAATCACTGGAATGAGTATTGCAGGGTCAAAACTGTATCCTTTATTAATCAACTTATGGAGAATATCGATAGCATGATCCAACTTCTCATCCTTGCATAATCTGTCAATCAGGTCCATATAAACAAATTTTCCTATATGAAGGCATTGTTCCACTGCAGCTTCAAACAATTCAGCAGCTTCAATAATTTCTCCTCCAAGAAGCAGCTCATTGAACATTGTGCTGTAGAGCGCTGTTTTATGGCCAGAAATATTGAGAGCAATCTCAAAGACCTCTTGAGCAGCTCGATATTCACCTTCTCCACAAAACGCCTTAATTAGAAGGCAGAAGGAGTGAATATTGGGAGCTATACCTTTCTGTAACATCTCATTTAGAAGAGACATAGCATCATTGGTTTGTCCAGCGTCACAGAGGGAACCAATTATAGTGTTGTAGGTGCATACTTTAGGGGTAATGCCTTGTTCTCTCATCTCATTGAGAACTCCATGCATTTCAAATATTTGATTGTTCTTCGCCAAGGCCATGATCAAAGAATTGTAAGTATCCAAAGTCTTCTGGAGCCCTTTTTTCTCCATGTCCTGAAGAGCCCGAAATGCAGATGCTATTTTCCCAACTTTACAATAACTATGGATAAAAGTATTATATATAATTGAATCCGGATATAGATTTCTTCCTACCATCTCAATCAACATCTTCTTAGCATCTTCTAGCCTGCCAGCTTCACACAGCTCTTTGATTATGATTGAATATGTAATCATGTCAGGCGTGCATCTATTCCCAGCACAGCTGTCATTTACTAAGCCAAGGTAAAGGTTTCCTAGACTCCCAAGAGCAGTTTTTCCATGATTCCACATTCCATCAACAATTTCCATTGCTTTATCCAGTTTTCCACTTCTACAGAGACCATGAATTACGATGTTACATGTTACAGTATCCAAGTCAAGCCCTTTCTCATTCATCTTTTGCAGCAGGCTATCTGCTTCAGATATCTTCCCTTCATTCCACAAACTATGGAGCAAAATATTACTGGAATAAATGTTAGGGGAACAATCAGCCCTCATCATCTCATTAAGTGTGTAACTTGCTTCGAATATCTTCCCTCTGCTGCAGTATCCATGAAGCAAAGAGGTATAAGTTCTGGTGTCAGGCGGTATACCCCTACTTTGCATTAAACTAATCAGCACTTTCGCATCAGAAAACATGCCATTTTTGCACAGTCCATCCATCACAGTGTTGTATGTGCAAATATCAGGCTCTATCCCCTTAGTTACCATTTCTTTGATGACTAGTCGTGCTTCGAACAGCTTCCCCTTCTTTACCAGGCCCATTAGCCATATATTATAACTCTGCAACGTCATTAAAATACGATTTGCCTTCATGGTCTCAATCAAAGTTTCAGCTTCCTCCGGCATCCCTGTCTTGCAAAATCCCTCAAGCATTAGATTGAATGTGACTATATTAGGACGAGGTAACTCCAGAGCATCATCTGTCTGCATGTCCCTGAAGATCCTAGAGGCCTCAAGCATCTTCCCATCCTTACAGAGAGCTGCAACCCTGGAATTAAAAGTGACAATATCAGGAACAAGGCCATCCACTCTCATCTTATCCACCAAGCTCTCCGCCTCTTCATCCCTACCCTCCTTGCAAAAGCTAGAAATCAATGTGTTGTATACTACCTTGTTAGGGGTCAAACCAAACCCCCTCATTTCATCCAAAATCCTGAACGCTTCGATTGCAAGGCCTGCTTTACAATACCCGCGAACTAAAATCCCGAAAGTGAACTCATTGGGGATACAGCCCTTCTGATGCATTTTGTCGAGCATCTTGCGCGCATCGTCCGTGTGACCCGCATCACACAGCCCGTGTATTAACAGATTGAAAGTATAAACATCGGGAGAGACTCCAGAAAAAATCATCTCTTTATACAAGAAAGAAATGAAATCAGCGCGGTTCTCTTGAATGGAGGAGTGAAGAAGCAGGTTGTACAAATAAAGAGGGGGAGGGTTGTCGGGCAGTTGTTTCCGGATGGAATGAAACTGGGAAACAGCCATATCGAGGAGGCCCGATCTGGCCAAGATACGAACGAGGGCAAAGAGGGAAGAGAAATGGAGACTGGTGTGAAGGAGAAGATGATGGTGAAGAGTGTCGAGTTGGGAGTACATTTTGGATCGAATTAAGATGTCGGCGACAATGGGAAGGGACTTGCAGAGGGAGAGAGGGCAAGGAGAAGGACCGCAGAGGACCCGCTTGAAGATCTGCCATGCCAATGCTGGATTCTTCCAGTTCTTCAGAAGCGCTTCCCTCAGTTTCGTTGATTCATTCATGTTTGGGCTCTTCTGGGAATGGCGGGAAAAGGCCAAAGAAAATCATGACTGATGATGAGTCAAAGGAAGCTCCGTTAACACTTAACACTGTCCATTCAAAAGCTCAACCCCATGGACGAGTACAACTACCTAATAACCCAATTCGACTCAACCCGACGGATAAGAAATGGGAAGGGACTTGCAGAGGGAGAGAGGGCAAGGAGAAGGACCGCAGAGGACCCGCTTGAAGATCTACCATACTTTGTATGACAAGAAAGAACTAACTCCAATAAATACAGAAAGACAATTTGTTGAAGAAAAAATATACAGAAAATTGAAAGTGATGAAAAGAATTTGGTTTACTCTTAATAGATGCATACATATATCTATTGACAACAGGGCATAGAAACAAGAGATCAGAACACTAAATCTTAGCCATCACTTTTTAATCCGAAGGCTACCTTATCGTCATTGCTCAAACCCTTCCCCCGTCTCCCAAGCCCCAATTGTTTAGCGCAACAATCAGCAACCAACATCTACCTCCTTGATTGCTGCGCTAACCACGACGACGACGGTTATCGGGTTTGATAACTACCGCAGACCTCCTTTTGGCGGGCCTTATTTAAGTGATGATTGCAATCCAAATGTCAAATTTGGTCATTCAGTTTTCAGATAGATCAAGGAACCTAGGGCATCAGGGCATGCACATACACTTCAGACCTTGCTATAATACTATAATTCTTGTTAGCAAGCTTTGTGTGATATCATCTTATACATGACATATCATGAGACACATACTTTTATAGTGACTTTTAATATATAATAAGGGTGATTGATAGCCACCCCTAAATGCACTATCAATCACTCTTATTATATTAGAAGTCACTTTAAAATATATTATTAGTATTTATATATGTATGTATGTATGTATAAACATAATATTCACAATAACTCTTATGCGAGATAATCTCATTCATAGGGTTTGTGAAATCTTGTAGACATTTACAAAATTTTTATGTAAAATGGAAACACTGTTCAAAAATTATCATCATCATCATAAAGTCATAAACGTCATCATCATCATTATTCTTACTACTATTGTTGTTACTACTACTAGTAGTCTTGATAACCCGTACAATGCACAGAATTTTTTTTAATAATGTCTAGTTTTAACTGTTTTAGAAATTAATTATAACAATTAGCAATATAAATTATAATTAATTCTACTAAAAATTGAGAATGACTAACCTAATAGAAAATTTATAATAATTGTACCATCATACTTTTGGGTGTGATTAATTTATTCACTTTAATTTGAATAGCATGCTAGTAGACCATACCTAAAGTAAAACTTTTAATAATGTTCCCAATTTATAACCTTTGCTATAAAAAAAAAAATAAAAACTTAATTTGGTGTTAGACTAGAAGTTGCCAAGTCTTACTAGTTTGCCAAATACAATGAGATAAGTTTGAAACTTTTTGTCATAGCTTACATAATGCTACCTTTGATCCTTGCATAATGCATAAATTAATCATATAATACTTCAATTTTAAAATTACTGATAAGTCAATCTTATATATTAATTATAATGGTAATTTTTGAGTATTATAGAAAAATATGATATAACAATATAGATTTTTTTACATTTTAATTACATATTAAAATCTCTTGAAAATTTATAATAGTTTAATTTTTATGTTATTAATATGTTGCAATAGACTTTGTGGAGAAAAAAGTGCAATGTTACAAATTAATTATGATAACCCAAATTATAACTTAATTTTCATTTAAAATGTAATGCTTATAATTGTAGTACGTTGTTTAGATTTAGAAATAGGTTACGAGTAACCAAACCTCTCAAATTTTAATATTTAAGAATGATTTTTCAGAGTACATGGACGTATGCATGCGCAGCGCACGTGTATGCACAAGTTGTTATTGTTTTTGTTATTATTATTGTTTTTAAAAAAAGCAAGTTTCAGAGGTACACGCAACCCATGACCGAAATCAAATGATCCATATGTGAGGTCTCGCTGTTATTCTACTCATGTTGCACATTGGCTATCAGTTCCAATATTTTATGATCCAGTGTGGGTGGAGACGATGCCACATAGTATTGACGATCTTGTAGCTGAATGAACTTATCTGATGCGTGAATAAATGACGGATTTTCTCGGCCCGGGGGGGGGGGGGGGGGGGGAGCACACGCATGCTACAGCAGATAGTAAGCAGATTTTTTTGCTCAACAAAATTTGCAACCGACTAATTACACATTTGTTCATGGTACATTAAGGAGTACAATTCTCCAGAAATCCAGCCCAGTTTAGCTCAACTCCAATGAAACAGAAGGCTCGGCATCTTGCCTTGCATCAAGAGGCAAAAGCCTAGAAGGCGGCCCAATCAAACTCAGCAAAACCTGCAAATCCAACCCTAAGTTATGACACAGTACAAGTTAAGGAAAATGAAGGGGGCAGAAAACTCAGGTTCTGTCTAATCTTTGGAGGTATTTTTGTCCAATCTTATGGAGGAAAGGAATCGACTTACAGGCAAAAAGACAAGGCCATGGAGGAAACCTATGAGAACTAGCGCCAGGTACATTTGGAAGTAATAAACCTGCAAGGAGATGGCCACTTCAATTCAATCTTTTAACTGCTGCAGTTGCACCATAAATGAGTTCAACGGATAAACTACAGACCACAAATATCTCTGATTTTGCAAAGCAGAGGACGATGACTCCAACCAACTTTGTTAGGGTGATTCCGCTGCCAAGGAATGCACAGAAGATGTTAAAATAAACAAAGGTGCATCCCTGCCTATATCATTCGAGAATAAAGGTTATATCATAAACTTGCAACGCAATGATGAGAACTTGTATTTCCTAATTGAATATTCTTGATAGCTCAAGTAAATTGATACCATAGATCAATTCATATGAACTGCCTAAAACATAATCAGCAAAAATCAGTTTAAAGAGCCACTCTCATCAAGTCATGGAAGCTATATTTGGCTAAAGGACAAATGTAGATAGAACGGTTCCTGACCTGAAAACAGAAGCTCCCATGGTCGCAAGAGCCTCCTTAGATCGCTGGTTCCTATCCCCACGGCTGACCTGAAAGTGATAAGGCAGCAGCAAAGGACAATACCGTCAACCTGGTTTCTTCATTTCCTTCCCAAGTCCAGTCAACAGAAAAAAAGAAAAAAAAAGGCAGCTTATTGTTACTGCAGTGTTACCAAATCAAACCAGGATGTCAGGCCAGTTGACCAGCCTGTTTAAGCTTTGGCATAGCCCACCAATTTGAGTGAACCAACCCAGCTGGAGGATTCGCAGGTCTGCCTGCATTATGGTGAGAGCCCACTGATTGGGTTTTGAATCAGCGAACATTTTTTTTTTCTGTCCATGACTGCACATTTTATTTCTTTTCAAAACGGGATGAATCACCCAGTTTGGCCCGGCTGACCCTGTAGAGCAGTCTGAGTTGATCCAAGCCCTCAGCCAGATCAGTTTGGTACATGAGTTCTGTGGACCAAGGTAAGCCAAGCCTGGCCCAATTGGGCCACCGAGCATACTGGGTGGGAAAAAGCATAGTATGCATGTGATCCACAGATCCTATAAACTGATTGCTCCTTTTGGTAGCCAAATATAGACGACCATAAACACCTATTTATGTAGGTAGGAAAATGGGCGGGAAGAAGAGGCCTGGGGACAGAGAGGGGGGGGGGGGGGTAACCGGTTTTAAGTATGGGTTTACAAGGCAAATAATAGGTAGGAGAAGAGTGGGTGCGCTACCCTGACTTATCCTAAATTCCTGAGAAGCTTGACTAACAGGTGAAAAGCAGCATCTTGTATAATAATTTCCATATGTGTTAAAATGCTCAATCAATACAACAAAACAAGATTTATGTAATATTTACCGAAAAAGCATGTGTTATGTGAACACAGAATTCGACAGCAATTCCTATTGACATGATAAGGTTGACTACAGAAACTGCATTCAATTGGATATCAAGAATAGCCATTACGCCCTGCATTGTCCATCAGACAACAGATTTCCAGTGAGTAATGCATTTCAGATAATTACATCGAAGAAACACAATATACAAGAAAACTGAAAGCCAGTGTATTCTGAGCATACACAATGGAGCCATTAGATCCTCAAAGGGGCCAGGTGTGACAATTAAGTCCATTTATCTAAGCAGCTCATTGTGGGTCTTATGGAATCAACCTCTCTATGGGTAGGAATACCGGTAGAGGTAAGGTTGCCTACAGCTGGATCTCCCCAGACCCCGCGAAAGCGGGACCCACTTTGGGAGTTTGTTGTTGTTGTTGTTTTATCTAAGCAGCTCAATGCCACTGAGCGAGTTTAGTTTCTGAGGAAAATAAGTCAGAATCTTACTTTTGACAGATATTTACCACCGGCTTGGGACACAGATCAAAATCACCCAAGAATTTGAAGATTCAATTAAAAACATCAGAAATCTCTAATGTATGACAGCATCAAATGAAGACTTTAGAGTCCCAAACTAAGATGACCTAGTGAAGCTGATCCGTAACCTGATAACCAGTTATCTGAGCTGATGATTAGAAACCAAACCCAACTCAAACTAAGGCAGTCAATTTACTCCGAAGCAAACGGTTATTCTTGTTTTTTGTTATAGAAAACACCCCCCCCCCCAAAAAAAAAATGAAGTTATGAGTTTATTGTTAATGCAAGAGAACATTGAGATTTATAGCCAGTGAAATTGTTAGGAAGAAACTACACCATTAGATCCACCACGATCATTGCCAACACGAGCAATATGATAGCTGAACTCCACAAACTGCAATCAAGAATAGCGAACAAGCAATTAGCCAAAATATCTCAAACAAGAAGAAACAAAGACAGATGTAAACTTGCTCAAAAGGCAGAGGAACCCATAAAGCATTGGATTGCTGGTTCGAACCTTGATGTTATGACTAAGCACACAATAAAAACAGCACCTGTGACATACAAATCAAGCACGATGAGTGCTTGGTTCAGAAAAGGAACAGCAGCAAGTTGCATACCATAACCAAATGCAAGTAGCTTAAAAGCGACCACATAAACATTGCGGCCAATTAGAAGCAACTGGATAATTGATGGGACAAGGAGAAACACAAACACTATAGATGACATCCGAAATACTTAAAGATCTTATCCATCCCATTGCTCAGATGTAAATGGGATAAATTGACATGCATAATCAAAGTCTGCCAGCTTTCCATTACTAAACATTCTAACCAAGGAAATGAATTGATAAACCTGATTCGAAGTGAAATTACACGTTTGAGTTGAATGCAAATTATCCCATCCACTTACAACAGCAAACAACTCCTGCCAGTGTTGATCCAGCTTTCGATGGGTCTATACTATCTCATCCATGTATGTACAAAATTACATTGGACTCGTTCACGAATATTCTAGTATGATTTTATGGAGTCCATGTATTAAAAAATGGAAATGAACATAAAGTACATATTCGTTGTTATCCACATTAGTCCATCAACACATTTTTAATTTGGACTTGAAATCCATGTGATAATCTTACTCTTGTGTGGATTACTAGACAGTGGTGTGACGTATTTTAATATTAAGTTCGTAATTATTATTTGGAAAATAAGGTTATAATTTTAGGTGGGACTTATTCATGGTTACAATGTAAATTTTATTCTTATTTGTAGCCTTATCATACAAGGTTGAGAAGTCCATCTATATATGTTTTAGATTGAACTTTGTTATGACTATATTGACTTTGTGAGTTTTGTGGGTCCATCTATATATGTTTTAGAATTTAGACAGAGTCATTTGAACGGATTCATATTGATAATGTCTTGTCCAAACGTATACAATGCATAAATCATGTATTGTTCCATAATTCATGATCGTGTTTATTACAGCATGCAAAACATTTCCTGGCCTTGGGATGGATGTGTAAAGCCCAAACTAAAACCACCTGTAGTGGAACCTCAACTAAATGCTCGGTCGAAACAAGGGGGTCAAGTTCCATGAGTCAAAGTGCACCATCTATGCGATTTGAAAACACTTATTGTCAACCAATGAGAGGGAATGCTTTCGTACCCATCTATTAAAGGAAGGCTAGCATCTGATCTTAATTATTTTGGATGTGGAATATTTGAGTGGTTTAGAAACAAAGTGATATGATTAAGTTCATAGTCGGAAGTGATTGGGCATACTTAACCACAATTTTATTTCGTTTATTTGAATTTGTTCCATTAATACTTTGCATGGAATTATTGATGGCATTTACCTATCAAGTGTAAAGTCTGGTTGCTTCTATCAAGTTTGGGATTGACTCTATAGCACTTGCCCATTGAATACGTGGCCATTACCAGTGAAAAGTCACTAAGCGATATGAGACATAAGTCTTATATGTGACTTAGATGTAAGTACTCAAAGAGGTATATTATTTAAACGCATAGTGTACAATGTAATCTTGAATATTTGATAGACAAGTGACTAAGGCATGGGTTCAATCGTTAGACATTTCCACTACGCAATAGCCTCCAGAGACGCTGTTAACACCATTTATCATAGAAACAGTGAGGGACTGTTAGGGAAATTTCCACCAAAATGGAAATTTGCCAAGTCTCAGAGAGACAATTCATGCTGCCAGAGTAATCATATTACACTCATATCCTTCGGAAAATATTTTTGATAATTTGTTAGTGACAAGGTGCAAGTAATTAAGTAATTTATTCAATTAACTGATACCTTTTTCATGTGAATAATTAAGATGGATTGATACAAGGACATGTCATCTCATGAAAGGGCATGCCTCTCTTGAAAAAATTTAAATCCTTACATTCAGGATGTTTTGTGACACTATAGTAGATGAAGTCAAGCGAATAAAGCCAACACCATAATCCCTTTGAACTCTGTAACTTTCAGACTCTCAGGCACCTGTTTTCATGGGTGCAACATGTGGACAAGGAAGCCTTCTTTGCATCCCAAATACATATTCAAGTATCCCGTTGCACATAGGAGCACACAGAGTCTTTGGAAAAGCGTAATTAATAAATGCCTAGAGGCCTTGCTTGATTAGACACTGAGTTTGTATCATACAAATTAATTTATATCCATCAAATCAAATTCTCCAAACACAAGGCAATAATCAGTGTACATAGTCAAAAGCTTGTTAAAGTACAATGGTAAGTTTTAAAACTAACCTAATGCAATAGCAATATTGACCAGAGCTGTTGTCCATATGTCCAAATATTGCTCAAAGAAGATATAGAACACTGAATATGGGAAGATAGTCATCTGCAAAATCACATAATGCCTCCAGAAATACAATGAGAAACTTGAGTAGAAAGGTCAAGAGCCTCAGCTATGATTAAGAGAAAATCAAGTTGAATTATCTATTTCCCACATTGACAGCTGGTACTATAGTCTGAAAGAGAAGGGGGAAGGGGGTTGGAGGGGGACCATACTAATCTATACCTTCAGAGAATCAGAAACTTTAGAGCTGAACACTCGGGCTGCACGCAACGCATTGACGTAGTCACTCTGTTGTGGACAACAAATTAAAGCTTAGTGAGATCCCAAGATATTACAAATCGTAGTCATCACAATTTTCCACAGACAAAGGCGTACTTGTTTGTTGACAGGAGTGTGGTATGTACGAAATTCAGACGCGCGAATGATGCCACTCTCGTAGCCTGGGGGTTCCATAACAAGAATAGACCATCAGTTTCGGCAAATCCAGTTTCCAAGCCTCCAACAACACCCCCTCCCCCCAAAAGAAACAAGCGATGCTCTGCAAACAAGAAGAATCATAGAACGAAAATTGACTACATATAGCGAAAGTAACAGACCATTCAAGTCCACACTATTAGTGTAGGCTCCATGCCCGCCCTTCGCACAGTCAGCAGAAGGTAATGCATAGAGGAACCATGGGAGCTTTTCATTGAACTGCTGTGTTGAAGGACGTCCATTATCCAAGTCCGAGTGGAGAAAACACTGCAATAACCTCAGGATGTTAACTTGAGTATCAGACGGGAGAAATTGAAACAATAGCTATTCAAAGCATAAAAAAGAGTGTCGTTACCGTGGTGCAATCTTTGCATACTTCCCCCAAACCGCAAGGACCTTCATCAGGTGAACAGCATGGAGGCTGTGCAAGAGATTGACACGCTTAATGAGTAGTGGCGGTATAAAGTGAGGATTCAATCAATTTAGCAAAGGAAACTTGTTTCCATCATGCAATCTCAGAAAATATGCTTAAATTGAAAAATACAGCCCTATCATGGGTCAGCATCGCATTAGTTGATTATCATTACTAGCTGACGGATGGAGAAAAATAAGCGAAAACAAGATACAATCTGCAAAGGACAGATTCATTCCAGAGTAGGAGCTTGAGCAGGTACATAATCCCAGTGTTAAAAGCTTGACAACAATGCAGACCGAAGATATTGGCTGTGATCCATAATGCAAAATCTCTGATAATGTTACAAAAGACAATTGTTGGGTGAAATATGGCCAACCTCTCTCACAGAGCATGCCACTCAGAACTCCAAACCTCCCCCCCCCCCCTCCCCCAACCACCCAAAACAAAGAAAATAAAAAAGGAAAAGGGATAAGAAAGTGAAACTAATTATGTAGCCAAGGTGCCAATGTGGGGAGGGGGGGGGGGGAAGTGATCTACATAAAGGAGTAGCTTATTCATGAAGTTGTTCGGTCGCCTTTTTAGAGTATGAATTTTGCCCACACTAAGTAGTGGTGGGTTCCTGTCTGTTACAGCAAATGTCAGCCCTTTCCTTTGTAAGAGATTTCTCCCTTCGGCAACAATCAAATCTCTGTTGACTCAAACATTAAATACTTTCAGAAAAGCATAGCCTAGCAAATATTGAATGGAATCCAAATTGAACACCAACCTGATCATCAGGAGGACAATAACTACCATTTACAAACTTCCTACAACAACCAAAAGCTTCAGGTGATAACCATACAAGAAAGTCATCAAGCCATGAAGCAGCTGGCTTAGCAATGTAGCTCGATTCAGGTGTTAAGGATGCTCTCGATATCTGCAGTCATTCAAATAAGAAAAATGAGCTGAACACTGAAAAAGCATAGAGTAGGATGAAAGAAAGTTAATACACTTGTCATTAAGCAACCATTGAAAATTTGAACAGCATTCAATGTTCCAATCAAATTCAGCAGAATCAAATAAATGGTTCAACTAGAAGAATGTTACGAATATGCAACACATACCCCGAATACAAGGCTCTCAGAAATCAAAAATATCAACTTCAGGAATCAGATCTTCCATCAAGATTGAAATGATAATCAAATGAGAAGCTCAGGGGAAACAATGCTCCCTTTCTTAGTTTCATTATGTATGTGGAGATATTGAAAAAAAAAAAGACCAAAGAATAGTAATCCATTAATTAAAAAAAAGACAAATGCAGTTAGCACCATATGCCTCTCTAGAAAAGATACTTCGACAAAAGTAGAGCTCCACATAATCAAGCAACTTTTCCCAGGAGTAGCAGCGAAAGAACTATGAGGAATCAATGACATAGTCTGTTATTGTACCTCATTCAAAAGGGAGTTTGAGTCACACTTGCTGATTGAACACAACTGATTTGTATGCGTTGATTTGGAGCTGAATATGACCATTCAACACAAATGGATTATCTTCTGCAGAATTTACTTAAAAAGATACTACACTGAAAAACAACAGAAAACAGAGTGGTAGAATTCTCTCAGACTTATTGAACTTAGTTATCACTTCAAAGTGATTTGCTATCATACATGTTTATATTAGTTTAAGTATTATATGCTGGCAGCTGGCCTAAACCTTTAGAAAAGAGCTCTGTCTAACAACCAAGAGATAATAACTAGCTAAGGTGAAACCATAAAACATAGACCAACATATAACACCAGCTCTACATTTGGTAACAGGAGACCATAATATCTCCCAATAGAATTCTGACGCAATGGCAAAATTGCAATACTACAACTTAATCACCAGTGTTTTTTGTTGATCAGTAATGAAAACATCAGTATTAAAAAGACACCAAGGGGATGTCACCCACCTACAAAAGAAGAGCAATCACAAAATAACCTCATGCCCTCAAGCTTTTAACAATCATATCGACAAAATTCAAAAAAGACAACTTTGTACCATGAACTTAATCACCAGAGTGTTGTAAGCTAGTTTTGTCTTTACAAAATAACTTCAAGCCCATGAGCACATGCACGATCAATAGCATAGAAGATTATAACCGCCTGATACCTGTAATTATAATCCTTCACTACAAAATACAAAGGAGGTCCGACTCGAAGATACTCTGCAAGATCGTCAAAATAACCCTGTGCCAAACATGAGCTCACTAGTGAGAAGCAACAAAATACATAGCAGTATAAAAGTAATATGAATGTCACATGATATGGTAGGCCACAATGAAATACAATGGAATACAACAGAAGAAAGTCGACTAAAATTCTACTACCAACAACAATACATTGGAATGGTTTACATTCTACCAAACATGAAAGAAGCCTCAGGGATCTGATAAGAGGAGGAAACCTGAAGATATGAGTCCCGTGGCAGAGCAATCTGTTGCTCTAAACCTGGCTCAATCCGCGGGCATAATGCCTTCAAACAAGAAAATCCGAAAATATATATCAGAATGATATAGACATGATCCGCCAGCAAAATTGCACATGGCCAACTGCCTATTCCGGGAAAGGAATCATCTTAGAAGGCAACAAATTGCACTTTTAATGACTGCAACTTACAATGCTTGCTAGAGTAAGACCCATGAACAGAGCAAGAACAACCACTTTAACTCCTCGGATCATCAATATGGGCGCATGAATTTCCTGTAAAAGAAGATTGTTAAATAGGCAATCAACAAAAAATACTCCAAAAGATACATACTTACATCTGTACTCAGAACACAACATAGAGACTACGACAATCTTCCTTTCAGTAGCAACTCAAAAATAAATGTTCTCATGGTCAAATCCTAATCATCACATTGAAATGTCCTACATGTGTGATTGTTGTGTCTAAATAATCAACAATCGGTGAAGGAATTGAAAGCCTCTCGATCTCGGTTCTCAGTTCATCAAGTCCAGGAACTCACGTAGCTGCCTTAGTCCACAAATACAATTCCCAGCCCAGCTCATTTGCATAGTCTGTAAGTAGAATCCAGCATCTCTAAGACAGTGATCATCAGGTAGAATTCCAGCAGAACTTGGCCAGAAATAGGCAGGGTGAAAATTACTTATAAACACAAAGCAGGGCAGTACAGATCAGACAAGTAGACATTGGACATTAGTTTTAAGTTTAGCTTTAACTTTAAGGACATCTTTCATATTCTTTTGATTGATTGTCAGTCTTAACCATCTTTGTTTTTTTAAAGAGTTTTATACATCACAACATAGATTTAATTTTTCGGGATAACTCAAGGTCTGATTTATTTCTAACTGTCGGACTTTTTTGTTCATATTCAACCATTGAAGTGACAATTTTCAATTTCTTTTATATTGTTATTTGGTATCCTCATTATGATTTTTTCAAAAATTTCATTGTTTCTTGGTTTAATTTAAATTCACGTTTTTGGTTAGACTCATGTCTCGCTCACTTAGATAGTTTGTTTATTTTCATCACTTTCATTAATACTGAATAGGAATATTAAAAGGAAAAAAGAGATTTAATGTTTCATTTTCTGTTTTTCTTGTTGATGTAATCTTTAGCTATTACTAGTTAACTTATTATAGATTATGCATCCTTCTAGTTAGGTATTGGCTGACTGACACACCTGAAACCTAAATTATGAAAATTTAGGTGTTCCACTTCTATCTTCATTCCATGCAACTCATAAAGGGTCACTGTGGGATTGACTGTACCTGCCTGAGGGCCAAAACTGTGCCATGCACTCACGGATTAATGTTTTAAAAACTCATCAACAGCAAGGGGTTTGCTTGCTATCTTGAGTGGAGACCCATTCTATAAAGCTACTCAGTTCTCATTCTTGAAAAATATAGGTGCTCCTCTAGACCTGGCAAATGGGTCATTCGGTTCGGGTACGGGTTGGGTCAAGTTCGGGTCGGGTCATGTTCGGGTTAAGTGACATTTCGGGTCGTTTCAATTTGGGTCGGGTATGGTTCGGGTCGGGTCGATTTCGGGTCAACCAATTTTTTGTGAAATACGCTCGTCATGCCAAAACAAGCAACTTTGTTGAAAAATTCGGGTCGGGTATGGTTCGGGTTTCGGGTCTACTTTCGGGTGAGCATATTTCGGGTGTCGGGTCGGGTATGGGTCCAGGTCATTCGGTTCGGGTTTCGGGTCTCGGGTCAGTTTTGTCAGGTCTATGCTCCTCATTCCCTTCTATCAAATGGAAGGGCCAGTGAAGGACCATTATGTCATCGAATGTAGACTGTCTTAGTTGGACTTGTTTCTAGATAACGGAACATAGATCATTAAATTATATAACATATAAACCTTATTATCATCAAAATTTCAAGATTACCTTCATATATTGAGTAAGCAATCCCGGACTTCTCTGATCAATGCCTATAGAAGAAAAAAGTTTCAATCAGCCAGCAAGGATGGTGAATGAGAATTACTCCATGGAATCCATCCACATAGGAATCTAATTATAGACCTAAATCAGTAACGCAAAGAATTGAGTTTGACAGACCTCTGTCGGGCTCTGCTGAGGCTGAGGATATTTTGATGCATGGGAAACAGTCAATCCTGTAATCCTCAGCCCTTTTGAAGTCGAAGACAATAAGAGCTACAAAAGCACTCAGTTGAAGGAGGAAGTCCAACAGGACAGCCATAGCTGCAGTCATGGACAAAGGTGTTAGAATTGTTTAAAACAAGTCTGGTGAAGTAAATTAGAACATTCACTGAACCTGTCTGACCTGCAAACATGGAGAAGACACGGCATGCTGGCATAGAAATGAAACCTCCTACTGCAAATGCCAGGACTTCAGACAAACTAGCAAGAGTTATAGATGGACCAACTTCAACAAGAGCATTGCTTATTCGCTGTTCCATAGGAATTTCAATTGGCTGCCGTTTTACAGCATGTACCAATATGCACATGTTATCGACTCCAACCTGTTGAAGCAAGATCAAAAGAGTAAATTTCATTTAAATCCCCTAACACCCCCCCCCCCTCCAACCCACCAAAAAGAAATAAAAAAGAAACAGAACATTATACAAATAGAGTCATGCACATGATAACCCATGAAGGTAATGTAAAGGAAAAGCGACAAGGATAAGAGGGAGAAACGAAAGAACCGACTACAAATACAAGGTATTCAGGACATCAAATTTTCACAGATGAGAACATATCACGAATGGCAAAGCCCTTGACGGACTCCCTTTTCATAATACAATGAGCAAAGAATGCACCACCAGAAACATGATCAAAGAGAAATATGGGCATCTAAAGCATGACAGCAAATAGCAATAGTTATACAGACGGAAGCAACTGCAACAGAAAAAGAACACTGAACAAACCATATTAAAGCACAAAAGGCACCAGGTGCTGGGAGCATAGTTGCCTAGAAAGCTTAGAATAAACAAACTCAAGGCACACAAAAGCGCAAAATGTCACGGGATCTAGGGACCGGGCTTCGAGGCAAAGGCACGAGCTTTTTGGACACAAGGCGCACATTTACTCAAAAATGCTGAAAATCATTCCCAAACCATAGTTTTGACAAATAAGCTAAACGATAGCATTAAACAAGTAATTAGGCATCACAACGGACTATACTATAGTACCTTATATGGAGTTCATCAATTCCGAAGGCATTTTAGGAAGGAGAGGGGGGAAAAAGAAGTAAATAATATGACACCATATCAGGACGAAGATTTGCGTATTCCTTTTGGTGGATGTATTCCTTTTGGCACCAACTCCTTCATTTTTACTGTTGTAATCTAGTTGAGTGTTGTTCTTGCCAATTTGACAAGCTACTACATGCTCTAATGGGTTTTGATTTGCGTAGTAATGTTCATTTTGATATGAAGTGGTTGATGCTCCATAAATTCCTTGATGGTAAGGAAGGCGTAGCTTAGGTGTAATTCAACACCTGATCTAGTATACTCGTTCCTCTTATTTTCTCTTTTCATTTTGTTTTCTTTTGTATATATTTGCTTCATTGTGTGTGTGTTTTTTTTTTTGTGACCCAGGGTGTCCGGGCCAGCTTGCACGCACCTCAACTAAATAGCTTGCGCGCACCTCAACTAAATCCCTGGGGGCCCTGAAGTTAACGACCAGGAAAACCTCCAGTGGCCCTGATGGGGAGTTGAACTCATGACCACTGGGATGCAATCCTAATGCCTCACCAGCAGAGCTACCCCATCAGGGTTTATTTGTTTCATTGTTTTATTTTTATTTTCTTTTTGAGTTTAGAGTCTTGTCACTTTCCTTTCTTTTTGAATCTTCTTTTCTTTTTGTATATGCATTCTTCTTTTGAGTTTTTATGTTTCCTTTCACTCCCAATGAGGACATTGTGTGATTTAAGTGTAGGAGTGGGAAAACTACATTTCAAAAAAAAATTGAAAAAATTGAGATTGAAAAAAATTTGAAAATCTAAAAAGATTTTTGTTTTGTTTTGTTTTGGGGAATTATGTGTTATTTCGGATTGGCTATGTTTTCTTGCACCTTTAGTATTAGGTTGTATATAGAAATATTGTGCATTGATAGAACTTAGTTCTAAAGTGTGATGTTTGTATATGATCCTAACCCCTGACATTAATAGAGAATCTTAGCAAGTTTATGGTAGTTTGTATGATTAGAAGAGAGTTGAGTGAGCCTTATTATATATCAAACACATGAGTGGGAGTGTTCGACATATCCCTAAAGTGAGGTTCTACCAATCACACTTGTACATAATTTCTAAGTAGGGTGAAAGATTGTCTATCGATGTCATCAGGGGGGATTAAGAGTTTCTTGATGTGTACATTGAGTTTATATGTGATTTACTGCTTTAGTTACTTGAGTGGTGTGGTTGATTAGAACGTGTATATAATTTTTCCCAGTGTTATGCATACAAATTTTTACAAGGATGATTGATGCGGCATCTAGTACAGGGCTTATTTCTGGGTTTCAAGTGGGCTGCTCGAGTACGACATCTTTGAGTGTATCTCATCTTCTTTTTGCAGATGACACTATTGTTTTTTGTGATAATGATTGTGAGCAGATGGTGAATTTTCGGTGTGTACTCACTTGGTTTCAGGCAGTCTCGGGTCTTAGGGTTAACTTGGCAAAGAGCTCTATCCTACCTATTGGGCACATGGACAATATTCAACTGCTGGCTGGTGTTTTAGGTTGCAAAGTTGATGCCTTTCCGTCGACCTACCAAGGTCTCCCTCTCAGTGCTAAATTTAAGGAGAAAGCCATTTGGGACCCAATTATTGAGAAGTTTGCGAAAAGACTGTCGGGATGAAAGTCTATGTACCTTTCAAAAGGGGGGAGATTAACTCTCGTCAAGAACGTTCTCTCAAGCATCCCTACTTACTTCCTATCTCTGTTTCCCTTACCTTCTTCGGTGGCCGTTAAGTTAGAAGCAATCCAGAGGATTTTTCTTTGGAGTTCTTTTGGGAGTGACTTCAAGTTTCATGTTGTAAGGTGGAATATTGTGAAGCAACCCCTGCTTTTAGGAAGGTAAGGTATAAGGGACTTGCGTCTCTTTAACGAGGCACTAGTTGGTAAGTGGCTGTGGAGATTTATGACTGAAAAGGACAATCTATGGAGGAAGGTTGTTACCATCAAGTATGGGGACGATGGTTTTGGTTGGTTCCCCTCTTCCGCGAGAGGCTCTTATGGGTATAGTCTTTGGAGATTTATCTCCAAAGGTTGGGGGAGATTCTATCCACACCGCTCCTTTGAGGTAGGAGATGGCTCCTCTAACTTTTTTTGGCATGATCGCTGGTGCGGCGAGGTTCCTCTCAAAGTCTTGTTCCCTAGGCTTTATGTTTTGGCAGTGGACAAAAATGCCCCTGTAGCTGATTACCGGGACCAGGTTCATGGTAATAGTGTGTGGGCACCTGTGTTTGTTCGAGAGGGATTCGTTGATGATGAGTCCTTGGTCAGCTTTTTCAATAAGCTTAATGAAGCCAAAGTAGGAGAATCTTCTGTTGATAGGGTGCGGTGGGATCTAACCAATCAGGGGTGCTTCACTGTTAGATCTTTTTATTTGAAACTTTTTGCGGGGAAGTTTCCACCACAGGAGATTCATTTTGAAAAAGGTTTCCCTTGCAATCTTATTTGGAAGTCCCTAGCCCCCTTAAAGGTTTCGTTCTTTGTTTGGGAAGTTGCGCATGGAAACATACTAACATATGAAAACCTACAAAAAAGGGAGAAAGTTTTGGTGAATAGATGCTTTATGTGCAAAAGGAGCTGTGAATCTACGGATCATATACTGCTCCATTGCCAGGTTGCAAGCATGCTTTGGGGTCTTGCTTTCAGTTGCTTGGGCATGTCCTGGATTGCTACTGATTCTTTTAGGAACCATCTTTTGGCTTAGGAAGGTTCCTTTGGTAAGAGGGTTCAAAAGAAGAAGAAGGAGAAAGTCATGCTCCTACCTCATGTCATCGTTTGGATTATTTGGAGGGAGAGAAATCGAAGAGTTTTTGATAACGTTGAAACCCCTCTTCAGCGTTTAAAAGAGAATTTCATCAAAATTCTCTTCTTTTGGAAGAATGGGAAGTTTAGCTCTTCCTTTTTTGATTTGGCAAATTGTGTAGATACTCTATTCTTGGATTGTAAATAGTTATTTGTACAGTGCTCACTGTGCACCTCAGATTTGGTTCTTAATATTAATATATATCCTTTTCCTTATCAAAAAAAAAAAAACAAGTTTTTGAAAAAAAAAAAGATTTTCGATTTTCTTTTTATGGATATAGATTTTGTGCGTATATCTTCTACAAACCCTCACGAGACCTTCCTCGTCCACTAGGGATAACCTAGGGGTTTAAAGGGGTTGTTGCACATGCTAAGTGCAACCGTAATTCCTACGAAAGTGAGTTAGGATTTTATTTTTCTTTTTCTAGGATTTCTAGTTTCATTTTACTCGAGAACGAGCAAATCTTAGGCGTGGGGGTATTTGTTCAAACATAAATTGTGATATTTTATACCCTTTTATTATCTAATAATTGCTCAAAATAAATTATTAAATTAGAATTTTAATATTTAAAAAAAAAAAGGAGCTGGATCAAGTGAGGAAAGAAGGAAGCAAAGAGGAGCCTAGCTGCCCAAACAAGCTCCGCGGCCCAACCCGGGCACTCAGCTTCCCATTCTCTCTCTTCGCTCTTCTCCTTCTCGGCCCAGTGGCCCATTCAGCGCCAGAGTCCAACCTTCCCCCTCTTCTTTTACTTCCTTTGCCTTTCAGGCCTGCTCCACTTACCAATTCGTGGCCCAGCGCTTCCCCATTCTCTCTTTCCTGCTTCCCCATTCTCTCTTTCCTGGTTGGGCCTGCGTGTTATTCCAGCAACGCGGCCCAATCCTTCGTTTAATTTTCTAGAATCTAGCCTGCCTTCTCTTTTTTCATTTAATCCCTCGCACGCCTGTCTGACGTGATCTCCAAACCGTCTTCTCACCTTCTTCCATGGTTGCACTGCCCAGAAACAGAACTAAATGAACCCGAGCTCCATTTTTCTTCTCTCAGAAACAGAGGTTGTGCCTTTTCTTTTCCCCCATAACAGCTGCTGAGCCTTTCTCTCTCCTCCTTCATTATCTATCAATTTTATCATTATCACTTCGTCAGTGTTCTGGGTCATTAATTCGACAATTAAGGGAGGTCATAAAGGGTTGAGGAACTGCGTTTTTGGGGTCTTCAAATGGGGAACAAGAGCATAGAGGGTGGAGGGTAGATAGTAGTTGGTAGTAGTTAAGTTTAGTTCTTTGGTTTCTCTTTCTTCATTTTAGTTCATTTCAATTTCGAATTCCATAATTAGTTTCCAGACTCATGAATTTTATACGACTTGGTTGGAGAGTTCTTCTAATTGTATTGAGGTTAAGTTTAACTGAGTGAAAATCTGGGTTTGGAAGGGAAATTAGAATCTCTCGGTTTGATTGTTGAATATATTTCTGAGCTAATTCTTTCAGACTCTACTTCGGTTTGGTCCTGAATCTTATTGCTTTGCTTGAGTTTAGACTAATCTGATCCTGCTGTTTAATTGACTTTGTTTATGTCAATTTAATCCTTAGTTTAGATTAGAAATTTGCAACTTCGTTTCACAAATCATCCCTTAGGATCGACACCTGTAAATACTACAGCGATAAACCATACACTTGCTTATTTTATACCCATATATATATACAGTGCTCAACATTAAATTACATCATTTTATACCCTTTTATTATCTAATAATTGCTCGAAATAAATAATTTAATCAGGATTTTAATATATTTTTGTTTATTTTGTAGGAATTTGGAAAATTTGAATAATGAATAAATTTCTTGTAGAAAAAAATAAAGAGTTGAACCGAAAGGGTGTTGGAACAAGAGAACAATCAGACAAGCAAGAGAGTGACCACGCTTCCGCCTTCCGGCCCATTTTGCCAGCTTCCCCTCTCCCAATACCCCCCTTTCACGACGAGCCTGCTCATTTTTGTGTCGTCTACGAGCCCACTACGCCAGCCCAAAGCCTCAGCTCTTCATTTTCCGTGCTTTCTCTTTCCGCGGGCCGGCCTAGTCGATTTCCATACTTCATCTCCCTTTTATTTAACCAACAGGTGATCCTCAACCCAACATCCCTTTTATTTTTAAACTTCCTTGTCTTCTTCGTCGCTTGCCCAGAGACCGAACCCCCCCCCTTTTTGTTGTTCATCTTCTTCCTTCACTGTTAGTTCACCAGAATTAAACACGTCTCCATCTCCTTTCCTCTCTCTCTCTCGCCATCATCACTCCCCATGATTAAGCTTTATTATTCCGGCCGTTTCATTATCACAACCATCTCATCAATAGGGAATAATTGCAAACAGTTACGACGTTGAAGGGTGAGAGTTTTAATTTGAAAGTTAATGGAAGAAGTGGGGGCTATTCGGCTTCAAATAGAGGAAGAGGGTGTGTAATAGGAGAGAAAAGAGTTCTCAGTTTTTTTTTTTTTCGAGACTTAAGTTTTTTTCCGTTTCTTTTTAGATTCAATTCCAGATCTAAAATTTAGCTCCGATTATTGATGTAATCAGACGTAAGGTTGTTGAATTAGAAATTGGAATCTGATTTCTACTGTGTGCAAGCCTGTGATTCAAATTCAAGCTTTGGGTTCGATTCGCTGGCACAGAATTTGGACTTCTTGTTCTTCATTCCATGCTCCTCCCAAACTTTGGTTCAAATCCAAGTCTCCTGTTTCATTTGTTTAAGAAGTTTTAAAAAATTTAGCCTGTTGAGTTCTTCGGATTTCTGTGAAGTTAGATGATTACAGAATTGAACTTGTTCATATGCTTGCTAACATGGTAGTAGAAGGCTTAGAGTACAAAGAGTTCAACACAGTTGGCTACTAATAAATTAGTTTACCCCTTTAGTTTCGTTTTATTGAAATTAAACGATTTGCTCATAAGCTTGGTCTTGAGTATGTGCAAGTTTAGGCTGATTAGTAATCTAATTTCATAATTCATCCCTGAGGATCGACACGCTTAAGTGCTACAACAGTAAAACCGTATATTTGTGGAAAATCACAAGAAGTTTTTGGCACCGTTGCCGGGGATGATTTTGTGAAATTTGGTTGCGTCGAGTCGTTTGATTCATTTTCATTTTAGTTTTATAATTGTGATTTTTGGTGTTGATTAAGTTTTCATTTAGTTTTAGTAATTTAGTTTAGATTAGTTTTTATTTTTGAATTAAGTTAGTATTTTGATTTTTGTTTAGATCAGTTTCAATTTGATTTTTACAGGTTATTTACTGCTGACAAAACAGTACTAACCAAATCTGGTTTATGTGCAGCAAAAAAAGGCAGAATGAACAGAAAAGAAAAGAAAAGGCAACTTCAGTGCAGGATTTTCATCATTTTCAGATTTTGTTCGAATTTTTCGGAGCATTTCTAATGTGATTTTTGCTGATATATTTCGTGGATTCAGCATAATTTTTGGAGTCTGTGTGAATTTTTCTGGAAATTTTGGGACTGTCTGGAATTTTCTGTGAATTTTGGAACTAATATTCTATTTGCAATATTCTGCACAGTTTAGGGACAGAAAAAATTCGAAAAAAAATATATATTCATATACCTTGTGTTTGTGTGAAATTTGTTGTGTATAGAGTTCTGATTTTAGAAGTTTTATTTTTTGTTTTAATTTTATTTCTAGATTTGGCTTGTTTAGGTTTTAATTTATTTTCTATCTTCTTTTAGTTTATTTGTGTTTTTGTTTTTGTTTTTGTTTTTAGGATTTGATCATTTTCTGTTTTTATTTTGTTTTAGGTTTGATTCACTTTTGGATTTTGGTTTGTGTTTTAAAAGAAAAGAAAAAAATAGAAAAATCCAAAATCCAAAAAAATTAGAAAAAAAAAAAGGCCAAAAAGATAACTTTTTAAGAGGGTGTGGGATTTACATGACTGGTTGGGTTAGAGACCCTAATAATAATAGACTTGCTAGGAGTGAACCCAACCTTAACCTAAAACCTGAACTTGAACCTAAACCCAAGCCTGAATTAGAAAAAATGGCACAAGAAAGATCTTTGAGTGATATTTTCTATCCTTCTAGGACTGCTTTGCCATCTTACTTTACACTTTTACTATACCTGACCTAGGATCCAATGTGACTTTCGAATTGAGACCTCACTATACTCAAATACTCCCTAAATTTATGGGTTTAGAGGATGCTTATTTATTTTTGAGAGAATTCGAATAAGTATGTTCTATTATGCATTTCCCTAATATCCCTATTGATGTTGTGCGAATGATATTGATTCCTTTTACTTTGAAAGATTCTGCTAAACGTTGGACGTATGACTTGGCTGCTAAGGTACTTCTTATAATGATTTTGTAAGATTTTTCTTAAGAAAATATTTCCCTAATGCCAAGACTATTAAGCTAAATAATGAAATCAATCAATTTATGCAACTAGATAGGGAATCATTGTGGAAATCCTTTAATAGGGTCAAAAAACATTTGGCCCAGTGTCCCCATCATGGTTTAGACCAAGCACAATTGTGCCAAATTATATATGAAAGACTTGACCAATAGACTAGAACCATGATAAAGTCCATGTGTCAGGGTGACTTTCTTTCTAAGAGCGTCACTACTGCTTGGGAATTTTTAAAAGACTTAACTGAGAAAACCATGCAGTGGAAAACCGCTCGCGATGAAGGTCTAAGTTCTAGATTTGCAAGGGGTGGGTTGCATTCTATCTCTGATGAGAGTCACTTAAGAGTCTAAAACTGTTGTTTTGAAAAACATGTTGAAGAGATTGTCTCTCCAGATTTCCCGTATATCTCAAACCTCTATGGTGTCCTATTCTCATTGTCAGGCCTTAAATCATTCTTTGAGTGTTTATCCTTATTTTGCTCACCAGTTAGCAACTATTCAAGAGCAAGCGAGTATGACTTTCCAGAGACCCAATAACAACCCATTTTCCCCTTATTACAATCCAGGGTGGAGAAATCACCCTAACATTTCTTGGAATAGTGGACCAAATGCTGCAATTCCTAACTCCCAGCCTGCAATGTTTCCTAGAAACAACTACCAGCCCATCTCTCATCCCTCCAATTCTTTTCAGAGACCGGTTTTTCCAAGTGTGCCCAATGCGCCTAGACCTCCACCTCCTATAGCTCAAATTTAACCTCCCACTGGTTATACTGACATTGATAAAATTGGGAGGAGAATTAATAGTAATGTGGAGAGAATGATTAATGCTAATATAGAAAAAATGATGAGAATGATGACTGAGCAGTTTTCCCAATTAGCATCATCTTCTAGAAAGCCAGGTACTTTTTCAAGTCAGCTTGAGGTGAACCCTAAGAGTCACGCCTTCTCTTCTTCAGGTGCTAACCCTAGTGAGGCTGTGAGAAAAGTTAATGCAGTTCTATCTCTTCGAGCTGGTCGAGAGATTGATAACCAAGTGAGAAATCCTTATGAAATCTGCATGTATCATCACCAATTCTTCCAAAATTTTTCTCCTCCAAAAATTAGTTCATCCAGTAAGTTGGGGGATGCTACTGATGGTGTCCCCAATAATTCTGATAGTCCTTCGCCTTCTAAGTCACCTTCTAACAAAGAGGAACCTAATGAGAAGGATTCTTCTGATTTAGTTGATCCCTTACCTCCTAAGGGTTCTTCTTCTCCTTCTTCTGTTAAAAAAGTCCATACGTCTTTACCTCCTTTTCCCTATAGGCTTAAAAAGAAGATCAAACTCATGTTGATAAGATGAGAGAGAGCTTCTCTCCAGTTAAAATCAACATTCGTTTACTCGATGTTATTCAACAGATGCATCCATATTTTAGATTTTTAAATGATCTGTGTACGACCAAGAGAGCCAATAGTGTCCCTAAAAAGCTTTCTTGGCCTCTGGCACTAGTTCTATCTTTTCTCATCAGATCACAGTGAAGTATAAGGACCCCGATTGCCCTACTATTTCTATAGTTATAGGGAACTAGCTTTGCTTGATTTAGGGGTCAATGTCAATTTGATACCCTTCACTGAGTAAGAGAGGCTATGGTTAGGTGAACTGAAACTTACCAAAATAGTCATTCAATTAGCTGATAGATCGATCACCTACTTGTACATGTGTTTGGAGGAGGAAGCAACCGCGGATCATCTTCTTGTACATTGTCGGTGGGTCTCCTCGCTTTGGGCTTTATCGCCCTCGCTTATGGGGATTAGTTGGGTTCAACATTCTAATGTGAGAGATGTGGCGGTGGCGTGGTGCAGAAGGATGAAGAAGAGCTGGGTCCGTCAAGTTTGGGGCATGATTCCTTTGGCTATTTGGTGGGCTACTTGGAAAGAGATGAATCGCCGTATTTTCGAGGATAAGACCTTGGCTCTTCAAGATTCAAGCTCTATTTTTTGAGATTGTTGTATAGTTGGTGTATGAGGTTCAGTGACAGAGTTAAATTTTTTGGATTTTATTGATTGTATAATGGATGAGAGTTCAAGGAGCTAATGCGTTTGTATTACCCCTTTTGTACATGGGTGACATCCCCTTAGTGTCCTTTTAATATACTTCTATGTTTACTTACCAAAAAACAAAAAAAAAATTAGCTGATAGATCGATCAGGTTGCATAGGGGTATAGTTGAGGATGTGATGATTAATCGATCAGGTTGCATAGAGGTATAGTTGAGGATGTGATGATTAGAGTGGGTGAGTTCATTTATCATGTGGACTTTGTTGTGATTGAGACTGAAAGGTATCCAACATTGCTAGTCAAGTCCCTATGATTCTAGGGCGTCCTTTTTTGGTCACTACCAATGCCCTCCTTAGTTTTAAAAAGCGTCAAGCGCATAGGGTCACAAAGTGAGGCGCAAGGTGCGAGGCGGAGGAACACGCATCATGGACGCGAAGCCCACTTCTATGCAAAATTTTGAAAAAGTATTTCATATTTCACAAAGCATATTTTGCAGAAACATGTTACATAAATGCATTAAAATGTTATTAGACATCAATATGACTACTAACATAACAAATAACCTTAAGATATGTTATCCTATCATCATAGTTCCCCAATGCATGTACTTACGGTACAAGTTTAGCTCACCTTTTAGCTCACAAGGAAGGAAAAGAAGAAAAAAGGTAAAGGCAAGGCTAAGAAAAAGAAGAAAAAGGGGGAAGATATAGTCTCGCATCCGTGAGGGACACCTCATCTCCTTCGAGGCGCTGACCCAGAAGCCTCACGCCGAGGCGCGCCTCGGTGTGCCTCAAACGGCCTTTTTTAAACTAAGATGCCCTCATTAATTGCAGGAATAGTATGATAAGAATGTCTTTTGGCAACATGACCTTAGAATTAAACATCTTTAACTTTCAATGAGAGCCTTTTGGATTTAATGATATGGAGTTTTCTACTCTTAACTAGGTGGAAGATTCTGTATTTGATAATGATTTTGATGACACGTTTTCTGCTGAGTATGAGTCATTCCTTATTGATGATGTGCCTGGATATGATGTGTTTGAATTTAATGACTTATGTTCTGCTGCTGATTGTCTGCTTACTACTGTTTCTGAATTTGCTCCTGAGTCTATTTCCCCTCCTACTCTTGAACTGAAACCTCTTCCTGACTCTCTTAAGTATGCATTCTTAGGGCCCGATGAATCATTATCTATCATTATTGCTTCTAACTTGGACCGGTTAATCGAAATTTTCGGTTTAGTTACGATTCGGAATTTTTTTCGAACCAAAAAACCGACTCCGGTTAATTAGTTTTGCACACCCCTACTTCTATTGGCTTAAAGAATGAGCTCGGCTTGACCCCTTGCAAGGCACAAAAGGTTGCGTTTCGGGCTCTTGTGGGCCTGCTTTTTTAAACACAGCTGGAACGCGGCACGCTCCGATTCGGTACAAATTCAGGTATGCAATTCGCTGCCTAGTGGAGAATCCGGCATGCAGATATAGCTTCAAGAGGTTTTAGTTACTAAATTTTGCATGTCATATATACTTAAAATCAACTTCAAATTTAAATTAGAAAAAAATGGGGTGATTTTGAAAGAACATTAAAAGCAGAGAAAAGTAAACTGTGAAAAGAAGCGGTTGAAGAATAAAAGCACTGGCCATCATTTATTGCGCAACTTTGCAGATACTCCCCCCCCCCCCCTTTTACATTTTAATAATTCCATTTTCCAATGGCCCGCTCTCTCTCCCCCTCTTTTCACGCATGTTTTTATTTTACCTTTCCTCTCTCCTCTGTCTTTCCTACTTCAACTCAAATTATTGTTCAAGCTTCAAACACCCTATACAGATTATTCTTCCTTCTCTCTGTGCTCTATTCTTCCATTGAGGATACTTACCTTCACGCCATCAATTTCGTGTCTATTCCATCTTTTCTAAGATTGAAGATTTCCTTTTTCTCGATCTGAACTCGAGACCTCACCAAACCTTTTGATTTCTTCTAAAATCTGCCATGATTCGCGAAAAAAGTGCGGCAGCTTGTTATTGAAAATGGGTTTGCCAAATTCACCTGATTTGACAAATCAGCATGCCCACGACTCGCGTTTCAATCACGTGAACTGCTTTGCAGTACACAGGAGGTTTGGCGAATCCGGTAAACATGGCTGGGAGGCCCTGACTTTTTTTTTTTTTTGGTAAGTAATCAAGACGCATATTAAAAGGACACCAAGGGGATGTCACCCATTTACAAAAGGGGCAAATACAAAAACATTATGCCCTTAAGCTCTCATCCATAATGCAATCGACAAAAGCCAAAAAATTTAAATTTTTGTTACCACTAAGCCCGACACTCCAACTATACAACAACCTGCCCTTAAGCTGGGAGGCCCTGACTTGGGGCATGTTTTCACAACAATGAAACAATAGCCCTTCATCCACCACATCCTCACTCCACCCCCCTCCCAAAACCTATACACACAAAAAAAAAAATTAATTGCACACAGAATAAAGGATTATGGCAAGGACAAACCAGCTTAGCTAGCAAATATAACACTTTGCAGACCATGATCAAAGTAAAAATTCTAGTCACTACTATCCTGGGTTTAAACACAAACACATCATGTTCACAAGAGCAGCACTCTGATTCATTCAAAAAGACTTAAATATGAAAAGTAGCCGTTAAATCTGAAGGTTTGCCCCACCCCCAACCCAAAGAAAGGCTAATCCATGAGAATTCCTAGACTTAGCTGCAAAAGGTGAGAGGAAAACTAAAGCACAAAGCATCTCAAAGTTAAGGTACAACGCAAAAGCATAGTGCACATATAGTGGATAGGAAAACACACTGTAGTAAAAGCTTAAAAATCAGTTTCTAGATATAATTTCTGCTTAGACAGCTATTGGCTTATAGAAGGTTATGCATAGATCTAGCACCGAGTGTTTGGGCAGGTTCTGGATGGGTCAACTTTATAAGTAACCGGATTTGTTGGTAACAGGTGAGCCCAAAGGCTGTTCCCATCCCTATCAGGGGAGATGCCAACCATCTCTCCTTTCTATGAACACGTGGTTGGGTCAACTTCAGTTCAGGTCATGCTCAGATTGTTAAGATTTTGGTTCAATTCCACCTTGGGTTGTGTCATTTTTGGACTCAAGTCGCTTTCAAGTCAGCTCACGTTTGGTCCAACAAATCCATCCTGTGAAGCAAAATAGCATACGATGAAAAAGCATCAGGGTGGGTTTGGTTTGTTTTGGTTTTTGGGTCCAAACCAGGCTAGCCTCTTGCATATGTCAAGTTGGGTGTGGATCCAGGTCATGCTGCTCGGGTTTCGGGTTTCGGGTCCCGGGTAAACTTTGCCACATCTAATTACAAGTTACACAAGAAGATAGTTTCAGTACCATGCCAGAAAATGTTATTAGGATATGACAATATAACATCCTAGTCCCCTAACATATTTATGTCCAGGAAATAGAAAGTAATCCAACAAACAGAAAATCAAGCTGACACATTCATGAAGGTCTCATAGCTTGGAAGCTAGCTGATATAGGATAATGTAGTAAACGATGAAAAGAAAGTCAAGAATTTCAAAATTGAACATCATATAATAGCATAGGGGTAGACTCCTCAAACAAGAGGAAGGAAGCAGATTTGTGCCACAAAAGGGTGAATTCTTGGAACACTGAAGAAAAATCTTGACAAAGAAGAATTAGTAAAGATCAACCTAAGATTTGCACAATTTGCAAACTAGGATGTATTTGTCCAAAATCTGTATAGCTGAAAAAGGCAAGTTTGGACCATTTTTTCCGGTTGGATTGTACAGACTAAAGTAAAATGTCTCTCTAAACTTCCTCTACTTCATTTCTGTGGAATGATAATAGCCTACTGTTTTTAAATCTAGGGTCAATCGGAACTAATCTCTATATAATTTTGCAATTTAGGGGTAAGGCTGCTACATCAGCCCTTCCCCCCCCCCCCCCGTTTGGGATATTGGATTTGGATTTTGCAAACTAGGATGGATATTAATTAGGATCTCCAATTTGGGGTTAGGTCACAGGACACTTTATGGGCCACATAATCACACTAATATGGTGACCACACAAAACCCTGATGTTGTGACATTAGAGTTTCCAAAAGATTCACCAAACAATGTTTGGTAAGTGCACATGGGAAGATTGACTTTGTAATCCTATTATATCCCCCTTTCCATGCGATTTTTCCAACTAAAACGCAAAAGGTCAGCTTGAGTCGGACGGACAGTGCTATAAGAGGATGGTGAAGTTTGAATCCTGGGCCCCAACACATTAGGCATGCTTTTTATTTTATCATGCATCATCATAGTCCATCCAATATTGTCAAAGAATCGGCTGCAATGCTGCTCTGCCGCATATACTAACCATTCTTGTTTTGTCATGCACTTCACCTTAATAATAGGTAAAACACATCATAATGTAAAATGCATGAGGCATCTCAAGCAAAACGCATGCTTGCTAAGGGAATAAAAGCTTGTGAGAAATAACCAGGTACTTAAACATATTTATCGTCCAAAAATACAGGCACACAGCCCAGGATAATAAGATGCACCGAGAACTTACAGCCAAAACTAGGAAGGGAATGACTTCCATAATTATTAACGTGGACTTCAATCCAATGGCACTGAAGAAACCAACTGACCCAAGCACAGACAGTATGACAACAACTACTCCCGAAAGACCAAGCAAAACCTGTAGGAAAGACACGAAGCTAATTTTTGTTATTATTAGCATTATTTCTTCAGCCAAACCTGGGCCTGGCTCAGCGTTGCACAAATCAAATTATACAAGGTCTGTCAGTTGAAGAATGGTTAGACAAAACAGAGTATTTATAGTTACATATCAACTTATTGTTTCTCTTAAGGTCAAGGAAAAGGGAGGAGGGTAGAATTCCTCAAACTTATAGTCAGAGTCAGATAAATTTCTTCGGTTCTACATAAACCTTTGAACTGGACTGATAGAAAAACAAACGCATATTAAACAATACGGCCAAGTTTCAAATGCTTCAAAGTTGAGGAAAAGCTCCAATGATGCCAAAAATTGCAAGACCTTCTGTTTAAGCATTATGTTTTAAGTTGAATAAGAATGGTAATTTGTGCAAGAGGTAAACACACTGCAGATGAGGTTAAAAGGTTGAGGTCACAAAATGTAGTCATACCTTCGATGATACCAAAAAAGACGATAAATGAGCCCTGTCTCCCAATGTCAGTGATACATAAGCAAACATCACAAGATAGCTTATCTGATACAAATAAACAAATAGAAAGATCACTGAAAACACACTCATCATTCCTGAATATGTTTATAGTCAGCGTTGCAAATTTCAGCAAGCTGCAATATATCCCTGAATACTTACTGAAATTGTTATGACATCAGCATTACTCTCTCGTTTTAGTTCATCTTCAATTGAACTTTCAGAAGAGAAAGATATAGTGAGATTGCTAGACTGCACCATTGGCAACAGCTCCTCCTGTTAATAAGAATTAAAATTCAAAGTACGAATAAGTTCATTAATATGGTGGACGTACAGAAAGGCTAAAAATAAATTGGCAACTCAACACTGGAATGAAAAGACTGAAGTTAAATAGTAGTAGCACACTGGTCCAACAAGAGGTACATAACATCATAAAAAGGAAGTCAGGGGGGGGGGAACACCATTTGAGTCAACTCCTGCTTTGGATGACACAACAACCTCCTACCAATGTGGATGCTGCTTTAAAAGGGTTTCAAAGATAAAGGTGCAAAACTACATTTTGAAATAAATTGCACAGGAGCTAGAAAAGCACAGATACATATCAAAAGAGGTAGAATACAAGACTACACCTCTCCTACTTTGGATGACAGAGAAAATGTATTATGCTCATAAATTTGTTAGGATAATTATCCATAGTTTTCTTTTAGTAAGGAAGAGAATCTATATGCAATATAGTCGCCATTCTGACTCCACCAAGGCACACCATGGAAGTTTGAACATAAAAAGAATGGAAATTATTTCAAATAGGAAAAGGGAAGACAAATTTAAAGCAAATACACAAGCCTGCCACCTGCCATGCCCCCCAGAAGGTAGGAGCTAACCTGGGAAATGCTCTCAGAACCCAAGTACTCCATGCTTGGAATCAGGAAAAGCAAGAAAAAGGGAAGACAAAGTAAAAGCAAATACTACCCAAGCCAGCCACCTGCCATGCCCCCCAGAAGGTAGGAGCTAACCTGGAAAATACTCTCAGAACCCAAGTAATCATCCATGCTCCTCCCCCCCCCCCCCCTCTTTTCAGGATGCAGATTCATCTATGCTTAGAATAGATATTAAACTAGCAAGTTCACAGTAATGCAATAAAAAAAATTTCTTTTTCTTTTCTCCTTTTTGGGTGCAAAGCAGAAAGGTTAATGCAGGAAAGTTTGAACCAAGGTCTGTGGAACCATACCCCTGCCATACCAATCCCAAAAGGAAACCCAGCAGAAAGAAGAATTTGTTTATTAACTAATATGATCAATTAATTAATCCTCCATCATTCACTTCAGAGTAAAAGATGTAACCAGATCTAGGTAAGCACTGTTACCCTACATCAGCAGCCACAGGGGATGGGAGAAGAAACAAAGAAACACAAAATCAGAGACCATAAGGAGGGGGGGGATTGCAGCATATAGAAGGATAGAGACTAGAATTTACACAATCATTACATTCACTTAATCAGAGAAAGGAACCAAAAAATGACAAAAGTTCAGTTTAAGACAGACGAGATGGAACCAAAAAATCAAACTATTGCACTTTGCAAGTAAAACCCATAGCACATAAATAGTAATCCCTCCATTCCTCAACTTGTGCTGTCTACTATGCACACTTCTACTTCAATCAACCACTACCCTTTTCGTTACATTGGTAATTTTATCATCTCATCTTAAACTCATGGCCACGGCTAGTACTAAAATTAAAACCTAACCCTTAGCTCAAATGAGATATATGATAAGGAAAAAAGAGAAACGCAAAATTTTTCAGGAAATAAAGCTCAGACCTTTGCCAACTTAATGAAAGCCCTTTCCCATTCTACGATCTTTCTGATTGCATCGCTGGACTCATCAATAATGTTGTTGACAGGGTAAGTTACCACAAACGCTGTCGCCTGCCATTTGAAAATTGAACTGAGGTCTATAATAGCTTGGCTCAATAAATAACAAATAAATAGCAACAGAAATTACCTCAGAAAAATTGTTCCCGGAGAACCCCCCTAAGACAGTGCTTGGATCGAGTGGGCCTTTAAAAGCACTCAAGCATGTATCAGCAGATGTGTAATGCTGGGACAAGGTATATTGCCCAAAAGAGTCATTATTATGAATGCAAAATGTTGAGAGCAGTCACAGTAAAATTAATTCGTAATAAAATGAGGAATCTGCACATAATCCAAACAGGGTTGGCTCAACTCGTTTGCGAAGAAAGAATGTAGAGAATAACAAGCAACCCTTGATATTAGATGGATGGAACATCAGTTGTAAAGTCACTGATGAAATCTTCAAGCAACTATCATGAACAGCAGTCAATATTTCATGACCTCCAGTGCGTGTCTAATTCACACCTGCATACTACTCTTTTTTCAGTTTTGAAATCATACATAGTTCTCACACAATAAAAAGCCTGGTTAGCATCTAGAGAGGTCCTCTTCTCCATGACCAAAGCCTTAAGAATTTTAACAATAATGGTAGCAAATCCTGCAGACAATGATATTAGATTGAACAGTGCTTCTCAAATAATTACTCCAGGTTAGCTTCCTATTTGGCACGGCCCAAACTACGAAATCCTCATTAATATTCTCTGCTTCATAGCCTCATTCCTTATATAAGCTCTTTTTATCAAAAGGACACTTGTAGAGCAACCAAAGAAAGCAACAATCCACTGTGCACTGGTGGAGTGCAGTAGTTGCATATATTCTTCACAACAAAGTCAAATGGGACACACATTCAGAAGCAACCAGAAATCGAGGAAAACTCACTAGCTACATGAGTGTTTACCGAAATTACAAGTTCGGTATCAAGGGTCAGTCATTTACAGCTGTACATTTTTTTATCTCTGCCTTACCTCCCATAGTTTCAACACGAGTATCACACGTCACTTCTGCTCTTTTATGTGCCCCCTCCTGTTTGAATGCCTAGCATACTTTGTGCCTCATTGCATTTCACTAGCTTATTTGCTAGCAAATTGCCTTCTTGAAAAACTGAAATTATTTTGGTGTGTTGCACATAACCAAAAAGTTCCATACACCTACATCTCCCCAAAACCCACTTTGGCAGGATCTACACTAGGGTTCTTGCTATAATTGCATACTTGTATTCAGCAATACAAGTGACACATATTGATTTAATCAGTATGACAAAGCACAACCTTCTTATGTATGCCCCTGAAGTCTGCACAATCAGAACCCACAGGGGGGTGTTGAAATGCTTAGACCTGATGAAATGCATACCTCGAAGCAGTACAGAGCATGTTCAACTCCTCCAGAGTAATCATAGTTGTCGGCATCCATCTGGAAATACTGTCAAAGAGAGAGAACGAGAAACGAAAAAAGATACACATTTATTTATAATGTGAAACAGGAAAAAAATTAGATTGAAAAATGCCAACATATGCTGCAATGAGCTCCGGACTTCAAAGGAAGCACATTTAAGCATCAAAAATATTAGACCTAAAAATAAAGAATGGATATTGATTATTCAATGCATGTAGAGTTCACAAAGATGTTGAATGTACAAGGGTAATCGATTGTAACCTGCAGGACACTCTGAATGGCACAATCATCCCCTAGAGGCTTTAAACAGATGTCAGTCAAAGACACCCTGCTTCCTGAATAGTTCACAGTAAGTTCATCAACCTGTCATAACAAAAGTTCTGATCATTCCAAAATAATACAGCTGACAACGCATGCAAAACTATATCAGAAATCTGTAATACCTTCTGTTGTATTTCAAACAGCAACTGTATATTATCATCCGTTACTATACTGGGAGATTTCCCAGTCAGCGGATCTGGCTTTGTTGCCAACATAACCTGGCAATAGTGAACCACTCAAATCCAACTTGTAAACAAGAATGAAATACACACAAAACTAACGTCGCTGCCCTCAATACACATTGCCCAGTTTACAAATTGACTACATGTATACTTATATCCTGATAAAAAACGATGGAGCATGGCACAGGCAAGGGACAATCCATAAATCTTTAATCACTAATGATAGTACTGCAAGGAAAAGTTGAAAGGAATATCACACCTGTTCAATCCTATAAAAGGGTGCCAAGTGACTGTCAAAGAAATGTTTTTCTTCTGCCGCCTTACTTCCAGGACCTACCCACAACTAGAGCAAGAGAGATGTTAAAATGCCACAGAATCTGCCAGAAATACCAAGTTGCCTACTATAGAACACACTGATTTATTCAACATCTGCATGAGATGTGCTTCAATAAATTCAGGCCAATGGGTGATTACATTATACTATGGGCATGTTCTTTTCTTGTGATAAGTACTTATCGGTGCTTATTGATTAATCATGCCAAATCTTGCTAAAAGATGCCGAATCATATTGAATCATGCTGAAACATGAGTAATCATTGCTGAATCATGTTGAAACATGCTGAATTGTACTGCATGGATTTATATCTAATTGTAATTAAGCCTATAAATGTATTTATAAAGTTGTTTAAATGTGTATGCATTCAATATGAGCTATGGTAAATGCATAATCATTTAGGAATGACTTCTTTGATATGTATAAATGTATACTGAACAAATATTTGCAAACATATCTACTATTTGAAGCCGTTAATATTAACACAAAAAAATTTCATGTATTGTTAGATGTAATGCATTGCATCATTAGTTCAATGTTGAAAATATTTGTAATTAGAACTACCAAAACACAGATTCGGGTAGTTATTAGAACATCACAAGTCGACATTACAAATTTAGGATGAAGCATCCGGCACGTCCGCTACATTAATTATTATAAATTGGAATTGGAAGTTGTTGGTAAAATAATCAATTTTTTATTACAAATATTTTTCAAAAAAATGTATATCAATTTCTTAGGTGTTTAAAACAATTATGCAGTTTTAGAAAATTAATGACAAACTTAGGTAGTTAAATAATAAATTATTTATTCAAATTAATATGCATTTTAAAATTACAATGCAATAATAAACCCATTTACATTAGTAGTAAAATAAGATCAATCATTGATGCTAATGATAAATACTTATTATAAGTTGAAAAGAACATGCTCTATGTGATACAGAAAATTGAATATGCACCAGACAGGAGATAGAAACATTCATGTATTCACCAATTGAGCTTAAAGAGACAAATACCTTCTCCGGTCGAGTCTCAACGTTGAAACGAAACAAGCCCAAGCAAAGGATAAGAACAATGGCAATTGAGGAGCACAACACAAGAATGGGATTTCTTGCAACCCATAGTCCATATCTCCTGCAGGAGGTTGAAACAGAGAGTCATTAAATGAATTATAGATGTATCCCAACTATAGCTGGGTTGAGAAAGTAAAAATCCAAAAGAAAAACACAAAAACCAAAAGGAAATGAAAATACTAAAGGGAAATGGATCATGCACACCTAAAAACATCAGCCATCAATCCTTGAATGGTAGATTGAAACTGCGGAATTGATGCAGAAACCTGATCATTGGGTAATAGAGACCATGTAAGAAAGTACAAGAAACGCCAGCTTCATGATGAGATACAGCGGAAAACAAGCAGATTTTATATGCACTTTGTTGACGGTTCTCCAACTACTGAAAAACTTAAGCTCACATGTTTCTGTTTAAGTTCCTTATACGTGCAAGTTTACCAACTATTATTTTATTTAGAACGAGACCGGAACACTCAAGGTTTGATAGAAAAATTGTGCATTAGCGAACTTGCAAGAATACCATAAGGAATGAGCTGAAACAAGTTAAAAAGGCCGCTGTCTCTTCTCGTTACTAAAATCCTCCTGCTAAAACTGTTCGGATAATTTAAAGTAGATAATACGAAAGAGAAACAACTAGACACACACATGACACTCAAACAAACTAAGGAATGAGAGAATCAGTGACAGATAAACACTTTTGACAATATTGCGCATAGGAAACTTGATCCAGATGATATATACTGAAAAACACCAAAGCCAGAAGCATATCAAAAACGTTATATTGAGTAACTGAGAACTAATGCAGTAACTGTGTTAGCAATAAAAGAAAGGAATTCAATATTAGTTCAATTTCGTGATCTGGCCGACACATACTCACAAGTGAACAATTATCCCAACGCAGATATCATAAAGGGCTACTAGGGAATGTAATGAACCTTCTGGACAACGTTATCATCAGTTTCCTCCTTGACTGAATCAATTTTATCCAACAAAGGCTTCCCACTAGATGGAAGCTCACTCCTTTCAGCGTTCCCGTGAAAGAAGCCCCATCCAAGAAATGCTGAGACCAGTAAAATATACAGCATGGACATTGAAAAATCAATGCATTTCACCTGCAAGTATCAGGTACCAAATCATAAGCACCACCAGGATAAAGAAACAAGCTGAGTAATAACTCCATCAGAGTCATAAAAAACGTCAAAACGTCATATGACTATATGAGAGTTTCCTTATCAAAAAAAATATATATATGACTATATGAGAGCTTAGTCAAACAATATCAGGCACAAATGAGCAACAAAACAGTCTTTATTCACATTACTATTCAAACCTTGAGGGAACCAATTTTAACTGTGCAGGAATCCTTTGTCTGTGAATGAGGAGGTTCCAAGCTAGAGCATACTGGTGCTGAAGGGCAATCACCACATGAACAGCCCAGCAAAGTGTCATTGCAGGAGTAGACAGACACATTCATAAGCTTCATTCCGGATGATTTAGGAACACTTGTCCGGAAATTAATGGTGTAGGGGGATCCAGGCATGCCTAGTTCTGCCTGCTGACCAATGAATGCAAACCATTCTGGAAAACCAATGGATTGATAAGCATTCATTTCTGGAAAAAGGAGTCTCACACAAGGACGAGATGTAAACACTGGGAAAATACACGACCAGTGATCAGATGCTCATACTTCAACCTACCCAAAAAAACAAAGGGGCCGGCTGATCCATCGGTATTTATTCTACCCAAGATGGCAGCCCAAACTGTCCAAGTAGGTGCCATTGCACCACCATAAGAAATACAAATAATACTAGAAGCACAAAATAGAGAGGTATTAAGTAGGCAAAAAGTATAAAAGAGGAAAAAGATTTACCGGTAAAAACAACAAAGGGTCTAGATTCCAAAAGACTGCATCAACACTAAGAGAAAGAAAGAAAAACCAAAAGAGGGGGGAAAGAGAGCATCTCCAACTTCCTTTCATGTGGGCTATTGTGAAGGTGAAATTCCTAAGAAATTGGATCTCCCTCCCCTGGAGACAGAGCGCATTAATAGCCAAAGCAGTAATCAATCCCCCTAGTATGACAATCTTTCACACCTCCTAATTCCTGGGACTGTATAGCAACTAAACTGCTCTAATTATGCTATTCAGCTACTGCTTGGAGAGCAGCAAAATATTGATTGGCAGCTGAATTTAGGGATAGTCCTAAAATTAGCAAATTTTCCCCCTGTATCCCTGTATATGTTCTCTTCAATCTTAAGCAAGCAGGTCACATCCACAGCCATCAAGACAACGAATAAAGAAACTACCAATTCAACAAGATTTTCCCTGCTCGCCTAATGTGAAATTGTAAAATTTTCTCCAAGCCCACACCCTCATGCATGTTCCTGTGCACATGTGAACATATGTATATTTATCCCACGCAACAGAGTAAGAGGACAGGATGATAGATGGGGAAGTTGCATGTATTGTTGAAGTGATGAAAGCCATCCCACCTTTATAATTCTTGGCGCCAGCCCCAACAAAGTCTATGGCTCGTGTATTCATACTTCCAAATTTTACATCCTTGCAGGAGTTATATAACCCTTCCCCAAAATCTTCTGACACATAAAAGTCAATGCCATCTACGGTCAAGTTGCCATTGACCTGAGAAAAAGGTTAAAACTTAATTAGTAAGACCAAAAAAAAAAGAAAAAAATTGGCCTTTGCTTTATGAAGACAACCATATTCAGACAAGAACAATAAAGAAAACCAATTTCTATGGGAACCAAATAGCCCACTTTATGCATGAAAAAGAAGGTGCATAATGTGCAAATTACAAGCTAAATGTGTAGCTAGCTTTGTGAACTACTCTCCCTAGTAGAAACTCTGGGCAAAGCTCCCATGTCCATTCTAGCTCATGTGAGAAACCCTTTTAATTTCACCTACCCAAAAAAAGTAAGTACTGTCTAGGTGGCTTCATGAACTAACATCTCCAGGTGGAAACTATAGGCAAAGCTCCCAAGCTCCCTTCTAGCTCCTGAGAGATACCCTTCTCCTTTTTTGTTCCCCAGTAAGTAATCAAGAGCTATATTGAATGGACACCAAGGGGATGTCACCCATGTACAAAAGAGATACCCCTCTTCTTTTATGACAAGTGAAAGATATAAAATATACAAAGGGACAAGAACCAAGAACACTGCCCCCTTGTGGGGAATAATGAATGATATATCTGGTTGAGACGAAAAATTGCTAACACCATTAGCATTGCACATGTCCCTCTTCAAATTGGGAAGAGGAATAAATATACTGCCGGAGGGAGCTGCTATGCCAGCTCCAGAAGTAAACAGACAACAAATCATTCAACAGATAACTAACCTTGGCAGTGGAAGTAACATTGATGAACAAACTCTGATTTGGGGAGCAAGAAAGCTCGCAGAAAAGATTCAGGAAGTTCCTCAAGCAAGCCGGGCAACCCACCAGTAAAGGAATTGCCTGATGTCAGATACAAAAATTCAATGGTTGATTTTTCAACGGCAAAGAAAACTGAATGTAAAAAATGCAGAAGCAGGTGTTCACAACCTGGAAAACCAAAACTCAGTGTTTATCTCCCAAGATTCCATCACTAAGCTCCTCAGGTACTAAGCATACATGTCATGCAAAAGTGCTAAAATGCAAGGTAGGAATCTGTTCTTACTTGCTGAACTTGCCCCCGCAATGTGTCAAATTGGTCTTCTGTACAACATACATTCCCACTAATGGTAGGACACAAACTCTGAATTTTTGCAGAAAAAAGATCATCTGGCTGCAAGGATGACAAAAATTGCACTCAGCGAAAATTCCTCTTAGTTTCAAAAACATCTTGGGGGGGGGGGGGGGAACCATATGTGAATGCTTACCTCAACTGAAGGACTATTGTACGGGCAATTCAAAACTTTCCCATCACTACGTTCTCCACAAATATCATACATAGCACAATATTCTGCAGAGTGTTTTTCCCTATGAAACAGATAAAGTTTCGTATTACAAATTTGATGCTTACCAGTAACAATCTCACAAGAACTATTACGTTAGGATGGCTATAGTGGCAAAAACTATGCTATCTGTCATACTATATAAGCAAGGTTGTTAAACCTTGAAAGGTTGTTACAATGCAACAGCATATTGGTAATCGGTTACACTTCCTGGGCCATACCTATATTGAAATCCTAATGAACTGAAATGTCAAATAAGCAGTTAAGCGCAAGAAATAATCTGTCCATTCTCGGTTTCTTTTTTCAATGTAAAGCAGTGACGTACAACACAGAATCATCCAGTGGAATCCCAGCCAGGCCAAAAGCTATGAACTTTGCTATGGTAGAATTCCCCCATGAACTTCAGCAAACTTGGTTTAAAGAATCCAAGTTTGATTCTCATATACTGAACATGCTCAATAACACCAGCTAGTATGGGTTGCGCCTTCGCAAGGTCCCAACCAATTTGAAACCGGGAAAACGCCAGATGTAGGCTGCTCTACCCCCACATATAGAAAAACTGACTCCCAGAGACCTACAAATGCTTTGTCACGCTCATTTCCATAAAATATCGTCCTTAGTGGGAACTATAGTCTAACCTTACCAATATGATTCCTTATTTTCTTCCCAAGAATGCAGACCAAGTCCATGATTGGTATCTCTACCTTAATCAAACTACATGAATAAAAAACCTTCTATCCACTTCTTAAGGGGCAAAAAAAGTCACTTTTTTTCCTTTTTTTTTTCTTTTTTTTTCTTTTTTAGGCAAATATTTTTTAAATCTTATAGTGGACTTCATCCAAATGCCACACCAAATAGTTATGTTCTTCTTTGGCATCGAGTAATAAACATAAAATAATAGAAATGGTCAATTTGAAGTTTACAGGTAAGGTTACATACATCTTACCCCAGCCCCTCCCCTAACACTGTGCAGATGGAAGTACAACCCAAGTTATCCACTTGGTAAGTGTTATGAATCAAGAAGTTTATCAAATTACCATCCAACAAATTTGTTTGATTGTCAAATATGCTGTCAGCCGATATTACAAAGCAATGTTTTTGTCCAATCAGATGAAAGTTTGTTGTAATGTCTACATGTCATCAGAAAGACCAAGTGAAGCAGACTTTTCACTTAATGCTTTCACAATTTTCCACGTCATCTGGAACTCATAATTTTCTTAGATGATTTTACACCTGCAAACAGACTGATGACTTTCGTGAATAATAAAGCTATTTTGTGCACAACAAATTCTCAAGTATCTACAATCACCATTTCACCAAAAAGGTACTACATTTATTCGTTTCCTTTATGATAGTGCTTAACAGGATGCCCTTAAGGATTTTTCACAGCACTATTAGAAATTAATCCCTTCCAAGTTCGGGAAGTGGGGCTACAAAAAGAACCAATTATACAAGTAGAGTCCCACATTAGGAGAATCTTATAAGAGACCATAACATGTGGGATGGCAAAAATGGAGGAACGCAACTAGAGCAAGATCCCAGCAAGATTAAAGGGGAGAGTTTATTGTATCGTCCTCAATGTAAAACCCAGATGATTTGATCGCATCAAGAAAATGGGTACATATGCTCCCAGTGCAATTGTGTGTGAAGATTGACAATGGAGAATGTAGAAGGGGTAAACTTTAGATGAAGACTATAGAAGAATTGATGAAGTCATTAGACATGACATAAGACATTTGCAGCTTACAAAGGACATGCCTCATATACGAAGCTTTTTGGCGGTCTAAGATTAGAGTCATTTGTCTTAGATAGTTGATATGAGTTTAGACTTGTAGGCCTTTGGCACTGACTTTGTATGGCTCTGAGTGTTAGCCGATTAAAGAGACTCGGGTTCAAAGATTGATGGTGGCAAAGACGAGGATGATCAGGTAGATGTGTGGCCATACAAGATTGGATAGAATTGGAAATAAAGTTATCAGGGAGAAAGTAGAAGTGGCACCCATAGAAAATAAGAAAAGGGAAAGAAGACTCTGATGATTTGGTCATATCAAGAAAAGGTATCTCAATTCACCTACAGCATTCGCCTTCCAGAATGTAAGAGGAGAAGAGGAAGGCCAAAGAAGAGCTAGAGCGAGGTGATTAGATAGGACTTCAGATAACTGGAATTTACGAAGAACATGGACCACGATAGAATTTTTGGAGGTTTAGTATTTGAGTCTTAGATCTTAAAGAAATATGTTGTTTACACTTTCACCATTTAGTCTCTTAACAATCATTGTCATTGTGTGATTTGTATTATGTAGTATTGTGGTCTGTCTAGCTTCCTGGTATTTTTAATATTATAGTGTTGCACCTAATTTTCATATGGCTTATGTATTCATTTGGTATTTATTGTTGTTTGTTATATATATGTAATAATTATGTTTTCAAATATGTTTCAAGAGATTTTAATTCAACAAAACGTTCTCTGAAAATTCGTATATAGCTCTCTTAGAATTTGTCACTTTGCTTGCACGAATGCCTCTAGGGATAAGACCACCTACGTCTGAATCTCCCTAAATCTAACGAAAGTGGGACCCACACTAGGAGGAGTTGTTATTATTGTCCTTCTTGTTGTTTTTTTAATTTTATGTTGCTTGATATTGTAACACCCCAAGCATGTGTGAATGTGTGACTCATCAAAAAAAGTATGTGTGAATGTGTATGAGAGGATTGTGTGACATAAGGCCAGTTTAAGTGAAGGATATCAAGTTTATGACGTCCTATGCCTATAAGCCACAAGGCCTTCTCTATTTGGGTTCGATTGGCCATAAGTTATGGGCCAACTGTTGAAGTCCACACATTAGTGGAGTGGGATGTGTTGTGTGGCTTGGGCTAGTTTGCTAAATTTCGTAAGAGAACCAATCGCGTCTGCGAAAGAAACCGGGGGCAAAGGTAGGGAGGGCTAGAGCCGCCGGAAGCTGACATTACCTAGGGAGATCCGAGGCTCGCCAAAACGTCCCGCTCTTTACGCGGCAGAGTTTGTAACATCTCAAGTATGCGTGTGAATGTGTAGAAGGGAATTGTATCCCACATTATCAATTTAAGTGAAGGATATCAAGTTTATAACATCCGATGGCTATAAGCCTATCAACAAGGCCTTTCCCTTTTTGGCTTGATTAGTTGTAAGTTATAGGCCTAATTGACTCCCCACATTAATGGGTAGTGTTGTGTGACCTACCTGGTTTGTTATAATACTATTATCAAATGCTTCAATTACCGATCTTGTCTTTTTGAAAGGGTCTTTAACTTGTAAAAATTTTTTTTTTTGGTATAAATATATTTTCTTTTTTGGGGTCTTGTGAAATTGGTCCTTTGCCTGGACGTGCAAGGCTACCTACATGGGGATTTCCCTATACCACACAAAAGCGGGGGGGGGGGGGCAAGGAGAAGGTCGCCATAGCTACTTCTCCTATTCCCAATCTGTATAAGATGGAACCTCAGTTAGGCTTATTTTCATGGCCCTTGGTTCAACTTAGGTTCACTCCTTGGATATCTCTAACACCAACATGAACAAGAATATGGCGAAATATGAGCTTACCAAAGTGAGGAATCGGAAAATGGAGATAACCCAGGGTCAGCGTTCATGAAATGAAGGAAGGGCACCTGTGCAGCGCAGATCATAAGCATCATCACGAATTCAATTACATGTCGGCACATGATTCAATTACCCCCAAAAAAAATCATACCAGATATATGCTTTTTAAATAAGCAGAGAAAAAATTCGCCATTTAATTTTTGTTTCGTGAACAGCAGAGTAGAAAATTTTGATCGAAATGAGAATTCACCTGAATCATAAGAAGGGTAACCAAGAATCCCAAAGAAGTCATGGTCGCTCTCTCGCATAACCCGCCTGCTGTGAAATGAGTGCCGGAAGAAGACGCAGGAACGGAAAAAGATGAAGCGATGGCAGCTAACAGGTTAGGTTGCAGGACAGTAAGAGGGAAGACAGCAAAGGAGATAGAGTCAAAAGTAGGGAAACCAAAGTCAGACAGAAATGGGAAGACAGCACGGGTGCCTACATCGAGTCAAGAGTTCCGCAGAAGTATCATTGAATTATTAATTCAAGCAAAAACAAGCAAAAATTATTATAATATAAACAAAAAAAAGATTTTACTAGTATTATCGCTGTTGTTGTTATTGAAAAAAATATTATTATTATTATTATTATTATTATTATTATTATTATTATTATTTGTTTGTGTGGGATGATATGTTTGGGTGGGACTAAGGCCATGTTCTTTTTTGCGTTTTGGATGATTTAGTTAATAGTTTACAGTTTCTTACATCTCCTTACATCTTTAACATAATTCTTCCAGTTTCTTACATCTTTTTACATCTGCTTACACCTTCTTATATCTTTTTACATCCCATCTAGATTTTTGTATAACATTCATTTATTTTTGTTCTAGTAATTACATAAATATGTATATAATTTTTAATTATACTACCAATATACAGAACTTGTGAACATGATATGCGCAACATTCATATAAATATTAACAAATTATATTTAACAACGTAAATTATGTTTGGTTTTCGGCATGAACAATATATGTTATTATAGATGCAATAAGCGAACATCTTATTACATCCCGTAAAGATTTTTGTATAACATTCATTTATTTTTGTTCTAGTAATTACATAAATATATATATTTTTTTTAATTATACTGCTAATATACAGAATTTGTGAATATGATATGAACACAACATTCATATAAACATAAAAACAGAATTTAACAAAATTATATTTGAGTTTCGGCATGAATAATATATGTTATTATAGATGAAATAAGTGAACATGCTTTTAAAATTATAATATAAAGCCTTGTAAAATTCCTAGGAAATTAAATATTGATCATGCATTTACATTTAAAATTGTTTACTTAAAATATGATTCATTTTAAGAGTTGTATTCAATTTTGTGATAATTTTGGGGGGGTATACTTTGCTTATTGGAAAATCAAACTAATGAAATGTAGGAAATCACCTCAAATTTAGGAAATTTTGATTGAAAAAATTTGTGGAATTTAATATATTTTATTGTTGTTTAATTTACTTGGTTAAGGGCTTATTTTCAATAAGTGTATTATTTTAATATCATTGTTTCTCATCCAAAATGTTCATTGTAAGATAAACAAATTTTGTTTCAATAATATTAAGAAATCATTTGTTACTGATGGTATCAAATTTATTTCCTAAATATGTCTAATATATTGCACGTTATTTCACAAATCATATATTAAACATCAATAATGTATATACATGTCTACAAGTTATACTATACAACTTTTCAATATTTTAACAACTCCTTACATCTATCCTACAGCTTTTTACAGTTTTTCACATCTGCTTACAGCTCTCTACGTCTTCTTACATCTTCTTACATCTTCTTACATCTCCTTGCAGCTCCTTACAACTCATTACATATCCTTACATCTTTTTACATTTTTTGACAACTTACAATTGTATCTTATCGTGGGGGGAAAAAAAAGACCCAAAATTAATTGGTTAGCACAGGAATGAACTTACATTTTTGTCTCACTTATAACTTCAAAATTTACTATTAGTGAATAAGCTAATTTTACTCCCCAAAACAGCTCAACTCCCAACACCCTACGCCATGTAGAAGTCACTTTGTAAACACAAATTTTAAGTGTGAAATGTGTTAGACAGGAATTTGGATACAGGATTGAATCTTTGTATTGATTTGAATGCGTGGGTACAATTTATATTGAATACAATGAATATGATCCTCTTATTCGATCTCCTTGTTGAATTTGAATGAATTTTGGCTTGAGATATGGCCTTTAAGGATTGATCTCAATCAAGACAAGTATTTGATCTTCAAGGGAGGACGGCACACACTCGATGTGCTTATTGTCTTCCATGAAAGAGAGAATATTTGAGTGTTTGATGAATTCTTCAAATTTTTCAACCATTTTCCCAACTTTGAATCAAGGGGGTAGGGACCTATTTATAGCAAAGCTTCCCCTTCCCCCTTGAAAGTCAATATGGGTTTGACTTGGGTTGTGGGCCTTCAAGCGAGCCTCATCTTGGATCGCTTTAACTTAAAAGTTATTTGCTTGGACTTTGAAATTGATTTAGAAGTCTCTCGGGCTTAGGCCGGGCATTAACTAGGAAGTTGTCTTGAGTTTTGACCGAATGTTGTTGACACGAGAATCGTTTGATGTTTGACTTAAGAGTCGATTTAGGTTTTGACATTTGACCTGGTAGTCAGCTTAGGCTTTTGACCATTGACTTTGACTTTGACCTGGTTTCAATCGTGCATTGACTTGAAGGTCGTTCGAGCTTTAGGTCGTTCGAGCTTTAGGTCGTGGTTTGACTTGGTAGTCGTTTATTGGCCCTGGATTTAAGCTTGACTTGAGAGTCTTTTGACCAATTAATTAATTTGATTTAATTTTGGTACGACACGCATGACTGCATGAGCATATTTACTTTAGGCCCAGAGGTGTCTATGGACACCTCTTGCCCAATTTTTTTTTCTAATTATCCGTTTGAAAAGAGAAATGATAATAAAGTGATTGACACCCCTAGAAATGACCCAAAAATATACTCTTGTTGTTTTGTATTGTAATAGCACGACCTTAAATCATGTTCATTTATTTAATTAAGTCGTATTATTAATTTTTCACATTTATTTATCTCATTTAATAATCTCGGTTGGGAGAATTCAATTTTGGATCCCACTGTGCAATTCAAGTTTCATTTACCGTATTAATTTTGGAAAAATTGATAGTAGGCCTCGATAATTATGATTTAAAAGATTAAATTATTTCTCATGACATCACATTTAATTTCGAGTTTTGGAAAAACAAAATTTAATTAATCGCACCCGGTTTGATTTTTTTTCCCGAACCCAGAGTTCAGTTAAGGCCAATTTCGGCCTAACAAGTTTCTAATCAATTTGCTTCGCTAATTAACATCATCATGCCCTAATTACAATTAGCAAGATTTTTTTTTATAGCTAAAATCTCAGCCAAGTTTACTTGGATGATTTTCATCCAAGTAAACCAAGCTAGCAAAGGCAAGACTAGTCTTCCTCTCCATTTCTCTACCCCCATGGGCAGCCCTTGCTGCTGCCACCACATCCACTAGCCACCACCCACAACGCACACAAACATCAACCACCACCTCCATCTTCATATATTCAAGTTTCAAGTGAGTAAACCCTGACTTTATCTTGTTGTTTTGATTGTGTTTTGGATTTTGATTCTTGTTTTTTATTATTAATCATGTTGTTTTGATGCAATAAAGAGTTATTTTGATGTTGTATTGGTTGGATCATCTTGAATTAAAGAAAAGATGGAGGGTGTTAATGTTCATGCAAGTTTAGGGTGTGATGATGGATTTTGATTGTTCTAAATGACATTTCGTGATCTTTGGCATTGGTAATGAATATCAAGATATTTATGTTGATTTATATAAGTTAAAGAGTGATTTTAGTGGGTGGTTATGTGAAAAAAGGATTGAAAAATGTGATTATTGAGCAGTAGACAGACCTGAAACAGGGGTCATTTCGGGAGAAAAATGGTATCAATTGGCACATCAAACATTCATGAAATTTGGTGTAGTGAATCTTGATGAGTTAGCTTTCAACAGACTCTGGAATTACTCAATTTCGAGTTGTGTGGACAAAGTTATGACCAATTTACTGAAGATTGTGCAGAATATATCGAAACTGGGAGCATTTGTGAACAAGGGATTTTACGGAAAAACTGGTATTGATCGGGTCATTGAAAAATTATTATTTTTGGTATGTGGATATATAGATCAATGAGTTATCTTTCAAATGCCTTTTGAATCACCTTAATCCAAGTTATGTGGAAAAAGTTATGGTCGTTTTGCAACGACTGCACAGATTGGACTGAAGTTGCGCACGGTTGTGTTCTAGCCAAATTTTAGGGACCTTACTATGTGAATCATCTTTTGTGTTCGCAATGAAAGTTTTAGAGGACTTTGTGAGTTTTTCATATTGGAGTTTTATATCTCAATTGGAGTTCGGGAATGAAAGATATGAATTTTCTAAAGTAGATTATCAAATGGTAATATGGCGGAAAAAAGAAATCGTGACATTTGGAAATATCATCTGAAGTTTCTATCTAATTATGGGTATTGCAAGGAAATTAAAAGGTTTAGTGAGTTCAACAAGTTTGATTAATGTATAGAAGCTTATTTGGGTTGGAAAACCGAGTTAAATGAGCATGAAAATGGATTTTGAGAAGTTGGCAGAGTAATGACTAAAATCAGTTCCTATTGGACTCAGTTAGGGTTATTTGAACTTTTATGAACCTCACAACACCTCTCTTGACATTAAGCCTTCTATTATCCATTTCAAAAGTATTACACTTTCCATTATTCATTTCAGAAATACCAGAAACCCATATTTAATTTATATCAATTAAAATCTTTTCATTGTCACCTCAATCATTTCAATTTGGTCTATTTTATTTCAGTTAGTTGTACTTCAAGTTCAATAGCCCTAATTGATTTATTTTTCAAATCATTTTGTTGTAACTTATCTTATATTGAATTATTGGAATTGTGGAAGCTTTTAATTAATCAATTTCCATTAAGGGTGTGTTTGGTAGGGGGAAAAATCATTTTCCCGAAAAATAATTTTTTCATTTTACGTCGTTTGGTAAAACAAGGAGGGAAAAATCATTTTACCTCATTTGAAGAAAATTGTTTTTCCTTGAAAAAGTAGAGAAAATGATTTTTCAAGTCCAATTTTCGTTGTCCAATTTTGTCGCTTGTTCTATTTTTTTTAATTGTCCTTATAATCACTCTATTTTCATTTTCATTTTGTCTCTCATTCTTTCCCTCTTCTTCATGTTCATCATGTTCATCGATGATTTCCATCGTTAATCTCTGTAATTATTTATTGAGTTATCTGATCTTGTTACAGTTGCCATTTTGAAAAACTTCGCAATCTAAGACACTCATTGTCTTCCCATTCGTCATTTTCTTTAATCTGAATTTAATATCACTCAAAGTCAATTGGATAATCATTGGGAATAGTGAAAAAATTGAGATTCATTAATGTTGACTATCTCTTTTGCTGGGTTTATTACTGAGTATATTTCTTACTGATGTTTTGGGTTTGATTTTGAAGAGGAGAGAGAAACAGAATTCGTTGGTTGGGTCGGGTCAGAGTATTGAGTAGGGAAGGGGGTTGACGGTAAAAAGAAATGAAGTGATGACAGAGGTTTGTTATATCAAATGGCAAAAAATGAAGTGAAAAGAAAATGATTTTCCATTATACCAAACAACTGAAAATGTAAGTGGAAAATCATTTTTCTTGGGAAAATATTTTGCATGGAAAATGACTTTCCCCCTTACCAAACACACCCTAAAGTTACAAATTTCGGGAGTAAATATTGTTTACTAACTGCTTTTACCTATAATTACATTTCTTTAGCATAATCAGGGCCTAGTCTATCGTTTCCATTGTGCATAAGTATTATCAAGTGAAATATCATTTTAAAGACTTCAGGTACGTCAATTGCTTGTATCTCTAGAAATCAGACTGTATTTATCAAAGTTATCATGTTTCGGTAAATACATCAATGAATCAGTTTACACAGTAATTTGTCATTTAATTGGTGACCCCGTCAGTTATCATCTATAGGGCATTCGTCATTTAGTTACCCGCGTCGCTGGTCCCCCGATCGGCTTGACAGGTGTACACTTATTCATAGATTGTAACAGTATAAAGGAGTTTACTATCAGATAATAACTAGCAATGTAGTTTTACATTTATTTCATCAACTGTTTTAACTTAAAATGAATTGCAAAGCAGGCCCAACCAATGTTTCAATGATCATTTAACAATATAGGAATGCATGTACTGAGTTTCGGCTCACAGTTCGAAATGTTTTTCATGTTTTGTTTTAGGCAAATCCTCAAAGAATCGTCTTCATGCTAGTAAACCAGCAGAAGAGAATAAGTTGAGCAAGGGAATCTGGATGGATCAACCCTGGTACAATGCATGCATATTTTTAGAGCTGTATATTGAAATCTTCAGTGGATGGAGATGCAGATTATATGGTGAATTGTTTTTATTATAGTGTAAAAACCTTATGTTGGTTAACAGTTGATTATCTATGGATTGATCATGTGTGTATGTATATGATTGAGGCTATGCTTAACTATGTTATTTATGATACTCATGTTTCAAGCCTTGTCATTTTGGGCGATGGTAATACCCCTATCATTGGGTTGTTTATATTATAATTAATGGATTTATTAAAGAAAATACAAGCAATGAAACATGTTTAATTTGGGGGCGTTACATGCATCAACTCCAACTGGCCCAATCGCTTTTTCATTTTTTTAATAAATGTGAGGGTAGCAACAAAATAGCTTTAGGAGTATTTTGTCCTCCCTCTTTCTCTCTCCTCTGGCTCGAAGACTCTCTGGCCATGGCTACCAGTACTAGGAGGCAACAGGTGGCTCACCTCAGTGGCTAAATCGGTCGCTGACCATTGGCGCAGCAAGCCGGTGACCATCGTCACCACCCATCATCGAACTTCAAGGCTCTCCGGTCTGCTCTCACTCTCAATCCTCAATCCTTTTCGGTCTTTGACACTTTTCTCAATCCTTATATCGGGCAGTATAAGCGCTCAGTTGACAGCTTGACACCCACAGGATTGGAGACTTCAGCCTTGGACCCACGCCGCCGCCACCCGCTTATTGAACACGCTTGGTAACCAGTTAAGGCTTCATCTTGAACCTTTCCTTTTCATGCTTGAATTGCTTCTCAGTTGGCTAATTTTTCAGTTGATGGAGATTTAAATGATGATTTCTAATGAAATTGCTTGGTTAGTTGGCTAATTGCTATGTGTTCTTCCATTTGGTTTGTAGTGTGCTATTGTGGATTTGTGTTTTACTTTGTTGAATCTTGATGTTATTGAATCAAGTCTATACAAGAATCGAATACATTTTGGTCTCAACTCTTGCTATTTGGCAATTCCTTGGATCTTGGTTGCGGGTCAAGTGCTTGTTAAATGTTATGTCACTGTCTCGTGTTCTTATTTCGTCATTTGAACTAGGGTCTAATATTGTCACTTGATTTAATTAAGTTTTACAACATGTCGCAATCGTTTTACAATATGTCACAATCTTTCATTTAATTTTTATCCATAGCTGAGTTTCATATTTAACTTAATGAGAAGTTGATTTATAGCCTTGTAATATATTGTTTGATTTCATAGTTGAGTTTTTCTATTTCTTTAATGTAAGTTTTATACAAATTGATCTAATTCCGTTTTAAGATATTTAAAAAAGAAAGCAACATGAAAAAAGGAAGAAAATAACGCTCGTAGACGGACACCCCTGATTTGAAAGTTTAGATCTGCCACTAACGACACACAAATATTTTAATGCCTACATACTTAATAAAAAAAATAGTTACATTATATATAAATTGACTCCCAAAAAGAATTTGCTCGCCACTTCCCCCATTACAAGTGAAAAACTTACATTTGTATTAAAAAAAGAATGTCTTAAATAGACAAATAGCCACTCCCCCATCACGAAATGTGGGGAAAACATCATCGAACAAACCATATTTGAGCAATATGGAAGATAAAGGGGCAATTACATGCATATTTCCGTGAGTATTTATCTACACCTCGTTTGTCTGTTTCTTTGAGAGCAGCTATGAGGACAGATTGAGCCACCACTAGAGGCCCTCCTAGGCACCTTAGGTTTCTCATTGATGACCTCCATTTTCTCTAGGGTCTCGAGAACTTCTTGCATCGAGGGTCTCAATTTTGGCTCTTGTGCCAAGCATTTAAGGGCAAGTTCAGCTGTCTCGATAGCGGCTTTGGATGGATATTTACCCTCCAACCTTGTGTCCACAATACTCTTCAACTTCCTCTTATTTGACAAGTATGGTTTGATCCACTCCACCAAGGTTTCCTTCCCAGAAGGTCGAGTTGTGTCGAGGGCCCTTAACCCCGTGAGAAGTTCCACTAACACTACACCAAATCCATACACGTCACTCTTGATGTATAGATGCCCTGTGTGATCACAGTAAGGATATATGTCAGAGCTTCCCCTAGCCACGCAAACTAATTTGTACCTAATTACCTTATTGTCTTTGACCTAGATAGTCCATTAATTCAATTTGACCTAAACCGAATGGATCCCAACACAAGAAACCCATTGTCGGCTCTACGCTTGGGCAGCAGGAAGCGTGCAATAAATTACCTGTGGCAATATACTCTGGTGTAGCATAATCGTACGTTCCCATCACCCTTGTTGTAATAGGGGATTGACTGGCAGAAGGGCCCAATTTTGCCCAGCCAAAGTCCGATATCTTTGCACTGTGTAACGCCCCCAATTGCTAATGCTGATTACCTTAGCTTAACCATAAAATTTATCAATTTGTAGCGGAAGACTTTTGTTTTGAAGGGAGGCGTTACCGCCGTTCCGGAGTGGAACAAGGCTATCTCAATTACTAAACTTTTGAAATTATCCCAAAATAAATATTTGTCTCTTCATATTGTTTGTTTTCCATGCGATGACTCGATATGCCAATACTGAATATTATTATCCTCAGATTTCAAAAGAATAGCAACACACCATCTCCGACTTACTAACTTATAATCACTGTGAGCACTGACTAGCTAGCGATCCATAAATGTCAATTGTTGTGCTGCTTCCTGGCTGCTCAGAAGGATGACTATTCATTTTTTCCCATACCTAAAACAGAAAACATGAAAACATGCGAATGATGAGCCGAAGCTCAGCACGTACATTCATATGCAGTAAAATAAGTTTATGTTAAATTGGTTGGGCCGGCCGCATTTCAAAATATTTTAGTTTGCAATCAGGAGAGAGAGAATGTATAAGTAAATTTGCTTTGGTGGTTCTTATCTGAAAGTGGACCCCTTGTTGGTGTCTGTTGCGATCTTGAAATAGGTGCACACATCCCAGGCCGATCGGAGAGCACGAGTTGCAGCTGCGCGGGTAAATTGAGGGGCATAAGCCCTGATGATTGAGCATTGACGAGGTCACTTGATTACGTGACAAAGCATTGCGTAAACTGATTCCTTAAAGGAGCATTGCATTGACTTTGTTCATCATTGAGAAATATGTGAGTTTTTGAAGAACACAGGCAATGTACGTACCTGACATTTGAGATTCTCTCTCATTTGAAATGACGAATATGCATTGGCAGCTTGAAACGACAAATGTGGTCTCATTCCTGCTTTACATATGTAATTCATTTTGATTAGTGCGAGATTGTGAAATTTGGTTGGACTTCTTGATTTATTGATTAGTGCGAGATTGTGAAATTTGGTTGGACTTCTTGATTTAATAAATAATTTGAATTTCTTGAGCTCCGTGCTAGTTATTAGCATGTAAAAAAAAAAAGTCATTGACTTGGCTTGATTGTGTTTTTACTTCCATTCATTTCCTTTATACTGCTAATCGTGCACTTAATGAATGTCAGGCATAAACATGAAAGGAGGTCATGACATACCTTCATATTATTCTGATAATTGACATAAGCTCGTTACTTGTCGTTATTTTGTTAGATTGTTAGTGTTAGTATCATTGCGGGCCATTGCCCATAGTATTACGTTTGCAATTACATAATTTAAATTATGGTTATTTTTTATTCGAACTGCTATTAATGTTTTTAGTATATTACGGATTCTTGCCTTAGCATGCCATGGCAATAAGTCATATAACGACAACCACTACTATGGTCATAGCTCTAGCATGTTCTGTTGTAGCCTCAGTTAAGACATGAACTCTTTTCCTAAAAACGTAACATGACAATACTCATATAATCGTATTTCGTCAAACATAACACTCCAATTAAAATCCATAACTCATAAAATATACTTTTAAGATTCCTAACTCACAAAGTGTACTTCCAATATTCATGAAACTTTATCACAAGTTTGAAAATAACATGTACAGTCGACCGTAAAATCGTCCTAATGTTGTCCAATCAATAGCTTCCAATACTCAAAACGTTAATCACATTTCAGCATAAATTCACTAGACAGATTCAGTCTAAAATTCATAACTTCGAACCCATATTGGGTGAATTCATAATATAATCACCAAGTCACAATACCCTATCAAAACGTCACAACTAAACATGAAATTATACGGTTGGTTTCTACCAATTGACATTAATGCTCCAAACTACTAAATCCTAAAACATCGAATTTTGGCTTTAGGTCAGGGAGTCAAGAATTTATCACATTGAATTTGTTTCGAAGCCCGAAACCATGATCTTTTTTTTCCTTCTCCTCCTTTCCCTTCTTCTTCTCCTTTATTTTCCTCTCTCTCTCTTCTTTCTCTCTCCTCTCTCTGCCTCACGTGTGTGTGTGCGCCGTGAACCCCCCCATGTATGTATAGGCAAGCAAGGCAAGAAAAATCTTAGGTTTTTTTTTTTGGGCGGTCAAACCGCCATTGACCTGTCAAAGTCGGTTTGACCGGTCAAACCGGCTTTGACCGTTGACTTTGACTTTTTTTTTTTTTTTTTACGCTATTGAATTAATAGGTCCGAATAGAGTTACCATAAAAGATTTTTAAAACTTTTGATGTGAATTTGAGAGATACTTCCATGTTAGCAGATGTTCAATTATTCATTAGTATTTTGATGAATTGTTTGAGGAGTAATCAAAATTTTATTTCGAGGCCATTCTGTCGATTCAACCTGCAATGGTACAAATATATGTAAAGGAAATGTTGAATTGAAATGAGAAAATATTGTATTGAAATGCGGGGCCCAACGTAATTAATTCATAATTAAGATGATTCCATGTAATTAATATGAATATTAGGGTCAGGCCGTTACACACTGTAAGACTATAAGCAAGAGATTTTGAGATCAAAACTACGTTGGGGATATCTCAATACAAACTTCAGAAGGAGAGGCAAGTTTCAACTAAAAAGGGCAGTTCTATTTAAACTTACACCATCAAGAAGTATATTAAAAGCTTTTATGTCACGATAGATAACCCGATCATCAGAAGTGTGCAAGAAAGCCAGGCCACGAGCAGCTCCGGTGGCAATCATAAGCCGCAAGCCCCATGGAAGTGGCTGGACAGCAGAGCCCCCTGGTAGTAATCCCACAAAAGCACATAAATCCCATTGGAAAAATGATTACCTATACTGGCATTGTAATGTTCTATGAAAAATTCACCGAAAAAAGGAAGACTTTTCTTTACTTTGATGAATACTTACTACCAAAGAGATGGTTTTCCAAGCTTCCTCTCTGCATAAACTCATACACAAGGAGTAGCTCCTTGTCTTCCCAACAGTAACCCAACAGCTTGACCAGATTAGGATGTGAAAGCCTTCCTAAGAAATCCACCTCAGACTGCATCACGCAACAGTCCATGAAACTAGGCTTTTACAATGCAATTGAAGAGAAAATGCATGGCATAGTATACTCGAATTCTCTAACATCAGATATGTGGACATTTCAGGCCAGATTCTAGTCGTGGGAACGCTGACCCCCCCCACCCCAAAGCACTGGATCCACAAGCCCAATCTAGAGTAATTTAGCGGAAAATCTCGTTTCCATATTGCTTCCACAACTGAGCGATGGAACAACTAGGCTTTTACTATCTATGTAAAGTTGAGCATTCTAGATCAACTCATCAATCAATGTCAAGCCTAGTTGCACTACCTTCACATAATTCTCTGTTTGCTCGGATACGAAGATGAGTATTTTTTTTTTTTTAGAAAAGAAAATTTTAAAACAAAGGAAATCCTTATTAGAATTCTAAATTAAAAATTCCACAGCAGCTTGATCTATATTCTCTGTGCAAGGGTTATACTAGTCAAAAAATGGCTGTTCTTAATATTCCACTTTGGTAGGCAAGATTGTTTTTCCTTCAACCCCAAAACTCGAGAGACACATATCGCGCAAGAGACAACCAAGGACCATAATCACGACGAGATTAACAGAAATAGCGTCTGAAATGTTCAAAAGTTTGTCATTACCCACAATGTAATTCTATTTTCTTAGCTAAGACCACTACGACCAGGCATAGACTCTCTGGCCAACCAAGCTGAAATATTGGTAATAAAGTATACAAATGTTCATCTACAAGATGTTAGGCAATCTCAACCTATTCTCCTGCAAAATACAAAACCAACGCTGGTGATGAAAGCGGGCAAATAAATTATGGGTAATGTGCAGAAATAAAACCGCATACCATCAAGCACAAATTATCATTTGATTCTCCATTTTTTATCATTAAGACAAAGGGGTAAGGAAACATCTGTCAGCACTCATGAATAAGAAGGTCAATCAGTTAAAATAACAGCATAGTAAAAAGTCATAGACCAACCACATGATATAAAAATGTCATTCCCAGTCACACTAAATATTTAGTTTGACACAAGAAACTTTTATTTCAACAAAACCATTAATCTCCAGCTTATCGTCATGATGTCTTTCAAGCCATGACTACCTAAGCGTCATACAATACAATACCCATAAACTTCAAGTCGGAACATTAACCTTTGGAACTACCGGAAAATACTTTTTGAATAGGAGGTCTCAAGTTTGCATCTTTAACAAACCCCACGTTGAATTATTGTGCGATGCAAGGGAGATCAGCATCCACTCTTTAACGCTAAAGGAGATTTCCATAGGGATCATGATACATAGTATATTGTAAACCTTTTGTGGGCCTCAAAAATCAATTTAATCTTTTTCTATTGCTTGCATTGCCTTCGACTCCTTGTACGACTTCGGATATGCCATCTATTTAGATTACACGATCAAAGAGAGAGTATATAAATTAGATCTCCAGGTGACTAAGGTTTTACCTGCCATTCTTCAAAACCTTGTAGGCTCTCAGAATTCAACTTCTTGATGGCAACGACGAATCCGCTGCCACTCTTAGGGGGGTGTTTAGATTCAAGCCAGCCCTTGTAGACTTTACCAAAACCTCCTTCTCCAAGTAAAGTATCAGGCTTGAAATTCCTAGTAGCATTTTTAAGCTCCTGAAAGGTGAACTCCCTCAGATTTGGCGTGGGCAGAATCTGCCCCTTTGGATATGCCTCATCTGTACTGCTTGCTGCTGAGAATTGGCTCTTGCTTGAAACAGTGCTGCTGCTTGTTAATGATGTTGTTTGACTCGGCTGAGATATACCTGTGCTTTCAAAATGAGATACGGAAGGAGAGAGAGAACCCAGATGGTGAAAATTAGAAAATAGAAGAAATGTTTGTAATGTCAGACAAGCTCTGGCTCAGATAAACAGATTAGCATGCTAGCTTTCTGATGAATTCAGCAATAGGGAACTAGCATTCCAAACACGAAGGGCCATCACCGCCAGAAGGTCCAGCACATTGCTCTACTTTGTGTTATATGCCTGTAAATCCTACTACTCTTAAATGGCCTGTTTTCTTTTTCTCTGGTCAGTCCTAAAATGGCTTCTTCTTGAATGACATTGCTAGATACCTGAAGTATGTTTGTAAGATTACCGCTAGAAACACAGTTGGACCTCACTCAACTTGGCATCAGCAGCTGCAAGATAATTTAAAATTCATTTCTCCATAACTGTCACTGTGAATTAAATGGAAAGCTGACTAAAGAAAGAATTAAATGAAAAGTGCGCAAAAAATATTTTAAAGTATGCATTCATTCAACGCTTGACATGATCGTTGGGAAATCAGAAGGGGAAAAAGAAAGACACCAACTTTGAGGTACCTGAACTCAAGGTTCCAGTGGATGTAGGAGTTCCCCAGCAATTGCCCATCTGAGCTTTCTCTGTCTATCTCCCTGCCTCTCGTTCTTCTGTTGACAGGAGGCAGAAAAGAGAAGCAGAAGCAGAGAGAGAGAGAGAGAGAGCGCAAAGGGAACGTAATTGTTTTATTTTTTTTTTAAAGTTGAGTATTTGTTGCTTCTGCCTCTAATTATACGGCATTGATTCAATCTTGAATAGAATATAATTTATTATTTGACATGTTGACCGATGACCAAAATATTTCTTTGGCTTCTGGTTAGCCCAGTGTATTTTTCACAGTTCCCAGTTCCCACCGTCGCGTCATTCACATAGTCACATATTTCGGTGAAATGGTCTCATCAAAGGTTATCATGAGATCGTCCATATGTAAATACATTTGTTTTAAAATTTAGAAAGTAGTTAATAAATGTGTGAAAAATTATTGTAAGATTATATAATATTTATTATTATTATTATTTATTTTATCAGGATTTACGAAGTTTCAAAATATACAATTGTGGAAGCTGATATAAAGCAATGCTGAGCTGGCAGGGAGGTCATTAGGCGGTTATTTGCTAGTATTCTGTAATAACAAGAATCTGTTATTGGCTTAGATATTTGTCTGGATTTGTACAAAGCTATATAAGCTGAATCTGGATGAATGGAAGGGCTGAGCAGATTATTTTCTTCTCCAACATTTTCTCTCTCTTACTCTCTCTCTCTCTCTAGTTCATCAATGGTTGAACTTCACAACAATAGATTAGTTTCTTAAATATTATTTCATCAAACAAAATCTTGAGTATTGTATTATTCATATTGTCATATAGATGTGCATCCGTTGTTGCTACCATGCATCTCCATTTGTTTAATTGTGTATGCGGATTAAGAGAACTCCTTTCAGCATTAGTACAAGATTATCCAACTTGAAACAAACAAGTAATGCATATAACTCAAATGAGATTTCAACCTAAAATTAAATGACAATAGATGGCGTACCTCACACAAGTTATAAACATATTGAATGTTGTTTTAGTCTATGGATGTAGATTGTAAGCCACCTCATATATATATATATATATATATATATATATATATATATATATATATATGTTGATAGAAAAATAAAATTTATTAATGAAAAGTCATATGACATGTACATCAATAATTTTATAACAAAACTAAATCTAATATCAAAACAGATCTGTATTTCAACAAGTTAAATGTAAATATACTTCTGAAGGACTCTATACTTGGAGCATCATTCTAGTCATGAACTGAGTTATTCGATTTCAGTTTGTATTTTTTGAATGTCAACGATTTATTGTATAATTTCACATAACAAGTCTCTGTGTGATATAAGAAATCTAGCATAAAAGAAACATCATCTTGATCCACTCGTATGAACTTTTATTGTTGAATCATTCTTAATTGAATCTAATGAAACAAACTGATAAATCAAAAAAATACTCTTTAACTGACTCAATAACTATGATAAAACTTGCACAAATAGGTAAGAGAAATAACTCGCTCAAAAATGAGAAACAAAACCCTAAAAAGGGAAATGCTAACTCTCACAAGGAGAAAAATCCTAACTCCCACAAAATGGAAAGAAACCTAACTCTCACAAAAAAATAATTAATTAGAATAAACTAACAATACCACTAAAAATTAAAATCAGCGGAATAAATCAAAGTTAAATGGGCTTACTACTGAATACAAATGTATACTCTGTTCAGTAATAGTCACAGTAAACTAGACAATAAGGACTAAGGAGAAAGAACATATATAAAATTCTAGTTTAGGGAGGAGGTGGAATAGGAGAAGATTTTATATTTGAAGACATTAAGCCAAATAGCAAAGGGACTCAGTCAAAAGCAGATCATTGGGATCCATTTATATTCTTATGCTTTTTTCCCAATTAATTCTTGGGGGGGGGGGGGGGCGGCGATGTGAACAGTAGTGTTGCTAATTGCTATTACGCAAAGATGGCCTAGTTGACCCGTGAGTGACGGAGATGGCAGTGGGTTCTACGCCCAACTTAACCTATCATATTTGATCTAAATTAGAGGATTGAATTCAATTAAATGTGACCCAATGAGTATTAATGTATTATGTGGGTTTGGATTTGAAGGATGTGGGTTGGGTTGGGTTGGGTTGACTTTGGCTTCAGGTCTTTTCCTCTCCAATGTAAGACTCATAACTTTAACTTACTGCTTAAAATAATATTTATGGACCCATATTACAGTACATAACTTTTTTTAGCCCAAAAAAAAAAACAAAAACTCAATTAAAGTAAAAAAATAAAGACAAATTTACAAAAGTACAACAAAAGGGGTGAAGCGAGCTTCCTCGCCACTCGTAGCCTCCCCATGAGCCTCGAGTAGTGAGCCAATTATTTGAGATGAATTGCAGCTCGCTCGCTTGATAGATCATTCTATTAGCTCCTGAGCAAGCCACTGTACATGCTCTTAAATCTCCACAGAAAGCATGATGAGTCATGAGTGCAATTTTTTGCCATCGTACTCCCTCAGAGGACATTTGTAAAAATTTGCTTTATAAAATTGGGGGTCATTTAGACATGTACATGTGTTTTGTGCATTGATTTTTGATTATTTATTTGTGTGGCATGACTATCAATCCTATATAATCATCTTCTTCTTCATCTTATATCTTTCTTCTCAGATGGGTGTGTTCTAAAGTTTGAATAGTCTGCTTTTCGACCACCCTAATCATCTAATCTACTATAGTCTATATTTACTCTTACTAATATTTACTATTTTTTTTTATCTGTTTCGTTGTCATCTTTAATTGTGAGAGATAGTTCCTTTCTCCTATTGTGAGATTCTATTTGTGGTTAACATAATTTATTCCTTGCAACTTTTTACTTGTCTTTTAAGTAGTGAGTTACTACATAATTGTAAACGAGGCTATTCAATGGAAATCGATACTTCTAATATGGTTTTTCATGTCAAAAGAATACATCTCTCCAAAATACTACAACAAATGTACAAATCTATTTCGTGGAAGATGTCACATAGATTTGTCGATCTCTTTTTTATGTTGTATCGAGAAAGGCGATCATGGAAGTAATGCACTATTTGGACCTAAGAAAATTAGAAACAAAGAAAATGTGAGGGAAAAAAAATTGAGTGGAAAAAAAAGAGAGAAAAGTATGTTTTTTCTTTGTTCGGACCTAGGAAAATGCATAAGGAGAACAAATACGAACAAGCATTTTATTATTTCATTCATTATTCTCTCTTCTCTGGGACCCCACTGTCAGCCCCTCAGCGAGAAGGAGATTCCTAAAACCGGACTCGATACTGCTTACTTCCAGTTTCCAATTTCCAATTGTCTTCTCTCTCCTAAGGCTAAAAAAATAATCCTAATAGAGCCATGGTAGCAACCAACCTGACCTCCATTAAAATTCTTAAATATACCTTAGAGTTGAACCCCAAACCCACCTCAAGTACCTTGAACCCAGCTTCATCTTTCTCCTCCAACCCACCTCCCAACCTGAGCGTTGTGCTTCTACCAATATTTGGATCTTGGAAAATACTATGGAAAGAAAACAAGATTAGAAAATAACTTTTTCCTGCAGTTTGGATTGAAGAAAATTTGATGGAAAACAGGATGGAAAATTGTTCATTTCGTACTATCAAAATTTTCCTCCTAAAAATGAGAGAAAAGCTTGATAAAATTTTCATGCCGACTTCTCGACACCCCCCAATGCTTGCACTGAACCAGCTTTGTTTCGGGCCACACCACACTTTCTATCCGTCCCTTCTTCCTCCCCAATCAGTGAGAGATTAAACTGAGCTGTCGTGACTCCTGCATATTAGAGGCCTGAGTCCATTAACCTTCACTTATGTGATCTTCGAAGAGAGGTTCTGTGATCCATGGTCAGGTCTTGCCGAGTTCAACTCCTGAGTCGTAGCACTGAGGGTTGCTCGGGCCATAGTGGTGGCACTAGCAGAGGCACAATGCTCAGGTTGGAAGGAGGGTTGGAGGGGGAAGATGAAGTTGGGTTCAGAGCACTTGAGGTGGGTTTGGGGTTCAACTATGAGGTAGATTTGGGGATTTTAATGCAGGTCAGGTTGGTTGCTGCCATTGTTCTATCATGATTATTTGTGCAGCCTTAGGAGAGAATGGGCAATTGGAAATTGGAAACTGGAAGTAAGCAGTATCAAGTTGGGCTTGGAGGATCTCCTTTACGAGGAGATGGGGACTGTGGGGTCTAAGAGGAGAGAGAACAATGAACGAAAGCATCAGCAGCCGGTTCCACGTGAGGCAAGCAAACTGTGATGATGTGGCGGCACGCATGGGTGTGGAAGTTGGCAGTCAGGCGTGGAAGGGGAGGGGCACACGTGGTTCCAAAGACTAACGTTCCCCTTCCCATGTCAACTTTTTTATTTTTTTATTATTACTTTTGTTATTCTTTTTTTTTGAGGTAATATATAATTTTTATATGATTAAAAAAACAGGTTGTGTATTATGAGGTGGGTCCATGATAAATATTTTTATTGGATGATTAAAATTGAGTTCCATAAGTTAGAGAAGTGATGAATGCAAGTTTCAAAATTGTGAAACTTTTGCTGACGTGACAGACCAGAGTTCCAACTGAAAATGCTTGTTTGTATTTATTGGATAAAAGGCTCGTTTGTATTTTTTTCCCTTTAAGCATTTTCATAAGTCCAAACAACGGAAAAAAAAAAGCTTTTCTCTCTTTTTTTCCGCTTTTTTTTCCCTTCACATTTTCTTTCCTTCTAATTTTTTTTGTCCAAACAACGCCTAAAAGTTTGAGCGTTACCACTGTTTTCCCAATAGTTGGGAAAGAAACTTTGTATAAATAATGCATTTTATACTAAAATAAATGAGAAATTTTTCTGAAGATATAAATTTATGAGAAAGCACTAACCTTGCAAAAAAAAATAAAATAATCCAAAATACACTTGAATTAATGAGATTCTTTGACACCAACGTTCTAGGGTTGATTTTCTTCATCACGGGAACTCAAATTCTAAATGGTTCCACACTAAGGCCACGACAGGAAGCTCTATGAACTTTATTTCCTGTCTCGTTTATTAAACGTATTGAAAAATCTTGACTTGTACCTATTTAATTTTTAAATTGGTTGACCTGTTAAACCCGTTTAAGATAAATAGGTCGAGTTCAGTCGCCTAATAACACATTTATGCATTTAACATTTGCAGCTAATAAGTAACTGCATAGCGTTAAAAATTAATATTACATATCACATTAAACAATTGCTCTCTAAAGTTTCTCTAATTTATTATAATTTACATTTTTTAAAAATTTTGTATTCTTAATTATTTAATAAAAGGTAAACGGATAAAAGATAGATGAGCAAATGAGTTGACTTGCTTAACTCATTTAATTAAACAGGTTAGATAAATACTTTTTCGTGTCAAAAAATTTAGCCTAAACATAACCCATTTAATTAAATGGGTTGAAAATTTATACAAAAACTCACTTAATTTTGTATCGATTTTGAGTCGGTAATCATCTTAGGTAAGCTTTCCCTAGCTCTACTCCCAATTTGAACCTCACCCTCATTGCATCCTATTTTGCCTATGAAATTAGGGTGTCAGTTTTTCCATTGCATCCTACTAAAGCCCCGAGTCTGAATGGGTTAAATCATTTCTTTTCCCAACATTATTGGGACATTGTGGGCAACGGTGTAACTGACGCTGTATTGGACGTCTTGAATGGAGCCGCCTTTCCCTCATCTTTTAAACATACCAATGTGGTGCTTGTTCAAAAAAAGCCAAACCCTTTGCATATGATGGAATTCAAACCTATCGATTTGGACATTGTGATTTGCAAATTAGTTACGAAAGTAATCTCTAATCGCCCGAAGTCCGTCCTCCCATGAATTATTTTAGAAAATCAGAGTGCTTTCACATAGACAACATTCTGGTGGCGTATGAACTTTTTCATTACATGCATGGGCACAATGGCAGTAATGGAACTATGGCAATAAAAGTTGATATGAGCAAGACCTTTGATAGAGTCGAATGACTGTTCTTGGAAAAAATCATGTTGAAGTTCGGGTTTGACATGGGGTGCGTATCCATTATTATGAAATGTGTCCAAATAGCCTTGTTCTCGTTTCTTATCAATTGTACTCCTGCTGGCCGTGTCATTCCAAGTAGAAGCCTACGACAGGGTAATCCCATCTTCCCCTTTTTTATTCCTTCTATGCTCAAAAGGTATGCTCAAAAGGTCTCTCCTTTTTGTTCTCCCACATAGTGGAATCTCAGGTTCTTTATGGTTTAAGGGTATGCTCCAGTGCCCACGTCATATCACACCTATTATTTGTC